>LR991052.1:9240162-10490162 GCA_905163555.1 Notocelia uddmanniana
TTGTTTGCTGAAAGAGCCCATTCCGATTATCTCTTCTCATCTTAGCGTTAATTCCTGTTGCATCTTCAGCTATTATCCGAGACCGGGCATTAGGGTGTTTTCCACTTGTAAAAAATTATACCATGGTGCCACTATGCGGATAGAAAACCATCAACAAATAGAAAAGATCGCGTTTTTTTAAATCCTTTAGGAGTAAATCAATTTTTATTATGTTACTTTTACGTCATAATTGTTATGTTAATTTGTAGGAACAGCTTCAAGGGTCGCTGGCGGTGACCTTCGTTGGTCCCATTTTTAGGGTTCCGTAGTCAACTAGGAACCCTTATAGTTTCGCCATGTCCGTCTGTCTGTCTGTCTGTCTGTCCGTCAGTCAGTCCGAGGCTTTGCTCTGTGATTGTAAGTGCTAGAAAGCTGCAATTTGGCATAGTTTGTAAATTAATAAATCTAACAAAGGGGTAAAATAAAAACAAAAAAATTAATTAAATGTCCTCCCCTACGCGTAATGTGGGGATGATTTGTTTTTTATTGCTTCAACCCTATAGTGTGGGGTGTTGGATAGGTCTTTCAAAATGAATCGACGTCTTCATCAAACATTTTTGATAGTGAATATTTTCGGAAATAACTTTTAAACTTTCAACGAAAACTATAGCGGACATGACAGTTAGGCTGGTTTTGAGTTATCGTAAAAAAGTCTTCCCTCGTATGAAACGGTGCGGAGGTGCTTAATATTTTTTTTTCATTTAAGTTCATTGGGCAACTACGGAACCCTACACACTGAGCATGGCCCGACATGCTCTTGGACGATTTTGTGACTTATGTTGTCCTCTAATTGTAGTTGGTCTTATAAATATTTTATACTCTTTGAAACTGGTTCGAATGGCACCATAAAAAGGAGTCAAGTAGGCATTGGCGAAGTTTCGGAAGTTTTAATATTTAAATTGATTGCAATCGGGCGTTTTCCTTGAACGATACAGGGACAGGCTATTGTATCGTGAAAGGGTTAATTGATTGCCTTCTTTTTAATGAAATAGGACGCAAACAACCACACAAATCGCCTGACGGTAAGCGGTTACCGCCGCCCATGGACACCCGCAGCACCAGAGGGGTTTTAAGTGTGCGGCCCTAAAAATGGGAGTACGCTCTTTTCTCGAAGGTTTGAAGGTCGTATATACCTCAGGCGACAGTTCATTCTATACTATATAAAACCTGGCTGTATCAAATCATTTGCTATACGAAAATAACATACCTACAATGTTGCTTTCTAAAATAACACTCATTACGATTCATGATAAAAATCATGACTTCGGTGCAGAATCTAGGATGTCTTAAGTGCATTGTATTCTGCGAGGATTGGACCTCGCTGAATACAATGCACTTAAGACATCCTATAACTGACAAGTCTAAGAGAGAGTGTGAGTAGATATATATCATCTGAAATGCTATTTAGCTTGCTAACAATGCTATTGTTTTAATTTATATGTCGTTTTACTTTCCGTTGTAATTCGCAATAGCACGAGATGAAAGGAAACGCAGAAAAGAAAGGCCAGTTAATACTGTTGTCTTTAAAGAGTTATCGGTAATTATTTTTATCAGTCAGTCACAACATGGCAAGATACCTTTCCGGATATACCTAATATATTCTTTCCAAATTATTTCTATCTGTGCCGTGTGCCAAAATACCCACAAGGCTGTTGCTGGAAGGCAAATGCTTGTACCCAATGTAGAGTGAGAAAGGCGCCAGCCCTCTGGCTTACAAAAGTCGCTCTTTGTGAATCCTGTGTTAGTTTAGTTTTGATTCCGAATAGGGCCTGAAATCACACGTAAAATCACATTTTTACAGGAAAGCGTGGGCCGACCTCAGGAATTTTCTCGTAAATCGGATAAGGGCAAGCGAACACAATAGCAACGCCATCCAAAGATGGGCTGCTCCAAGCCCATCTACAACCACCGATTACTTTTCGATTCCATCTCAATATCTTAGATCTTAAGTCATTGATATTATCCATGTGCTTATAGTAAGAGTGACAAAAATGGACGCACTTGTGTGATTTTCTACCTACAAAGAATACTAAAATCCGCTGCGTGTGATATTTTTACCCGACCGGCTGGAGGAGGAGGGTTATGTTTTTCGATGTAGGTACAGTCACGGACTTTAATGGATGAGCCACTTAAACATTTCGTAATTTTGCCGCTTACTATCAACTTAACTACCCGATCTCTACTTGTCAAATACGAAACTTCATCTAATGTCAAAGTCGATCAAATTAAGACAACTTGACATAACAATAATTCATTGATTTAACCCAAAGAGCAAAGTAAGTATAAGATAGGTAAATAGTACCCTCTTGAAGCATTTCATTGAAACCAATTTAACCTTAGAAAATATCAGACATTCGTTAAGCGTTCCTAACATGCGCACTGTAAAATTTTTACTGTTACTAGCGACAGCTTAGGCTGGGTTGCACCAACTTACGATCACAGACCGATCAACGTTAAATATGGCGCCGGTAGCTGTCATGCCACAGAAACTTGTCAAACTTTCCATACATTCAAATTTTAACGAACACAGCTTACGATTACAGACGGTTTGGTGCAACCCAGCCTTAGTAATGACAATTACACGTTGTCATTCATTCCGGCCAATAGGATAACAGGTCAAATCTACTACTCTCTATGAAACGGAACCGGAAGTTAAATAGTAGTTTAATCACTGCGAATTCAATTGAGAGGATGTTTTAAATCAGTTATTTATCTGACGTTTGATGTCTTGGGTGAGTAAATTGTCAAAGCCTGTCCACTCACCATATGTATCGTATCGTATATTGTCGGGAGAGAGAGCTTCGCGGAATTTCAAGCCTCTCAGTCTATATATTGCACTCTGTGTTCAAGCCTTCTAATTCACTCAATCGGCTGACGTGTGGTTCGGTTTCATTCAAAAACGAAATGGCGAATTACCAACATCTTACTATGGCGACGTGGTTGCATGTTAATCATGATGGTTCAGGAAGAAAACTTATTAAAATATTCATTAGGTACCAGGCGGGGCGGGGTGGGGTAGGTTAGGTGCCTCAGTCCCGTATGGGAAGACTCCCGTATGGGAGTTCCACTTAATTATTATTATTATTTTAGCTGTTGTGGAATGGTGCATCGAGACAAACCAAACTTTGGTTTAACTAATTGTAAATGTGTTTTTTTTCCACTTTAATAATAAATAAATAAAAATGTGCGCTAGGCAAGCTTAGTCACGACACTAAGACACATTTCAGTATGAATATATAGTTATAGTATAAAGCCCGCCTTCATCACTGATCACTAATATTTTATAATTATATTTATAATATTCCACACATTATCTAAAAAATATTCAACACATTATCTATAAGTTCTATAACGCAAGCTTGCGTGTACAAAAAAAACCGGCCAAGTGCGAATCGGACTCGCGCACGAAGGGTTCCGTACCAGAAAAAGGCTAAAAGCTGGTGCCATTAAACACCGTCTACGTGTAGCCATTATTAATATCAAGCAAAAAACGGTAAAAAAATACTTTTGTTGTATGGAAGCCCCCTTAAATATTATTTTAATTTTATTTTTAGTATTTGTTATTATTGTGGCAATAAAAATACAACATCTGTGAAAATTTTAACCTCCTTGCCATTACGGTTGATGAGATACAGCAAAAAACGCCAACAACTACTCTGTTGTATGGGAGCCCCCCTTAATTATTATCATTATTATTTTGATTTTAGTATTTATTGTTGTAGCCACAATAAAAATATATAATCTGTGCAAATTTCAAATGTCTAGCTCGGCGAGTGGTAGCCATGAAAAAGGGCTAAAATATCACGTTTTTTGTATGGGAGCCCCTTAATTATTATTATTATTTTGTTTTTAGAATTTGTTGTTATAGCGGCAACAGAAATACACAATCTGTGAATTTTTTTATTGTGGCTACAACAACAAATACTAAAATCAAAATAATAATAATAATTAAGGGGGGCTCCCATACAACAGAGTAGTTGTTGGCGTTTTTTGCTGTATCTCATGAACCGTAATAGCAAGGAGGTTAAAATTTTCACAGATGTTGTATTTTTTGATTAAATGTATTGTATAGTGGTTTTAAATGTAGATTAGGTGTTGGTACGGAACCCTTCGTGCGCGAGTCTGACTCGCACTTGGCCGGTTTTTTAAAGTACCTATTAGTTTCCTGGATCGGGACAAATGAACAAATAAGATGGCCACCAAGATCCCCAGATCTAACCCCGTTAGATTTTTTAAAATGGGTTTATGTAAAAAAAATAGTTTACAAGAACTAACATGAAAGTGTCCACAAGCTACAAGCATAACTTAGACGTTTTCATTCTAAATATCCACCACAAAATGATCAAAAAATCGACAAGGAGCGAAATAATCAAAAGAGTGCGACTTTGTATTCAACAGAATGGGACTCAATATGAGCATTTGATAAATTAATTTGATTAATTATGAACTAAAAATGTTAAAATTCATGGTCTTTATTTTATATCTGACACTATGTTATTTCGCAAAAAATAATCCTTATGATGATATCCTTTCGATCAGCATGATAAAGCTAGAGGGTAGTTTTTTTTCCTGTGTAGCGGGTTCGATTCCCGGTTCAACTATGTAATTATTTAAAAATGTATGAATGCAGTTTAAATTGTTTTGTAAATTAAAATAATGTCTTCTTTCAGTCAAATGTTTCATCTTCAATATTCAAGGTACTTTCCCTCCATGTGGCATAGCCGTGGGACGCCCTGTATATATGTGCACCCTGCTATATATATATATTAAAAGATAGTTGAAAAACAAAGAGCTTGGTGGCGCTGTAGTCTGGATCACAATGTACGTGAAGTTAGCTATCTATTACCAGTCATTACACTCTTATTACGGCAACTATACATTCTTCGATGCACGGTCATAGCTCATAAAATCGTTACAAGTTTGCCCGACTACAACGACCGCTTGAACAAACGCAATTTCCAAATTCCTCTGCCTGCAGTCGTATCTAAGTTTGCAAAAAGTCGCGGTACTTATATGTACTTGTTCATATAAGTACCGCGCAACTTGAAAACTCGCACTAAAAGGATGGTCAAAACTGTAACTTGCAACTGGTTAAGCACTTTAAACTACTACGAAACAGAAAAAATATTAAAATAAATAAATTAACACACGTCAATCTCAGTCACTTAACCTTCATATCCAAAGCAAACACACACAAACACACGCGCACACACACACATACACACGCACGCACACACACACACACACACACACACACGCACCACACGCACCCGCACTCGCACACGCACCCGCAGACGCAGACGCAGACGCAGACGCAGACGCAGACGCACACGCACACGCACTCTTACGACGAGTACCTTCCTACCATGTGCATTGCCAATATCTTAAGTTATTTATATTCAGGATCCTGAATTCGTTTTTCTATTATGTACGTAATACTTTATCTTTAGCGCTAGATAATGTAAATCGAATCAATAGTGTCAGCCTACGAAAGTAACATTTATTTAACAATCATGTAATAGCACTGTGTATAAATAAACAATTTTGCTTTTTTTTTTGATTTATGGACACTGCCTTGGTGCACAGCAAAAACATTTGCCCTACAGTTAGATTTGCAGTTGACTAAAGATTTTCCCTTTCTTAAGGTATATCTATTTCAGTATACTGTGTTCTTTGGCTTAGGTAGGACTCTAACCAACTTCGTATATTTCCTGGCACTATTTTTGTTAAGAGTCTCTGGTGAGCTACTAGGTCAAATGCCCTTGTCATGTCCAGGAAAAGGAACACAACCATCTGTCCTTTATCCATACAATGTATCACATCCTTGAGCAATACGAAAGTTGCAGTAGCGGTGGACCTATGAGCCCTAAAACCGTGTTGCCTATCTGAAAAAAAAAACTTGAATGTACGAGTTTATCAAAATCTTTTGATAAAACAGGTATAAGTGGTATATGCCTATAGTTAGATTCATCGTTTTTTGGTCCTTTTCTATGTAGAGGCTTTACTATGGACCTCTTGAGCCTGCCGAGAAAAACACCTTCCTCAAGGGAGAGATCGAATATATACGATAGAGTGGCGGATATTGATTTAGCACATGCTTTAAGTACTTTAGAATTGATTTCATCATACCCAGTCGATGTAGTGTTTTTTACTTTATTTATCGTTTTCAGAATTTCATCTGGTGTGGTGGGATTACAGAACATACAATGGGATAATCGGTCAATATTTTTTACTGACGGTTCATAGGAAATGGAAATAAAAAACAACTATTCAATGTCGTATGAACTTTGTAATGATAACAAAAACATGATTTTAATACATTGTTTTTTTTATTTATTTTAATACACGTTTGATTTTAATACATTGTTTTATTTTAATACATTGTTTTATTTTAATACATTGTTTTATTTTAATACATTGTTTTATTTTAATACATTGTTTTATTTTAATACATTGTTTTATTTAAAACAAACAATAGCCGTTTCATTATTAATGTGGTCTAAATTAATTATGTATTAGGCAGCAACGCTGCTAAGGAAAGATCCAAATTTCTAATTAAAGGGAAACATTGAATAAAATTCTTTATTTATTTAGTCAAAACTGCTAAAAACAATAGACACAAGTGCTAAACTAAGGAAACATAAAAGTAAAAGAGTCAAACTCAATAATAATATTATTATGACATAGAGCAGATCTGATGATGGAGACAGAAGGTCGGCATAGCAATTCCTAAACTACACAAGATAAATCCATCGTGTTTGGGCTCAATCGAACCCACTCAACAAGTAGTTTATGATTGTAGAAAAAAGTACGGTCGGCAATAAAAGCTTGTACCAAAAATGAAATTTTTGACCAAGAACTTACTATATGGATGTTTGTATGTAGAACTAGTTTCAGTCACAAGTTACAATATTACTGAAATAGGAACGTTTTAACACTGTTTAAAAAATTTTTTTTGTTAAACCACATTAAGTTTGGACACGAAAAAATCTATTAGATATATGAAATGGACAATAATAGTTTTCACGGGACATGAAAACTACATTGAGCTCATAAATACGTATACAAAATCAATAGTAGCAATAGTAGCAATACACTACTGCACTGCACTATGCTATAGTTTTAGCAATGGAAGGATATGTATTAGGATTATTGTGTTTTGGTTAGTTTCAAGTTTACTAGGTCGATACTATATGGCCGCTAAATATTTAAAAAAAAAACATTTGTATACAGTACAATTTCATCTATCATAGTAATTTCGAACTTCTTAAAGCAGTCACCAAATACCCGTCAAAAGGTTCAGTGTTAGGCGTTAAGCGTTACTTACTAGCCTACACAGTCAAATGAAAAATATGTCGAGTTCATAAATGTACAAATACATTTAAACAGATTTATAATTCGAAAATATATACCTACACGTGTCATCCGTCATACATTTTCATCTAAACAAGCCTCTCAATCATATTTAAGCAACATAAAATAATAAATATCAGTACGAAGGTTTTGTACAATTTTATTTAAACAAGTAGAAACACAGCTGTTGTCACAAGGGCTATTTTCAAATATTTGTAAACAGTTAGTTAAAGTTAAGTTCCAATTCGTTGTGAACAAGTAGGAGCTCATAAATATCTGTACAAACAAAACATTCACTGGGAATCACGAATAGTAAGAATCGCGTTTGTGTTGTCCATCGCATAATCCACTTAAACATCAGATTCTGGAGTAAAGTTTTCAATGTCGACAAGTAGAAAGTCATAAACATATGAAGAAAACTGACAGAGAAAAGAAAAGAAAAATATTAAGAAACCAGTTATAAATGTTGATATTAAACCTCTTTTAGACCGAGTATAAATCGCAAAATAGTATAAGCAACAGCAAGCAGATTAATGACACTTCTATGAAGTAATACTCACACTAAAATAGACAAATGTATCATATGACAGTATTGTACTCGTTTCGGTAATTGTCATTTGGGAAATTCGAAATGTTTTATTTGGACAGATATTTATGAGCTCCTATTTATTCACAAAAAAATTAAAAACGTTAGCATGTAAACAGGTAGTGTATAAATATGTGTCACTACCTGTTTACAAATATTCCAAAATAACCATTGTGTCAATACTTATTTGCTTCTACTTGTTTAAATAAATGTGTAAAAATCTTAGTATAGTATTTATTATTTTTCAGTTGTTTAAATATTATTGGAAGGCATGCTCAGATAAATATAACGAATGACTCGTGTATATATTTTCGAATTATAAATGTGTTTAGATGTATTTGTACCTTATTTTGTGCATTTGGTTTTGAAGGCTTGTGTAGCCGTGTGTCCACGTCCGGCAACCCGCTCAGCGACTTGCTCTGGGTATTGGGCAGGGAGCTCAACACCCACAGCAACTCGGTCAGTAGGGAAGTCATCTCGGTCGCCTGGACGTAACCTCCGAAGTTGCCGGTCACGAACAACTGTCAAACAATAGTAGGTTACATTATTGTCAAGGCATGGTCGACAAGTGCAGGCTGCCTATTAGTTTTTTTAAGAGGACGACCTTGTTTCATTTAATTAATACGAAACCTGCAATTATATCTCCTCATATGCTGGTTTTCACAAAAATGGAGGGAAAATGCCTCAATTGGAATTAAATAGAATCGCAAGTGTATTTTTTCCAACGAAAACCGCAAATTATTTCATTCACAAAAACGTCAATTTTTAAGAAAAATGAACCGTCATCAATGGCTGCTTCAGAGGCCGGTGAAAGATTATTTATTATACTTAGATGGTGCACTCTTATATTCCATATAATGAAATAAAAATGGCTATAAGTATGTTTATGATGGTAGAAGACTAAGTACCCTCAATTCCTCACGGAATCCTCCATCAGAACTCAAGCTTGACAAAAATGTGTCTTGAAAACCTAGTTCGCTTGAAAAACATAAAGAAGAAAACAAATCGCCAAACGAGAACTATGCGTCGTTGAAGAGTTCCATTCTGATCATCATCAGCAGTTCCACTTCATCAAATTAAATGTAAATGCTTGATTTGTTTATGAAAATACAAAAATCTCTATGCCTTTTACATTTGAGGAGTTCCCTCGATTCCTCATGGATCCCATCATCAGAACTCGAGCTTGACAAATGATTATCTTGAAACTCTAACTTATTTAACAAACACAGCAAAGAGGACTATTCGCCAAACGTGAACTATGCGTCGTTGAAGAGTTCCGTTCTGATCATCATCAGCAGTTCCACTTCATCAAATATCACATTTTTGTAAGAAAATGCTTGATTTGTTGATAATTAAAAACACAGAAATCACTATATGTTTGCTTTTAATATTTGAGGAGTTACCTCGATTTCTCATGGATTCCATCATTAGAACTGCGTTTTGACCAAAACGGGATCAACTTGGATATATATAATTACAATCAAAATAAGAATTTTTAAAATCGGTTCAGACAGGACGGAGTTCTGGAATAACAAACAGTAAAAAAAACATAGCGTGATGGCACCAATAATCGACGCACCTCAGTAATCGACATTTTTTTTCTGTAATAGTTGAAAATAAGGACTAGCAACAAAATTTTAAATTTGTCAACTTGTCAACACTTGTCAACAGCGGGGCAGGCAGTGCATTACCGGACTGGACCGGATTCATCTTGCGGGTCGTGAGGTTGGAGTCTCGCCACAACATGAGTTTTAATTCCTGTGTGGTGAGAGTTCGAACAGAACATCTAGCGACCTTCACAAAAGAGGAATTTTGGCCGAAGGTAGTCAAGCTCCTGACACTGCGAGTACCCGACACAACTTAAATAGTCTTTAAGGTTAAATTTAAACTTAAATATTAATTAGTCTTTAAGGTATTTGTAATATGGGCCTCAGATGCCTGAAATAAATGATTATTATTACGCAAAAGCGCTTTGCGACATTACTTTGGTTCTGTTTTAATGTGCCACTCTCTAGGGGAGGCCCATGTCTGCTGCGACACTGAAAGTGCTGAAGGAATAGATTTCTTTCATATCGATTGTACTGAGTATAATAATTTGTGACCAATTGAAGTGATAAAAACAACCCATGAAATGCTGGTCGAGATTTGCATTTTTTAAAAAGAAATTGTGCCTCTAAGCTAACGGAATCATAGTAAAGGATACCTGTTGGAGACTTACTTAATAGGTTGTGCAGGCTATGGCATCTGTTCCTCCTCCTCTTCCTGTGGCGGCGGTTGCCTTGAGGTCGAAGCTTTTGTTTTCTATAAATAAGAGTTGTTCACAGTCAATTACGAACAAAACGGGATTGCGCAACACTCATTGTTACGGTACGGTACGGCTTAATGATATTAAATAATATTTTTTAAGACGTGTATTACAATGATAATGTATGACTTATTTTATAAATCAATTCCAATATTTGCTTCGAATATTGTGGAACAAAAAAAATGATACTATTAGTAACGTGCGTGCGTGCAAGCGTGAGTGCGTGCGTGCGTGCGTCAATGACGGATAACGCACGATTTCTCTAATCTTAAAAAATGGATATAAAGGTAGTTTAAAATGAAAGCTTTTCAAGTTTAATTTATCACTGCCTCAAGAAGTTCCTATTTTGTTATCATACAGACCTTAGTTTGTTGTTTTATAGGCTGGCCGGTAGCCGCCAGCGGTACGACCATAGACCTCTGAATTTCGGCGCTGCGACTCTTGCTCGCTCGCTTTATCCGCTCCTCGAGAAGCGACAGGCTTTTGTCGGCTATCTGGATACAATGAAATGTACTATTACAATCACAGATACGAATGATAAGTAATGGACAAGATAACATTCACAGATGCTGGTAAGTTGGAAATAGATTTCAGTACACGCGAAGCTATTAGTAGACTGTATTGCAAGGGAGCAAAATGCAATATTTCAGTTCACGCGTTGAATCCCGAACGAAACGAAGGATCTCAGTATAGAATCCCGAGCGAGCGAGGGATTCTAACGTGGAGTCCTGCGCCTAGTGAGAGATTCAACGCGGAACGCCCAAGTTAGAAATAATTTTGCTACCGTGTAATACAACTCTTCTTTTCACTTATTCTAAAGTAAAACTATTCAATCAATAAGTAAATAAATACCACACATTGCCGACTTAAAATATATATACATAAATACCTACACATAGGTACATATGGTGTAGGTACATAATACGGTGTGTAATACCTGTATCTATATAGATATGAAATGAAAATGAATAAAACAATATTTATTAATATAGCTATTATACTTATACATATTAGAAAGGGGCACAAGTTGTTTTTGTAGAATGTGTCTCTTTCTTTTGTGGTGTTGTGTTCCTGGTGGCGAGTAAGGTTGCCGAAACTCCCGAGGAACCATCATTGTACAAATGAAATAAAAAGGAAATGTCTTTTCTAACCCATTTATAGTGGGCAAAACTCGTGTTTGCTCCCTTGGGAGCAAAATGCAAGGCGGAAATTCAAATCACAGGCAGCAAAATCTAGTTTTGCTCCCTCTAAACGGGCTAGAAAATACTTTTTTTTCGAATAGGAGAAGTGAATAATTGATTATAAGGATTAGCTAAAATTTCATAATACCCAGTACAAAATTACACGATGTTGAAAATGACCTGGATGGCTGTTAGAAGAGGGTACCATCCTCAGCTGTGCCCATTTATTTTGCTTGATTTGGCGAATCAATTTATTTGGTTAACTGATAGAGAATGCTTCATGACATGGCAATAAGTCCTTTCGTACTTTAAGATTTACTTATGTGCAATAAAAATTAAATTAATAGCCCAAGTTTTCCTGTAATGGTGTAGACCAATGAATAATATACAATTAGTATAAAACATTATACAGCATTCATTAGAATTTCTCGTGACTACACGTACACTTGGCGACACTAGCAGAAGATTTCAGGGCCGTACTCGGTGGCCGATTTAAGTCAAGTACGAGTAGATCAAGGGTCAGCAGGGTCAGCAGAGGGCCAAGCTGGAAGTAATGATAAGTTTGTTTGTACCTGTCCAATCATCTTGTAAATCTTCTCTCCCTCGAGGAAGTAGGCGCAAGTCACGCAGTTGAGTGCGGCGGAACGGACGGTGCTGTCCCGATCTTCGATATGTCTGGCTAACTCCTTCAGGGCAACAGCGCCAGACGGACGCATTGCGGACCAGCCGTAGGTTTCCATGAGGCTTCCGATGCACTCGAGGCATTCTGCAATAAGTACACGATTTGTTAGCACGATTTTGGAAAATAATATAAATAACTATACTACACTATACTTAACACACTGTAATTGATTTTTGCAATAAAGTGTTTACTACTACTACTACTATACTAGTAAAAAAAACCGGCCAAGTGCGAGTCGGACTTGCGCACCGAGTGTTCCGTACAACAAAAAGACAATTGTGCTATATCGATACATTTGAATTTTTAGAAAAAAAAAACAATATTAAACATTATCATCAAATTTTAAGTTCATAGGTCGAAGGGAAGTTAAAAATAGTTTTTTTTTAAATAGCTGACTTTGGTGGCCTCTACATTTGTTTTCCTTTATTTTTAACCGACTTCTATAGAACGAAGGAGGATAACACTTCGTCTATAGGTTTTTTTGTATGTATGCTCCCTGATAAGACTTCATCACGTTCGCCGATTTTGATAATTCTTTTTAAGTATGATAGCTTGTACCGTCACGTTTGATGTGACGTTTTAGTACATTTCAGCAATATAACGTGAAGCTATCATACTAGCTGGAAAGTACCTACAATAATGCGCTGTCCATCTATTGTTAACTCACCGGCTCTTTGTCTGGCATTGTTTGATTTCAGTCCTTCCATCAGATATCGGAATAGCTTTGTCACGGAATAGACAACGCATATCTGTTTGAAGAGGGCTTTCACACGGTTGCGAATCATATCCTTTGGGTCTCCAACCTGTCAATACATGTAAAAGTTTAGGCTGGGTTACACCAAACTGTCTGTAATCGAAAGTTATGTTCGTTAGAATTTATGATAGTTTATGATTTTAAAATGCACTGGAGTACTAACCACACACGTGTAAAAATGAGTGAGAGACGAAAGATAACCAGGCGTTGTCAAAATAAAAATTTCAAACCTTCATAAAATTTAATAAGTTCTCTACGACCCCTGAGGTAGCAAAACTTAAGTGTAAAGAAAGAATGTTTGATTGCTAAGTAGGGTTTCTGGTTTTTTTTTGCCTTTATTTATTTCATTAGGCACGAGAATTCTCGACCAGGTTTTCTCAAGCTTGTTGAGTAGCTCGATTAACCCAACACCCAAACCTGTTCTTGTTGTGAAATATTGCGTTTAGGTACAATAGTTGGCATACAATTGATTGTTTATTAATACATCATACTAAAAAACAAATTCAATTTCAAAATTAAATACAAATTACATCTTTTGAACCAACAAACCAACAAAACTTAGCGGAAATTCCCTCCTGTTTTCGAGAACTCGAAGCTCAAGCCAATGTTTCATTTATATTTATAGAAATGTACACACACAAAAAGTAATACACATACACACACACACACACATAGTTACAATAATTAGAGATTACTACCTCACTTTAACACGTATACTTAGAATACACGTACACACACAACGCGGTCATTTTATAGCCTGTGTAAATAAAAATGCGTTGCACAAAATTCAAGGTCCTGGCAGAATACCAGCGATGTGCCTAGCCACATCATTATGCTGAGCCAGCGCCTATTCTGTACCACGACACATGGTTTTGTATTTAATTTGTTTTAACGTTAGTTCTAAGCTGCATGCCTCTTTTTGATATTTTAACTTTTTTTTCGTGTGTTTCAATTTTTACCATGTATGTTGTGGAAAAGAATTAAAGAATTTATCTATCTAACATATATGCGACGCGCGCGCGTGAGACGCATTAAGGGCGCGCATAAATGCATGGAATTGATTTCTCGAGTTCTCAAGGCATTGAGATTTTATTCCCGTCTCATCAAAGGACAAATTTCTCGAGAATTCAGAAACCCTATAGCGTAGTGACTTACCTTCAGAATAAGATACGGTATGAAGCAATTCGCCTCAAACTCTGACATCGCGTAGTCATTTTCGCTCAGAAATTGGAACACAGTGACCAAATACTCCAGGCCCTTCAGAATAACAGATGGATTTGTATCGAAGAAGCGCAGGGTCAGCCATTTGAGGACCAGGTCTAGGTTACAGATGAGCGCTGGTCTGTTCTCTTGAAAGTCGGCTGAGAGGGACTCTATGGCTTTCAAATGGTATCTGAAAACAAAGTATTTTTACAAGCTTTTTTATAACTTGCACTGTTCATATGTATGTAAATAAGTTGTTCTTAAATTTTGCTATCCTTTTTTCAGCCACTTGCCGGTATCCGATTGAGCTGAAATTTGGCATGGATACTTCTGTTAGTTCAGTAAGATAATATTTAATTCTGAGAATTTGGTACAATGTTGGTTAGTAGACCGTGTTAGGTCAACATATTCTGTCGAAAATCGACGAAGCAATATTTTCCTAAAACGAATTATAGACTATTAAATATCAATTTACAACTTATTACTAACATGTGTTCAGAAAATCGGCAACTGAATAAAACACTTGTCAAGGAGCCACTTACACATTTGTTTCTGGGAAACAACACACATTACAATGCAATATCATGGTACCATAGAGCTTATTATAATTAGTTATGTTCGTAGATATGTGGTGTTGTGTTCCTGGTGGTGAGTAAGGTCGCCAGAGCTCCCGAGGATGCGCTGTGTTGGGAGTGAGGAGCCTGCATATGTCTCTAGCTTGACAGCTGGAGACGTCTGCGGGTCACACTCTCATCACAGCACATCCCCAAACAGTAAAGGGTCGGCTACGCACTTGCGATTCCTCTGGAGTCGCAAGTTTACATAGGCTACGGCTTCTTGCCATGCGGCAGGCCGTAAGCCACTGTCGTCGTTTAAAAAATACTGTGCTTATGTGTCTACATACCTAAAGTCTTTGTGAAACATGTTGGCTACGAGTTGTTTATTCAAGCCTGCGGTCGCCATCTGATCTTTTAGCAGATCAAAGAACTCTTGGCGCGGCGCTTTGAAGTTCCACTTCGGCACTGTAAAAAAAAAAACTTCAATTACGGCCCTCAGTTTTACCCTACCCCGCGGGTTTCTGTGAAGGTTCCATCGACAATAAAATATACAACCACCTCCCAAACTATATAAAGGAATCGGATCGACTTAATGTTTTTATGAGAAATCTTAAGAATTATCTAAATCAAAGGCCTTTTTACAGCCTCAATGAATTTATTGGAAAATTATTTGATTGATATTATGACATATATAAATTATATTTTTATTAAGATGATATTATTTCCAATTACACATACATTGACATTGTTAACCAGTATTATTAATGTTTTTACTATATTTAGAAGCTGTATTATATTTGCATTTTAAGTGATTTTGACATTTGTTTAAATTATGTAACTATAAAATTTTTGCATGGAATATTCTGTGAGCAAAATAAATGATTGATTGATTGATTGATTGATTGACAAAGTTTGTGTATGTACTATCGCCAACACAGTTAAGTGACGCGCGCGTGCGCTTTATACGCATTGTACAATGGACAGTTAACCGTGTTGGGTTTGTACGTCAACCAATTCGATTTCTGGGTCACTTCGTAGCTTGTCGCTGTGAAAATAACATGAGATCTCTAGCAGCCATTATACTGATTTTCACTGGGACAAGGTACGAAGTCGCCCAGAAATCAAATTGGCCAAGAGTCCCCCGTACGCTCGACCGAACTCGATTTTCCATACAAACGTAGTTTCGTTCTCATTTTAATGCCACGCGACAATAACATGAAATTTAGTATACACAATGGGATCCGTCTGTTGCTAGAAAATGCAATAGAAAAAAAATACAGCGAGTTTTTTAATTTTTTAGGTCTTATATGACAACCTTAATAATCGTTGTATTTTTCCCCATTATAATTTCAAGCAACAGAAACTAATTTTCGACCTAGATATACCGGATCCCCTTGTGTGTACAAAGTTTCAAATGATTCTAGCTTGCCATTTTAAAATGAAAGCGAAACTACGTTTGTATGGAGAACCGAGCTTACTGCGGACTCTTAACCGTATACGTATACAAACACAAGTTTCACGAATAAAATAATATAAGAGGGGCAAACTTACACAAATCGAACTAGCCCTATAGTAAGCTCAATAAGGCTTGTGTTATGGCTACGACGATATATACAGGGTGTTTTTATTGATTTTTGTTCCTTCAAGCATATAGCCGTGTATAGCCAAAGAAACAACGTGGTAGTGTAAATATTTATTTTTTTTAAATTAAGAAATATATATGGTGTTAATTTCCTACATAATAATTAATTATATCACCAAGGATGAATGAAAAACGGCCTTAAGAGTTAACGTAAAGTTAAGCAAAAGTTAATGTCAAATATGACAATTCGGAATTCGAATGACACGCCCGTCAACATTGTTTAACTGTTAAGGATATTTTATACTATATTAGGGGTCTTAATTATCGAAAATGAATTATTGAATATCTCCGAAATGGTACGAATTGGACCCGGGTATGTCCTTAAACTACGACCAAGACCACCGGGGAATGGGCAGCAGCATTCCTAGAGTGCGGTGGAGATACTGCGATCGCCAACCCGCTTGCCAAGCGTGGCGATTATGGCATTTACCCCCCATGAAATTGGGGGAGGCCTATGTCCAGCAGTGGACGTCCTAGGGCTGATATGGTGGTACGAATTGGGATACTAGTGTCTTAGAGAAGATTACTTCATTTCATCTCAGGAATGTGCCCTCGCAATAAAATCTTGTACTTTGGGTATTAGACGACGATATACATACTTATAGAGATAAATACATACTTAAATACATAGAGAACATCCAAGACCCATGAACAAAATCCGTACTAAAAGCACAAATAATGCCCTGGCCGGGATTCGAAACCGGGACCTCTAGCTTCGGAGGCAGTATCACTACCAACTATTAGGCTAAACAGGCCGTCATAATTAACGGAATTCAATAAAAACACCCGTATAACAGATAAGAAATTCTTAAATACTTCGACAATATCTACTAAGATTAATGCTGATCAGTCTCATCACACAAATATTTGTTCTCACTGAGATTCGAAAAAATGACCGTCAGCTTCGTACACAGGGTCACTAAACGCTAAATGTAGGCTAAGACGGTCATTAAAGAATCATCATCATCATCATATCAGCCGAAAGGACGTCTTTTGGCTCATCAGTCTCAACACACAAATATTTGTTCTCACCGAGATTCGAAGAAATGACCGTCAGCTTTGTACACAGGGTCACTAAACGCTAAATGTAGGCTAAGACGGTCATTAAACAATCATCATCATCATCATATCAGCCGAAAGGACGTCTTTCGGCTCATCAGTCTCAACACACAAATATTTGTTCTCACTGAGATTCGAAGAAATGACCGTCAGCTTCGTACACGGGGTCACTAAACGCTAAGTCTAGGCTAAGACGGTCATAAAAAAATAGAATACTATTATGTTACTAGAAATTCCAGATGTTAGTTTTAGCACAAATTACTTATTATAAGAGGATTGAGGTTAATATTAGAAGGAAAAATCGAGGGAAAGAGAAGGGGTAGAAGGAGGACCAATTGGCTTGAAAATATTAAAGTGGACAAATACAAAGGACGCAGCTGCTCTGGCGAAAATGACTAAAAATAGAGAGGAAATGGCAGTGGTGGTCGCCGACGTCCGCTAAGACAGGGCAACGAAAGAAGAAGACTTGTACTATGGGTACTAGACGACGATATACATACTTGTATAGATAAATACATACTTAAATACAATTGCTTGTCACCCGGCGAAATATCCGTGCTAATTGCTCAAATAATGCCCTGGCCGAGATTAGAACCCGGAACCTCTAGCTTCGGAGGCAGTGTCACTACCAACTAGGCTAAATAGGCCGACTAACTATTCTAAAAGACATTCCTCACCAATGCTAACAGACGTCTAGGGAACTGTTGGTATTGTAAATTACGCCTACCTTTATGTTTCTGGTCATCAGCGATGCGCTGGTTCTTGCAGTTGTTCTGCGGTAACAGCGGCGTGAGGTCGTCTTCGTCTTTCGTACCGTGGCTCGACGCTGATGCTGGCTTTGCCGGGACCTGACATTTATAAATGATAGGATTATTATTTTCACCTCAGCGGCTCGAAAATGACAGGTTTGTTGCTTGAAACCAGTGAGCAAAATGCAATTTTGCTGCGAGCGTGAAAAACGACTTTTCCAGCTAGAAACCAGTGAGCAAAATGCAATTATGCAGCGAGCGTGAAAAAAACTTTAACTTTTTAATTTTTCATATCGTAGGTTAGTTTAAGTAACTTCATTCTCGCTATCACTATTCCTTTGCGTTATATGCTCTCGCCGCTGAGGTGAAAAGTTGTATGTATCACACAAGAGCAGATATTTGCATCTCGTGTCTTTTGAGTCCCTCGCTACGCTCAAGATTATAACTTTGAATCACTCGCTACGCTCATGATAATTAGAATCTTTCGCTTGCTCGGGGCTCAACATCAACACTCGCAGCAGAAATCTACTTTGCTCTCTTGTTGAACAAATAACTTTAATGGTTTTATTTATTTAAGACAAAAAACTGGAATGAAGTAGTGATGCAAAGGAAAAAATAAAAGATACAATTACTGACAGTTACAAAGATTAAATAGCAGAGTAATCGTAATACTCGTAGTACGATTAGTAAGTATGTAGTTATATATTTTTCTCCAAATGCAATGAAATATTGATGTTACATATGTTCCTTATTCTATATGTCTTCGGCCGGGACCCCTTTCGTCCCGGCCTCTGTAGGTAGTAATCTCTGTAGTTGTGCCTTATTTAAAACCGGTAACGATCCTTGGATAACGCAATGTTGACAAGTTTCCATGGGGTGACACTGCCGGCGCCATATTTAACGCTGACCGGTCTGTAATCGTCAGTTGGTCCATGCCACCCTAAGGTTCACAACGTACCTTGGCCTTGGTGGGCGCGGCGTTCTTCTGTGCGTTCGCGGTCTTCAACACGCTGGGCTTCATTGCCCTCTTTTCCTGGCCTTGGGGAAGGGTGCGGGGGTCTTTCTTGTCCATTTCTCTCCTTTGGGGAGGGGCGCGGGGGTCCTTCTTGCTCTTGATAGGCATCGGCTGTACGGGCAGGTTTGGCCGGGCTTTGTCTAGCGCCGCTTGGACTACGGATTTGGAGCTGAGCTGTTGAAGATTTCAGGATTTAACGTTTTGTATAGTTATTTATGAATTGTATGATACAAGTTCGGAAAGTAAGTAATTCCCAACGAGTGGCGGCAAACACGAGTTGGAAATTACGTTTCCGAACATGTATCTTACGACGTTTTACAATTAATTATGCCGAAACCAAAAAAATAGTAGTACTTTGGATGAAAACAAACATGGCGGCACAACAAATACTAAAATGATCTTTTCTCGCTTCACTCACAGCTAGACTGTGCTGAAAGAAAATACCTAAATAAGCCCAACACATGTACCTTCAGCTTCTCAAGTAGTTTATGCATAGACTCGTATCCCAGATGCAACATGAAGGGTAGTACACAGTCTCCAGCAGCTGTTCTTACGTCAACCGCGCGATCCTCGATGCACGCGTACAACGTTGGCACGCATGATAATAGCTCCTCGCGAGGAAATGACTTGAGAGGCACTGGAACAAATAACAAGTAATAGGAAGAGCTTATAGAAACATTCGTTCAATTCATCACATTCAATATACTTATACACAGTGTTTATTCGTCCGTGGTAAATTACAAATATTTCGTAATAAAAAATAGGTACAATCACCTCAACAAGTGCAAATTAAATCTTAACTGACATCAATCATTTTTACCTAATACAATCGTGACTAAATCATTAATTTGAAAATTATAACGTTCGGGTCTGTTCACCTCACATTATGAGTAAAATATATAACTACCCTGAAATTATGATCGCCGGACTAAATTCTCCTAGATCCCATCATCAGACATTCGCCAAATGCATATGGAACCAACTTGGGGGTGCCTGCTTTAAAACAAAAAAGAATTATCAAAATCGGCCGACGTGGTCAAGCAGTGGCGGCCTTAGACATTGCGAGGCTCCGGGCAGCCCCAGTGCATCAAATCTTTGCGAGGCCTTCACTTGGGTTGCGCGGGGCCCCTGTAAGAGCGAGACCCCGGGCGGTTGCCCTGCTTGTCAACAAACCGCCACTGTGGTCAAGAGTTATCGGGGAGCATACATAAAAAAGAAAAAAAACATGCAGACGAACTGAGAACCTCCTTCTTCCCATTGAAATCGTTTAATAAGCCCTCGCGGGTGGGCGCCCGACACGGCGCGCTGACGTCACGGAGTGAGCCGCGCCTGGTAAAGTTAAGTCCACTCACCACTGGGTAGATGCTCGGCCAGCCAGTGTAGCAGCGATGACCGCAACAAAGGCGAGCCCAGTTTGAGGGCGTCGACCACCATCCCGCCTTCCAAAGCCACGTGGCGTCCCGCGGTGGCGCACCAGGTTGACACGCAGGCGACTGCCGCTGTGCGGATCCATTGCTTTTTGTCGCCGAACACTGGGAATAAAACGCTGATTAGTCAAAGTTTATTCTCCAATTTAGGCTTATTATATGCACTCTATATTTATAAAATTAGTCATTTGGAACCCATAACATCGTCATCGTTTTAGACCCGAGTACTTATGTCCTAAAACTACGACCAAGACCACTGTTGGATGGGCAGCAGCATCCCTGAATTTCGGTGGAGATACTGCGATCGCCAATCCGCATGCCAAGCGTGGCGATTATGGCATTTACATTTGCCCACCATGTGGGTAAATACTATCCCGGGTATGTCCTAAAACTACGACCAAGACCACCGGGGGATGGGCAGCTTCGTCCCTTTAGTGCGGAAAAATAAACCTCTGCCACGAGAAGAACCGACGTAAAAAACTCGGCGAGATACGAATATTTCAAAACATATACCACCACCATATCAGCCCGACGACTTCCACTGCCGGACATAGTCCTCCCCCAATTTCATCGGGGGTAAATGCCATAATCGCCACGCTTGGCATGCGGGTTGGTGATCGCAGTATCTTCACCGCACTCCAGGGATACTGCTGCCCATCCCACAGTGGTCTTGGTCGTAGTTTTAGGACATACTCGGGTCCACGGGTCCAAAACATATAAATCGCGTAAAATAACAGTATCACAGTTTACAAATAGACAATGTTACAGTAGAAAACCTACAGACGCACTTGACTTCATACTAAAACAAAACTGGAGATTGGCTGGCCACATAGAAAGCACAACCGACAAGCGATGGACCAATTAAGTAACTAAATAGCCAGGACCACAAGGGTCAGATGACATTACGAGTACAGCAGTGGCAGGACCAAATTGGACTATCAGCGCAAAATAAAGGTTAGCGAACTTCGCTTACGAATACAGACTTGGTAAGACTTCATAAGATAGTCATCATCATCATCATTACCTAAAGAGTGCCACAATGACCGGTCCTGCGCCACCCGCATCCAGCGGACTCCCGCGACCTTCACCAGGTCATCTCCACCTTGTGGGGGGGGGGGGGGGCTACCCACGCTGCGTCTTCCAGTAAGTGGTCTCCACTCAAAAACGTTTCCGCCCCATTGGTTCTACGGGCAATGTGCCCAGCCCACAGCGATTCGGAGGGCTACATCGGTTACTTTGGATTTACTGCGATAAGATAGTTTTGAAAAGGAAATATAGAAGTGGCAATATAAAGCATAAATATGTACAGTCAACAGCAAAAGTAGATGATCATTTTAGAAGTTTGTCACACTAACGTAACGATACGCGACATATATAACATATATATAGCGACAGTTGGAATGCGTTAAAGTAGTGAAAGTGACAAGGTACTAAAATAATCATCTACTTTTGCTGTTAACTGTACTAGCTTTAGCAGTAAGCTTAGCTGTCTGATTAACTTACATTGGAAGAAAACAGGGAAGAACGTCCTAACATGAGTCTTGCACTTCGGTCCTATAGCAGCAGCGAGTTGCTCGCAGATTTGCAACGCACTCTGTGCCAGTTTGGAGTTGGCATCTTGCAGTCTGGCCACTAGGGCAGGCGGGAGGTCGCCCAGGTTCGGCTTTAATGGGGACGACTTGGTAATCAGGCCTTTTAGCTTGGCAAGGGCTTCACTTCGTACCTGCAATATAATACCTGGTACATTTCTTCGTAATTTGATAGAAATAATTTGATATACCTTCTGTCCTCATCACATACACCTCTCGTTAAAACATAATATGGCGAGAAAGTCCTAGATGTTAAATCTTGGCAGATGAGCACATGACGTGATACGACCCAAGGATTTCTTTGTTACTGTTTATTATGTGAATTTGTTATTACAAAACACTATAGCTGCTCATGGCTGCTTTAGTCACTTGAAATATAGGATTTTATATTAAATGGCCGACCAGTTGGATACGTTTCAAATGTTAAATCATATAGCCGTGTGTATATACACTTAGTAAACCATCAAAATAAGAATGCCCTTTGGCATTAAGTCCGCCATTTGTACATTTGTTTTATTTTTGTGCAATAAAGCTTAAATAAATAAATAAAATATCGCAATTTCATGACTAAAATTGCGTAAATTTTCCATACAACGGTGGTTGGAATATATTTATTTTTGTGACGTACTTAATAATATAACGTTGATTTCTAGGAGCCGTTTCGACGGCGGCTAGCGGTGAGCTACGTTTGTACTGTTCGGTTGTGTCTAATTTTACCTCGTGTGTTCAAAAGTTTTGAGACGAATCTTGTTTTGAATAAATCAATTACAGAAAATATTTCTGTCATGGTTATTATTTTCGTTGAATCACTGTACTGTAGCTGATAAATGTAAATAGAGTTTATTTAAATTGGCTTTCAATATTTTTGTTTTAAGCCTTTAAATGCGGTGGTCTCTCTTAGGTGCCGGCACGAAATAAAAAACGCATTTTTCACTGACAAGTTATTGTCTACGGTAGAAAGAAAGTTAAGGCAGCGGAACGACAAATTGTACACCAAAATGTCGATGGATATTCCAACTACTGCACAGGCAGTGCTGCAACCTTATCACCCTACGCTGTTCACGATACGGGCGATTATTACGTATGAGGTAGCCTTTTCTTTCAATTTTGAATACTATGCCTTAAAATTATCCATTTACCAGATGGACTATTGTTTGTGGTTATTGCATTTGTTAAAGTTTATTTGACACGTTTATTCATCAAAATAATTGATTTTTTGACAAAGTTTTAGAGAACACCGTAACAAAATTAAATTTTCATACGAAAACTGCTAAAAGAGAAATGTATGTCTTTTATCAATCAATAGAAGTAACTTTCTTCGAGCCTGGCTCTAAATTCTCCCGATTAGTCTTTTTGGACATAATTACCTTTTATAAACACACAATTTAGAGCTAAAAACCTGCCGTAAATACTACTCAAAAATTGTTACTCACAAATGAGCCACTGGAAGAGAAGCAAGAGAATCCCTGATGATAACTTTCGTGTCACGCGGGGTCATTATCTAGGTGTAGCCGACGCAATAAATGGCATCTAACATAAAATATTGGAACGCAGTTTAAATAACACCTATGTATGTTTATTAATGAAACTATTGTTAAGTAAAATTAACAATATGTTTATAGGTATACATAAAAAAATATGAAAACATCGAGTATTTAGCCGTCTCAAAACTTATGAACACACGAGGTAGATTTTTGTTGTGCTCTAATTGTAATTGGTCCCACATTATATACTTTTCATCTATATATAAAGAGTATTTGTATTGTATTGTATCCTTAAAGACTGGTTCGAATGGCATCATAAAAGAAATAGTTAGGTGGCCTCAGCAGTTCCTACACTCCAGTCCTTGTCGTTGATCTGACTCAGGATCGCGGCAGTGATGAGCGGCGCCAGGTCGGTGCCCGGGCGGCTGGTTTCCACCACGGATGGTCCTTCCTCCTCATCTGTCGAGCCTTCGAGGTCCGAGCGAGACTAGAAACAAAATATACCTTTATATACAAAGAAATAATTAAATTAATAATAATCATGTTTATTGCAGAAAATGGATACAAAAAAGGTGGTATACATATAAGGTATTATTTACAATGCGCCAAATTCGGCTTGGGTAAGGATGCAACAAATAGGTAACTTTATTTTGTTCATAAATGAAAATTATGAAGCAAGATGAAGTGATCACTTATTCTAAACAATTAAACTATTTCCATAAAGCTTATCTATTTCTAGTTTTCGAGTTTAGAAACTCTTTTACGGAGTATACACACAGTCCACAAAGCCACCAATAAGGTTTTTTTTAACCAATTTAATGGGAAGTTCCTTTATATATCTGGGAAGTTTGTTGTATAGCTTGATACACATAAAGTAGGGGCTGCGAGTGGTGTGTTTAAGTCGAGTTTTAGGCACAAATAATAAATCCCTCTGTCTAGATATGCATTTCTTGTACATTAATACGTCACAATTTTTTTTAATACTTTTGTTTGTCATGCACAAAAACTGCTGTTTCATAGATATATAAGGATGGTAGTGATATTAGCTTGTGGCGTTTAAAAATGGGTTTACATGAATCACGAGGCCCTAATGCGAAAATTATACATCTTTTCTGCATTACGAAAGCTTTTGGCATATCTAATAAAATTAAATTCTAGGCAATCCAGTAGCTATATTTACAAAGATTTAATAACAAATAATAAAAATAACAAAAACAAAAGAGAAAGAACAATTAAGCAAAAATAAACAAAGAATAGAAACAGGAAGAAAAAAAGAACAAATACCAGTACAATTTATGTGAACAACTCATATTATTATTTGAGTACTTTAAAGGAACAAGTTCAACTACAGTCAGCATCAGAAGTAGCTACGCGGGCCAAGTGCTCAAAATGAGGTACACACAGACTCTGTCAAGAGAATAAGGCTCTGTGTAGATAATTATGGACGTGTTCTACTGCTTAGCTACTTTTGCTGCTGCCTGTACTGGTATAATTAATGAATATGGCATAGAGCCGCCAGTAAATAATACTCTCTCAGCAAATCAAAATAAAATGCTGTATATTTAGATTAGACCTACCTAAAGTGTAGGTATGACATCGATAGGGGCGCTGAACTGCTCCAGTAAGCAAGGAGAGTCAGACCAGGAGTTAGCATAGAAGAAACACAGAGTCACTGTTAAGTGTGTACTCTCTTTTAATAGTAAAAAAAACTGACCGACTTCATCGGCTACGGTCTTTTAATGAGCTTTACCCTATTTTCCGTCGATTGCCTTAATTCTATAACAACATCCTCTTAACAATGTCCTCATGCCACAGAACCTACCTCGCTAACGTTCCCCGGCTGCCTAGTGGTTGAAGGCGGACTTCTGTTGGCGTTTATTTCCATCACCAAGGAGATCCGCTCCTTGGTGTCTGGATCTTCGCTGTCGAAGTGGGTGATCAGCGACGGGCTAACGTACAGGGACAGTATGCCGAGGAAGTTGATGGTGCAAGTTCGGACATTGGGATTGGTGGCGGAGAGGGCTTTCTTTGAGTGCGCTACTACGGATGACACATTCGTTCTGGAAAGAAAATGTTATGCTGAGCAGGGCTTGTAACCCGGTTCTTTTTCAATACTGGTTAGAGCTACACTTTGAGAGCCTAACCCATAACAAAAGCTCGTGAATCACGAAGCACAAAAAGGGAACGAAATCCATCCAAATTATTTGCAAGCTTCTTTCGCCTAGCATCATATTGTTGTGACGGGGATTTACAACAATTTTGTTGCTATAGAGTCTCGTTAGCAAGATATTCAAATATTCACCGTGTCTTACAACTCATCCGTGGCCCAGTGGTCTACAGAGTCTTGACTACACTTGAGAGACTATGGTCTACAGAAGAGTCGACGCAACCGGATTCGAGTCCAGTGAACGACATGCTTGTTGTAAGATGTTTTTAAAGTCTTAATGATAATATTTTCATTACGCGAGGCAGGATGGAAAGGTTTAGGAAATGTGGTAAAACACAACTCACTCCCCCTTTCAATATACAAGCCCGAAATACGCATCTGGTACTGACGTACTGTCTATGTATGACACGGGGGGTACATGCTAGAGGTTCTTTTAAACCCAGATCTGATATACAATTTTGACTCTTTACAATGAAGCAATATCAAGAATCAGAATTTTTGGAGGCTTTGAATTCTATTTCTACGATGAAAAGTTAACTTACGTGAACCCGAACAAGAACATCTTCTTTAGAATTTATCAGTCCATATAAGAGTCACTAAGCATGTGCCTAAAGTCATTAGCGTCTGACGTCAGACCGTCGGCATCCATAGATGCGTGGGCACATCCCATTGTTCCTAGAACCCAGATTTTTTGTACGATTTTGAGCTCTATTACTAGAGGAAAGTTTACTCACGTGAACCCAAACTTCTTGATTGCGATGCTCATCCAGTTGAACATCTCCAACTGCACCTCAGGGTTCTCCTGCGAGTCCATTGCGTAGCTTAAACCCTCGTTGAAAACATGCTCAAACCCACACGCGTCTGCCAGTGATGTTAGGCAGTCTTTGGCGATGGATACAAAGGCAGCTTCGCCCAGTTTGGCGACAACGTCATGAAGGACGAAGTCTGCAGCTATGCTGTGGAATTGTATAGTTTTATGTAACAGCGATTTGGTTTGCCAATAACGACTTATGATTAACTGAGGCCATATTTCATGTATGTTATGACTTGTGATGGTAGCAGAAGTCTCTTTGTAATGAATGGAGTTGAAAGAGGCTTCCGCTCTAGAAAGCAGTTAAATGCACTATCACCTTGGTTATGATATCTTGCGCTGGTCAATTACCTGCGTAATTAAATGAACGGAGTCTATGTCTATCGATGTATGAATAAATAAATAAATATAAAAGGAAACATTTTTTTTAATCAATTCGCACTAGTCTCATAAAGCTAAAGGTTTATGTTATGGGTACTGGAGGACGATATATTTAATAGATATATACTTAAATACATTGAGAACATGGGTTTGCTCACCAAAGAAACAAGTACCCTTACCGAGATTCGAACACTAGGCAGTGTCACTACCAACTACGCTAAACAGGCCGACAATCCGATTTCCACTTTACTGTTAGTGCAAGCAAATCTGTCATATATGGAACCCTGGAAATTGTGTTATGTATGGGATGAGATCAACGGTTTATATAAGGTGCTTTCAAATTAGATGCCAATACTATCAGAATTGATAGTACTACTCGTCCTTAGTAGTAGACTTAGGTATGAAACTAATTAAAGTTTATGTTAGTTTTTGGAGAAAATTAGGAAAACAACTGTGTTACGTAATAACACCCTGTTAATGAGATAATCAGTATTCAATGATTAAGACTTTGATTATCGTATGGAACCTCTTGACTGTCACTTAACTAGCCACTTCAACTAGCATCCAATGTGTAACTAACTTGACAGAAAGTGATAACCACCTTGTCAGATAAATGCACACTATGATTATGTTTGGGCAGAATATTTTTTTTTTTCGGAAAATGAAAACAAAAATTTCATAATATAAAAAAGTTTTATTACCAGAACCAGACCACAGTGAATTATTTTAATTTATTCTACGCAGTATGTTATAATACCATAAAAGCTGTTGGATATTTAAGAAAACTGCCAAGTTAAAGCTCAAAATGCATTAAGCCGCAGTAAATTAGTTTTACTGTAAACAATCTAGTGCCAAACTTGGCAACTTTTCAGATAATCTACAGAACTTGGCGCCCATTTAGATCTCAATTCTTTTGTCGGTGAACTTGGCTGCCATTTCACATTTATGTTTTTGATGGAATATCATTACTTTTTGTCAAACTTCATCCAATGGTGCTTTCCCACAGCGAATGCACGAGTTACTATACAAAATACCCAAACCGCTATAGGTGCACCTAAAATATTTGAAGAGTTCCCTCGATTTTTCCAGGACCCTATGATCGGATTCTGACCCGATGACAATGGGACCACCCTGGAAGTATACCATTTCAAACAAAAAATGAATTTTCCAAATCGCTTAATAAATGACGGAGTTCTGTGGTAACTAGCATAAATAATAATAATAAAATAACTGTTTTCTGATTTTTTCTGGTGTATACACATAATTACCAAGCTGCATGCCAAATATCAGCTTTCTAGTTCATCTGGAAATGAAATGAAATGATTTATTCATGTATGTGGGTGACAATTTGCAGTTCTAGTTGCAGTACATCTGGTGGACTCACCATACCCTACCTTTTCAGGTGTACATACGTCTAATTCTACTTATGTATTATTAAAATAAATGATATGAAAGAGATTACAATTAAAGTGGTAAAAAATTAAATAAGTGTCAGGAAAAAGATTACAATAAAAATTACAGAAAAGAGATTACAATTTTACATTAAAATGAATCATTCAGAAAGTCATTAATATTATAATAAAATTTATATATGAGTAAATTCTTAACTAAATTCTTAAATAAGTTTAATTTCTGACACTTAAAACTATCGGGTATCTTATTGTAAATTGTGATACACATGATATAACAGTTTTTTGAGGTAAGCCCTAATTTGGCAGCCGGTTTATGTAACTTATGTGTATATTGTGCTCGAACATTACGGGTACGTCGATAAATTGCGTTTTGTATTTATGAACAAAAACGGCCACTTCCAAAATATACAAACATGGGACGGTGAGTATGCCATTATCATAAAAATCAGCCGGCATGATTCCCTTCGACCAATTCCATAGATTGCTCTTATGCAGCGTTTTTGTGCTAATAGTAATTGGTCTTTATGAGAACAATTACCCCACAAAACTATTCCATATCTAAAAATAGTATTAACATATCCGTGATATGCTATTAGCGCTGCTTGTATAGAAACTGTTTTCTCAATTCTTCTTAGAGCATATATAAAACTATTTACTCTGCTGCAGACACTTTCCACATGGTCCCTCCATTTGCAGTGAGAATCGATGACCATACCTAGGAACTTTGTATTATGAACCTCTTCAATAAGAACATTATCATAACTTATATTTAAATTTTGTGAGTCACTTCGGTCAGTATGGAATTGAATGGAAGTGGGTTAGGTTTTTGTTTACTTGTCAGTCAGTCAGTCAGTCAGTCAGCCAGTCAGTGGTAAAAATGCCGTTTTTTGGAATTTATTATCTCAATAACTATTAAACCTATATGTATGAAATTTGGGGTTCTAGTTGTTCTAACGGATTTTAATATATGTACCAAATTTCATGTTTTTATCTTAGATAGATTTGGAGTTATTGGGGGGTCAAAAGTGGCTCCATACGGTTCGTGTAATATAACACACGGCTGCTGTCCGCCAGTTCCTGGGGTGAACTTGGCTGGACACGCTGCCGCGTGTCTAGATTTAGGCAACGTCTATCAAAGAGCGCCACTCGCGTACCGTCGCAACTCGTAACTTTGCCTATGATGAATCTTTGCTTACAACCACCACGACTGCCACCGAAACAACTTTCAACTCTACACAGTACAAGCGAAGTAATAAAGGGATTTGATAAAAAATCACGCGAGAAATAGGATAGCTATAATATTCTAATTATTATTGTTTTCTATTGTACAGTGGGTTAGCGGCACGCGGGCTTTTATCAAAACGGATAATAGTACGTTTCCTTAGCAATTGTTTGAATGTATTAGCAATTCATCATTATATGAATTAACTGTACAATTTAATTTTTTAAATACATGTACTGGGTGCACTGTTTAAGAAGGCGTCGTAGTAAATAGAACATTAAGGTCTGTCATTTGTATTGTCTTGTCAATTTAATTTAAATTTTGTTAGAAAATAAATGAAGTCGATATTTAAATTTTATAATAAAATTAAGCTAACGACAAAATATAATAATTTTTAAGAAAAAAAAAACCAGCTTCAATGGGGGAGGCTGTGACGAGACAGGCGAAGCCAGCCATCGCACATAATAATACGAGTAGAACAGAAAGTTACATGTTTAAAGTAAGAAAACTAGCGGTTAAAAGCAACATAAACTAACATGATTAGGAAAATAGCATCACTGATAAACAATGATTAGAGAAGTATTCACTTATTCACTTATACATTAAGATAATATTAATATTAAAGGACTATCATCTCATCATCATCATCAACGGGGCCTGTGTTATGGGTACCGAAGGACGGGTTATTTGATGGATGTACATTGAACTACAAAGAGAACATCCATTTTTCAAGAACAAATGTTTCCGCTCACTACAGAAACAAATGCCTCACCGGGATTCGAACCCGGGTCCTCTGGCTTTGGAGGCTATGTCATTGCCAACTAGGCTAAACAGGCTGATAATGGAGATATAAGGTCAATCTTAAATAATTTCTGTTAGTTAATTCATAAAAGAATGAATAATAAAATATTAAATTATATTCAAAAATTTTAAATTGGAATAGACACCGTGCGCGAGCGGGGTGAATGAACCTGACAACGCTGGCAGGCCAGGCAAACGAAGCAAAATGGGCAGGCGGTTTTTTATAGGGCAAACTCGGCGTAACGGGCAGGCTGGATTTGCGAGAATTTTCCAGCCTGCGTGACAGGAACAGCACGCTGGAGAATTAGGGGAAGCCTAGCGGACGAGGCGAGAGGGGAAGATGGAGTTTTGGATGGTGAAAAAGGAGAGGGTATAAAAGGGACTGACGCGAGGGATGAGGGGTCTTGGGATTCTAAACTTTGAAGTGAGAGGGTGTAACGCTGTTGGGACGGTATTTGATTTTAAGCTTTGATGTGGTAGGGCATAACGCTGCCAGTGATCTTTTCATATTCTGGGCTATTAAGTGGGAGTGTGTAACGTTGTTGGGATCGTTCATTTTCTGGGCTTTCAAGTGGGAGAGTGTAGCGCTGTAGGAAAATATTCAGGGTTTTTCTTGGATTACAATGTGTTAGAACAAAGTGTGGATACGAGCATTCAGTTCGAGGACATCAAAGTGTTAGAAGGTGATGCTGCAGTATTTGCGTGAACAAACAAATAGAAGAGGGAAGCAGAGGTGTTGCAGGAAAGGCTACTGTTTTAGGAGTGGGAGTGCTGATTCTGGAGGTTAGTGAGATCAAGGGATAGAGGTTTGAGGCGGAATAACTATGAGTGCTTTAAACTTATTTATTTTTCTACTGAAAGATGGGTACGGGAAATTATATTGAAGATTTGTCGTATTTGTTTAAATGTCAAATAACTTACTTTATAGCTAATGAACTTTAAATCTTCTTGCTTAGGTAGTAAAGTTGGGTTTAGAATGACTTAAGTTGCTGCTGTTTGGCAAACCTCGAATAATTTATAGATACTTAAAGGTTTTAATCTATTTTGATAACTGAGTTAACTTCGGATTAATATTTGAACTAATAGAGGGAAATGAGACTATAATGGACAGTGGTATATGAACTAGAGTTCGATTCTCTGACATTAGAAAGGAGTTTTATATGCCGGCTGTATGAATGGCAGTTAAATTGAATTCTTTGGCAATTTTATAAAGTGGACATCTCATATTTTATGTTGTGTAATTTACTAATCATTCCTTTTCTGTGTGCACTGGGCCGGGAAAACGTAACTAGTGGCAAACGAGGCTCAGTTTTCAGCAGTGTAAAAAGTGTTTGACCTATTTATCAATAAGTCAGATTGGCACAGTTGCTCATCTTTTGTATGAGCTAGGGCAGTTTTAGTATACTAAATTCAGTCAGATGGACATAGTTCTTTGCAATGAACCAGTTGGAGGAGTGGCGTTTCGGTAAGTCAAACTCTCCTTAAATACATCAAAGGACAAGTGTTTCTGTAAAATTCCATTATTTTTCAAGAGTTTACTTTATTATTGCTAGAAAGAATAAGGTCCTTTGATGTCTGTCATATATTGTTACAAATTGTTTGGAATCACAATAGTACTCTATGTAATTAAAGAGAGTTTATTATGGTTCAATTATGTGTGTGTTTATTTCTATTCTAAGTAAATGTCTTAGTGTCTATCTGATTTTCCTCTGTATTTAGGTATATTGTGAAGAATATGTTGAAGACCGTCAATATTTTGTGTGTTTTAATATGTCTATTTTCAGGGATAGTTTATGTGTTCATTGTGTTTATTAATTCTTTCCACAGTTAAAGCAAAATGATACTATATAATCTATAATTTGTCTAAATAACGTTAACCAATTATATATTATCCTTTCTATAAGTTGTACTAGTACCAACATAAAAATCATGCTACATTAGGAAAAGATATTGGATATTCATATCATATCATTTGAGTTATTGAGTAAGAGATACTAAAATCAAACACATGTTGAAGGAATGTTTGAGTATACTAAATAAGAATGAATACATACATACATAGATTCGCGCCTGTATTCCCAGAAGGGGTAGGCAGAGGAATGAATAAGTATATAATGTTTTATAAAAAGCAGAACAATATAACAAAATAATGCTTTCATTATCTATTATAATAATGTTTACAAATCTGTATATGTAACCATAATTTAATATATTTATATATTGTATTTAGAGAGAAACAGTTTTTGGGAGTCAAACAGTTTGAAGAATATGGCATTGAGTATTTAACTTTCAAATTAATCAAGTTAAAAGTTTAGTATCACATGTTAGTTAAAAATAATACTTCAACTGTATTGAACTGTTACTAGGTTGAGTCAAATAACTATAAAACTAGACACAAGCCTAGGTGGGTTTTGCAGCTATGATAAGTGATAAGAGTCTAGTGGAGAGTGAATCAGATGTTTTCATAAATATATTTGCAAGTCTATGAAAGAGGTATATAAATAATGAATACAGCCTCTGATCTCATAGTAATTGTTTGCATATAAGTAAATTTATATGTATATTTTTTATATACATACTTTGAAGTAATTTTCACAAGTTAAATGTAAAGTGCGTAGGCGAACATTTGTTAGTAGGATTACATCAGTGCAGAGGTGGTTTTGGTTTATTAAATCTTTGAAAAATCCTTTCATTATAAATCTTTGGTCTCAGAGTAGCCATTTGAGTGTGTTGTCTATTGTGACTTGGATCTTTGTGGAGATTTTGGGAGCATGAGCTTTGAGGTTTGGGTGACTGTGGAACTGGTGAACTGGCTGAGCGTAACGCAAGGCTGGGAGTATTATCTGTATACTTGGAACGCAGATATACTCATTCACTAAGAACTATGGTTTCCTGGGCTTTGGAGTTTTATGTTCTAAGGGATCCCTATAAAGGATGTTGAGCTAACAAGTAGGGAACATATTTTGGATGGCTGCTTGGGAACTTAAGAAACTGTAGTCAATGTAATTTGTTGACCTGTGAAATATGGTCAAAGCCTTAAACTGATGTATTAGGTCTGGTCTATCCCCATCGCAGGAATATAAAAGTGTGCAAAGTATAAGGACATTCCTACCATAACATAAAATTGGGAAATTCCTATACTCATTCTTAAGGGAAATTAATATTTAAACTTAAGAGTTATGTTTGCACTAAATATAGTTATTGTAATAATAAATTTAAGCTTAAACCTTTCTGATAAAGATAAAAATTGGTATGATCTTATTACTAGTGAGAAATTTGTCTTAATTGATATAAAAGTGTCTGAATTTCCGATGCTTGATTAAAGGTGATTTAATGCACATTTTTATTCGCCGGACGGCCAAGCTGTATTCTCAAATAATAAATGTTATCTGTGTCTATGGTGCGTAGGGGACATTAGACTATAAAATTTATAATAACTACGAATATCTAAATATATACAATACAAGAATACAATGTTCATGTTCTTCATTAAATTCTGAGTATGTGACCTTTGCCCCGACTTTGTAATGTACATTTATTCCAATTTAAGATCATTTTAGTGAACTATTTTATTTGTTAATCTTCTAATAATTCTTGCTCTTAATTTTCTAGAGGTTCCAACTAAATTGCAAAAAGAATTTAGGTTACTATTCACAAATAGGGTTCCTACCGATTACTAGACGATCACATGTTTTATACAAGGCCAAATTATTTCATGACAAAATACAATAGAATCAGTTGCTAGGGTCTTCTCAGGTTAGATAGTAGTGGGGTGTAATTGGGGAGATAGGGGTTTTCAGTTAAGTAAGGGGAAGAGTATTTATTTGTAGGGGTGGTTCGTCTCAAGGCCGGTGAAAGATTATTTATTATACTTAGATGGTGCACTCTTACATTCCATACAATAAAATAAAAATGGCTATAAGTATGTTTATAATGGTAGAAGACTAAGTACCCTCAATTCCTCATGGACTCATGGAAAATCCTTGCTTGCTTGACAAACAAAACGAAGAGAACAACTCGCCAAACGTGAACTACGCGTCGTTGAAGAGTTCCGTTCTGATCATCATCAGCCGTTCCACTTCATCAAATGTCACTTTTATGAATGAAAATGCTTGATTAGTTCATGAAAATACTAAAATTACTATTTGTGTGCCTTTCACATTTGAGGAGTTCCCTCGGTTCCTAATGGATCCCATCATCAGAACCCGAGCATGACAAAAATCAATCGTAAAAATAGAACTTGCTTAACAAACAGCTAGGAGGACAAATCACCAAACGTGAACTTTTCGTCGTTGAAGAGTTCCGTTCTGATCATCATCAGTAGTTCCACTTCATCAAATGTCACTTTTATGAATGAAAATGCTTGATTAGTTCATGAAAATACTAAAATTACTGTTTGTGTGCCTTTCACATTTGAGGAGTTCCCTCGGTTCCTAATGGATCCCATCATCAGAACCCGAGCATGACAAAATTCAATCGTAAAAATAGAACTTGCTTAACAAACAGCTAGAAGGACAAATCGCCAAACGTGAACTTTTCTTCGTTGAAGAGTTCTGTTCTGATCATCATCAGCAGTTCCACTTCATCAAATGTCACATTTTTGGATGAAAATGCCCGATTTGTTGATAAAAACACAAAAATCACTATATGTTTGTCTTTAAGATTTGAGGAGTTCCCTCGATTCCTCATGGATTCCATCATCAGAACTGCGTTTTGACAAAAACCGGACCAACTTGGATATATATACTTACAATAAAAAAAAGAATTTTCTAAAGCGGTTAAGAAATGACGGGGTTATGGAGTAACAAACATAAAAAAAGAACAACAACCGAATTGAAAACCTCCTCTTTTGAAATCTTGAAGTCGGTTAAAAAACAAGCTAAGGAACTACGTTGTCATACTCCTAGTTAAAGAAAAGCCCGCAAGCCTGTAACACACTGTATAATATTCATCATCATCATCATGTCAGCCGAATGACGTCCACAGCTGGACATAGGCCTCCCCTAAAGAATTCCACAATGACCGGTTCTGCGCCACCCGCATCCAGCGGACACCCGCGACCCTTACCAGGTCATCAGTCCACCGTGTGGGGGGCCTGCCCACGCTACGCCTTCCGGTACTACGTGCCGACCATCGGTTCTACGTGCTACTCGTACGTGCTGTATAATATTGGTGTAAATAAATTCTAATCTAACACTTACGTGGAAACTGAGAACTTATCGGCAATATCCCTGCAGGCAACCAGCCTCTCCCTTGCGACCTGCCTGTTGGGGTCCTTGAGTCCTGGTTTTTTGTTCAAGACGCGGTACAGGACTTGCGCTAATCCATCGTCGGCCGTCAGACCTTTGATGGCCGATCGGATACACAAGACGGCGTAAAGACGGGTCGTCCAGTGGGCGTCCCCGAGATCTGTAATGGTCATATATTGATGTATTACGTTGACTGAGAAACTTCAAAATGAGGCTGCTACGAGAGGAGTGTTGTAGCCGTCAATTCGAAAAGTTAAATATAGTTTCAAAATCCCGGGAAATATAGTTTCCCGGTAAGGGCATTTGTTTCTGTGGTGAGCAGAGACATTTGCTCCTGAGACTTGGATGTTTTCTATGTATTTAAGTATGTATCTATTAAATATATCATCGTCTAGTACCCATAACACAAGCCTTATTGAGCTTACTATGGGACTAGTTCGATTTGTGTAAAAATTGTCCCCTAATATTTATTTATTTATTTAAAATAAGTTTAATTAATCATTAATTTGGAGTCCATAGCAGTGGAATTTATTTAAAGTTAATGTTACAGGTATAAGTAAAAAACAGTTGAATTATATTCAACTTTCCAAATTGAGATATAACTCTCCTCCTCGAGCAGCCTCAATTTGATGTCTCTTATATTATTCGACACCCCGAATAAGCGCCTCGCATCGACGTCTCATTGCGATGTATAATTAAATATTATGATAAAAGGTATTTGTAATATGGGTCTCAGATGCCTGAAATAGATGATTCCTATTATGATACATGAAATAAATGAACTTTTTTCTGCAAGTAGGCCACAATGGCACTTTTACAAGTAAAAATTTAACCGCCGAGACAAAACGCCGAATAAAACTCGACAATCAGTCATTTTCTCCCAAAATATGATTTTTATAGATAGTTTTATGGTGTCGTTGTCTTTTGCGTTGCTTTTCAATATATCTGACGAAAGCTTCAGAGTAGCTCGTTATTTCTAATTTGACTATAGGTTCGTAGCGGAGACATTAGTGTCACAGAAAGCAGACGCGTATATTCATTTAACAGCAGAAGTGTTTGCATTAATATGTACGTATATATTTGTGCTGTGCTGTGGCAAGGAAGAGTGGAAGGCACCAGGCCAAGGGGAAGGTCTCCAATGAGATGGACAGACCAGATAAAAGCCAGTACGTCAAGTACGTTAAACGAATACTCTCGGAAGACAGCTTTACGGGAGGAATAGCGGCGTGTCGTAAAACGGGTCACTCAAAAACCCACATATTAGCCACGAACACTAAAAAGAGCGAACCGATGAAGATGATGATATATTTGTACTGCTCTCCATACTCATGATTTTGGTGTTAGTCTCTAAACTAAAGGCGCTAAGCATGAAGAATTTTGTTCATTGACACGCCATTTCCTATCTCCATCTTATATACTGGGAGCGAAACTTTGGTGCCAGTGACATCATTATGACGCAAATTCACATGTGATTTTATATAAACGACTTTGCGATACCCCAATGATTATTAATATGTAATGCAATAATGGTAATGAAAATTTTATAGTTTATAAAATGTCTATTTGTTTATATTGAAAACAATGTAAATATTAAAATAATTACACAGACAATAAGAAAAACATATTTTACTGAGTAAGTAATTGGAAGAAATATATTAACACCGCGGATAAATGTAAAACAACAAATTAAAATTTCGTGGGTTGTCAAAAATATGCAGAACGCTTAAAACTCAAAAATACTATTTTATCTTCTTATTTTAAATACATACATACCTAGTACATACTGAAAAATGTAACTCTCGCATCTCCCACCGGTTATAAAATTTGTCGTTGTACTGATCATAATGCCTGTAAATGCAACTAGAACAAATATTATTGTGAGTCAAACTAGCATCATCAAAATCTTCAATAATCTATAGGTAGATAAAAACACTCTGTATGTAGCTTGACGTCATACGTCTGTCACCGGCACCAAAGTTTCGCTCTCTGCTTATATAGCTGTGTCATTGACCGACGGTAGCGGCAATTATTTGTTGGCAGGTTAGTATCGTCATACCTTGAATCGTGTTGGCTGGGAGAAGTTTAACCGCTCTCCCATCCACATTGTCTTGGGAGAGCGGGCTCTCCGCTGGCGGGCGGCGAAGCACGCGCGCGCCCTTTTGGGCCGCGTCCACCTTCTCCGCCGCACCTGTAGTTAAACTTGATTATAATATCCATTCAGCGTACACAATCGTTATCATAGTGCTGGCTTGACGCAATCTAGCGGGAAAAATAGCGGTATTGATACGGAACGCTGAAAATAATGAAATGAATAAAAAATATATTCCATATAATGTCCATAATAATTTGAAATTACATTAAATTACTCAACACAGATAAGTTAAGTTATATTAAGAAAAAAATAAAATCAATAAGCACAAATAGTATTGATATCGTATTTATGTATGTTGATGAAACTACGACCAAGACCACCGGAGAATGGGCAGCAGCATTCCTTGAGTGCGGTGCGGTGGAGATACTGCGATCGCCAACACGCATGTCAAGCGTGGCGATTATGGCATTTACCCCTCATGAAATTGGGGGAGGCCTATGTCCAGCAGTGGACGTCCTAGGGCTGATATGGTGGTATGTTGATTTAGTCTTCGCATTTTCTTAGTAGATATTATCAAACTTTTTTCTTTGCACCTTTCATAAATCTCTGTTTAGCCCAATGGTTGGCTGGTAGAGCATGCCATTTGGCATTAAGCCCGCCATTTGCGCAATAAAGTTTAAATAAATAAATAACAATAAATAAATAGAGCTATGTTCTAGGACTAATATCGCGGTATACTCCGATTGCATTGATATTGATATTTTTGACCCTCACATTGCTAGGTTCAAGAAATGCTTGGCTGAAATCCTCCTCTATCATTAAGTGCTGACATAGATATCAGCAGATGCTTCGATCTTTATTCAAGTTTGTTTCGCTTGTGCACTTAAAGTTTGTCTCTTACAAAATGTAGCGTTTATCTCTCCTTTATAATGTAATGTTTAAATGGTTTAGTTCCAAGTTTTTCACTGTACGTAGCGTCGTGCTAGTTCATAGGCGATAATATGCATATGTTTGTTATACGCGATATTGTACGAAGTCTGTTTAGTATACCTAATAAGACAATAAAAAAAAAAAAGTCGGCTGAAGTGCCATCAGTATCTCGCCGCCAAGAGCAGTGAAATGAAATAAAATTACAGTAGTTAAGTAAAAACGCATGTCTATCCATGTCATAATAAATGCATGCGTGATTCATTTTAAAATTAAAATCAATGATGTCATAAAGTTAGGCGTAATAATAAACGTCAATCGGGATTAATTAAAGAATAAATTATGTCAACACAAAAGTCAAATTGATATCACTTTACTTAAGATTTGGTAGCTGTTGGTCCAACATGCGATTCGTCCAAATGGAATTTTCTTTCTCATTTGGTCCAACACGATTTGTACGACCAACACACCCCCATGACCCACTAATGTCTTCTGTCTTATGTACTTAAAATTATATGGCTCTCTCACTCGAACGGCAACCCAGCTGCAAAATTGCAGTTTGAGTGCAGTTCTGATGCAGTCAACCCAACGTACCCTCGTATGCTGTGCGCACTCTAGAAGTCATACGAGTCAATTCGGCAGGTTAACTTTTCGATGCATTCCTTTTAGTAGATAATACAAATTGGGAGCAGCAGGCGTATGATGGTAGCCATTTTATCACGAATCGTTGTGGATAAGAGTTGTCAGAACGTGACGAATGTCTTATCCATGACGATAAGTGATAAATTGGCAACCATCATACTCCTGCTGCCCAACAGCAATATGGACGAATCGCGATATTCGCGATATGGACGAATCGCGATATGGACGAATTGCGATATGGATGAATTGCGATATGGACGAATTGCGATATGGACGAATAGCGACATGGACGAATAGCGACACGGACGAATAGCGACATGGACGAACTGCGTGAAGGATACTTGACGAACTACATAATGGACGAACTGCGACTTGGACGAATCGCATGTTGGACCAACAGCTACCTACCAAATCTAATGTTAAAATTGATGTCCCGAAAATTAGTTTACATAGTAACAACAGTTATCGCATAATATCTTAAAAACTTTTTTCTTTAACTCTTGACCTGATATTGTCTTTAATGATGCCAGTATTTCATTATAGATTTTACAGTACATATGGTGCTACTTTACCGCACTCGTGCGGTAATCAGCCGATTACGTGCATATGTCGAAACTTTAAAGAGCCATATGTACTGTAAAACGTTGTACGATGCACGTGCGAATAGGTAATTCGCAACTCGTGTCGATTTAAAACACTCCCGTCGGTCGTGTTTTAATTTATGACCTCTCGTTGCGAATTTCCTGTTCTCTGCAATTGTATTGTAATGTACTATTTACGCACATGTTGTATGCGCTGTTGCTCCCAAGGACGAGTCTGCTGTTTTCCGTTAGTGCTAGAAGATATTTTAACGTCTATAAAGTGCTAGACGGTAAGAAGTTCTGAGTTAGCTTGTACAAAATTACAAGACTTAGCTTGTTGCTATGCTTTTGCCTCAAGTTTATTCATACTCGTATCATACATATGTACGATTTTGTCAGCATACAGCAGTAATTAGGTACTGCGCATCGTTTTATTTTTTTGCGTATTGCTTCAGTTCTGCGCAGTTAGGGGCGGTGAGTCGATTATTGTATCATTATTATAGTCAACGTTCTGGTATCCTCTATTACTCGTATATTGCTGTGGAGTTTGTAATACAGAGTGCGCGTACTCTGCTCCTCATCTGGTCCAGTTCCTTTTGTAGGTCTTCAAGCTTCAATCTGGAACGCAGGTTATTTCCACGAAAAAAAAGATCATGAAGCTTATCAAGTTGAGCGAATGCATGGTGAATGTGGTCAATACGATCAAATGTCACCGGGTGCAGTTTTGTAAGCTTACGGTTAACGGTTAACGATTACATCATGGATAGGGATGTTTGGCAGTGATAGCGTCCTGCACAGATAATCTATCGCGAACATAGGTTTTCTACTGTAGCATTGTAGGTAGTTTTGTGGTATTATAGCTAACACTATGCGGAGATATGTCAGACCATTAAAGGGTTATTGACGCTGCATAGGTGCATGTAATTATGGCTAATTTGAAAAACAAATTTCTTTTACTTTTTACTTTTACTCGCTGGACACAGTCTCGTTGAGTGTTTAAAAACTGCAACTAATAGAGAAACCGAGTCAATTTTGTATGGAATCAGTGTAAAGTAATGTTCGTAACATACTCACACATACACATACAGAATACTTTAGCTTGATGCAACAAAATTTTATTTATTTAGTATTATGCAAAAATGGTACAAATTGAACTATAAGTGTAAGTTAAAATAATATTCACTTGAAAACCATTTTTTTCGTTAATATACGGTTTTCATTATTTAGTCAAATATTGTAACTTAAAATACATTTTATTTCTAAACGTATACTGTTCCCAAAATTGTAGTGGAAGAGCGGGGTTTCCTGATACAAGTATTTTTATTACTTAATATATATATATATATATATATATATATATATAATAGGAAGTCTCAACCGACCTTGTATCTGCCCCATGAAGAAAGAAAGAAATATTTTTATTTTCATTTTTCATTTTCACGTCAACCTCTGAGTGCAGGGAGACTGAAAATCAACTGAATTTAAACCTATCCGTGCAATTTGAATTAAGCACGTGCAAAGTGTGCAATTCACTACAGAAATGACAACATGTTAAGATAGGAAGTAACCTTGTGCAGGTTTCTTGACAGGTTTAGGCTGCGTGGAGCCGGCAGTCTTTGCGGAGTGATCACCGCGCGCTGACGCGGTCGGCGCTTTCGGCTTTGCTTCTTTCTTTGGTACAGCTCGAGCCACTTTCACTTTGATCAAGGCCTATAACAAATTGAGAAATAATACATATACTGAACGTACCTACGCATATTGCTTCTTATACACCAAAATACTTACCCCCTTATTCATAAAACTTAACAAGCCTCTGTTAACTAAAAGTTGTTTTGTCCCTTTCTCACAAACATAAATGTCGAAGTGACAGATGAACCAACTTTAGCGGCTTGTTAACTGATGCTTGATGGACGTTTATGAATAAGGGGGTTGGTTGCGGGCTTCGCCACGATAGAAATGCCATCCCCACAGGTTACAATTTTATCACATAGTTTAGAGTTATCGTTGTGAGTAAGATAATGGTCACGTTCTGACAAGTATGCGAGTGCAAGAGTGACGGGTGTCTTATCCACGACAATAATAAGTAAAATAGCAATGGCAACCATCATACACCCGTTGAGCCCTATCCATTTACAAGACACGATGGAGTATTTTAGTATATAAAAAATAGACATTAAAATTGTAAGATTATGATAGACTTTCTCATAGAAATGCGAATGTGTTAATATGACATATTTTTTTATAATTCCTTTTAAATTTATGATTCTTTTATCTATGCTAACAAGTAAATATTTAACAAAAAAACACTGACACCAAAATAGACCCCATCCTCTTGGTATATAATTTGAGGAGTTCCTTCGATTTTTCCAAGATCCCGTCACCAAATCCAGGCTTGGTGACAATGGGACCAAATAGATAACACACCCTTCCAAACAAAAAAAAATTTTTGAAATCGGTTCACTAGTCTCCGAGTAATCGGTGAACATACATAAAAAAATATTCTGGCGAATTGAGAACCGGCTCCTTTTTTTGAAGTCGGTTAAAAATTTGCCAAACGGTAGCCGCCACGCCATTACGAATGTCAATTGTGACGTCATCGAATTGTGATGTCAGACGGTTGCACTGACTGTCTTCTGCTAGATGCACACAATGGGCCATGATGGCACAACATACATGAAAATATTCTCCTTTTTAACGTATAACTATGTACTATTACTTATTCTGTGGTATAACTGCGTCCTGAACGTTGGGCCATCGTAGCTCATTGTGCGCATCCGGCATAACGGCTCTGTATTGGACACTTGTGACACATCAAAATTGGTGATGGGGGCAATCAAATTCCTATACAGTTTTTTCTAAAATCGATATGGTTTACAAATGGAACGTTCGTGGCCTAGCGGCGTCCGCGTATCGCGTGCGGTATGCCAGGTTAAGCAACGTCGGCCGGGGTCAGTCCTTGGATGGGTAACCGCTTTGAGTGGTTACTAACTGAGCGCTACCGTGCTTTGGAAGGCAGGCCGTTGATCCCGGCTGCTGTCTATTACCGCAGTCGCTACGCCAAGTTAGAGGAGTTCGGGTGGCTTGAGAACTTCTAACAGTCATGTTGCCCACTTACTTGACAAGCCTAACCCCATAAGGTTTAGTTTCCCCGTTGGGTTGGAAGGTCAGATGAAAGTCGCTTCCGTAAAAACTAGTGCCTACGTCAATTCTTGGGATTCCCATCGACGTATGCCTTGATGAGTTTCTTGTTCAAGGTGGCGGGTTGTGTGACGCACAAGGCGCGGGCCAGGAACATAGCGCTCTCCGCTTTTATAGCTAACTTTCAATTACTGCCCATGTGCCTTTCAGAAGGCGATATTAATAAACTCTGTATAGAATTTTGAAATTTCGAGTGTTAAAGAAATAATTTAATTCGATTTCTGAACGAAATATTAGGGAACAGTTTCCGGTATGCTACCATTGGCTGTCATAGTTAACAGATGTCATTTTTTGAAAAATGGACGGCGATATGGCTGGCTCACGAACACGTGTTAAGTAAATCGCATTTTTTTATGATAATCCGTGACTGTCGAGCATATTTTTATGCAAAAAGTTGCTAATGAATAGGTAATTCTTAAATGGAGATAATTAGTTCACATTTTTAGAGCTGAAATTCTGCGAAATCTTGGGTTGAAATAATATGTACTTTGTGAAGTCGGTTGGGTCGAAGCTAAAAATATCCTAATGTTTTTAGTTTGTGGCTTTGTTATGCTAGTTTATGAAATACGTACCTATATATATTTTTTCTTTTCGAGTGAATATTTTCGAAAATATTCACTTTATCAAAAAATGTTTGATGAACACCTCTATTCGTTTGAAAGACCTATCCAACAATACCCCACACCATAGGGTTGAAGCAAAAAAAAAAATCATCCCCTCTTTACGTGTAGGGGCTAGCTACCCTTAAAACATTATTTTAGATTTTATTTTACGGCTGTCAGTTTTATTGATTTTATATATCCATACCAAATTGCAGCTTTCTAGACTAAGATTCAACAAAGCCAGGCAAAGCCTCGGACAGACAGACAGACAGATGGACATGGCGAAAATATATGGGTTCCTAGTTGACTACGGAACCCTAAAAATGCTACTTATCTTTCACTAATAATTTAATACTGTTTACACTACCAAGTTTTCATGTTTAGTCTGTTACATCAGTAAATAATTCCTTTTAATCTAGTAATTGTGGCCCAGTGGCCTTTGCAAAGAACAAAAGGTAGACAGTTAATTGAAATTAAAATCACATGATAATATATAGTTGTAGTATGTAGTTGTAGGCGTTATATCGAATCTACCTTTTCGTAAATATTTAGTACCTAATTTGTGCCTTAACTTGTGATGTTTACTATTTAAGAAAGACTTACAAAAAAAGTTACACCAAAAATAAGTTTTGTATGGGCATAGTGCTGCAGTCTGTCGATTTGAAACGGACCTTAAATTTAGTTCAAACGTTAAGATTTATTTGGCACTAAATATTTACGAACAGATAGATTCGATATAACGCCTACAACTAGGGGAACTGGACTTGGTCCTGTCAACCTGACGTCAGAATGGATGACCACTTTATTTTCACTATTTCTCGATTTTTAGCGAGGTACACATTATATGATATCAGGTACCAAATAGTACAAAAAAGGTACTAACACTGGAGTTACTCTCGATATAAAAATCTATCATGTTCCTGTCATCCGGACGGTCACCATTAATTGCCACATGGAATTAGACCATTAATTGCTATACGGAGTTGGGCCATTAATTGCCATATCTATTGCGAATGTCTATTACCAAACCAAACCAAATTTCAACTTTCTATGTCAAGCGGTCTTCGAGAAAACTGTCTGTAAAAGACGGACAGATACTCGGACAGTGATCGCATTTTGGCACGGAACACTAAAATGTCTTGAATAGAAGTCATAAGAAAATCAGTTTCAAATTGACAGTTACAGGTTGTCGCACACGTAACCGGTCGGCACCGGATCAGCGCCACCTAAGTCGAGCCGTCCAGTAGTCTTTGTAAGAAACTCTATACTGTAACGCACACATATCGGCATCGGGACGGCATCGCCTCACCTCGGCACTCGCTAGTAATCCGCGAGCAACTCGCAGTCATCGAGCTTACGTCGCGACGCCGCGCGCGCGTCTTACCGTAGGAACGGGGAGACCGCCATTGTTCCCCCCGCGCCCCGCGGTTATCGACGATCGTCGACCACCAGCTCTAGCCGCCGCCTCGTTTTAAGCGCTCTGTCACCCAGCCGTAAGCGCGATGTCACCTAGCCGCAGCCGCGTGGATACCTAGGAGGTGCTGAGCCGTTTCCGTTACGTGCTTGCTTATAGTTGATGCAAGCCGATGGGGTGAGGCGGCGCAGATCCGGTGCCGAGCAGTTACGTGTGCGACAATCTTACAATGGATTACTTCATTGATATAATTTCATTATTACTTTGGTGATCAGATCATGAGGCAAAAAGGACAGACTCATTGTTTTAGGGTTCCACTATTCTATGGAACAAAGGGAATTGGCACTTTCTTCTATCTAAATACTCACAGCAGGGTAGACAGCGTCGATGGCTTCTCTTAGCGCGGCCACTACGTTTGCTTTCTTCTCCCTAAACTTTTCTAGTATAGCTTGCACGCAAGCTGTGGCGTACGGCTGGAACTTGTTCCGAACGAGCACCACATTTGAGTCTTTTGTTATCACCTGGAATTAAAGTGAAGTGTTAAAGAGGTGGAAAAAATATGAAAAATATTACCTTGAAACGCTGATATAGCTCAATTTGCTGGAAGAAAACATTATTTTATTTCCCCTAAGCATTAAAAGTGTATTCACAGATTTTTGGAAAGAAATATTTTTTCAATACCGACTTACTTTTTTCAATACAAAACCGGGTATGTCCTTAAACTACGACCAAGACCACCGGGGAAAGGGCAGCAGCATTCCTAGAGTGCGGTGGAGATACTGCGATCGCCAACCCGCATGCCAAGCGTGGCGATTATGGCATTTACCCCCCATGAAATTGGGGGAGGCCTATGTCCAGCAGTGGACGTCCTAGGGCTGATGTGGTGGTGGTGGTACAAAATATATTTTTTTTTTGTGCAAAAGAAACAACGTGGCTAGGTCAAATGGGTGTGTTTTAAAGAGTGTCCTTTAGAGGCCGGACCAGATCTCCTGGTTCTAATCTCGGAACCAATTACTAATTATCTATTATTTCCTTTCTCTCCTGCCGCTCGCTTGCTTCCAAATTATCTTAGAAGAATTAGACAATGTAAAACACAAGAATCAATATACCTTCTTAAGAGCCCTGACCAGATCAGCATAATCCCCTGGTTCTAATCTCGAAGCGGTCTTCAACAGATTATCCAAAGCGTCCAGCGCTTTCTTCCGCTCCTGCCATTTTTTCGATTCTAACTTCTGATAAAAGTCTTTGGGAAGCCTGGTGAGGATCTCGACGGGGCCGAGAAGTTCGTAAGGGTCCATGTTGGCCGAGTCACCGGCGCCTGAGTTATCAGCTTCGTCTTCTGTTGCGCCTGAGGATCAGATATGAGATGATTTTAATTATTATTGCTAAAAGTGGCACTGAAAATAATTTTCATATGCTCTGCCTACCCCTTTTGGGAATAAAGGCGTGAGTTTATGTATGTATGAATGCGTATGTAATAAAAGTGTTTTATTCGATGACACAAGCATCGAGTACGCTTATATTGAAGACTAACATAATGATATCAAATAAAAACCCTGGAGTGCGGTGGAGATACTGCGATAGCTAACCCACATGCCAAGTGTAGCGATTATGGCATTTACCCTCCAATTAATAGGGAGAGGCCTACAGCAGCAGTTAGCAGTGGACTTCCTTGGGCTGATATGGTGGTGGTGGATGAACGAAATATACACTATAACTGCGGCGTATAAGGCGTTTTACGCAATTCCGTGGTGCCAAGTAGACGACCGCCGAAACGTTTTTTCGAATTGGACGCGATCACCAGCCACTACGCCAGAATACGGAATAGTACAATAAGAAAGGTGTTAATGGTTTTTGCAAGACCGATAAGTTTTATACGAGTACAAGTATATCTTACCATCTCTCGTGTCCGAGACAGACGTATCTTCAGCCCTGTGTTGTTGCGAGCGCAAGCACCTAGTGGGCTGAGCACCGCCAGTCGCAAAGGAATCTCGCAGTTCTTGTTGTACCACGGCTTGTAAAGTGGCTATATGGGGTTCAATAGCGCCGCCAATCCACCTGAAATCCAATATGGAATATTATACAAATAGATAGTATTTAAGTGACTGTTTCATATGTCATTGTCTTTGTAAAACGTCTGTAACAGCAATAACGCAGGCACCCCTTGGGCTTACTCAAACCTCCTCTCATTAACTAAATATTTTGCCCTCACCTATGCATCTCAACGACAAATGCTTTCATCTCATCTCTGACTCCCTTGTTTCGGCCAGCTAATAATACTGGTATCTTCTTAACCATAGGCTTGATGGTGATAACTTTATTGCCAAACTGCTTCAGAGCTATGTTCAAAGTCGACACGCAAGCGGTGACCACTTTAGGGTTTTTGTGTTCCATACCCTTCATTAGTTCCTCTTGGACGACCTCGTGTTTCTCAATGTATATGTACATGAGGGTGAGCTGTGGATATAAAAAATATTTATTACTTGATAAGGGTGATCTATGGATACAAATAAAAACTTATTAGATCATGTTGCAGTGAGTACACCAATGTTGATTTTCAGTCCTGGGCCATTGAAAACAAATAAAAATCTATTTTACAATCTAAAAAAGTATTACATTTTTTAATGCTATCGATTTAAAACAATGCATTATCATCATCTCCTAGTCGTATTCGGCCACAGCGATTGGTTTCTACTGCTGCTTTTTTCTGCTGCTGCGCTGGTGTGCTTTCAGGTGATCAGCAAAGCCAATTTTTGCGACGAATGTGCAGCCACAAAATAAGTAATAGTACTAGTGCAGCTACATTGCTCCCCTCCGTTAAAGGTGTCCTTAAAAACTAGACTGCTTTTGGAGTTCCATACTAATAAACTAACATCATTTAAACACACACAATTAATAGGAATCTAACGACACCTTTGATGCTAAAATCCATCGAGCCGTTCAGACTGCAGAGCGTGCCATTTGAATTTGGCGCCAAAAATACACCATTATGTTTTATTTTATTTGGATATACCCAGTGTCACTCTAACAGTAAATACTAATCTTACGACACCTCGCAAGCTAAAATCCATAGAGCCGTTCAGGCCGCAGAGCGTGCCAAACAATTATACATACATATGTACATACATACTCTCGAAAAACACAACCCTCTTTCTGGCCCAGTCGGGTACAAATGGGGTCACTCTGTTTTGAATTTCCATACGGAGTGTAGTTATGTAGTTGTATCGAATCGAATATTTTAATGCTTTACTCATAGTCGCTAGGATGCAACTGTACTGGGAATTACGCTAGGATGGTGATGATGATGACTCGCTACGGCTAGTACGGCCTAGATATCATTAGCAAAATGTTCATGTTACTTGGAGCGCCAAGTCTTTGGTCCGAGACTTGGGTGCGGCGACGCACTTGGCGACGATCCCGGACATGACCTCGCCAGTCGTCATGCCCGCGTTGCCGCATCTCTCCACGAATACAAGTGCTGCCTCCATGCCTAAAAGCAAACAGAGAGAGACGTTATAAATAAATAACCTCTAATTTGTACTTCCCTATGCCACAATTCGTGGTTTCCGTGAGCCAATACTTGGTTACCTACAGAAAATACCGAGAACGGCATATGCGTGCCTATCAATTTCGAGGAGTTTCCTCGATTCCTCCTATTAGATCCCATCATCAGTACTTCACCAAATTTATATGGCAATGTCGGGGTACCTGCTTTGAAACAAAAAAAGAATTATCAAAATCGGACAACGTGGTCAAGAGTTATCGGGGAACATACATACATAAAGAACAACAAGCAAATTCCTTCCTTCTATTGAAGCCCGAAGAAATTTTTATGATGAAGACTATGACTCTATTCATTTTGCAAGACCTATCCGACAAATCCCCCACACCATAGGGTTGAAGCAAAAAAAAATTCATCTCCACTGTACGTGTAGGGGAGGTAACCCAATTTTTTTTATTTTATATTACTACTTTGTCAGATTTATTGCTTTATATATACATGCCTAATTGCAGCTTTCTAGCACTAACAATCACAAAGCAAAGCCTCGGAAAAACGGACGGACGGACAGACAGACAGCCAGACAGATGGACATGGCGAAACTATAAAGGTTCCTAGTTGACTACGGAACCCTAAAACACACGGACGAACTGAGAACCTCCTTCCTTCTACTGAACTCGGTTAAAATCCAATAGCCATTTGTTCTTTATTGCTCTGCCGACAGACGATGAAACATTAAACTTAGTAAGTTACCTACTAATTATTAATTAATACCATTACAGATACAAACTTTCAAAATAGTATAAGTTTTCATCGAATTTTTAATAGAATGGAACATTTAATCTTTGATATAATTTCAGATACATACGTAATAATTTTTGGCCTGTTTGAGTTCGGTCATTTTGTACCCCGAGCCTTCGGCAAATTTACTCCGCCACTGCTATTATCACCGAATATTTTTTAAGAAAAAAAAACCGACTTCCCTGGGGGAGGCAAGTGAAAGATTATTATACTTAGAAGGTGCACTCTTAGATTCCATACAATGAAATAAGAATGCCTAGTATGTTTATAATGGTAGGAGACTAAGCACCCTTAATTCCTCATGGAATCCTCCATCAAAACTCAAGCTTGACAAAAATATGTCTTGAAAACCTAGCTTGCTTGACAAACATAACGAAGAGAACAAATCGCCAAACGTGAACTACTTGAAGAGTTCTGTTCTGATCATCATTAGCAGTTCCACTTCATCAAATGTCACATTTTTGTATGAAAATGCTTGAATTGTTGATAAAAACACAAAAATCACTATATGTTTGCCTTTAAGATTTGAGGAGTTCCCTAGAATCTTCATGGATCTAATCATCAGAACTGCGTTTTGACAAAAACGGGACCAACTTGGATATATCTCTTACAATTAAAAAAAAGAATTTTCAATATCGGTTCAGGAATGACAGACTTCTGGAGTAACAAACATTAAAAAAAACATACAACCGAATTGATAACCTCATCTTTTAAAATCTTGAAGTCGGTTAATAAGTAATCGATTATGTTCAAATTATTTAGTTGTTTGTATTGAATTCATGTTATTTTCGGTGCAGCGTAGTCGTGTTAACGAAGTTAGTATGGACAAATATAATTTAAACGGTTAATTAAGGTTAATGTTATCGTTATTAACTCTAATGAATCATAAGAATTTAAATCATTTATCTCAATTTCGTTAACACCACTACGCTGCACCGAAAATGCTACAAAAGTTACGATCACTGTTTATTACATACCTTTTTCCTGCGCAATGGCATTGCTGTCGGTCACAAATTTCTTAATTAGCCCGAGGAATTTATTCCATTTCCAGCTTTTGTCATCTTCAATCTGGCTGAAGAGCGTAAAGGCCTCCTCGTAGCCAGCTACGCGGACCTTCCACAAGGCATGGAGGCACTTTTCGTCGATTGGCAGCTTGTATTCGTCACCCTCCATTTCTTTAAATTAAATGATTTTTTTTGTGTCTGCACTTGATTGACCTTGTCGCCCGTATATTTTTTATTATCATATTATTTTCTGTTGACAAAATATTTGGTGAAGTTAGTAAAAAGAAATTGTAGTATTGTATCTCAAGAGATTAAAATAATATATTTATGGTGTTTTATTTTTTATACCACGTCGTTGGCAAACAAGCGTACCGCCTGGGGTGTCACATGCGCATTACCGACCCTTAAAAACCGGGTGCGTTTAGCCGTTATTACTTAATTAAGTCACAAATATCCAAACATCTAAACTTTCGCATTTATAATATTTAATTAATAGTAGGAGTACGATGATTTATTGTGGAACTTTGTAGGTATACCACTTTGTTGCACGAATCAAGTAGATAGTGGAAAATAATCCAGCTAGCCCTACCCTTTCTAATCTCATACCAAATTAGATTTATATTTTCGCTTTTTGTTTTAAAATAAATACGATAATCTAAATATAATTATATCGGTATATATATCGGCGAACCCCATTTCTATACGGGTGTACAATCCAAATGGGTCAGTATAGAGAAGTCGGAAACTATGAGAGATAGCGAGATCTGTTCTTAGGAACCATGACGTCGATTTTAGATTTAATAATAATTACATTCAATTTTTTTTATTAACTCTCATACATAACCCGGAATCGAACCTGGTCAAAATCAATGCGTATAAATTCTGCAAGTCGCAAGAAGCACAACATTAATGGAATCTTGTTTAAATAATTGAAAGAAAAACCCACCAATAAGATAATTATTTTATTTCAGTAAATGTTCAAAATGGTAGCCATTCTGTTGAATACAAAGATTAATTAAAAATATTGACCAGGTTCGATTCCCGGTTAGGTTAGTTAAATATAACCTAGACCTTTTTAAGGCACGAGTGAATAGGCATCTTCTGGGTGAGCTCGCTTGATTATCGACCTCATCTTTACCCCCTGGGTAGATGCTGGCCAAGAGAAATCTCATTTTTAATTAAAAAAAAGTACCTACGTACCAACTTATTTTTAAGTAAACATAAAATTAGTTAGGTAATTTCGTATTTAAGTACCTTTTTTTAAAATATTTAATCAATATAATCAGACATAATAAAATAACTTATAAAATAAAAAAGACTTTTTGCTTCTTGTATTCACATGTTATTCACATGCGAATTTCTCTCCATACTTTCATAGAAACGAAAAAAAAAACGTTATTTTCGAAGTTCTTCTACAAAATAACGGTTTCGTCTAAAATATTTAAAATGAACTCCTCTATCATCCCTGAAAGTCTTTGCACCTAGCTACCAAAACCCCTGTATGTTCTTTATTTTAAGGGGTATATAGGGTAGGGGTAGGGGTAGGGGTATATGTTGTGGCTAACAAATGCTTAATAAAATTAGTTGCCGTTCAACCCTCTTTCATTTTAAACAAAATGTTTGCAGCAGTGAACATCAGCACATAATGTACGGTGGTGTACGTTTTGCGAAAGTTCTAGAACAACTGACACGTGGCGTCGTTGTGGACTAGAACCGGGTTGGGCGTGCTGCATCGGGTAACACATCGATCTGGGCGGCAGGAATCGGATGGCGTGTGAGCGCGTGTCGTAGCGTCGGGTTTTCATAATGTGTTACAGTTCATAGAAAAAACTACAACCAGAAACACACTTTAACACGCCACGCGACGCCACGCCGCCCGGCGCCATGCCACTCTACGTTTCGACACCCCATGTGCAAAGTGCACATTACAAATTCACGACGCCACGATATGCTTGCTATTTCTCATAAACAACAGTGGTTGATGAGAAGCGACGAGTTTCTGGCCATAGAAAACTCTACGATCCGATGCGACTAAACACAAGGCAAATGGCGTCGCGTCACGCAGTGTGTTTGTTAATAGTAGTAATTGTATAATATCGACTGCTTACCGCTCAAAGTAACCTTATGTTATGGCGCCTGGTTGCCGCGGCGGGGCTCCTCTCGAAGTTGTGTTTCAATTCTCAGCAGCACAACCGAGCACCGGAACGATTGAGGTGTGATACTGAACTGTATCATTCAATATACGTATACTCCGTGAACCGGATGCTGGACTTACAGAAAAATACCCTCAAGTTTATAAATCCCGCGTATTATGAGCGCCTGCCTACCCGCCGGATTAGGAAATGAAACATTTGACGAAACATTTGCACGTCAAATGAGAATCTTTTAATTGAAAAACTCAATATAAATTATAATTTAAATGAATATATGGACACACCACAAATGATAATTTAACTTCTTTTATTTTAAAGCAAATCATTACTTACATGTTAGTTACTTTGTGTTTATTACTTTTTAACTTGACGATCTTTTATGATATAATATGGTATATTCTACTACGTTACAACAAAAAAATCTTACGAAAACACTTGTGAAAAATAAAACTTCAATTTAATTATGCAATTATAAAAAGTTTTAAATACGTATACAGGTAAAGAGGACGCATTTTGACCATAGAAAATTGTGACATCATTAGGCATATATCTCTTTATGGTACTAAATTTGATCTTTAGGGATGTGGTGTTGTGTTTCTGCCTGGCTAGCACGGAAATTCCGACCTAAAGACTCGAGAATTTTAAGACCTAATTATCTAACGTTGAATACAATTATTTATACTAGAGTTAAATAATATGATTTAAATAAAAAATCGATATGGTGGCAGAATACGGGCATTGACTTGTGCCTGGGTTAAAAATTAAAAAAGTAACAGTTGTATAATGACTTGTCTATGCATTGGTATGGACTTACATTTGTATAAAAAGTTCATTATTTTAATACTACTGTCAGTTATTTTATTAACAGATTATAATGCTGGAGTAGAAAAATGATATTTATCTAGTGTGTTTCGTAAAGTATTATTTAGTTTGAAATTATTTAACTACTGTAATATTTTTATGATAGTGGGTAGTTTCATCTTTCTGTTTGTTTCATTGGTATGGTTTACAGTGTGAATCCGGTATGCCGGTAGATATCGCTCGAACATTAATATAAGGTAACGATGCGTTTTTTTACAATTCATTAATTTTGTCGGCCTGTTTAGCCTAGTTGGTAGTGCCACTGCCTCCGAAGCTAGAGGTCCCGGGTTCGATTCCCGGTAAGGGCATTTGTTTCTGTGGTGAGCAGAGACATTTGTTCCTGAGACTTGGATGTTTTTCTATGTATTTATGTATATATCTATTAAATATGTCGTCGTCTGGTACCCATAACACAAGCCTTATTGAGCTTACTGTGGGACTAGTTCGATTTGTGTAAAAATTGTCCCAATATATTTATTTATTTATTATTACTTATTTATTATTTATTATTAACAGTGTAGATGATGAGTTATTTACAAGGTTTCAATTTAAGAGGTGTCTATTTTTAGCTTGTTTTTTTTAGCTTTGCTTAGTATGTGACTAGGTCGATTTGTGTAAGATTTTCCCCCAATATTTATTTATTTATTACTTTTTTGGATTTGGTGGCTATTCAAATGAATATGGCGCCAAAATTTACTTCAATATCAGCAGATACTAGGTATCAACATTGAAAGTAAAATAGCACAGTGTAACTATGTACAGCCTCCGATCAAGTTTCGACAATTTTAGTTTAGTTTAGTTTAGTTTATTGATTAACCATAATGTAATATGTTCATTACATGGTAAGTCAGCATTTAACTATATATGAGAATAAATTTACTATACAAAGTAAAGTAAATACGCTTAATAATAATAACAATCTATTTATAATCTGTGTCAGATAAAATGTTATTTAATGATTAATATTCAGTAATCGAATAGAAGGCATGGCTTTAAAAAGTCTTGACTGTGTTTTTAAATAAATTGAAAGTTAAATCCGTGACATTTGTGGGCAATTTATTAAATAGCTTAATTTTTATAAAAAAATCCCTGTTTTTGACACTTTTTTAATCGTAGTGATGGACAATCGGACACTTTACACTTGAAGTTGTAGACGATTACATATACCTAAGACAGACTGTCCAGTTAGGTATGTAAGTTCAACTTCGAGAAAGAGGTTATTCGTCGAATCCGACTCGGCTGGGCAGCGTTCGGGAAGCTACGACAAATCTTTTCGTCCAATATTCCGCAGTGTGTGTTGCCAGTGATGACATATGGTACTCAAGCGTGGTCGCTTACTATGGGCCTCATAAGAAGGCTCAAAATCACCTAAAGAGCAATGGAGAGGGCTATGCTGGGAGTTTCTCTGCGTGATCGCATCAGGAATGAGGCCATCCGCAGCAGAACCAAAGTGACCGATAACCCTTCGAATCGCTAAACGTAAGTGGCAGTGGGCGGGGCACATAGCACGTAGAACCGATTGCCGTTGGGGCGGAAAGGTTCTCGAGAGGCGACCACGTACCGCAAGGCGTAGCGTGGGTAGCCCCCCACACGGTGGACTGATGACCTGGTAAGGGTCGCGGGTGGCGCAGGACAGGTCATTTTGGAAGGGGGAGGCCTATGTCCAGTAGTGGACGTCATTCGGCTGACATGATGATGATGAAAGTATTAGTTTGCTTTCCTCGTGTTACAATTTTGGCAGTCTGAACGCTTAGGTAGAGTACTTGCTTTCTTGTGTATTTCCAACACAGAGTTTTGTATAAACAGTGATATGACCGTCATTACCTCAATCTTCTCAAAGTAGGACCTCGCGAATGTGCGCCGTTTTACCCCGCATATTATTCTAATCGAGCGTTTTTGAAGGCAGGTAATTGACATAAATCAAGATTAATACTGTGCCCAGAATTGATCCTTGAGGTACACCTATTGTATTCATTTCAGGGGATGAGTTCTTTTTTAACTTTGACCACTTGCTTTCAATTCTGCATGTAATTGGTCATCATCTTTAGGGCTATACCGTCAAAACCGTAGTGGTGTAGTTTGTGAATAAGAATTATTTATTTATTTATTAACATGCCGTATACAGTCGAAGGCTTTAGATAGCTTGCGCATTTCTGCGACCCATCCATAGACTCTAATGCAAAATCGACGACTCGTCTTATAACCATGCTTGAAGATTTCCCTTTTCTGAAGCCGTATTTTTGGTGTGAGAAGATATCGTTTTGTTCAAAGAAATCCATTATTCTGGTTTTTAGCACCGCCTCTAAGACCCTTGAGAAGACAGGTAGTACACACACTGGTCTATAGTTACTTGGGTCATTAGATTTACGCTTCTTAAACTCTACCGGTTTTCAGTATTGCCGGGAATGTCCCTTCCTCCATGCAGCTATTTAAGACAATCACCAGTAGTTCCATGATGTTGTCATTTCATTACATCGTATGACCTTCAATATTCTAGTATGTCTCTCGACGTTTTGTTTTTTACTTTGTTTATTGTCATGTGAAGTTCTTTTAGTGTTATAAGTCCGAAATTTATCTTGTTCTTAGGCTTATTAACTGAATTTAGATAAGTTTTGGATTCCTCTGCACAAACTTTTAAGTTACATGTTATTTTTTCGTTAGTATAAAACTAAGTATAAAACTCGTTAAATACTTGTGCCATTTTAGAATGATCTTTTATGCTGTTTACATTCTTGTCTAATAGCTCTTCTATTTCATTTGAGCTCTCTGTAGTACATTGGTTCGTCTATTCCCTCCATGTTTCCTTTACTACATTATTCGAGTTCTGTATTCGTCTAGAGATTCCCAGCCTCTTAGAGCAAATCATTACCTTTTTCAGTACTTTTTTATTCTCTTTAATACGATTTTTCCTGTGATCATCAAGAAAGTGTGCTTGTAGTATCTCCATTTTATTCAGATTCTCCCTTGATGTTATAATACCCTTTGTAATCTAGGTATCATTTCTGGGCTTCACAGTGACACGTTTCTCGGGAAAAGCTATATTATAAAAATAATTTATGGCTGAAACTAGTACATTAATTTTTCGCTGGCATTTTCTAAAGCCGATATCGTGTTTCTTAGTGTAACATTGCAATTAAACAGGAAGTTTAAGTAATTACAGCTACCGTCATTATTAACTCTAGTTTTAATTTTATTATCTGTGCTTTTATTGCACTTTACTAATTCCGAAAATGTATATTTTAATTCAATGAAATTGTAATCTGATATTTTTGTCTTTCAAAACTTTTCCTTCTACTGGTTTTTTAACAAAATTTGTTACTATAAAATTATCAAAGCAAGTTTTACTATCCACAGTGATACGGGTTGGCTTGTCGAGTAATGCTTTACATTTGTAGTTTCTTAGTAATGTTCTAAATTTTACAGTATTTTTGAGTGTTTTGGGAAATCCAAATTAAAGTCACCTGCTAAGACTATTGACTTATTTTCATGACATAATTTCGTTAAAACTTTGGATATACTCGTAGTAGTGTCTTCAAAAATATTATAGTTGTATTGTGTGCGATACAATGCTACGATAACAACTTTAGGTGTCTTAATTTCTATTGCCGCTAACTCACAGTTTAGTTCCGAAGATAGCTTATTGATGTCGTTACGTGTACGATATTTAAATCTTATTTATTAATATTGCCTCTCCGCCGCAATGTTTACATTTTGTTCTACCGAAGCGCCAATTTCATAGTTTTCTACATGAAATACATTCAGCTGTTGATTTGTAACTACGACCAAGACCACCGGGGAATGGGCAGCAGCATTCCTAGAGTGCGTTGGAGATACTGCGATCGCCAACCCGCATGCCAAGCGTGGCGATTATGGCATTTAACCCCCATGAAATTGGGGGAGGCCTATGTCCAGCAGTGGACGTCCTAGGGCTGATATGGTGGTGGTGGTGGTGGTTGATTTGTGAGCCCCGTTTCGGAAAGACAAATGACATCACTGTTAGTTTTTGAAGCGACTAATTCTTATTCCTCTAATTTATTTCTAACACTTTAAACATTTGAATGAGTAATTGTTAATACACTTTCCTTTGTTGATTTATTGGACGTAAATAATAGTTTTTTGTCAGGCTGCATTTTCTTCCTGGCTGGAAACATGTAGGTACTAATGCTGTGTGTGTCTGTTGGGCTCATTCGATGAAAATCCAACTCTAGTTCGTGTTTCTCACCATAATACTCAAAACCTGTTTCTGTAAAGGTAAGTGTTGATGTTATTAATATCAACTGTCTGAATAACGAGTCAGTACTGACTCACGGTGACATTAAGAAATGCGTTTTGAATAACCCGACTAACAAATATAATATACCTATAAGAACCATCTCCACAAACAAGCTTCTATATTCTAAAAATGCTGTGTGTTTATCTGTTTGGGAGCTACGATGCCACAGACAGACATACAAACTCACATGTTAAACTTATAAAACAACTCGAATGCATCAGTAGTTAAAAAACCAACAAATATAAAAATATGCGCAAGTGAAATTGATGAGTGAGACCGCTGATTTTAGTGCGTAATATTTTCCAGGAAATAATGAGTGGATTATATAATGATAATACAAAAAAACTACCTACTTAATTGATTATCCAGTTTTAACAATAATTAGATTAGAACATAATTAATTACATTTCACAATAACAATTAAATATCTAGTTCCTTAATACTGACGATGTCGTTAAAAAACCGTAAAGGCAGTATACACATGTAAAAGTGAAATAAGTGAGGTGATTTACATGTAGCCTTATTTTCGGAATGCGGTGTAGGCGAAGCGAAGGCAGCTATCACCGCGCGCGCTGCCAATGCATCTCGACCTCTGACAGAAGCAACACGTGCGCTTAAATTAAAAATATATATTAAAAAAGTAACTGTCAAAATGAAGATTTTGATTTTCGTAGTGGCCGGCTTGGCGTGTGCTTTCGGTAAGTTGTTGTTTTTATTTTAAAGTTTTAATGACTTATTTGAGACATACATTTATAAATTACAGCGAAGCAAAGCGAATTGAATAATTATTTAAAAATAATTTTAGTATGTGTGCATTTTGATTTCTTTTATTTTCTAGGGTTACTAAGTGTTGATTGAATGAAATAGACGCTAGGCAGCAGTAGGTTTTTGTTAAGCTGCCAGCAAAAGTAAAAGTAATTCATTGTATTTTTTCACTTTTCGCGTGGCTATTATATTTTCCTAGCCAGTTTTTATATAGTAACGTGTAAAAACTAATCTAATTTACTGTTTCGATAATCTCGCGGGAAAACATTCGATAAATAGGTTTTTACTTCACTATGCGGTATATTTTCAATGTTATATTGAACTTTCGACAGTATTGGAATCGTAAAAATATCAACCATTAATACCCACTATGATTCCTCCTTAAATTGTTAATTATATCAGGTCTTGTTCGTGTTATTTGGCGATAATGTACTTACTTTTTTGTGTTTTATTTAATTACAATAGGCAAAAGGGAGAGGACGCCCGCTCCGACTCGTTTCTGGTGCAAAAGTTGTCCATAGTAATCCAACGTCGGAGTGCCGCTTGCGTTATGGGCACCTTTGCACTGGGAACGGCAAGGGGTGGATTATTTTAGTGTTTAAGCAGTTAGTTATTAGGGTTATTTAAATGTAAAAATAATTTTATATGACAAGGAAATAAATATTGTATCATTAAAGTCGATGAAAATACAATCGATTCTTGAAGATTACAATAGTATTAATTAATTAATATATGTTTGTCGGCCTGGTTAGCCTAGTTGGTAGTGACACTGCCTCCGTAGCTAGAGGTCCCGGGTTCGAATCCCGGTAAGGGCATTTGTTTCTGTTAGGTAGCAGGCCTGGATAGGCCTGGACGTGATTCTCGTTTGTTTAATGAATTCCCATTTAATAACTGCCAAATGTACCTAACGCATACAACTCACTGTATCTTTATTGATAAAACCTCGTCCTTCAGGTGTCAGCCTAGCGACTACTTAATAATCATAAAACCATTGTAATACTAAGGCCTGAATCACACAGGCACGGCCTGCGGTGGCGGTCAATAGTAAATTTGACAGCTAATGACAAGTTTACCTACTATTGACCGCCGCGGCCAGGCCGCGCCAGTCTGTGAGAGGCTTCAGGCGAAATGCCATGTACTCGACAAATTTCCTTATACTTGTCACTTTAAATCTTACGTCAAATTAATAGAGGTGATTATGTGTCAATTACTTACGTCACTTAATTTAGTATTAAAGGTACCTATAGTAACCTAAGTTTCTAAAAAAAGCGACTTTGTGTTTGTCACTGTTCTTAATTCACCCTTCAAACTAGTAGTCACATCGGTGAATTCGAGAACTTCTATTTTTAGACTGATTACAACTCGGTCCGTATAAGGACACAATTTAAGAATTTTAAAATAAGTAAGTTTCGTTTGCTCATGGCTGATATCGTTATATAGGATGTGTTAATCACTGGATTGACCACAATGGCCATGTAATTAATGTATGTACAGTCTGCTGCAGAGAAACCTGACTCCCCTGCATACAAACTTCTATGCAGCGTGTTTTTAATCTTTCTGAAGCAGACAGTATATTACAATTAAATTACACAATTTAATTGAACTCTTCATATTGTCGTCACGTTATTAAACTATTTCGTAACAATATTCGTTGGCCAAATTGCTTGAAAATAAAGAGGCATTAAGCCACAGTAACAATAATTGACTGTTGCGTTAAATGCCTTAGGAAATCCTTCGTAACAATATTCATGACCGCTCGACCTATGTTCGCATTTCTACATCCGTACCAATACATGGTTACGTATACGATTATGTATATATATTTCTTTATAAAGTCGTGTTAAATACACAATTCGTCATAACCCAAGAATGACTGGCCCGATTGTTATTATGATCTTTAATGTTTGACTATTAAAATATCGATCAGATATATATGAAAGTCAAAAAACCCTTTTTCTTATACATTTTGTACGTAACGGGTCGATGGCGGTACGACGTTCGCCGGTACAGTTATAAAAACGTAATAAAATGTTGTTACAGAATACTTGTATCGAATGAGATATAATAAAAGTTGGATTCAGATTACGTCACGAAAAAAAATCCACATAAAGGCTATTTAAGATACTAGCCGCATCTTCTCAGCGTCGCCGTCGCTTCAGAAGCGATGAGCTTGCCCTCGTACATATAGGTATTCATTTGTTTCATCAAGGCTACGAAATCGACTGTATACAAGACGTTGACAAGACCTACATTTTTGTCTTGTTCGCTCTTTAGTGGTATCTCGATATGCCATGCTCTTCGCCGGCGTAATACGTTCTACAAATCATAAATCAGATGATGTTTATATCAAGAAAACACTACATGTATAACATAAATCAAAAAACTTCTTAGTATGATCTGATTGTGTTATTACTAATGATCACATAAGTAAAAAAAAATCAGAACTGCTTAAAGAGGATTTTAGGAGAGAACATTTTATCATTATACATAAGTATGTATAATTAATATTAACAAAGTTTTTTTTCGTCTTACCGTATATTAAATACGTCTTTGTTAAAGTACTGTTTAAATGAAGCCATTTTCGGTTTTGTCAGTACTTCAACTATTACATTACAGTGAAGTGTTAAATACCAAGGTACCCCGAATCAGGTTATTGATAGGGGCTGGTTTGAGTCTCCTTAATCACCTTGAATGTAAATTGCGAGACATTCTCCGTCTGGTTTTGGCAATGCCACACACGTACATAAAGCTCAATAGGTTGGTCCTTTAGGACCGACCTATTGAGCTTTATATGCTTTATAGCATTTTAATGCCATTATCGTCAAATACTGTTTCTTTGCTTTCAAAGCAAAACTCTGGCTCTGGTTTGACTACATTACGGGTTGCCATGTTAATGTAGTCACTAGCTATTCTTATGCGTAGACACATTAAAGCAATTCTAACTTACCTAGTAGTTTTAATAGGTATCAATATTGAATTCGATCGTCGATCTTCCTGCCTACCAAAGCAACAGGCATGTGACACCCCTCTGGGGTTGCAAGATATCGGCGTTGACACCCCTGAAATTATAAACGTCTTCAGACTGCGGTGAATATCAGGCGGGCCACAAGTTTGTTTTCGACCGACATGGTATAAAAAATACCTCTGGTAGAGATCCTGCCCACGAAGGTGGCTGAAGATTGAGATCCGGCAATTGGCACTTGTGCAATGACTATGCATATTTTGTCCTTGATGCTTGAAGTTATTTCATGTAGCCTTGTAAGGTAAATTCCCCAATGCTGGATACTAATCCAATACACGGCGCTTTCAATCTTATGTCATTAATGACAAACATGATCAATATAGATATCATTAAGGAGTTAAGGCATCATATTGGACATCAAGGCGTCGAGCGACGTTTTACTTATGTATTACGACGTTTCGAACTGTCGCCGGATCCCCACATTTTACTTGCTGGGCCATTCTTTATTGAATAGCCATTTTCATTTGCGAATAAAAATGTGGCGCGCATTGAACTAGAATACAAAAAATGTATTTCCGAATAGTTCCTGAACCATTTATAAGGAAATCACTGGTAAAAAGGTATACATTAATATTTATTGCCGTAAAAAACTGGTAACGCAGTGGTAAGGGATATTTACAGTCATTAGATATTTACCAAAACTATCGAAACTAATAGCTTAATTTAAACCCCTTTTATACAGGAAATGGAAGTGAGGGACAAGTATTCCAAAACCAGTATGCATTTTAAGCAAATGTGTCGAAACTGTTTAGATCGCCTTACGTTTGATTTGGTTTAACAATTTCAAGTGCAAAAACAAAGGACGCTTTCCTAGTAGGACGCATGTATTGGAGTTATTAACTACTCTGACTACGTATAAAAAATTCCTAAACGTGCTTACTTTAATGTTAAATACACTTTTCTTATACGGGTACCTAACTTCCTTCCTTTACTGTAACTGAATAGTTACTTAACCACACTGCGATCGTAAACGCTTTCTACTCTGAATAAATGAACCGCGCGAACTATGTATACTATGTAGTATGTTGTATCCTTCTTTGGTAAATAAATATGCGTTGAGATGTTACGCAGCCACAAATACAGTGGCGGAGCCAGACCTTAATTTGATATAATAATAATAATCGTATGGCATATATTTTCGAACCGTGAGAACTTCGAGAAGACAGTACGGTTGCCAGTTTGTTGCACTTTTAGCACCACCCAGAAATCACGTGTAGGGTAACGGTACTCCCTACGGACGTGGTGCAACTTCGAACCGCTAAATTTGATGTGGGTATCTTACATTTTGCCGGGTCCCTGCCCGCTTTAAATTGTTCAGTATGGTCACGGTTTTAAAATCTCCCCAAAAGATGAGCGTTTGATCAATAAAAAATGTGACTTATTTTTGCGTTTTGGATATGTTTTCTGTATAAAATTAAAAATGGGTAAGTTAATCGTTCATGTTTATGTGCCACCGCCGTTCCTACAGTCAAGAACTCACACTTTTCTCCCGGTTAGTGCCGACTGCCCATATTCTACATTAACCAGTGATGTGCAAAATGTTTAAGACATGTAACCTAGATACGTAAAATTATAACAATTTCGACAGTATATTATTACCCCCGACGACGTTGACCTTACGACATAGAATTAATTCAACCATGTTTTACCAATAACGTCTTAAACTCTGCCATTGAGCGAGCAGAGCTAGTTATAGGTGAACTTGAGGTATAGTATAGGTTTATAACGCGAAAGGCCGTGTCATGACTTGAGGTCATAGAAACAGCACCAGTGACAAATAGGTATAGATACTTAATACACATACGGTATGTATGTGTATTAAGTATCTATACTACTTCTTTACGTTGGTATTTACTGGGTATGTATCTGGCTAGCAATGGCTTGTGTATGTATGTGTGTGAGTGATGTTATCAGGTTGTCCTACAATTATGGCACATGATGCCTTTAATATTGAGGAAAGGGGGTTTTGCTCAATGAAATCTAAATCTTAAAATATTTTTAAAAATAAGTATGTTGGACTGAATTCAAAGTATACCTACTGTGAACATTTTTTTCAATATTATATTGATTAGAAGAGTAAAAAATAAGAAACAATTCCTCTAAATAACATGGTTTCTTAAAATAAAGCAGGCAGTCTTCAAATTTGTCTAGTAATGGACACTTTTTGACATTTCATTTCAAAGAGCACATGAACGCACAGACTCCGGCATAGTGAATACCAATTTTTATATAATAATATTTTTTATATAATTTTTATATGACAGCTATATCGGCAATGGTTGACTGGTAGAGTATGCCATTTGGCATTAAGTCCGCTATTTGTACATTTGTTATTTTGTGTGCAATAAAGCTTAAATAAATAGGACATGGGACCCCTGGCGTTTATTACACGGACCCCTAGGTGTCCGTGGACCACACTTTAAGAAACCATGAAACAAAGGAACACCTTGGAATGTTAGGTTCAAGTTTTATGGTTGATTCTTTTAGTCGGTGAAGCACCGATTTATATATGTAAATATTTTTATAAATACATTAATGTCTCTTTAGAGCAAAAGTCTCTTCTATATATATTCAATATTAAAAGCATAAATGCAACAAAAACTGGCAACCGTACTTGTCTTCTCGAAGATCACACGGTTCGTAAATAAATGCCATACGATTAAATAAATTAAAAGCACTTTCCCTTCTTATCGCAAAGTTGTGTAACGTGACTCTTTAAACATCTTGATGCACCCAGATTGCTATGAATGAATCTCAAACTAAGGGGACCTATTGACAACGTCAATAAGCCGTCATAATTATGCAATTAGAAATCCTTATAGACATTGACAAAGACATCGAGGAATCGAGAACGACCTTTTACTACACACACATGAGAATGACGCAAGGATTTCATTATGAATGCGAAAGAATTAGTGGAATTATCATACCGAAAGTAGGTATTAGGATTAGGCATAGTAGGTTCATTAGTGTACGAGTAGATTCTGTTCTACAATATTCCAGACAATTAATAGTAGGTAATAAATAATATTGATCTTATGACTCAAAACCCGTTTGTAATAAACTAGTTTATGTTATTAATAGCAAAAGGCAAATCAGGTAAACATTTAAATTTTAGGTATTGTTTAAGCAAGGCCAGTTATTTAAAGCTTAGTAAATATGTTTATTAATTGAAATGTAATTTTCCGCTAGTATTTAAACGGAAAACAACCTAAAACGATTTGTCAGTAAAACGATTTTTCTCAAGTGGTTTCTTAAAATCAAACACGATAAAGGATGATTCACAGTAGACCGGTCCGTGTCCGGGCCGGCCCGTTTTCTATGACAGCAAACGCAACGGCCGGCGTATTTCTCTAGAAGAAAAACGGGCCGGCTCGGACACGGAACGGCCTACTGTGAATCATCCTTAACAGCTCCAGGTTTATGAAAGAAGAACAGCAACACACCCACTAAGTAAAAGGTACATAGACCTTCCTATTACCATACTATACATAGGCCTTCCTATTACCAAAACATACTAAAAATCCACACACAAATCCCGACAACTTTAAATCTCTCTTATTTTCATTTCTTCTTTTGTTGTCTTTTCCTATGGCGATTGAATTTTTTTTATTCAACCCCGGAATACTAGCTACGGGGTGAAAAATACCACAGGGTAGTTAATTTTTATCGTTACGTTTTTTGATCATCTTAGTCGGGGTTTTGAGTATCTTCAAGTAGACGGTTAATGTAGCTGAACCCCCAGTGCCGACAAGTTATGGTTAAAGAACTTTGTTTTAGAGCAGTTGAAAGTAAATAATAAGTACAATTTAAAGTTTGGGTGGGTACATTAAAATAAAGGCAAGTAAGTTATTAACTTCGACAAACTAGACAAGACATTATGAACTCTAATACGGTGCACTTATTGTTCATCTACAGTAATAATGGGTTACGTTAACTATGTCAGGGTTTACAGGTCCGGAGTTAGGAGTTAGATCTTATCAATTACATATTTTTTTAACATATGTTTGAAGTTCAGGAGCAGCGTTTGGCAACGACGGATTCACAAAGTACGTATGGGTGAAAAATACCCAGTGGCGACGGTTTTTGTTATATTCTTTACTGAATTTCCACGTGTTTTTTGTTGTTTAGGTACTAAAACAATCTATAGCCTACTCAAATTTGCGATTAATCAAAAACTTCCTTATAAGACTTTATGATTATTTTGTACTTAATAAAGACGGTAGTTTCGTGGTTTATTCCGCAAACAAGGTTAATAGTAATAATCGAATCGATTGTGCACATTGTGTCATATGTATCTGAGTATAACAATACTTGCCATCTTGACTTTACAATCGTTTCTATCCATGCTAAAGGTCAAAGGACTACACAACTTTTAGACGACGCATCAACCGGCGGTGAATCGATTAGTCGTCCCGTCCACCTTTCCTTTCACTCACGTCCTATGAGACGTTTTTTCTAGATCGAGTCGATAGTGACTGGCGGTCACGATTCGAGTCTCGCCTCGCACGGTATTATGACACGAGTTTTGTGTCGGGGGATATGAGACACGCATAGTAATTCAGTGCTTATCTAAGAAACGTTTGATTGATTTTAACCGCGTGAATAACTTAAATGTTTCGTGGGATGATAACAGAATTTAACTCGCGGTTTATGCATATTTACTATATGCCAATATTAGAAGTTACTGTCAAGATGTATAATATATGTTAAGAAGGTCGTAAAATTGTGTTAAACATACTTAGTTCTTTTTTATTCTAGAATCGCATAGCAAAACACATAATTTCTACGTAACCAGCAGCGCACCCCAGCTTAATTAACATACCTTTGTTAACCAAATTTGGCCATTAACTATAATAGTTGTCTAACTAAATTGGGTTTAGATATGAAGCTGTCCTGGCCACCGACTCTCAACAATTAGAGCACGTCAGTCCATTCCTAGCAGTACATTACGGGGTTACCACATGGCACGCCAACGAGTACCGTACAATAGGCGTTGTGTACTGTAAAACACGGTAAACGCTCTGGTAATTTCTTAACAGTATGATGCAAGAGCAATTTGACTATCGAGTGTTGTCACGGATATTGAGCCGATGCGACGTGGTGCTGCAGCCCGCCCGAAAGGAACGCTACACATTCGATTTTTGCTCTAACTGGCTATTACTAAAGTGGAACAGAATCGAATGTGAACAAGTAAAAAGTGTTACATTACACGTAAGACTTTCTGATAATTATTTCAATTGGCTATCAAAAAGCATATCATGTTAGGACTTGGTTTATACAACCTATTTTGGATTATAACATTTACATTCAAGACCTTAAGAGTCCGCAGTAATCTCGGTTCTCCATACAAACGTTTAAAATGACATGATGGAATCATTTGAAACTTTGTATACACAAGAGGATCCGGTATATCTAGGTCGGAAATTAGTTTCTGTTGCTGGAAATTATAATGGAGAAAAAATACAGCGATTATTAACGTTTTCATTCTAGACCTTAAAAATTCAAAACCTCACTGTATTTATTCTATTACAATTTCTAGCAACAGAAACTAATTTCCGAACTAGATATGGCGGATCCCATTGTTATATAAAGCTTCATGTTATTTCAGCATGGCGTTTTAAATGAGAACGAAACTACGTTTGTATGGAGAATCGAGTTCGGTCGACCGTACGGGGGGACGCAAAAAAAAAGGTTCTAATTGTTAACAAAAATGCGATTTATCTGTATCCCTTCATGAGGAAATCCTGAATTGAATGAATTTCTTCTGAATAGTTAGTAGAAATTTAAAAACCGGCCAAGAGCGTGTCGGGCCACGCTCAGTGTAGGGTTCCGTAGTTTTCCGTCCGTCACATTAAGTTGACATATTAAGTACAGAAACACAAAACCCTAAAAAGCACGTCATTTCATTGTGATTTTGTAAAAATGACAGGTACAATAAACACCTGTTTATACGGTTAAATTACAAACTTAGTTCAGAAATTATTTTTGTATTTTTTTCAAAAACTATTCAACCTATCAAGTTTCCAACCAAATAATTTTCCTACAAAGTTTTTATAAAGAGTTTTTATAAAGAGTAAGAGAGAACTACAAAGTTTATATAAAAACTTTGTAGGAAAACTTTATAAAAACTTTGTAGGAAAATTATTTTGAACTTGATAGGTTGAATAGTTTTTGAAAAAATTACAAAAATAATTTCTGAACTAAGTTTGTAATTTAACCGTATAAACAGGTGTTTATTGTACCTGTAATTATAGAGATTTTTTTCATATTTTTAAAACTTATGGTTCAAAAGTTAGAGGGGTGGGGGGGACACATTTTTTTTTACTTCTGGAGCGATTATTTCCGAAAATATTAACATTATCAAAAAATGATTTTAGTAAACCCCTATTTATTTTTAAATACCTATCTAACAATATATCACACGTTAGGGTTAAAATGAAAAAAAAAAATCACTCCCCACTTTACGTATAGGGGAGGTACCCTAATAAAATATTTTTTTCCACTTTTTATTTTACCACTTTGTCGGCGTAATTGATATACATATTAGTACCAAATTTCAGCTTTCTAGTGCTAACGGTCACTGAGATTATCCGCGGACGGACGGACGGACAGACGGACGGACAGACATGGCGAAACTATAAGGGTTCCTAGTTGACTACGGAACCCTAAAAAGGAGAAATTCTAGAAACCACGTATTGAGGCTAAAAGTGTTACGTCAGAACAACGAAAGTTGCGTTATATGATCATTATTATTAGTTCACCTACGCTGATTTTCAAAACCTGCTATTTGTACATTTATATGTTTTGTGTAATGTTTATATTAATAAATTGATCATTGTTAATTTTATGAAACATTGGTAGTGCATTTAAGTAATTGATACTGAATTACAAATGATATCAACTATAACTACCTACCTACCTATATATCGCCAGGAGATAAATAGCAGCATTGCCGTCTGGTTGTTAATGTAGGACATTGTTAAGTAACAAAATATGAGTCAGATCGGTAGCTGCACCCTTGTTCTCAATATCGTGTTACCAACTTACCATGCGGTAATACCTGGGAATACAGAAAAATTGATTTGCAATCCGCACCGAATACAAGTTTGGGTGCGGAATATTCTTTCATAACAGTGATGAAACATTTTTTAATGATGATTTATGTAGATATTTAATGTAAATAGTATTATAAGGTCGTTTCATAAAATTATACACTTAAGTACCTACTTACCTACATTTCTTTCCCAATGAAGTCGTAAAAGTTTATAAGCAGAGTGTAACCAATTTCATTAATTTTAAATCTCAAAGTTTCCGGTGCCTAAGTTACTCATTGGAACCACCTCAGCGAGTTGTTGATGTTGATTGTAGAAAAAAAAGGTACATACTGCGATAAAGGGTTGTACAGTCAACAGCAAAAGTAGATGATCATTTTATAGTACCCTGTCACTTTTACTAATTTGAGGCATCCCAACTATCGCAGTATTGTTATACCCATCAAAAACATAAATGTAAAAATAGGAGCCAAGTTCAATATTAAGAATATGCCATGCTTGGTTGTCGTCTTCACCGACGAAAGAATTGAGATCTAAATGGGTGACAGGTTCCGTAGATTCTCTGAAATGGTGCCAAGTCCGGCACTACATTGTTTACAGTAAAACTAATTTACTGCGGCTTAATGCATTTTGAGCCTTAACTTGGCAGTTTTCTATGCAATATGTTAACACCATAAAAGCTGTTGGATATTTAAGAAAACTGCCAAGCTTTCTCCAGGACCCTATGATCAGATTCTGAGCCGATGACAATGGGACCACCCCGGAAGTATACCGTTTCAAACTAAAATACTTTTTCCAAATCGGTTAATAAAAGACGGAGTTCTGAGGTAACTAGCATAAATAATAAGTTTAATAAAACTAATAATAAAATCACTGTTTACTGATTTTTTCTAGTGTATACACATAATTACCAAGCCGCATGCCAAATTTCAGCTTTCTAGGTCATCTGGAAGTGTGTTAGGTTTTGATTACTAGTCAGTCAGTCAGTGGCAAAAATGCCGTTATTTTTGGAATTTAATATCTCAATAACTATTCAACCTATATTTATGAAATTTGGAGTTCTAGTTGTTCTAAAGGATCTTAATATATGTACCAAATTTCATGTTTTTATGTTAGATAGATTTGGGGTTATTGGGGGGTCAAAAGTGGCTGCAAACGGTTCGTGTAATATAACACACGGCTGCTGTCCGCCAGTTCCTGGGGTGAACTTGGCTGGACACGCTGCCGCGTGTTAGATTAGTGCGACAAAGTAATAAAATGATCATCTACATTTGCTGTTGACTGTAGAAAAAATACATTTACTGACAGAAACTTTTTTTGTCAGAGGTTAAACATAGAGAAACGCGAGGACATTACGAGAATGATGACGTCATCGACTGTACAAGATAGAGTATTTAAATCATTTGCGATTCCACGTACACGGTACGTTTACGGTGAAATTGTTAATGTAGAACAGAAACCGTACAGTTTGCGCAATATTACTTAGGTATTATTCAGAATTATTTCAAGCACGTTTACTAACTAGACTTGGAGACACAGTTAAGCGTTACGACATCGTGGGGAGACAGTGTCTGCCTCACAAAGCAATGTTGTATGTACACACATTAATGAATACGACCGCCTCAAATAGTGTCCAAAGTCTTGTCTATGTTAATATATAGATTCATTAGAATAAGAATAATTTATTAAAAAACAATTTTACATTCTCTAGAGAAGAAATATCATGTGCCTGAACTAGGATGTTCCCTGTGTTTCAGGCAACTGGCAAAATTATTTCATTCATCCACAAAAATAAAATAAAAAATATCTTAACGTTTAGTATCTGGTTTAGTATAAGTAAGACTAAATAAACTAGGTATAATATTATACTAACATATGAAAAACAAAGTACTTGAAAACCTAAAAATAAAACCAGCATAAATCTAAAAATTCGGCCAAGAGCATGTCAGGCCATGATCAGTGTAGGGTTCCCTAGTTACCCAATGAACTTACTTAAAAAATCAATAACAAGTAGAAGGGAATACTTTCGCAGCGTTTTATAGATACGTCTTTTACTAAGAAGGGAAGACTTTACGATACCTCAAAAAGGCTTAACTGATCATATCCACTATAGTTTTTGTAGCCGCCGTTGCCGATGATGTTGGAACTCGACGACTTTTAAATAAAACTTCGATGAAAGTTTACTATAACTATATAATTCCCAAAGGTTCTGGTTTACAAGAATAGTTCACCGAAAGAGTATACGGAAGTGGTAAAAGTGTATGGACAAAAGATGGTAGCTAATGACAAGCAAGATTTTTACTTAAAGTGTAGGTTTTTGTGGTAGGGATAAAGAGCTGCTATTGGCGGCTTTTAGAAGCCGCCATTATACTAACTGTGCCCGATGAGCGCGTTTTGCTACTGCACAAGGAATGGTATGAATCTATATAAAATAAGCGTTGCGTTCGCAACAGTTTTCGTTGAAAGTCTTTATTAAGCTCTATTTTCATATTTTAGGATTCATAGGTCAGAAGTTCATTTGGAGTGAATATTTCCGAAAACATTCACTTTATCAAAAAATGTTTGATCAAGACCTCTATTCGTTTTGAAACACCTATCCAACAACACGCAACACGATAGAATCGAAGCGAAAAAAAAAACATCCCCACTTTACGTGTAGGGGAGGTACCCTTAATTTTATTTTCTTAGATTTTATTTTACGTCTTTGTCAGTTTAATTAATTTATACATCCATACCAAATTGCAGCTTTCTAGCACTAACAATCACATAGCAAAGCCTCACAGACAGACCGACAGACGGACATAGCGGTCATAGCGAAACTATAAGGGTTCCTAGTTGACTACGGAACCCTAAAAATGGCCCTCGCGGCATTGAGCCTAAGATAATGATAGCATTTCCTTTCCGAATAGCTAAGTGTTGGCTGAGGTAACTGCTAGCTCTTCGGGCACCTGTAACATAAAATAATTTAACTTAGTAGATATCTCTGTATCGCGATATTCCTAAAATAAGACATTAAAAGTACGCACGAAGTAAGCACGAATACGTTAGTAAATTCATAATTAATTTTACTAATATCCATAAATGGTACAGTCAAGTGAATAAGTAAATTAACAATTTTTCACCCTATTACAATGGAATAATATGCAAGTTTTAACTGACCTTTGTTCTTGACTGTACCACCTTGAAACTCTCGAAATAAAACCATAGGTGCGCAAAAACATATTAAACATAGAAAAGAAGCTATACCATTACCTACTTACTCGTACTTACCTTGTTTTTCATGCGTCAACTATTCTAACAGTTCATTTATTAATGCATATTATGTGACCTGACGCTCATGGTTATGTAACTGTAGGTACTGATCACACCCAGCTAGTCCTTCCTAAGCCGGCCTATCCTCTTAAGGTCTTATTATAGACTACACATACTCGTAAGTTCAATATAAATTCACGCCCGTTTTCCCAAAAGTTTTGGAAGAGCAAACGAAATTTAATTTCAGAGCAGTGCTTCACTGCAATATCTAGAAACGCGGCAGCGTGTCCAGCCAAGTTCGCCCCAGGAACTGGCGGACAGCAGCCGTGTGTTATTTTACACTAACCGTTTGGAGCCACTTTTGACCCCCCAATAACTCAAAATCTATCTAACATAAAAAAATTAAATTTGGTTCATGTATTAAGATCGTATAAAACAACTAGAACCCCAAATTTCATAAACATAAGTTTAATAGTTATTGAGATATTCAATTTAAAAAAAAGCATTTTTACCATTGACTGACTGACTAACTAGTAATCAAAAACCTAACCCACTACCAGGTGACCTAGAAAGCTGAAATTAGGCATGTAGCTTGGTAATTGTGTGTGTACAGCAGAAAAAATCAGAAAACAGTGCTTTTTTAATTGTTTTATTATTATTATTATTTATGCTAGTAAAATGTGAAAATGGGAGCCAAGTTCAATATTAAGAATATGCGATGATTGGTTGTCGTCTTCACCGACAAAAGAATTGAGATCTAAATGGGTGCCAAGTTCCGTATATTCTCTGTAATGGTGCCAAGTCCGGCACTACATTGTTTACAGTAAAACTTTTGAACTTGGCACCCATTTTCACATTTATGTTTTTGATGGGTTTACACTTTCCCTATCATTAAGCCAGCAATATATCCTCCTTTGATTCTTTATTTTATGGGCTCATACGAAACAATGCTGCCGAACTGATAGTTTAGTAAATGTGGGTAGTTATGTTAAAAATAAGTATCATTATGTTTAGTTGTGTATACTTAAAAATATGAAGTAAAATTTGAATTCAAATAATTTTATAAGTTATTTAATTGTTATTTCAGCTCAAGACTTCAAGTGCCCCGAGAAGAGCGGCTTCTACCCAGACCCGTACCAATGCGACCTCTATTACAAGTGCAGCAAAGGTCAGTATCGTGATTGAAAAGGTTAACGAGTGTCGGTATGTGAAAGTACAGCTGGTAATTCCAATGCAGTTCCGACAGAATGTAAGGACGAATGTTAAAGACAATTAATAATTTATATCAAATAAACCTGACTCCCATTTTGTACTTCACACATGAGCACATACATGAAATAGGTCGATAGATTTTTGTAACTTTGGGTGGATCGATCTCTTTATAGTCGAGTAATATTTATATATAAAGTCGTAGTAATGCTTTCCAATAGCAAGCCATTTTATATGGACCGATGATATTTGAGGAGTTCCATTTATTCCTCAGGGAACCCCTACTCACCTTCAGTTCCTCATCATAAGTTCCACTTCAAAATGTGCATTTTGATGAGCATTAGTCGCTACGTTAACGAAATTTCATCGGCATGTGTGAAGTGCCTACATCATTGAGAAGTTCCATATATCATCTGTGCTCATCATCATCATCCACTTATCCAAATTTGTGGTTCCTGAGAGCAAATGCATGCTTAACTACAGAAAATACGCAACTCGCTATACGCGTACCTATCAAATTGAGGAGTCTTCTCGATTCCTCCTGGATCCCATCATCAGACCTTCACCAAATTTATATAGGACCAACGTGAGGGCCTTCCGGCGCGGTCCCGGGCGCGGTCGCGGTTCCGGGTAGCGAGGGCAGGCCCCCTACACGGTGGACTGATGACCTGGTAAGGGTCGCGGGTGTCCGCTGGATGCGGGTGGCGCAGGACCGGTCATTGTGGAAGTTTGGGGGAGGCCTATGATGATGATGAACATGAGGGTATCAGAGGATTAATATTGTACTAATTTCAAATTTTTGAGTCACATTATATTACGTATATTTTTTTGTTGAAATTTATGACGGTTAGACACGACATTTCTAATATGAAAAAGAAAACAAGTATACCTAATCTCGCAAATGTACTGGTTCGTTCGTCTAGCGCTATTTAGTTCACTATAGTACCTAGAGATCTGTAACCGAGTTTAGACAACTTTAGAGTACCTACACTACGGATTCTGTCTAAGCTGGGAGCAACGCTTCAGTTCATTTCGTTTCATTCCGTATATACAGTACGGGGTGTTATTCACAAACCGACTAGTCCTCTCTCACCTCACACCTCACCCGTTTTTATATGGAAACTGTCTAAATTTGACAAATGTCATTTGACAGTTTCAATATAAAAACGGTTGAGGGGAATTTGACAGGTGAGAACGAGTCGAGGGCTGTTAAGTATGACGTGGCAACCACAGTCTTGATGCTGTTGCACGCGATGTAGTTCGGTCGGTGGTTACAATGGTCGGATTTAATTATGTTTTAGTCTTTAGTACGTACTACACAAGCCAATTAACTTACTAAAATACTTGACGTAGTGTCAAAACTTTGCGGTCTCGACGGCAAATAGAGTGTGAAAACTTAGTTTCTACATAGATACCGCAATATTGCCGTGCAGAATCAAAAAGACTTAAGTCACTATGCGACTTGTGTGTAGATACGACCATCGACACGGCAAAGCTGGGGAATTTTTACTAGCTGACCCAACATGAAATTTATTGAGCGTAGCGAATTGCACTTGGCATTGGAAATTATGCTTCGTATTTCATTGATATTATAATTCATTCATGTAATGTTTTTAGTGCGTACTTGTACTATTGTGGGGTTATCACGATGTTCTAATGAAATTGATGGCGACGGTCGGATGACCGCGGTCGGGTCCGGATTTTTATGGACATTTTTTAAAGGGAAGGTCATCCGCTTCATAACTTACGCATTTTCCCTTGACAGCATATAAGGTCATTGTAACATCACCGGAATCACTAAATCAAATTGTATTGATGGGGGCAGTAAATTGTTGTTATAAATTAGCTATTAGGTGTAAGAAAAATAAATCAGTAAGTTCAAATAAGTAACGAATATCGACGTGTATAATATGTGTTTGGTACATACCGCCTTTATAAGTCATATCAAACTGTCTCATAAAACAAGGATTCAAATCAATCGCGAGTGTTTCCGTATAATTATAATAAACGAGAGATTATTGCTAGTTAGAACAGTCAAGTTTCACTATTGTTGAAATTTATTTATATACCTACTATAGCTTTTGCCCGCGGCTCCGTCCGCGTGCAGTTGCATGGTTATACTAAAATAATTGATAAGAAATTGCTGTAGCCACCACCACCGCCATATCATCCCATAGACGTCCACAACAACAGACTGCTGGACATAAGCCTGCTCCAATTTGATGGAGGGTATATGTCATAATCGCCACGCTTGGCTTGCGGGCTTAAATATCGCTCGCCCATACAAACTTCTACCCCCCTTTTTACCCCCTAAGGAATGATTTCTGGAATTAAAACAATCCTATGTCCTTTCCCGGTACTCAAACTGTCTCTATACCAAATTTCATCTAATTCGGTTTTGTTAGTAACAGACAGACAGTTACAATCGCATTTATAATATTAGTATGGATATTCGTATTCCTCGTATGTACAGGAAAACCCGCACCGGTCAGCGTGGGAACTACGTTGAACGTTCCCTCTCATCTATGAGAGGGGGCTTGTGCCCAGCAGTTGGACGTATATACGTTCTAGATGTTGAGATAATCAAGGAAATAGTAACTTTACTCTCATCTCTAAACCAGGGCCCTTATGATTGGCCCGGGCTCCGTGACTGATGGGGTCTTTTTAACTGATTTCAAAAAAGGAGGAGGTACTCAATTCGTCGGAATTTTTTTTTTTATGTATGTTCACTGATTACTCGGACACTAGTGGACTGATTTCAAAAATTTTTTTTTTGTTTCAAAGGGTATGTTTCTAGTTGATCCCATTGTCACCAAGTCTGGATTTGATGATGGGATCTTGGAAAAATCGAAAGATCTCCTCAAATTATAAACCAAGAGGATAGGGTAAGGCAAAAAATAAGGAACTCCTCAAATTATATACCAAGAGGATGGGGTCTGGCAAAGTTAGGAGTCAGTGTTTTTTGTTAAAAATTTACTTGTTATAGTCAGCAGATTACCCTACGTGAGGCACTTTTATACAATCAAACTTGATCAAACTTATAACATGTAACCTCAGCGGGATTAAACTGGTCCCCTTGCTCCAAACCAAAATCCTGTCTCTCTCCCTATTTTTAGTATGGCAAATAACATTTAAATGTCTCAAAGTCATTACCTACCTAATTCACTTTAGTAGACCGTATACGAGCCCAATTCCAACGAAAACCCGTAAATTGATGTACAGTTTAGCCATTTGGCACACGCAAACTAAAGATAAAAATATTTTTTTTGACCCGCAGTTATTAAAAAAATCATTTAGGAGGGGAGTGCATCGTCATTCTTTTTTTGTACGGGTTTTTTTCACAAACCAGTCAAAAAAAATGTTTGACCTCTAGTATGCGTGTGCCAAACGGCTAAACTGTACATCGATTTGCGGTTTTTGTTTTGCGTACACCTTCCACTATCTGGATACTCCGCAGCCAGAGTTTCCAACAATGTGTCAAATATAGCTCAGCTAATAAACGTGTTTTCCAACGAATTAGTACCAAATTGAATTGCCTTAGACTTCTCACGAAATTCGGGCGCATTTTTCACAGGCAAATCCGAAGCGAAGCTGTGTCCCGACGGCCTGGTGTTCCAAGATGAAAACCCGAACAAGGAGCGGTGCGACATCCCCTCTAACGTCGACTGCGGAGATAGGAAGGAGCTGCGTAAGTATTTGCGATTATTAGCGACATCTAGTGTTTCCACACTAGAATAAGTCATAAGTATCTTTTTATTTTATTTATCATAAATTATTATCATGTAATTTTAATCCGCAACGCTGCCTTTGTCAAGTGGGTACAACTATAAATCAGCAACAGGCGTCGTCACACACATAACAATAAAGCAATCCGCAACAGGCTTCGTCAATTAACCTGAACTTATCAACTAAATAGGACCACCCCGAACCGTAGCCGGCTCAAAAGTACCCATTACCTAGAATAACTAGCGGTGCTTAGAAGATGAATTGTGAGGAGTCATTTAAAAAAATTACCTAGGACCTAATTAGTTGGCGGTAGATGGCGTTGCGTGTGCATCGCACTAATGCTCAAATTCAGTTAAAACTGTTACTGACTAGTGACTCCGTGAGCTGTAGACCTCGTGACATCGATAACTATTTGGAATTGCTTTACCGATTCCGTTTTTGCAATTATTTCAAAATGGTTCCGCCATTAATAAAAACAAAAACAAAAACTGACTTAACCAAAATTTCATATAATTATCGAAACCGCTAACAAAATTTCAATGAATCGGTTTAGAAATGCTACCTGTAGGGAAGAACAATACTATTGCTTATTTTATTTTGTGAGAACTTGCCCCTTTCCCCTTAACTTTTTATTCACAACGGCAAATTACTTATTCTGTGACGGCAACTTCATCAGGTAGGTACTTTATGTTTCCTCTGAATATAATTGAAATCTCTTCATAAATAACGACACAGAAAACTTTTCTCCATTTTCCCCCAATCGAAAAAAATCACAAATGAAGAATCAGGTACTTGATTATTTCCTCCGAATTTGATTGATTTCCGTTCATAAGTAACGCTACAACAAACTTCCCTCATTTTGCCCCCATTTTCCCCCAATCAAAAAAGATCTCGACAAAAAATTCTATGAAATCGAGGAATACGTATGCCAAGTTTCGTGAGGATCAGTTAAAAAATGCGGCTTCTAACCCGGAACTAACATCTTGACAAAAGGCAGGCCTGAGGGCCTACTCCGAACTTCGTATCGTGCCGTCCCTTTCCGTCATATAGTGTATAACACGAGAGTGAAAGGGATGGCACGACACGACGTTCGAAATTTGGAGCAGGCCCTCTGGAATGGAGACTTCGCTCGCGACGCCTACTCAATCGGAAATTATATATTTGGCTTGAAGGTTTGATAAATGCTACGGCCAAATAATATGGCTGTATGAGTCCCATTCTCAGTTTTATCACAAGCATTATTAGAGTACTAAAACTGAGTTAAAAGGATTATCTAAAAATAGCAAATGAAATTTCAGAGGAGGCCCAGCCCACGAAGGACTGTCCGCGCCAGAACGGATACTTCAAGCACCCCGACCCACAGGTATCCTATTAGATTAGACTTAACCTACCCATAAATATATACGTAGGTAAACCTCAGCCTCACAATGAATACTACTAGCGACATCTAGCCTCGAGTGTAAAATTAACTTAGAATACTACTGTTATAAGGCTTGGGTGCTTTTATTATACTGTTATAAGCGTACATAAATTTGTTTACGAAGTTCAAAGCATTTTGATTCATTTTCATTACAAATTTTCTACTAGAAGGTATAAATTTTGCGTTAATATTTACTCCCAGCTAGGCATAATATATCACTTTTGCGAATAGCATCGTGCGTGGCATCTACCTAGCTGGTAGATGCCACGAGGAACTTTGAATTACAATTCGCAAAGACTGTGTGATACTTTCATTTCGTCTATATAATTTGCACATTCAAGAGTAATGAAGACGGGTCAATGTTCTAGAAAGTGAAATGAAATGAAATTATATTTTATTTGGTAAATAATGGCGAGGTTTAAGTAATAAAATATAACTAAATTATTATGGTCTCAGAGTAAGAATTTCTATAGAGATCCTATACGAGTTTCACCAAGGGGGAAAGTAAAGCTCTTATGAAGCTAAACTGAGAACGTATCTTAAACGTCTGGCGGGGTATAATCAGCCTCTTTAATTTTGGTAATCGTTTATTTGCCTCTGACATTGAGGCAAATAAAGAAAAAAGGAACTACGACAAGGACAACAAATGATATATTTGTCTGTGTCGCTCTTATTCAATTTAGTATATGGCCATTTCGCTTGGTAGCGGTATTATTATTTGACGTCTACTCTGGTACTCTGAGATTTTGGTACATATTCAGCCGGAAATCGTCACGATACATTGAATATATTGAATACGATAAATACATTGAATAATCGAGGCTTATTAATATCCTTTAACTAGCACGGATACGAGTAAATTACAAAATACTTGTTCTATATAATTTAATTTGAATGAAACATGCCGATTTATGTGTTGGTATAAATTTAATGTCAAATTCTTGAGTATGATGATTGATGAAAGTCAATTTATATTTATCTAGACACGCGGTAGCGTGTCCAGCCAAGTTCACCCCAGGAACTGGCGGACAGCAGCCGTGTGTTATTTTAGACGAACCGTTTGGAGCCACTTTTGACTCCCCTATAAATCAAAATCTATCTAGAACTCCAAATTTCATAAATATAGGTTAAATAATTATTGAGATATTAAATTCCAAAAAACGGCATTTTTACCACTGATTGACTGACTGACTGACTAGTAATCAAAAACCTAACCCATTACTAGGTGACCTAGAAAGCTGAAATTTGGCATGCAGCTTGGTAATTATATGTGTACACCAGGAAAAATCAGAACACAGTGGTTTTTTTATTAGTTTTATTATTATTATTATTTATGATAGTTACCTCAGAACTCCGTCATTTATTAACCGATTTGGAAAATTCTTTTTTTGTTTGAAACGGTATACTTCAGGGGTGGGCCCATAGTTATCAGGTAAGAATCTGATCACAGGGTCCTAGAGAAATCGAGGGAACTCTTCAAAAATTGAGGTCCACCTATAGCGATTTGGGTATTTTGTATAGTAACTCGTACATTCGCTCTTAAAAAGCACTATTTGGTGAAGATTGACATTAATGCATTTTGAGCCTTAACTTGGCAGTTTTCTATGCAGTATATTATAATACCATAAAAGCTGTTGGATATTTAAGAAAACTGCCAAGTTAGGGCTCAAAATGCATTAAGCCTCAGTAAATTAGTTTTACTGTAAACAATGTAATGCCACCATAACAACACACACACACAACAACAACAATGTAATGTAACCATTTCAGAGAATCTACGGAACTTGGCACCCATTCAGATCTCAATTCTTTTGTCGGTGAATATTGAACTTGGCTCCCTTTTCACATTTATGTTTTTGATGGGATTGAAACTACAACAACTGTTTTCCAAGAATTCGTTGATTGTGTAGAAACATTTTTTATTTAACCACGAGCGCAGGATTTTGCAAAAACTGTTTAAAGGTAGTCGACTCATTTTCGTGGGAATGTAGGGGAAAAATAGTATTAACAAATAAAGAGAACAACAACGGCACTTTCGTTGGTTTATGATATGACGGTAAAATCAATTAAGACGCTGACAAGATCTAAATTGTTTTTTTTTTTTTTTTTACAGAAACCATTTAATTTGTTGAAGTGAAAGAAATATATGTATATGTAGGTGTATTCATTATATATTGAAAAAGTTTGCTGTCTTTAAAACAAGATTTGATGATCAGCGCTCGATAAAAAAATACGAAGTTGGATCTTCAAATTTTTTTAAAACATTCCTTTCTATTTTAATTTTATCAATAAATGTCTTGTAATTAAGAACACAACTGTGTTACATTTAATTGAAAAATGTTGCTGTTGTGATGGCAGGTAGCTTCTCTTCGACTCCGGCGCAGTTAGACGCAGACATAGCTAAGGTCATTGGCGCTCAGCCTCTTAATTATTAGTACTCAAATATATAATACCTACGTTATATTCGACAGGCGTGCGACAAATTCGTCTACTGCTCGGACGGCATCCCGAACGAGCACCCGTGCCCGCCCGGCCTCATCTTCGACGAGGAGTCCTCCAACTGTGACTGGAAGGAGGCCGTGAACAGACAGTGCGACCATCCCACCAAGGGTACGAGGAACATTCTAGAACTCACACAAATTCAGCTACTGACCAGCCTGACATCCTTCACACGACAATTCTAAGCTTTTTATACTACATCGGTGGAAACTAGAGTACGGACCGCCTTATGGTAAGCGGTTACCACAGCCTATGGACGCCTGCAACTCTTAAGCCTTGACATCGCTTTCCATCTGGTGTAACTAGAGCAAATTGCTACAAGTCGATCTAAAAAAAACTACAAGGGAGCCGCATACGCATTGCCGACCTTTTAATATAAACACTACTGAATTCTGAACTTGTGTAATTATACTTGAGGAAACCTGCATACCACTGCGAAGAAATTCAAAGGTGTATGTAAACTCCCCGACCCACACTGGGCCAGTGTAGGGTCTATTATTAAATCCTTCTCATCAATAAAAGCAAGTCTGTGCTTAGCAGTAAGTTTACCTATAAGCCGATGTTAATGATGAATCCTTATTCACAGACGTGCTCGATGACGGATTCACCTGTCCCGACGGTGACGTAATGGGACCGAACGGTCGCGCGCTGCCGCACCCCACTTTCCCTCACCCCGAGGACTGCCAGAAGTTCTACATCTGTCGCAACGGTGTGCAGCCCCAGAAAGGCAGCTGCCCGTTAGGCAAGGTCTACAACGAGGATACGTTCATGTGCGACGAGCCTGAGAAGGTTCCTGGATGGTAAGTAGTAATTTACCCCTTTCTAACTCCGAGGACTGCCAGAAGTTCTAAATCTGTCGCGCCGGTGTGCAGCCGCAGAAAGGCAGCTGTCCATTAGGCAAGGCCTACAACTAGGATAAGTTCATGTGCGATGAGACAGAGATGCTTTCTCGATGGTGAGTAGTTACTTACTTACTTCCCGACCCCGAGGACTGCCAGAAGTTCTATATCTGCCACAACGGCGTGCAATCGCAGCTTTAATCTGGTAGAAGAGTACGAGTAGCTGCCCATTAGGCAAGGTCTACAACTAGGATAAGTTCATGTGTGATGAGACCGAGATGGTTTCTAAATATATGGTGAGTAGTTACTAACTTACTTCCCGACCCCGAGGACTGGCAGAAGTTCTACATCTGCCGCAACGGCGTGCAACCGTAGGTTTACTCTGGTAGAAGAGTAGCTGCCCATTAGGCAAGGTCTACAACTAGGATAAGTTAATGTTCGATGAGACAGAGATGGTTTCTATATGGTGAGTAGCTACTTACTTACTTCCCGACCCCGAGGACTGCCAGAAGTTCTATATCTGCCGCAACGGCGTGCAACCGCAGAAGGGCAGCTAGACAAGGTCTACAACGAGAATAATCGGAATGCGACGAACCGGAGAAGGTTCCTGGATGGTGAGTAGTTACTTACTACTACTTACTTCCCGACCACGAGGAATACCAGAAGTCCTTCATCTGCCGCAACAGCGTTCAGCAGAATCCGGTTCAGCAAGGTCTACAATGAGATGGTAATTTGATGGTGATTAACTTCTTACCGCACCTTCTCCTCCCAGAGGGCTCCTGGCGGAAAACTCAATCCAGCCATCTTCATTTGAATTTGGAACCAGTCGTTTGAAGTATCGTTTATTATGCGTATCTGTTTTCATTTCATTTTATTCATATTTTATACTCCAGCATTATAATCTGTCAATTAAATAACTGACCGCAGTATTTAAACAATAAACTTTTTATACCAAAGCAAGTTTATGCCATAGGCAAGTCATTATATGACTGGTGTGAGAGTCAAAAAAGATTTCCATACATTATTATACAACTGCTTTTTTTTAAATATAGGTACACGTCAATGCCTGTAATCTGCCACCATATCGATTATTTTGCTATCGTAGAAAAAATAATGTATGCAACGTTACAAAATTAGGTCTTAAAATTCTCGAGTCTTTAATAACAAGCTCGCTACGCTCGTTTTATTACAGCGACTCTCGATTTTTAAGAACCCTTATTATAAAATTGTTGCATTAAATACTATATTGTATTAAATTACAGTATTAATGAATGGAAATACATGGTGCTACAGCAACGTAGGATGTGTAGATGCTACCCTGAAAGGGCATTACATTAACATTTTATAACTATAGGTACCTACATCTATTACCACATTTGGTATTATTAAATGATACATTCTCTCATTTTGTGACGTATGATATATTTTTAGGGTTATTATGACTAAAGGGTTAAACAGCCATGGGTTTTGTAAATGAAGACGATATTTCTTAGAATGTGAATTTATAATCGAAACGATTTATTAAACTTTTCATGGCTATACTATCGTAGAATAAATGTTATGATCTTGATTTAAAGAGTCATCTGAAAGGATTTATGCTTACAAATATTTTAATTAAGTTTAAAAATGTACTTTTACAAACGTTTATCTTATTTGTTTCAGTGAAAACTTCTACGAAGGAACGCAGCTTGAGAAGAACAAACCTCAAAAGAAAGCGTAAAGTGCCGTAGTTATTGTAAGAATTAGAAATGTATTTTAAATAAAATTAATTCCTAATAAATGTGTTGTGTTTATTTGAATTTGATGTGCATTCTCTAATGTCACCACCAACAGCACGGACTCAGAGACTACTAACGCCATCTAGCTTCAACGAGTGTATTTAATATGTAGCAAAGTTTGCGAAATGCGGGTGGGCGAGCTATGTTGTGTCAGACCGCGCGCAAGCTGTCTCGCTCTCTCTAAGTGTAAGAGAAAGAACCTTTCTCTTTCTTAGTGTTTTAATTAGAATAAAAATTCTAGAATAAAACGGGAAGTTCATATTTTTTTGAAGTTCGCACGCGGTCTTAAGACGAGGCAACCTAAAATAATTCCCACGCTTGCTCCGCCCATCACCCGCGCCAACCCGCCACCCGCTAGATATACTAGTTCGCCATGCTCGTGCGGCGCATGTAGTTATCAAAACAAAAAACGGAACTAGAACATAGAATGAATAGAGATTTTTTTAATTGAAATACGTTAACTATTTTTTTTCATGGTGCCATTTGAACCAGTTTTTGATGACAATCAAATGTCATTATTGTAGTTGGTCAACAAACAAAGGACAAACCTAGCTCGATGCTAGCGGCCTCCGAAAAGGGTCCTACAATATGACGTCACGTGCCACTTATCAAACCAACAGTTGCCAAGTTTAAACTCAAAATGCATTAGGCCGCAATAAATTAGTTTTACTGTAAACAATCTAGTGCCAGACTTGGCACCTTTTTAGATAATCAATGAAACTCGGCACCCATTTAGATCTCAATTCTTTTGTCGGTGAAGACGACAACCATGCGTCGCATATTCTTAATATTGAACTTGGCTATCTTGTTCACATTTATCTTTTTGATGGGATATCATTCCTTTTTGTCAAACTTCACCAAATGGTACTTTTCACGAGCGAATGCTCTAGTCACGATCTAGACACGCGGCAGCGTGTCCAGCCAAGTTCACCCCAGGAACTGGCGGAGAGCAGCCGTGTGTTATATTACACGAACCGTTTGGAGCCACTTTTGACCCCCCAATATGTCCAAATCTATCTAACATAAAAAAAATGGTACATGTATTAAGATCCTTTAGAACAACAAGAAACCCAAATTTCATAAATATAGGTTTAATAGTTATTGAGATATTAAATTTCAAAAAACGGCATTTTTACCACTGACTGACTGACTAGTAATCAAAAACCTAACCCACTTCTAGGTGACCTAGAAAGCTAAAATTTGGCATCCACCACCACCACCACCATATCAGCCGAAAGACGTCCACTGCTGGACATAGGCCTCCCCCAATTTCATGGGGCGAATTCGGCATGCAGCTTGATAATTGTGTGTACACCAGAAAAAATCCGAAAACAGTGATTGTTTTATTAGTTTTTTTATTATTATTATTTATGCTAGTTACCTCAGAACTCTGACATTTATTAACCGATTTGGAAAATTCTTTTTTTGTTTGAAACGGTATAATTCAGGGGTAGTCCCATAGATATCAGGTAAGAATCTGATCATAGGGTCCAGGAGAAATCGAGGGAACTCTTCAAATATTTGAGGTGCACCTATAGCGATTAGTGTATTTTGTAAAGTAACTCGTGCATTCGCTCTTAAAAAGCACCATTTGGCGAAGATTGACAAAAAGTAATGATATCCCATCAAAAACATAAATGTGAAAATGGGAGCCAAGTTCAATATTAAGAAAATGCGATGTTTGGTTGTCTTCTTCACCGACAAGAGATTTGAGATCTAAACGGGTGCCAAGTTCCGTAGATTCTCTGAAATGGTGGCAAGTCCGGCAGTACATTATTTACATTAATATTAATTTACTGCGGCTTAATGCATTTTGGGCCTTAACTTGGCAGTTTTCTATGCAGTATGTTATAATACCATAAAAGCTTTTAAGAAAACTGACTCAAATCTTACACTCTGACCTGATGGCAATGGGACCACCCCGAAAGTATACCAATTCAAACATAAAAAGAATTTTCCAAATCGGTTAATAAATGATGGAGTTCTGAGGTGACAATAATAATAAAAAAACTAATGAAAAAATTAGAGTTTTCTGATTTTTTATGTGTATGTACACAATTACCAAGCTGGATCCCAAATTTCACTTTTCTAGGTCACCTGAAAGTGGATTAGGTTTTTGATTACTAGTAAGTCAGTCAGTGGTAAAAAAACCATACAACTTCCGAACTACACTCACTACTTTAACTATCGTACCGATGCAAGAGGCGGCGGCGTGTCTATCTTTGTTCATAATGACCTGAAACACAATTATATAGAAGGAAAGTATTTAAATGGCAACAATTATCTCTGGATTCATATAGACAAACTTGCAATAGATGTAGGAATAATTTACAAGCCAGGAGACACTAATATTTCAAGTTTTCTGGAGGACTTTGAACAGCAGTTACAAAACAGGCCAAGAGCAATTTTATTCGGTGATTTCAACATAAACTTACTAACCGAGGACAGAACTACAGAAAAGTACTGTAACACATTGCGAGAATCTGGATACTTAACCCTTAACAAAATTCACGAAAATTATTCAACCCGCACTACTACAACCACGAAAACCATAATTGATCATGTCCACACAAACGTAAAAAATATCAACCACAGTATGGCGACCTGGCGGCCTTCTAGACTCATCACTTTCTGACCACACACAGGTGTTCCTAGAAATACAAAAATATAAATGTGAAGCACCCCAACGAATTCGGTACGAGGCTCTAAATTATGAAGATCTTTGTAAAGACGCCGCTGTACATGACTTTACTTCTAAAACTCATGATTACTCACTACTAAAGAAAGCAATCGAACTCAACATACGCAAAAATATTATTGTGAAGTCTAAAATCTTAAACACTCCCCGTAATGACTGGATCTGCAAAGATGTAATAGACAACATTAACGAAAGAAATGAGATGTGGCAACTACTAAAGAAGAACCCCGGAAACAAAGAACTACAAGCAATATTCAAGAAAAAACGAAATGAAGTAACTGAATTTATAACTAAGACCAAAGACAACTACTACTATGAAACCTTTGGTAGGTGTAAAAATGATCCTAAGAAAATGTGGGCATTGATTAACCAACTATCTCAAAATAAAGTCAAGTCAAATCAAGCTCCTCCAAAACTTATGACAACCTCTGGGATTGTCACGGATGGCAACAAGATATGCGAGGTATTTAACCAATTCTTTGCAACTATAGGATATAAATTAGCTAACGAGATATCAGTTCAACCTCGCAATAATTCAAAATGCACTATACCTTGTTCTAGTCAAATCACTAACCACCTATCCGTCCTAGAACCGTGTAGTGAGGACGAGATTTCCACGATTATAGATAACTTAGATACGAACTCGAGTAATGGTATTGATGGTATAAGTACTAAAGCTATAAAATGTTTAAAAAATCACATCCTTAAACAAGTTACCCAATGCATTAACCACCACTTTGAAAACGGTACATTCCCAGATGAATTAAAAATCGCAAAAGTCAGTCCTATCTATAAAGCGGGCACTAAAACCGACCCTGGGAATTATAGGCCAATTTCTGTACTACCAGTAATGTCTAAAATCTTCGAAAAGGTCATATATAACCGACTTGACAAATACCTATCTCAAATAAATTTTCTTTCTAATCGACAATACGGTTTCCGAAAACAATCGAATACGCTTGCAGCAACTGTAGATTTAGTAACCAAGATTAGGAAACACATAGATGCCAAAAACATAGGCCTGGGAATATTTATTGACCTAAAAAAAGCATTCGACACTGTTAGTCATTCTATTCTATTGCAAAAGCTCGATCGTATTGGGATAACTGGGCCAGCATATAGGGTTCTTAAATCTTATCTTTTGAATCGTTCCCAAATTGTCAAAATCGATAAATTCCAAAGCCCACCTCTTCAACTGACATTCGGAGTCCCACAAGGTTCAATTCTCGGGCCTCTGCTATTCCTGATTTACATTAACGGAATCAGTGATTTAGCACTACAAGGGGAATTATCGTTGTACGCCGATGACACGTGTATATTTTACTTTGGAGATTCAATGGATGAAATCCAGGAATTCGCTCTAAAAGACTTGGATACACTACACCAATGGTTCCAGTCTAATTTACTAACTATAAATACAGCTAAAACAGCATACGTAATTTTTAAAGCTAAAAACAAGCAAATTCAGGATCATCTTCCATTACTTATCAACGATGTCCAGCTCAAACAAACTACACAAGAAAAATACCTAGGCCTTATATTAGATAGTGGCCTGACGTGGAAAGCGCATATAAATAAAATCAGGTCGAAACTATCCTCTCTTGTGGGTAGCTTACGCGGTATTGTAAAATGCCTCTCGCATCAGGTTCGCTACAGTATCTACTATTCACTAGTAAAATCACATCTGGATTATTTAATAGAAATATGGGGTAATGCCGCCAAAACAACTCTAAAAGACCTTCAAACCATTCAAAATAAAATAGTTAAGACACTTTTTCATTATGACTTTCTCACATCTACCAACAAATTATACATGGAAACGAAACTAATGAGTCTTAAGCAAATGTATACCTACAATACGTGTTTATTAATAAAAAAGATTTTAAATAATTCCATAAACTGTCAAATAACTTTTATTACCAATAGAGAAAAAGGCTCCCGTATCCTTCGCAGCGCTGATAACTTATATATACCTCCAACTCGCACAAAATATTTTGGTCATAAAAGCATAAGTTTTGAAGGAGCACGCATGTACAACCACTTACCAACGGATATAAAAAATATCAAATCTTTCAACATGTTTAAACAGAAATTAAAAGTCCATATTTTAAATAATACTACACCCAATTAACCACTCGACGGAGTCCGGCCCTGCTCTTGCCACTGTTCTGTATGATATCTCCTGGTAAATTCTAAGTGTACCCGCATATTTGAATATTGTGATAGTGTACTATTTTGTTAAATTTACTTAGCGATACCTCAATAGTGTTTGCTGTTGCAAATAGGGTAAAATGTATGTTGTTATTTTATTTTATAAGTAATGCGAATAACACTTGTAATTAGGTAATGTATAAGTAAGATATGAAAGATATTTGTGAATTCGTGATACGTGAATATATTCACGATCACATCACGATCTTCGCCGTTTTTGTTTTTAGGTAAGACCCATTATTATATATATATATATATTTTTTTAAATTGTGTATTACAAATAGCTACTGTTTGTTGTTTTGAGCTTTGCATTTGTAATATATAGGCAATTATATTAATGCTCACTGGCGTAAATTATAAGGCATGTTATTATTTACTAAGTCTCATGAAGTGAAATGTAAATTTCTTTTGAGATGAATAAACTCTTTAACCCGAAAAATGCCGTTTTTTGGACTTTAATATCTCAATAATTATTTCAACTATATTTATGAAATTTGAGGTTCTAGTTGTTCTAAAGGATCTTAATACACGTACCAAATTTCATTCTTTTATGTTAAATAGACTTGGAATTATTGAGGGGTCAAAAGTGGCTCCAAACTGTTCGTGTAAAATAACACACGGATGCTGTCCGTCAGTTCCCGGAGTGAACTTGGCTGGACACGCTGCCGCGTGTCTAGACACGGCTGCTGTCCGCCAGTTCCTGGGGTGAACTTGGCAGGACACGCTGCCACGTGTCTAGACACGGCTGCTGTCCGCCAGTTCCTGGGGTGAACTTGGCAGGACACGCTGCCACGTGTCTAGATATTGCTGTGTCAGTCGTGAAATTCTGCGTTAAGATACATAGTTGTGATACAATTAGTATTTAAGAAAAGGATTGTATTGGTACCTATGTATTGAACACATGAATGTATTTTAATAAGATGTCAAACATTCAGTTGAAAAAAAGTATAAAGTATTTAATCATAATAAAGTTTTCTAGAAATATATAAATATTGTAGTATACTAGTAGGTGGACGTTTTGATTTTATGATGATGATAATATAAGTCATTCCTTCATCATCACCTGTGTGAATTTTTTCGATGCTAATTGTCAGCCCATACAAAATCTGACAAAACGAGCACGTGGCGATTTCAAGCGCGTTGGACAATAAGCCCTCAGAATCAATTCTGAGGAAAAAAGTATCGCCGTACCTTATTATTGGTAAAAGGGACTTAATCGTGTAAACTGAAATGTATTCACCTTTTTTGGAGGTTTGGCCGACGTTTCGAATGTATTACAACATCCGTGGTCACGAGCCGACCAAAAAAAAGTCGAGTGCATTTCAGTTGTACGCGATTAATTCGGTTCAGTAATAATGTGTAGAAATCGCCATATCTATTCATTACTATTATTAGACACGTATATTGACATGATGCGTTTTCTTTAATATGCTTTTGTATATATATATATATATATATATATATATAATTATATACGCATTAATAGCTTTTGACTACTGACCGACTGGTATCGACAGAATAGTTGTCCAAATTTAAAACTGTCAATGATGATGACTCCATAGATTTTTTGCTCTGCTGTGCTCCGTCCGCTTTCATTTACGGAATCAGCGCAATTTTGGCACACATCCGTCGTCGGCAAAAGCCACAGGCGTCTGTAGGCGGAGTCTTGATGAGATAGCGTCGTTTTTGTTTGTTTCCTTATTGTGTTAAGACGGATCCTGTCTTTTATTTTGATATTTAGCATGCTTCTTTCAATGTTGTGTTGACAGGTTTGTAGTGCTTTGATGTTTCGGTCCGCTAAGCTCCAGGTCTGACATCCGTACGTCATGCTCGGTAGTATACATGTATTGAATACTTTGCTCTTAGCTTTTAACGGTATTACTGGATTTTTCATTATTTCTTTGTATGACCAGTACCTCTTCCAAGCAATGTTTATTCTGTTATTTATTTCTTTTGTTGTGAGATCCTTTGGAGATATAATCTGCCCGAGATAAGTGTATTCATCAGCATACTCTATGGCCATATTGTTCATTTTTATGGTAGTTTTGTCCTTGTTGGTCATGATTTTTGTTTTTCCTATATTCATAGTTAGTCCAACCTTTTCACTTTGGCAGACCAGTTGCTCAATCATTTCCTGGAGTTCTTCTGGGTGCTCGCTGAGTAATATGAGGTCGTCTGCGAATCTAAGATAGAACAGTACACCATTGATCTTAATTCCATACTCGCCCCAGTCCAGATATCTAAATATTTGTTCCAGGACAGCCGCAAAAAGTTTGGGTGATAATGGGTCTCCTTGTCTGACCCCGCGTTTAATTGAGAAGTATTTCCCGGCACTTTCTGTTCTTACTTTCGCTTTCATGTTCCTATAGATGTTGCTGATTATCCTAATATATTTGCTGTTGATTCCTTGTGAGATCAGGGCTTCCCAAATTTTTGAATGTTTTAGCGAATCAAAAGCCTTGTTGTAGTCTATGAATGCTAGGTAGTATGTCATTCCGTACTCGTTGCATTTTTGGATAACTTGTTTGATGGTGTGGATGTGGTCGATTGTTGAGAAGTCGCTTCGGAATCCAGCTTGTTCTTTGGGTTGGTTCTCATCTAAAGTTTTCGTCATACGTGCTAGTAGCACCTTAGAGAATACCTTGTATATATTCGACATAAGGGAAATGGGTCTGTAGTTACCAATATCGTTTATTTTCCCTTTTTTATGTATAAGTATTATAGTTGATATAGTCCATTGTTGTGGAATGTATTCAGTAGTTAGAATTTCGTTAAATAAGTCAGTAACTATATCCAGGATAGAGTCGGATGTGCCGATTAGAATTTCATTGGAGATACCGTCTTCGCCTGGTGCTTTGTCTCTCTTTTGCGTTTGTATAGCCTTCCTAACTTCTTCTCTCATTATGTATGGTACTGGTTCTTCGCTATATATGGTGTTGGTTGTTGGTGTCAACAGTGGTCTACTGCCGCAATCCTCGCTGTACAGTTCTCTGTAATAATCGGTAGCAACTTCCACTATCTCTTTCCTCTTTGTCTTATTTTTTTTGGTCTTATGGTTTTTTAAGTTGTAAATCCAATTTGAATTCTCTCTGAGTTCTTTCCACGCTTTTTCTGTTCCTCCAGATTTTTCTATGTGAAATTTTATTGTTTCATTTCTTATTTCTTGTCTGTGTTTCCTTATTTGTAGATTGATTTCCTTACTTAACTTGGCTATTATGTGTTTGTTGTTCTTTCTGTCTTCTAGGAGGCGTCCTCTTTCTTTTATTAGATCTTTCGCTTTTTGTCCTAGTTTGTCGCTTGGTGTTTTAATTTTTTCTGTTTTTTCCATTGTATCTTTTAATGCTCGTTCTAGAGTGTCATATTTTTCTTGGACACCTTTGAGGGTCTTAATGTTTTCCAGGTTGCTCTCCAGTAATTCTAAAATATTGGTTGGTAGTGGTAACCGAGTCGGTAGTTTAGCTTTATGTCTATTTTTCCTTGATTTTTTTGGTTCCGATGGGTATATATGACCTCGAAGCAATCGGTGGTCGGTATTGAAGTTAAAGTGATTCACTACTTCTATGTTTGAAAACAATCTCGGTTTATTTGTGAGTATGAAATCGATTTCGTTCCTTACTAGTCCATTGGGAGATTGCCATGTCCATTTCCTTTTGTGTTTTCTCTGGTAATAACTGTTCATTATTTGTAGGTTATTTTCGAGTGCAAAGTTCAACAGTCTTTGTCCGTTCTCGTTCCTTTTTCCCGTTGAGTAAGTTCCAAGTATTTTGTCTTCATTTTTCTTTCGCCTTCCAACTTGTCCGTTAAAATCACCCATTGCGATAATGGTACCAGATAAATTCTCCATAGTTTTGTTTAGGTCTTCATAGAACTTAGTTTTCACTTCTTCTCGTGCAATTTCGGTAGGAGCATATACTTGGACTAGAGAAACAGTCTTCTTTTTGCCCAGTAGTTCTATTTTCAGTACTGCTATTCTGTCTGATATTCCTTTGAACTCTAATATTCTATTTCGCAGGTGTTTTTTAACTAAAAAACCTACCCCGTATAGACCTGGTATTTCGTTTTTGTAGTAAAATATGAAATCTTCATATTCTTCAATTTTCTCGTCTGCTCTCTGTACCTTGCTGATACCAATGACATCCCAGTTAATGTTGTGTAGTGCATGCTCCAACTCTCTCAAGGAATCCTGGGACTTCAGCGTTCGTGTATTTAGTGTTGCTATATACAGCCTTTTTCTATGTTGCTTGTTGAATTGTTCTGGGGTTTCCTGATAATTTGATGGTGTTTTATGAGCTTTGTCCTGCCTCTCATATTCTTGGGGGGTGTGGTCATGAGCCCCGCGGTGACCAGCCGTGTTGGGGCTTGTTTGTTGATCGTATTTCTCCGTGGCTGCCAGCCGTAATGGACAAATGTTTATAGTTGTGCTTGGTTGTTGTGGGTTTATTTGTTTATTGTTGGTTTTTAAATTGTATTGTTGTATTTTTTGTTGATTTCCTTGTTGTATCCTTTTTTGAGTTGTTGTTGTTGTTGTTCCGGTTCTTGTTGAAGTATTGTCAGTTCCTATATGTATTCTTTTCAGACATTGAGTATGCTCTCTCGCGCATGAACTGAAATGCATCCTTTCTTTGGACTTTTGGAGAGTTTTGGTTCTGGTTTTGACTGTTTGGGCTCGGAGTTTCCGATTTCCTTGATCTTTTCCTTTTTTCACTCTCCTTTTTATTATTTGTCCCTTTTTCTTTCCTCTGTAGCAAGGCGGCCTTTGTTAAATCATGGGTAATGTAGGTGTTCTCTTTCATTTTCCTTTTATTTTTGAGAATTTGGATTTTTTTCTCCAGCGTAGTGGTAGCTAACAAGACTGGTCTTGTTTTGGCACCTTCGGTGTTCTTTTTTACCAGTCTTTGTAAACGATTAATTTCGCCGTTTTCAAGATTTACGTCTATCGCGTCAAGAGTTGCTTTCACCAGGGATATCAATTCTTCATGACTTTCCTCTGTAGACTCTGGGAGCCAGTGGATTAGCATGTTGTTTATTTTGTTATCCGCTTCGAGATTCTGTAACTTCCTACTTAAAACTGCTATTTCACTTTTAAGTTTCGTGTTTTCTTCTATTATTGGCTGGATTCTTTCGTCAACTTTTTGCAGAACGGTTGCTGTAATGTTTTCCGTTAGAGTTGTTGTTTGTATATTTAGTTGCTCCGTCATTTTTGACAGTAGCAGCGACATCTCAGGTGACAGCTCGGTGGTCATGATTGCCGTGAAACGGAACGTAAAGTTTTGATTTCCGAACGAGATCTTTCGTCCTCTTATGTTGGTATGCACTGTTATTTTTCGATGTTCGGGTTTTGACAGCTAACCTCAAACACTAATAACGAACTGCTCGATGTAAATTGAATGTCTTGTTCCCTGTCGTTGAGGTGTTTCACTCGCGTAAACTATAAATCCACGCACGGAGAATGCACGAAATAGCAATATTTCACTTTTTGGTTAGTTTGTCCCACTATTTTTAATTATTTTGCTTAAGGCGTCTACAATGCGTCTGACGTATGTGACACCGGAACCGGAAGCCATAAGTGCTATAATAAATATACATAAATAGAGTCGAAGTTAATTATAGTGTGATATCGAAAAGGCAAAGTGCTGTGCAGACTTGTTTTTAATCACACATAAGTAACATTAAATGGTCTATGATTATAAAAGTTGAATAATTTAAAGTTTTTTAATTACATTTACAGTGGTAATAGCTCATTCTAGATAAAGTGAAAAAAGCTTGTTGTGTGAAGAAAATCGAACTTCGTATCGTACCGTCCCTTTCCTTCATATAGTGTATAACACGAGAGTGAAAGGGACGGCACGATACGAAGTTCGATTTTCGAAGTTCACGGTAGCACCCTTGAATATCTAAAGTTTTAAAGTAAAACGAGTTAGTTTGAATGCAGAATGCTGAATGCTAACGAGAAATAGGTTTGTTTGGTTGCTCTTCTCGCAGGCTTGACAGATGCAGCTTGCGCCCACCAAATAGGGTAAAAATGGTAAAATATAAATACCTAACCGGCGACAAAGCTTACTTAGTTTCTAACTGATGTTTCAAAGTGCCAAGAAAATTAAGAAATTCTGCTATGAAGAGATGTTAATTGTGAAGCCATTCAATTCCTATGAAGAGATAAATTGACACATATAGTGTGAAAGGTGAGGAAATTATTTGGGTAACTCAGTTAAGTTAGAAATACAAACGAATGACGAAAACGCTATGAACTATACTATCCCAACCAGATAAAGTGAAATAATAGTGCGATAATATATACATAAACAGAGCCTAAGTGAAATACATAAATAGTGTGATATGAAAAAGGCAAAGTGCTGTGTTTTCTGTTGTTTTTAATCTCACATAGTAATAAATGGTCTATGATTATAAAACTTGAATAATTTATAGTTTTTTTTTCAATTACTTTTACCACTTAGCTAATTCTAGACAAAGAAAATAAAGCTTTTATTTTTTTCTCTCTTTAAAATAAAAACTATATAAACTAATTACAAGTAAAATTTGGGCTGTCTAGGGCACTATAAGTTAGACCAACTCTTGATGTTTGAAGTGATTTTAATGATCAGAAATATAACGGTGCTGATGTGAGATTACAAAAATTACAATTATTTTTACTTTTCAACAATCATAGCGGAACATTAGCTAATAATATTATTCTTACTCTAGCATATGAAAGGTACCGCCAGTAAATTGTAATTTTGTTTGAGATGATGATGACTTCCACACACATTTATTATCTTAAGAGGCTTGATATGAGGTGTGATATCAAACCTTTTTATAGTAATTGATAATTTTCAATGAGCACATTTATATATCAACATGTTTATTATTAATATCAAATCCTTAGAATGTGCCCCGATTTTGATTTATCACAGGTATGCTAATAATGCACACAATTAGTCAGCTTTTTGAATTTAATTTAACTGTTATGTATTGTGAAAAACCGAGGATTGATTTTTTTATTTTATAGTAGAGTATTTAAGAGTTAATTAATAAATTAAAATAGAGAAACGATATTTATTTCTTATATATTAGGTATTTTACAGCAATACACAGCATTACCTAACAATTGAGAACCTTCTGAAACAGTGTGCAGTACATACTATACTTAGAATTCAGGAACATCGGCTATTGTTTTCTGGAGTCACCATACTTTCTTACAAGAACAAGCATATCCAACCCAAATACTTTATTTACAAACTGGCTTCTGTATCATTTGATCTAAGTGTTCCAGGCACATATATTAATTTATCTGTACCAATATTCTTTAGGTTGGTTTGTACAGTCAGCTGTAGAGAAACGTGACCTCCCCTGCATTGAAGTTTGTATACAGGAGAGGTTTCGATTATGTGCAGCTGACTGTACATTTTGAGCTTCTCTGCTACTGACAAGGCTGGTAGCCAGAGTTGTATAGTCTAACACACATTTGGATTAGATGTAAAAGCACAAATGCAGCAAGCGATGTAAGTAGCACAAATAGCACTATACATTATACCGTCATGTTCCGTAGCCAAATGGCAAAAAAAGAACCCTTGTAGTTTTGTCATGTCTGTCCGTATGTCACAGGCATTTTACTCAAAAACTATAAGGTGTATCAAAATAAAATTTGAAATATAGGTGTATTATATTATAAACGCCGCTACGTACGCGGTAGTTATGTAGTAAAATCTCTAAAACAGTTTTTTTTATTGTTGTGTAACACGTTGAATTACGTAATTCAACATGTGGCACAACAATCAGGTCATTGGAAACAAATGTAAGTGAATATAATCGTAGATAATCGCCCTGAAAGTCACAATAATTGTGTGCCCTCCCCTCTCGATCTTCAAAAATTTCGATCGTGCAATCAAAAACATAGTGACTATTGAATACTTACACCGAAGAATTATATATCCAATAGGTTAAGGTTATTAAGTTATCGCTGATAAACTGCAACCTCTAATGTCTCCTAAACAAAAGGTGAGTGCCGTGAGTTACCATTTTTAACTCACAGTATAGTATGGTGATTCTAAATTCGGGTACGGAACCATTTAATATATTGCCGCTTTTTATGTGATGTTTTATTCATTACATTTCGAGCATAAAACGTGACGATAAAAGCTATCATGCTGGTTCTATCTTATAGCATCGTACCGTCATGCCTGGTCAAGCCGTCGTCTTCGTTGGATAGTGGAATCCGTGCCCGCTCGAAGCGGAGAGTGCAGCGGGGCGGCAGCGTTTCGCATGTGTTGAGAGATTGAGATGGACGCCGCAAGCCCCGTCCCGCTGCACGCGAAACTCGAGGTCGAGCGGGTGCTCATGCCGTGCATGAAGTTCCTTAGACCCCGTTCGGTCACTCCATAATCAAAAACACGTAATCGCAGAATACCTATTCGTAAATGCATGCTACATGCAAAGTAGAGAGTAAGATGCGTCGCTCTGAAATAGTCATTGTAGTTACTGGTGAGCTATTATTATTAAAATTTTGTGTGATTTATTACGTTAACGCTATGGCTATGAACCAAGGAAGGAAGGAAGGTATTTTTATCCCTAAACACGTCCCTCAGAGGGTTGAAGACGAGCATGTAAGTGTACCTATGCGGAAGTTCGAAATTCACCCGAACTAAGTCGCGGGCAAATGGTATAGTACCTATTAGTAGGTCGATATATTTTAGGTTAAAACTGTTAAGTACCAACATAAAGAAACTGCTACTTGCAAAATAGTAAAGCACTGCATCCCTAATAATAACATACTCGTAGCTACCTAGCTGTGAAGTATGATAGGTAAAATCTGCGTCTAAAGTCCCACAGTAGGTAATACAATAAATGAGCAATGTTGAAATTAGGTACTTAATGCCATACAAGACCATTTTTTTAAACACTACGACGGTAGTAGCATATACTTAAGAGTCCGTATCGGCCCGGAAAAAGTTCGATTCTAGGTATTATTACCAGTCTCTAAGCGCGCCAGCGCAGGTGTTGTAGTGGGGGTCGAGCGAGGCGGCTAGGTCGGCGTAGAGTAGTGTTGATACTTTAACCGTTTCATCAGACTTTTTCTTTTCTTAATATTTCTATGTTTATGTATTTAAACAAAATGTCAGGTAACTTAAAACTGTATCGTTCATTATAATGTATTTATGTAATTACTACAAATTCAGAATTCATTTAAGGCGAAGGGTAGGGCAAGGCCTTCTCCATACAAACGTTGTGCAAGTTTTATTCGTTAGTTTCGGCACTACATCATTTTATTTTATTTTTTGCTTATATATATTGGATATACGCAGAACCTGATGTTGAAATTTCGCTTTATTTCAAAAAAATACAAAATACAAAAAGAATTTAAATAAAACTAATAAACATCAAGTCGTAGCTAACAGAAAAATAAACATATTGACCATAAATAATAATTATAGCGCAAACATAAACGAAGAAAAACTTGCACAAAGTGTGTATCGAAAGAGCTTGCCTACCCCTTCGCCTTAAGTACTTACTTGTTTGACGACTGCTTTAGCCTAGTTGGTAGTTACCCTGCCTATGAAAGGTCGCTTAAAAGACACATGATGTTGTCCTAAATAACCTATACATAGTGTGTATAACTATACGCTCTGGCGTCAGCCTCGCGTGCCTTGCCGCCCTCCACCACGCCTTCATTATCACATATAACACTCTTGACTTGACTTGGCTCGCCCATCGGACCTTTGGCCCTCAGCCATACATAAGGAGACCGCTGTGTGTGAATTATCGGCTTTCGGTCTCGCATTTGTTGCCGTTCTGCTTCGCATTTTCGGCCATTATCAATACGTAAAGAACCCGCTCTGTTGGGACGCTCGGATTTCGATCTCGCGTGCCTTATCGCTCTGCTTTGGGCCTTCGGCTCCCAGCCTTGCATAAGGAGACTGCTCTGTTGGAATGATAGGCCCGCATGTCGTGCCGGTCAGCTTAGGGCCTTTGGCCATAATACTTACATTAAGAACTCGCTCTGTTGGGACTACATTTTAAGGCAGAACTGCGTAGCGAGACTTCTATCATTATAATTGTTATTTTTTGACGGGATCCATTTGTCTAGAATCGGTACATTTGATTTTCCGAAATAAGCACTTAATCATTCGTTTTGACTATAGGATTTCTAGAGAATACACACCTAAGGTCCTGGTGGCCTTTTCTACGCCGTCTAACCATCTCAGCTTGAGAAAAATTGTATAGGAAAACAAATTATTCTAGGAGAGAACGACTTCTACGCGGACGAAGTCGCGGGCAAAAGCTAGTACATAATAATTAAGCACGCATAGTATTGCACGCATAATAATTAAATTAGTTTGCTTAATTAATTAATTCAAGTTGCTAAGTCCTGATTGTTCCTAAAAAACAAAAACATCATGGGAAAAACACAGTTTCTATAAGTTATAACAGATAATTTTTAAGAAAAAAAAGACGACTTCATAGGGGGAGGCCGGTGAGAATAAAATAAAATGGCTATAAGTATGTTTATAATGGTAGAAGACTAAGTACCCTCAATTCCTCATGGAATCCTCCATCAGAACTCAAGCTTGACAAAAATGTGTCTTGAAAACCTAGCTTGCTTGACAAACAAATCGCCCAACGTGAACTACGCGTCGTTGAAGAGTTCCATTCTGATCATCATCAGCAGTTCCACTTCATCAAATGTCACTTTTTTGAACGTAAATGCTTGATTAGTTCATGAAAATACCAAAATTACTATTTGTGTTCCTTTCACATTTGAGGAGTTCCCTCGATTTCTAATGGATCCTATCATCAGAACTCGAGCATGACAAAAAATAATCGTGAAAATAGAACTTGCTTAACAAACACAACTAACAGGACAAATCGCCAAACGTGAACTTTTCGTCGTTGAAGAGTTCTGTTCTGATCAGGCGGCACGGCAATCCTTATTAGAAATGGGACACATTTTAGCGAGAGAAAAGACATATCTGCTGTTTCCATAGACAATATAGTTGAGTGCTGTGCGGTAGAATTAACACCTAATATTTTATTAATAACTGTGTATAGAGTAAATAACAATATAAATGTATTTTTTGATGCTCTAAACCAAATTCTAAGTAAAGTCAAATCGAAAAATAATAAGCATATAATAGTAACAGGGGACTTTAACCTAGACGTTTTGCAGGATTCGTACGACAGTCGTAAGTTGATAAATATTATGTTAGAGTATAATCTACACCAAACAGTTATGGAACCAACTAGGGTTACGAGTACTACCTCAACGTGTATAGACCTGATTTTTACAAACCACAAACAGGGTACCACCTTTGTGAAGGATCTAGGTATATCTGATCACATGGCACTGATTTATGAATTCCCAATGACTAGAACTTTGTCGAATGCCGAGTTATATATGATGAAACGATTATTCACATCTAGTAATATCGCGCGTTTTAAGGAGGCATTAAAACAGTTAAACTGGAATGATATTATCAGGGATTTCGATGATATAAATGTAAACTATAACCGTTTTGATGATAGAATGCAAGAATTGTTGGAAAAATACATACCTTTAAAGATGATCAAAGTTAAACCCCACCAGAAAAAAACTTGGATCACTAAAGGGCTTCAGCGTTCATGTAGGCACAAAAGAATTTTACAGATATTAGTTAACCAGTCAAACGATAAAATACTAAAAAAACACTACCAAACATATAAAAACACATTAAAAAAGAGCATTAAAACCTCTAAAAAACTAAATTATGCGCGAGAAATTCTAACTTCGAGTAATAAAACTAAAAGTATGTGGAACATAATAAACAGTATAACCGGCTCTAAACCTACGACTCGTTCACCTAACATAACACTAAAACTTGACAATACTACAGTGGATTGTCCCCACTCAGTAACAAATCTGTTAAATCATTATTTTTTGACCGGGGGCGCATCATCTACCACGCAGGGCAGCTGGCCAACTGGACGGGATGTCATACAACCTGCCATAAATTCGATGTTTCTTAATCCTGTAACTGATAACGAACTTAATTCAATAATAAGGAAACTACCGAACAAAGTCAGCACCGGCATAGATGATATACCCACAAATTTGATAAAAACCTGCAGTACGGAACTTACGCCAATAATTACTAAGCTGATTAACCAATCTTACACGCAATCGACATTTCCGGATAAATTAAAAATTACAATCATAAATCCAATACTTAAAAATAAAAGCGACTTGCAAAGTTGTAGCCAGTATCGACCAATAGCCTTGCTACCTATACTATCAAAGGTTTTTGAAAAAACAATGGCAAATCGCATCTATAGTTTTCTAGAAAAATTTCAACTCTTGGACCCTAACCAAAATGGTTTTCGAAAGAAACACTGTACTACCCTGGCGGTTTATAAATACGTTAATGAAATTCTTAATCACCTAAGAGATAAACATTACGCTATCGGTTTGTTATTGGATATGACTAAAGCGTATGACAAGGTTTCACACTCCGTCCTATTAAATAAACTGTATGGAGTAGGTGTCCGTGGTGACGCGCACAAATGGCTTAAATCGTATTTAGAAGATAGGGCGCAATGTGTACAGATCCAACACCATAACATAAACACTGGTGTAATTTCAAACGTCCGATCTGACACCCTTAAAACCAACAGCTCAATACCACAGGGATCTGTTTTAGGGTGTATCTTGTTTTTAGTCTATATTAACGACTTACCAAAGATCACGAGACACACCTGCATCTTGTTCGCAGATGATGTGTCTCTCTTGTTCAAATGCCCAAAAAACAATAACATTAACATCGACATTACGGCAACTTTATCAGAAATCACAAACTGGTTAAAAGAACATAACCTTGAACTTAATATGAGCAAGACCAAAATAATGCAGTTTAGACCACACCAAAAAGTAAATTTGGATTTATCGGCAATATCAACAGAAATCGGCATCGAAGAAGTTAGCACTTTTAAACTATTAGGACTAAACATAGACACAAACTTAAATTGGAAAAATCATATTGAAGCTGTAAAAATTAAATTATCACGGTTCGTATTTGCGTTAGGGGTATTAAAAAGAAATACTAACGTTGAATGTGCACTTTCAGCATATTACGCATACGCCTATGCTTGGTTGCGTTACGGTATACTCCTATGGGGGAACAGCACAAATGTTCATGATCTATTTGTAGCGCAAAAAAAATGTATACGGATAATAGCCAACATACGACAACCTAAAAGCTGCCGACCACACTTTACTAACCTAAAGCTACTTACCTTACCATGCATATATATATTGGAGGTTGGACTGTTTGTAAAGAAACATATATCAGACTTTAAATTTGTTAAAAGCGCGCGTCGAAATAATAAATTACTTCTTCCAGAACCCAAATTGAATTTGTATAAAAATGGACCTTATTACCAGTCTATAAAAATATATAATAAAATTCCTGATTGTATAAAAAATGAGCAATCCTATAATATATTTCACAATAAACTTAAATCGTGGCTTATTAACAAATCATTTTATTCATATCAAGAATTCATGACAAATTGATAGTAATATTGTAGACATATACTATACCTGATAAATTTTCTTTAAAATATTATAGAAAATTGCTGTCCTCCAATTAAAAATACAATTTATTGATTTTATAAACATTATTATTGATTTAAATTATAATTATGTTATGATTGTTTAGGTTTTTTATGTTAAATTGAAACTGAATGATAAATTAAATATAAGATAATTTAAATGTAAAAATAGTTTTAAGTAGTACTTAATATCTTATTTGCTATGCCCTATTCAGGGTCCATGCTGTTCTAATCTAAATGTAACACCTGTGTCTATATGTAGCATGGATTGCAATAATAAATAAATAAATAAATAAATAAATGATTAAGGACCGCGAACCGGTCTGAAACATGTCGAGCGATATTCGACCTTTAAGACGTGAGTGACCCGTTTCATTATCATCATCAGCATTTCCACTTCATCAAATGTCACATTTGTGTATGAAAATTCGCTATTTGTTGATAAAAACACAAAAATCACTATATGTTTGCCTTTAATATTTGAGGAGTTCCCTCAATTCCTCATGGATCCCATCATCAGAACTGCGTTTTGACAAAAACGGGACCAACTTGGATATATATACTTACAATCAAAAACAGATTTTTTTTTAATCGGTTAAGAAATGACGGAGTTAAGGAGTAACAAAAATTTAAAAAAATAAAAATAATAACATACAACCGAATTGATAACCTCCTCTTTTGAAATCTTGCTTGTTATGTCAAAATAAGTTGGACTGCGTACATTGCTGCACGGTCAGATTAAAAAAAATCGTTACACCTAATTAATAACACTATTTAACAAAATTATTATTCTATATGAGTCGTATTAATTGATACTACAGGTGAAAAAAGTATACGCCCTTATAGATAAAACATGAAGACTAATTAAGAACCTCCTTCTATGGAACATATGTCAAAAATGTTAATAGTACAATGAAAATATTTCCATCAGTTAGTACAAATGCATAATGCAATTTCATTTAAAAAGTCAAATGTAACTTACCCAATGATCAAGACTGCCTCATCGCGCTATAATTCCCGCTAGCCCATGCGCCCGTAGCTACGTGACCTTGAAATCGACGAGCGACGTGACCGTTCCCTCGCACCGCTTGGCGGCGACTGCCGAATCGAGCGCCGTGCTTGGTGTTTTATTACGAATTTTAGTGTGATTTGAAATATTTTTTATGCCGAAATTTACTTCTACATATACATATATTTTTATATGAACAAGTAGCGCTTGAACTGGAGTTTCTTATTATAGTTTTATATTTTTGAAATAATGTGCTAAATGGCCAAACATACTGGCGATTCTTCGTGTGTTTTTACTAAAAAGTTGTTGCCTGGAAATACGGTTATACTCAACAATTTAATATGTAACTTATAAAATGTTTTCCACTTATTCCTAAGAAGACTATCAATCCAATATAGATTTAATTGTTTCATGTCGGTTTGAAATCAAATAGTTCTTCAAATCTAACTCGTTTTACACGTCTCCGAGCGAAATTTGAGAAAACAGCTGTTGGACTGAGCCAAAATATAGTAAAATGAGAGCTAAATCTAAACAACTTTTCCACTTATTCAACTTGAATTGAAACGATCTTTCATATTGTACAATAAAATCTGCAGGAAAACGAATATTGAATGAGATATGACCTCAAAAAGTTTAGCGAATTCAGCAAATGGCTATATACGGACTCTTAAGACCCCATAAGAATAACAAGGGCTTTGTTGACCCTTTATTTATTTGAGCATTTGTTGTGCCTATGTTAACACAGTGCATCGGGAGCTCTGGCGCTATACTCCCCATCAGGATCACAAAATCACATAGGTACGAGACTAATCACATACAGAGCAATATACTTAATGTCAATGTGACGATTTTTTTTTTCACGCTAACGAAGTCGCGGGTACAGCTAGTTTATAATATGTTTTACAACTCTGACAGAATAATGTTATACAACTCTCCAATAATATTTGAGCTGAATTGGTGAAAGCTAATTTCGCAGTTTTTATTGGTAGGCCACAATAATTCAGGAAGAAGTAAAAAAATACACCCTAATTTTGGTGACAGATCAGGAGATAAAAAAACACTGCACAGGTAACTTGCTTATTCTTTAAATCATAATGAATTAATGATAAACCAAGGTTTTATTTTCAATTACAATATTATGTTATGTATTAGTGCATTAGGACTTTTTCCACACTACTCCAAATAATTATTACAAAACCAACTCTAGATAGAATAAGTAGTGTCTGTAGACGTTTGTTCAGCCAGTTAAATCGTAAGGACCCGATTCCATTCTTGCTTTTGACCCCTCTGACTTTCGTACTCCGGTTGAAAATAATAATATTCTTCGGAATGTTTTTTGGCAAATCCTGTTCGAGTGCCCGCAGGTTACACATCTAGATGGACTAACAAGTGTCTGTAGATATTTGTTTAGGCAGTTAAATCGTTAGGACCCGATTACGTCTCGCCTTTTGTCCGCTCTGAAATATATACTCCAGTAGACAAATCTTGAATTTTACGGATGTTTATTTTTTGACCAAATGTTATTGAGTGCCCGCAAGTTACACATCTAGATAGAATAAGTAGTGTCTGTAGACGTTTGTTCAGTCAGTTAAATCGTAAGGACCCGATTATATCTTTGCTTTTGACCCCTCTGACTTTCGTACTCCGGTTAAAAAAATTAATTTACTTCGATTTTTTTTTCTGGCAAATCATGTACGAGTGCCCGCAAGTTACACATCTAGATCGACTAAAAAGTGTCTGTAGATGTTTGGTCAGGCAATTAAATCGTTAGGACCCGATTCCATTCTCGCTTTTGACCCCTCTTACTTTCGTACTCCGGTTGAAAATAATAATTTCCTTCGGATTTTTTTTCTGGCAAATATGTTCGAGTGCCCGCAAGTTACACATCTAGTTCGACTAACAAGTGTCTGTAGATGTTTGTTCAGGCATATAAATCGTTAAGACCCGATTACGTCTTGACTTTTGTCCACACTGAAATATTTACTCCAGTAGACAAATCTTGAATTTTACGGATTTTTATTTTTTTACCAAATGTTATTGATTACCCGCAAGTTACACATCCAGGTAGAATAAGTTGTGTCTGTAGACGTTGGTTCAGTCAGTTAAATCGTAAGGACCCGATTCCATCCTTGCTTTTGACCCCTCTGACTTTTGTACTCCAGTTGAAAATAATAATTTTCTTCGGATTTTTTTTCTTGCAAACCCTGTTCGAGTGCCCGCAAGTTACACATCTAGATCGACTAACAAGTGTCTGTAGAAGTTTGTTCGGGCAGTTAAATCGTTAGGACCCGATTACGTCTTGATTTTTGTCCACACTGAAATATGTACTCCAGTAGACAAATCATTACGAGCAAAAAAGTGTTTATTCAGAAAAACATGTGAAATAACAAAATAGAAATTACTCTAACTTAAAAATAATTAAAACTAACCTATAAAAAATCTAAATTTGGCCCTTAGTTAGGATGCCCATCATGCAGGCAGCATTCCCGCGCTGAATTGCTATAGCGATTCTTTGTGCGAGAAAGCTGCCCGCACGAGGATCGCCTGTTGCCTCCCGTAAAAGTTTGCTGAGCATCCTGTGAAATCCACGCGCGCCTTTACCCCACGAGCCGAGAGTCTCGACACCGAATGCAGCGAACTCGTATTGGGTGCCGAGACACTCGTATTTGGTGGCCTTAAGCCGTTCTCGAGCGTCTGCCGCGGCCCCGGCACGCCTGCTGGTCGATGGGAGGTAGGACGCAGACAAAATGTCGGCACATGTGGCGTCCCACACTAGAGCGCGACCCATCCTCCATGGAATTAAAGACATCCCGTCAGGGCGCTTGCCATCGCCCCGCACGATCTGGGGCTCCAGAGCAGCGGGAACGTTGGCGCTGATGGGCGCCCTTCTCAGGATGTAGTTGAGTGCGGCGTGGCGGGACAGGCGGCCGGCGCCGAATGAACAGGCAAGCCCATGATGGCCCAGACGATCGAAAGGGGCCCCACAGAATGCACAGTTGTGGTCCACACAAACATCAACCCCGAGACGGAGACCAACGGCTAGGCGAAGTGTATCCGGGTCGATGAAAGTACCGGTGTTAGCTGATGGGCGGGTCACTGGCTCCATGCCTATGGAGCCAGTGATCCGACTCTGGACTTGAAACAGCTAAGAGCCTGGCCCGGTCCCTGCCTATCGCGCTTTTGATTAGGGAGCTTAGAGTTGAGGTGGAGGCTAAGTTGTCCCAGGCCTTTTGTATTTTGGGACGCGAAGGAAAATTTGGACTCGGTCCAGCTAGCCAGGCATTCGAGGCTTCAACCAAGCACGCAATCTCGCAGTTTGTAACCGGTGAGGTCTTAAGTATTTTACCTGCAAGATTAGATGTGCTGTGGATTGAAGCCAAGAATGCCGGCAGGGCTATATCAGAAATTCTGCGGGTTCCCAAACCTCCATACCTAATCGGTAAAGAGGCTTGGGTCCAAGCCTGCTCGCTAAAACGGATATTGAGGATGGATTCAATTTGAGATTTTAGAAGCAGATCGATAGGTCGAACCAAATGAGGGAATTTCCAAATGGGACAGCAGCGCAGCAGGTAAGTAAATTTAGGAACAAGGAGGCAGAACTTTAAAACAAATAGGGCAGAATGATTACTAATTTTTGTAAGACGTTCCGAATGATCATTAAATTTAGAAATTGATTTGTTTAAGAGGGGAGGGATGGCTTCATCAAAGATGGGTGACCCTAGGAGATGTAGACTGACTTTATTCATGATTTTAATATTTGGTGCAATTCTGTTGAAATTTTGAATAATGTCTGATGCCATAATAGGGTCTATTTTGTCGGAAATATAGAGCTCACATTTGTTAAAATTTAGTTCCAGACCAATATCAGCAAATTTATTTTTAATTTGAAAAAAGTCTGTCAGAACAGCCTGTGAGTCACCTCCTACGGTGCCGTCATCAAGGTACCATACGTTTAGTTTAGAATTTAGACTATGAATTATCGAATTAATAGCCAAACTGAAAATAGCTGGACCGAGGGGATCACCCTGCTGACAGCCTACGGCTGAAAGGATCTCATGGTTTTTGTGTATTAATTTTGAAGGTGAATGATATCATTGGAGTAAAAAGTTGTAAATTTCAGGAACTTGTGTTTTTATTTCGCTGAGCAGGGTATCCCTGTTGACTGAATTGAAAGCATTTTTAACGTCTAATTTGAGAAGTACCTCACACAGGTCGCTTTGCGCAAAGGTACGCACGGCATGAACAGCCGTTTCGCAGCCTCCGCGGGTTCCGAAGCCAACCTGTATGGGTTCAAAAAGATTTTGAAGTTTAGTGCGAGTCAATCGAACACAAACTTTTGCAGCCAAACGGCGAAAAGTCGACCCTACGGCAATAGGGCGCACACCGGCATCTTTTTTGGTCAGGGCAATGAGATTGGCCCCATAAAGTACTGACGTTACTTCCTGACAGATATCTCCCAGCAGCATAAGGTTCACTAGCTTAGTTAGGCTTTTAATGAGGTGCTCACCAGCTACACCTGTGCCGTGACTTGTGAGGTCCATGAGATGCTGTGGAGAGATGCCGTCCAGTCCCGATGCTGAACCCTTTGGGAAGGATGCGAGGGCTGCTACCACGTCTCGCTCCGTGGCACAAATGCAAGTTGAGGGATCAGAAGGCGGGTCGACAAAAAAGGGAGTGGGTGGGCCTGGGGGGTATTTGGAGTGTAATGTAGCCGCGGTCTCCGGTGTATCGGGTGCTAGTGTATCGTTAGAAAACAAGAGACGTGATGCTCCATTGAGGTCACCATCTTGAATTTTTTCCTCTACTTTCTTGAATAGGTCGTATTTATTTCTCCCCGATCTATAGGGTTGGTTAGGAATGGATAAGGTCGGAGTTTGGGTGTTATTTTTAATCTTTTGAGTCAGCGAAAAGTTATTATCTTTTTTTCTCGGAAACGTGTAGGATTGTGTAGGAAAATGTCAAAAGGTTGTGCCAATCATCAGATTTATTATTTCGAACGCATTGGTTAATCGTATCTGTAAGTGATTGGGCTACTACAGACCTTGCACCACGTCGCACGCGTTTGATGATGGATATAGATTGCTTAAGCTGGCCAAGAAGGGTGTGAAGTGGTGTGCTGGTGTTGGGCGGAGGTAATAAACTGCCGAGATTTGTGGAATTTGAGGGAGGAATGACGGAAAGAATACGCACCTGATGAACTCGGGACTGATGGATGTGTAGGCCCCTTGTAGAGGCGAATGATTTGAAACACACACAACATTCCATAGGAGGCAATCGGCACAATCAAAAAGAAAACCTACATTATTAACAAATAATTTCCACAATTTGTCAAAAAGTAAAAGAAAATTGTAAACAAGAAAATATCCTGTCACTGCCGGTAAGAAGAATTTCAGAAGAATCGAGAGCACAGGCGAAGTTTGATGTTGCTCGTGGAGACGCTGCCACTCAGCCAATGGAAATCCAAGGAAAAGTTGTTGCCTTGGATACGGTTGCTGACTTGATATTTGGTGTCGGATATGGCGATCTATCAAATGTCTATGTAGAAGTTCGCCTTCAAAAACAGCTGATTGTAGCCACTTTAAAAGCCACCCACTCTTACTAGGCTGCATCACTGACTTGTGCACCTGTTAGGCTCATTCTTGTGTACATCAATTCAATATATCAATTTTTAAATGAAATTTTAGGGAGACGTCAAATTGGGACGCTTTTGTTATTCATATTATCTTGTTATTATTCATATTATTTTGTTATTCATATTATTCATATTATCTTCAATTTTACAGATTTTTATTTTTTGACCAATTGTTATTGAGTGCCCGCAAGTTACACATCTAGATAGAATAAGTAGTGTCTGTAGACGTTTGTTCAGTCAGTTAAATCGTAAGGACTCAATTCCATCCTTGCTTTTGACCCCTCTGACTTTCGTACTCCGGTTGAAAATAATAATTTCTTTCGGATTTTTTTTCTGGCAAATCCTGTTCGAGTGCCCGCAAGTTTCACATCTAGATCGACTAAGAAGTGTCTGTAGATGTTTATTTAGGCAGTTTAATCATTAGGACCCGATTACGTCTCGCCTTTTGTCCGCTCTGAAATATATACTCCAGTAGACAAATCTTGAATATTACGGATGTTTATTTTTTGACCTAATGTTATTAAGTGCCAGCAAGTTACACATCTAGATAGGACAAGTAGTGTCTGTAGACGTTTGTTTAGTCAGTTAAATCGTAAGGACCCGATTCCATCTTTGCTTTTGACCCCTCTGACTTTCGTACTCCGGTTGAAAATAATAATTTTTTTCGGATTTTTTTTCTGGCAAATCCTGTTCAAGTGCCCGCAAGTTACACATCTAGATCGACTAAAAAGTGTCTGTAGATGTTTGTTTAGGCAGTTTAATCGTTAGGACCCGATTACGTCTCGCCTTTTGTCCGCTCTGAAATATATACTCCAGTAGACAAATCTTGAATTTTACGGATGTTTATGTTTTGACCTAATGTTATTAAGTGCCAGCAAGTTACACATCTAGATAGGATAAGTAGTGTCTGTAGACGTTTGTTTAGTCAGTTAAATCGTAAGGAACCGATTCCATCTTTGCTTTTGACCCCTCTGACTTTCGTACTCCGGTTAAAAATAATAATTTTTTTCGGATTTTTTTTCTGGCAAATTCTGTTCGAGTGCCCGCAAGTTACACATCTAGATCGCCTAAAAAGTGTCTGTAGATGTTTGTTTAGGTAGTTTAATCGTTATGACCCGATTACGTCTCGCCTTTTGTCCGCTCTGAAATATATACTCCAGTAGACAAATATTGAATTTTACAGATGTTTATGTTTTGACCAAATGTTATTGAGTGCGCGCAAGTTACACATCTAGATAGAATAAATAGTGTCTGTAGACGTTTGTTCAGTTAGTTAAATTGTAAGGACTCAATTCCATCCTTGCTTTTGACCCCTCTGACTTTCGTACTCCGGTTGAAAATAATAATTTTCTACGGAATTTTTTTCTGGCAAATCCTGTTCGTGTGCCCGCAAGTTACACATCTAGATCGACTAACAAGTGTCTGTAGATATTTGTTTAGGCAGTTAAATCGTTAGGACCCGATTACGGCTCGCCTTTTGTCCGCTCTGAAATATATACTCCAGTAGACAAATCTTGAATTTTAGGGTTTTTTTTTTGACCAAATGTTATTGAGTGCCCACAAGTTACACATCTAGATAGAATATGTAGTGTCTGTAGACGTTTGTTTAGTCAGTTAAATCGAAGGACCCTATTCCATCGTTGATTTTGACCTCTCTGACTTTCGTACTCCGGTTGAAAATAATAATTTTCTTCGAATTTTTTTTTCTGGCAAACCCTGTTTGAGTGCCCGCAAGTTTCACATCTAGATCGACTAAGAAGTGTCTGTAGATGTTTATTTAGGCAGTTTAATCATTGGGACCCGATTACGTCTCGCCTTTTGTCCGCTCTGAATTATATACTCCAGTAGACAAATCTTGAATATTACGGATGTTTATTTTTTGACCTAATGTTATTAAGTGCCCGCAAGTTACACATCTAGATAGAATAAGTAGTGTCTGTAGACGTTTGTTCAGTCAGTTAAATTGTAAGGACTCAATTCCATCCTTGCTTTTGACCCCTCTGACTTTCGTACTCCGGTTGAAAATAATAATTTTCTACGGATTTTTTTTCTGGCAAATCCTGTTCGAGTGCCTGCAAGTTACACATCTAGATCGACTAACAAGTGTCTGTAGATATTTGTTTAGGCAGTTAAATCGTTAGGACCCGATTACGGCTCGCCTTTTGTCCGCTCTGAAATATATACTCCAGTAGACAAATCTTGAATTTTAGGGTTTTTTTTTTGACCAAATGTTATTGAGTGCCCACAAGTTACACATCTAGATAGAATATGTAGTGTCTGTAGACGTTTGTTTAGTCAGTTAAATCGAAGGACCCTATTCCATCGTTGATTTTGACCTCTCTGACTTTCGTACTCCGGTTGAAAATAATAATTTTCTTCGAATTTTTTTTTCTGGCAAACCCTGTTTGAGTGCCCGCAAGTTTCACATCTAGATCGACTAAGAAGTGTCTGTAGATGTTTATTTAGGCAGTTTAATCATTGGGACCCGATTACGTCTCGCCTTTTGTCCGCTCTGAATTATATACTCCAGTAGACAAATCTTGAATATTACGGATGTTTATTTTTTGACCTAATGTTATTAAGTGCCCGCAAGTTACACATCTAGATAGAATAAGTAGTGTCTGTAGACGTTTGTTCAGTCAGTTAAATTGTAAGGACTCAATTCCATCCTTGCTTTTGACCCCTCTGACTTTCGTACTCCGGTTGAAAATAATAATTTTCTACGGATTTTTTTTCTGGCAAATCCTGTTCGAGTGCCTGCAAGTTACACATCTAGATCGACTAACAAGTGTCTGTAGATATTTGTTTAGGCAGTTAAATCGTTAGGACCCGATTACGGCTCGCCTTTTGTCCGCTCTGAAATATATACTCCAGTAGACAAATCTTGAATTTTAGGGATGATTTTATTTTTGACCAAATGTTATTGAGTGCCCACAAGTTACACATCTAGATAGAATATGTAGTATCTGTAGACGTTTATTTAGTCAGTTAAATCGTAAGGACCCTATTCCATCGTTGCTTTTGACCTCTCTGACTTTTGTACTCCGGTTGAAAATAATAATTTACTTCGGATTTTTTTCTGGCAAACCCTGTTTGAGTGCCCGCAAGTTACACATCTAGATCGACTAAGAAGTGTCTGTAGATGTTTATTTAGGCAGTTTAATCATTAGGACCCGATTACGTCTTGCCTTTTGTCCGCTCTGAAATATATACTCCAGTAGACAAATCTTAAATATTACGGATGTTTATTTTCTGACCTAATGTTATTAAGTGCCAGCAAGTTACACATCTAGATAGGATAAGTAGTGTCTGTAGACGTTTGTTTAGTCAGTTAAATCGTAAGGACCCGATTCCATCTTTGCTTTAGACCCCTCTGACTTTCGTACTCCGGTTGAAAATAATAATTTTTTCGGATTTTTTTTCTGGCAAATCCTGTTCGAGTGCCCGCAAGTTACACATCTAGATCGACTAAGAAGTGTCTGTAGATGTTTGTTTAGGCAGTTTAATCGTTAGGACCCGATTACGTCTCGCCCTTTGTCCGCTCTGAAATATATACTCCAGTAGACAAATCTTGAATTTTACGGATGTTTATGTTTTGACAAAATGTTATTGAGTGCCTGCAAGTTACACATCTAGATAAAATAAGTAGTGTCTGTAGACGTTTGTTCAGTCAGTTTAATCGTAAGGACACTATTCCATCCTTGCTTTTGACCCCTCATATTTTCGTACTCCGGTTGAAAATAATATTTTTTTCGGATTTTTTTTCTGGCAAATCCTGTTCGAATGCCCTCAAGTTATCTCTCTTACTCGGGTCCGTGGGGTCGTTATTCCCCAGCGGCTCGCCACAAGCCGCCCTGCGGGCTTAATATTATTATTATTATTAAATTATTATTGTATATCTTTTCCGCTCACGGGACAATGGTGTCCCGGATATTTGGAAGGCGTGTACGGCGCCGAAGTACAGAGGTACCGAATTACCAACTGAGTACCACATAGCCAACACGTAGAGGTCCTTTTGACAATTTAATGAAATGCAAAAAAGTGAACGATGACATCAACTGTAACAAGACTAAAGCGCCGGGCTGGCCGTATTTCGTTTGAAATTGCACTCACACTATCCCCACCACCGAGTGCGACGTTGCCACTTTGAACTGACAGATTAATTTGTAGTTGTGGATCCGGTATCGCAGGATTAACATTGACTTTGCCAATGTGGCATATAACTTACTATATAACGTATATGGTAATAACGTATTGGTATTTTTTTTCTGCCGTTAGAAGATCAACAAAAATTTGGTATAATGATGGTGAGTGTCTCGAATTTAAGTGAATGTAGATCCAGCGTCACCCAGTACCTATTAACCTCAGATCAAAGTATACCCGGTGAATTTAACGGGATTGGATTGTACACTAGGAAAAGGTTGATCAACATTCTATTTGATCCACATTAAAATTTAATTTGTGTAATTATTAGTTTATTAAGGGTATTTTAAGATTAAATTATTTTTGTCAAGTAGATATTAAATCTTTAATTGCATACTTTTCAGTGGCTCATATGAGATCAGTAATTGAGGGGATTATAATAATAAGATATTGAGGATTTTTAGGTCCTTATGTCTTAATAATTGGCCATGGTTTATGTTCTTCTGAAATATTTTGTTTGGCAAATATTAATTATGAGCGGTTGCATAGTCGAATTTAATATATTACCTCTTTATGATGATGATATGATGATTTTTATTTATGTCAATAAATATAGCTGCTCCACTTTTTTTTTAAATTTAATAGGTGAAATAATATTAAGTAATTAATAGATATTAAAATAACCAGAAGGTAACGATGCCTTCAAAATCAAAACAGATGCAAACCAATACGCAATTGGCGCAGCTCTGGTGCAGGGGAAAGGTAACAAAAAACATCCTCGCTGGTTACAAAAAGGTGATATGGTTCTGATCACAACACATTCATTAAGTGATCAAGAAAAATATTTACTGCGAAATTTGCACCTTGAAGAGATGGACAAAACCAGATTAAAGGAAAATATGGATCAACTATCTACGAATCACATCCAAGCCATCCTCATCAAGCCATTGGAAAGTTCCACACATCTGCAATTACAAAATATGAATTAAGGGACAATGTTGTCCCAGCGGAGGAAGACCAAAGAAGGTACCTGTCCCGGTTCCATATGCTGGTACGACATGAGCACCAGAGGGGGAGGATGTAACACGATCATAGTAACGCCACTGAACACCAATAATTGAACTACGCAAGTGACGACCTACATGTGCATCGACGCCCACATGCACAGCCCAAGCGTATATTACGCCACCGCGCGCGCCGCAAAATCATTCACTCGCTAGACGGCGATGAGTGCGATAGCCCCGCAGTCCACTCGAAGTGATAGTAAGTACTTGCCCTGATCGATAGCCCTGCAGTCATCAGGTGTAAAGTAAGCTGCGACGGATAAAGGGTGCGATAGCCACGCAGTCCACCCTACGATCCTTTAATAGGGATATATGCTATTTGAATGTTACCCCAGTTGTATGATAACTTGTAAAGTTTCGTAAAGAATAAATAAACAACCAACAATTGGGCTTTTTCTCATCTAACAACCCTACATCTGGCGCCCAACGGAAATATAAACGAACTGCCAAGTGTCAAATCAATGCACTTATAACTGTCTTCAGAAACAAACTATATCTATCCTCAACTATCAACAAATTGAAGACTACCGCTGAAATGGCAGTAACGTTCAGTCAAGAACAGTTCGCCGAGCCAAAGAAAACGTTGTCTATTTCAAAACTGCACTGACAACAGCACCAGTATTAAAACAACCAGAAGGTAACGATGCCTTCAAAATCAAAACAGATGCAAACCAATACGCAATTGGCGCAGCTCTGGTGCAGGGGGAAGGTGACAAAAAACATCATATCTCCTGACCCTGGTTACAAAAAGGTGATATGGTCCTGATCACAACACATTCATTTAGTGATCAAGTAAAATATTTACTGCGAAATTTGCACCTGGAAGAGATGGACAAAACCAGATTAAAGGAAAATATGGATCAACTATCTACGAAGTAGCACATCCAAGCCATCGTCATCAAGCCATCGGAAAGTTCCACACATCTGCAATTACAAAATATGAATTAAGGGACAATGTTGTCCCAGCGGAGGAAGACCAAAGATGAAAAACAACATATGTTTAATCGCGCTAGGGAAAAATTTAAAAATCCTTCACGCTCGCAGTATCGCAATAAATTGTTTATTCCCTAGTCAAAATTATCACTAGTTGCTAAGAATAGTTATATAATGTGCATAAAAATATTTAACAAGCTGCCTGACACAATAAAAGACCTATCCTTCGTAAAATTTAAGGAAGCTCTAAAAAGGTGGCTGGCCGAAAAGTGCTTTTATAGTGTACAGGAGTTTTTAGATTATAAGTAAATTATTTCACATGCCATGTACGAGTATGGTAGGTTTTAGTGATACAAATGTTACTTGTAAGATCTTATTGTAGCTAAAACTACGTGAAATAAATAATTTGGAATTTGGATGGTACCTGTCCCGGTTCCATATGCTGGTACTCTATCGGGACGACACGAGAACCAGAGGTGGAGGTTGTAACACGATCATAGTAACGCCACAGAACACCAATGGTTGCACCGCGCAAGTGACGACCTACGTATGCATCGACGCCCACATGCACAGCCCCAGCGTATATAACGCCACCGCGCGCGATAAGATGATGTTGGTTTTCTAAATTTTTTTAAATATTCATTTCTTTTTTAGAGCTGCTTTATATTCTTATACACAAATTATATTTATATTCTTATGCGTAATTTGGAAAATATTACTGTGGTATTTATAGTTTTTATACTGGAGTTTCTCAGGAATATTTAATTTTTGTTATTACATTGATTACCTTCAAATATTTTAATTTTAAAGATTGATTATAGATTGATTTGATTTTACTTAAATAATTTTAATAATATATTGTTTTGTGGTATCAAAAATATTAATATATTCATTTTAAGTTATTAAAAAAAACCATTTGTTTTCTAAGATTTTTTTTAGTATAACAAATTTTCTATTGTTATTTTTTTAGAATGGAAGTTAATTTCTTTTAATTTTAATATAACTGTAATATTTATTTTATTAGATTAAAGGTATTATACTTCTAGTAACACAGAAAAAAAAAAACAATACATCATAACAATAAAGATACCGAAAACTTAAATTATTATAATATGAACCGATCTCTGCTTAGAACAGGAATCCGAGGTAGTGGGAAAGGGAGGTGCATGGGATGGGGAACCCCGGGTTGTCAAGAGCGACTTCTTGGGGTGAACTGACTTTTTGTACGGAACGGAACCACTACACCGAAGCAACACAGAAGATGCCTCTTCATGCCTGCGAGCCTAACCGGCACAATCGCTGTCGTGAACGACTGTGCGAAGGGGAGGTGGCGCTCACTGCGTACGGGAAATGTTGCTGGGTGGAAGTAAGGGAGCACTGCTTCCACTCAATTGTTTTTTTCCCGCAGAAATCACATAAACATGGAGAATCTTGCTAAAATTAATAAAAATAAATTAGACTCATCAAAGCCAATCACCGCGCAAGCGGCGAAGAAACCCGTAAGGGTAGAAGAGGGGAAGGGTGGGAAGCCATTAGGTGGACCCCCGACCGAAACAGCATCCAGGAGTACCAGGGTGGGGACCCTAGATGTCCAAGAACGTCTTGGAAGCCTGTCACTGACGGAGGAGGAGAAACTGCTAAAGACGCCGGCGAAGGAGAGAACCGAAAGGGAGGACACACCGGCACCAGCACAAGGGCAGTTTCATAAGTGTGTGTCTAAGGCACAAAAGAAGAAGGCGAAACTAGCTCGCAGGAAAGAAGCCACCAAGGTTGCGTTTGCTGGGGCGGGGAGTGGTGTCCCTGTGGTCAATACCACGGGGGAGGCCAGACCAGGCCCCAGCAAGCGTGGCCTTAAGATGAAAAGGCAGAGCACGGCTGAGGGGCACTCAGAGCGTCCTCCAGCGAAACGCCAGAATCAGGGCAAAGCGGCCGCAGATGGACCACGGAACGTCGCAAAGGCGAACCGTGGTCTCGCTGTGGCTGTGTGCCGTGAAGACGGGGTCTCGTTGGATTAGACACTGGCGAAACTCATTCGTAGGAAGCTGACTCAGCTTATCGAGGTGGTCGTCCTGCGCATAGTAGGAGGGGAGCATGACCTAGTAGCCCCTAAGTTCGCTACGTCGGGTTTGGTGTCGGAAGGATTCTTCCTTGTGACACCAAAGACGATGGAGACGAGGGAGTGGCTGTTAAGTCAAGACTTCGGGAAGCTGGACGGCCACAAGATAGTGGCGAAGAAGTTGGAGCAGACGAGGGTTCAGGTTTGGATTCCGGGTGACCTTCCAGGAGTTCCTGTACGTCCAAAATCTACAGGAGTTCCCTGAACTCAAAATAATGAAGTGGAACGTGGTGAGCAGAGAGGCGCTGGAACTGGGTACCCGACTGACTGTGGAGGAGTATTGGGGTGAGGAGAAGACGAAGACCCTAAACTTCTCCGCCACTAGCGTAAGAGTTAGGATACTCAGATCCAGCGTCAAGCAAGAACCGAAGGAGACGACTGGGGGAGAACCCAAGCCATCGCAGGAGAGCACTGTAGCCGACGACGTTCATACGGAGGATAAGGAGGGTATGGACGTCGGACGTGAGGAGCTCTCAGAGTGAGGGTGCGGGGACAAAACACCACACACCAACACTATGAATAAAATTACACATACACGAAACACACTACACAAAAACATAAATACAAATACACATACAAGCATATATCAAGTAAACCTCCAGCATTGTAAAGATGCTATGTCCGAGCTGGGACATTATATTGGGAGGAACAAGATTGAAATAGCACTGCTACAAGAACCATATGCATGGAGGAATCAGGTGGCAAGCCTGGGACATCTGGGGGAGCTATTCACTACAATAAAAATGGTGAGCTACCTCCTAGAACATGCATATACACTAGCGCAAATGTAAGAAATATGGGATGTGTAATGACCATATGTTACAGAGACCTAATAGTGGTGGAGACGTTCTTCATTGCTAAGGATGGAAGAAAACACAAGGTGGCGCTGGCTTCGTGCTACCTGGCGAGTGATAGAGAGGTGCCTACAAGAGAGCTAGAAGAGACGGTACTACGGTACAAAGGTAAGAATATACCACTTATTGTGGGATGCGATGCCAACTCACATCACGAGGTGTGGGGCATCACCGACACCAACAATAGGGGGGAAACACTTCTAGAATTTATCACAAGCTATGACCTAGATATTCTGAACACTGGTAATACACCAACGTTTGTAACTAGAGCTAGGAGAGAGGTGCTAGACATCACTATAGCATCGAAAGAAATAAGCGACATCATCAAAAACTGGAGAGTAGATGAAGGGGATAGCATGTCTGACCATCGGAGACTACTCTACAGTATGGAACGTCGCATAGAAAAGATGAAGATAAGAAATCCACGGAAAATGGACTGGACGAAGTATGAGGAGGAACTAAGCAAACGGGTCCGAAGACACAACAAGTGTGAAGGACCAGAAAGCTTAGAGATAGAGGCAATGACACTAAAAGAAGATATCATAGAAGCATACCACAAGGCGTGCCCAGAAAGAATAGTAAGGACAGGCAAGGGGCAACCTTGGTGGAACAAGGAGCTACAGAAACAAAGAAAGAAAACACGCAAGGCAATGAGAACTGCAATAAAAAGGGCGATACTCAGAGCTGGGACGTGTATAGAGAAGTTCGAAATAGATATACAAGGCTTAGACAGAAAGCGAGCAGGGAGGGCTGGAGAAATTTTACGGAAAATATACACAACTACTCAGAGGGGGCAAGAGTTGTGAAACTGCTAGCAGGAGAACAGTCGTGCCAGCTGGGAAGTCTGAAAGTAGATGGAGAGCTAATCACAGATTCGGGGAAAATACTAGAAACTATGCTAAAAACACATTTCCCAGACTGTGTAGAGGAGACAGGAAAGGAAGAAAATACAGTAGGAGGTATTGCTCCGGACTGGATAGTGGCAGGGGAGGTTGTGGAGGAGGAGAGGATGGAGTGGGCGATCAAATCCTTCGCACTCTTCAAGGCTGCAGACCCGGATGGAATACGACCTGTACTGTTACAAAGAGGATATGAGCATATCAAGGAGAAACTGATAGAGCTCTACAAGGTAAGCTTAGCCACGGGCTAAATACCTAGGAGCTGGAGAGAGGTGAGGGAGGCGTTCCTACCAAAGCCGGGAAAGAAAACTTACCAAGAAGCAAAATCATTTAGGAGCATAAGTCTATCATCATTTGTACTGAAAATACTTGAAAAAATGATAGATGCAGCAATAAGGAAGAAAATGCAAGCTAGTAGGGAACCTCTACATGGGAACCAACATGCTTACATGGTAGGAAAATCGACGGAAACAGCTCTACATAACCTAACGGTGAGAATAGAGAGGGCCCTCGATGCGAAGCAATATGCACTGGGATGTTTCTTCGATGTGGAGGAAGCCTATAATAGGGCAACCTTCAGGGCTGTCGAGGAAAGCCTCAGAAGAGAAGAAATCCAGCCAGCTATATCGAACTGGATATGTAAGATGCTAGAAGGAAGAGCTATCATGGCAGAACTAGGAGGAATCATAAACAGAATAAACCCAAAAAGAGAATTCCCGCAAGGGGAATGTCTTTCCCCTTTGATGTGGTGCCTTCTATGAGACTCGTTAATAAAGAAAGTCAATGGAAGGGGCGTGTATATACAGGCCTACTCTGATGACGGAGTGCTAATAGTGAGGGGAACCGTCCTGAACATCATAAGAGATATAATGAACTTAGGCAGGTGTTGGGATGGTGGAAAGAGAGGGGCCTAGATCAACCCCACGAAAACGAAGTTGGTGTTATTCACCAACAAGAGGAAGGTGGGGAAGATGGACCCAATTAGAATACGAGGAGAAGAACTGGAGAGGGTAAAAGAGATAAGGTATCTAGGGGTAACACTAGATGATACTCTTAGATACAGAACCCACATCAGAGAACAGTCAGCAAAGGCTATAAGAACGCTGTATCAATGTAAAAGAACAGTGGGAAGAAAATGGGGGTTGAGACCGCAGATAGTGGGCTGGATATATAAAGCGGTTATACTACCCAGGATGCTATACGGAGCCTTTGTGTGGTGGCACAGGGCTCAGGTTAAAGAGTATCAAAAGGAGATGAATAAAGTGCAGAGACTAGCATGCCTAATGATGACGGGGGCTATGAGGACAACCCCCACCCAGGCAATGGAGGTGATGCTAGGGCTGAGGCCGCTTAAAATTGAAGTGGAGAAGAAAGCCATAGAACAGTGGTATATTAGGATGAAAGCATGTAAAGAGTAGACAGGAAGCTGCGTGGACAAAAGACACGCGCTGATACAAAAAGAAGCGCTATCCAAGCTAGAAATGCTGATGGCAAATAACGACCTTATAAAGAGGAGGGAGATATTTGACAAAAAGTACAGAATACACTTAGGAGTAAGACACAACTGGAAAGTAGATATCCAGCATCCTGCGACAATCTGCTTTACAGATGGCTCAAGAAGAGAGTCTACTAAGCTAGCGGGAGCAGGCATAGTGATACCCAGGCTAGGGACAAGAGAGTCCATGGCACTGGGCAAATACACAAGTGTCTTCCAAGCGGAAGTGTGCGCGATCACGAGGTGTGCACAGATAATAAAAGAAGAAGTGAAGCAGACTGGATCGATTGTCATATACACGGACAGTCAGGCATCGCTGAAAGCGCTTAAGAAACCAACGGTTACATCAGCGCTGGTAGAAGAATGTAACAAGACGCTAAATATGATAGGAGAATATCACAAAGTCACGGTGGCCTAGGTCCCGGGTCACTGTGGAGTGATAAATAATGAGAAGGCGGACGAGCTGGCCAGGATTGGAGCGGGGAGGGAACCTATGGGCCCGGAACCAACACTTTCGATCTCGGCCGCTGTCACAAAGGGAGTAATAGCAAAGATAAAGGAGAAAGAGGCAGAAATGCTGTGGGAACAAGTAACTGGATGTAGACAGTCAAAGATGATATTAGTTAGTATAAACAATAAGAGAACTCTCAGGGGTCTAGGTAAGAGCAATATGAGGTTGTTAACGGGTATAATCACGGGGCACAACACTCTAAACAGACACCTTAATATTTTAGGGATAAGTATAGACTCCTCCTGCCCGCACTGTGGGGAGGAGGAGACAAGTAAACATTTATTAGCAGAATGTGTAATGTACGCGGCAGCGAGATATTCGGCAGAGATGAGTTAGAGGAGAAAGAACTGAGGGATATCAACCTTAAAGATGTCCTTCTGGTTTGCAGGAGCATAGGAAGATTTGAAGAAGAATGCGGTGCGGGAGCGCTGCCGGAAGAGTAACCCTTAGCTCCAATGAAGGGGAATTGGGCTGAATGAACGTCTGGAGTGATCGACAGCCCACCTGACCGGCCAGGCGTGTTATGTGTTATCCACGGCGGCTTTGAAAAGTTCTTTGGCATAAGTGGCATGTATGATTTGCTAGGGAGGTACTATCACGGGGTTGAGACGAGGCATGCATCCGCACAAATCTAAGCTAATAGATCATTCATATGATTCACTTATAAGACTAAAAAAATAAACAATATAATAAAAAAAATATCAAAAACACATCAAAACAAACAGATTGACACTGTCTAAGTCTGACAGAGTGAGTTTCGCGCAGGCACTGTTTGGCGTTCCATTACTGACAAAAGAAGATGATCAATGTGAAGAGATATACAAACAAACAACTAAGAGGGATGAAAGCGGAAGATACATAGTACACCTGCCATTAAAACAAAGTATTGAAGAAACAGTTAACCTATGTGGAGATCGGTTCAAGAATCTCGAAAGAAAATTTGTAAAGAACGATAAGTTGAAAACGGATTACACAAAAGTCATAAACGAATACAAAGATATGGGTCATTTAAGAAGATCAGAAGATAAACACAATGACAGTTCAATATATCTACCTCATTTAGTTGTAGTTCGAGAGGACAAGGACACCAGTAAAGTAAAAGTTGTCTACGACGCATCAGCGAAAGGCTCTCACGGTCACTCTCTTAATGACACCATGATGGTCGGACCTGTATTGCAACCTGACCTTCGAAGCCTGATTATAATTTGGAGAAGACATAAGATTTGTGTTGTAGGAGATATTGTGAAAATCTACAGGATGATTAACATGACAGAAGAACACACGAGCCTCCAACGCATTGTCTAGCGAGATAGACCTGATGATGGATTTGAGACCTATGATTTGACAACTGTTACTTAGCAGTACGTACATTAAATCAGTTGAGAGACGACGATGCACACGATTTTGAAATCAAAGGAAATGTGTCGAGACATAAAAGAAATACTAAGAAGAGGAGGATTTCAAATGCAAAAAAGGTCCAGCAATTCAGATGAAGTATTAGATTTTTTGAAAGAAGAAAACAATACAAGAGATACTTTGGAAATAAAACTAGACAAAATAATTAAGATTCTGGGTTTGACATGGAATAGACAAGATGATGCATTTGAAATCACAGAAAACTTACCTGAGATGAGAAATCCTATAACGAAGAGATCTATTCTTTCTGATGTGGCCCGCCTTTTCGACCCGTTTAGCTGGCTAGCGCCTGTAATAATAATCGCCAAAGTGTTAAAATAAAAATTATGGCTTAGTAATTTGGAGTGGGACGATGAATTACCTTCAGACTTGACTCACGAGTGGATAAGCTACCGAGAAAAGCTGATTCATTTGCAAAACATCAAAGTACCATGATGGTTGAACACGTCAAAAAACGATTAAGATGTACAAATACACGGCTTTGCAGATGCATCAACTCAAGCCTATGCAGCAGCGACGTACCTGAGAGTTGTTAGAGACGGCGTTGTGTACGTTTCAATGATCGCATCCCGGACTAAAGTCGCTCCTTTGAAGCAGCTTTCAGTTCCAAAATTAGAGCTTTGCGCTGCGGCCTTATTGGCAGAAATATTCCTAAGAAGAGAATATTTGTTTGGACGGACTAGATGGTTGTACTGTCGTGGCTACAGTCTGAACCTAGCCGATGGAAGACGTCGTAGCGAATCGGACAGCGGAGATAACAGGTTTAATAGACAATGATCGATGGAGGCATGTGCAATCTGCTGATAATCCTGCTGACCTGGCTACGAGAGGAACCAAAGCTCAACATTTAGAAACACAGAGTATTTGGTGGAGTGGTCCGGAGTGGCTTAAAGATTATCATCTGGAATACAACAAAACAGAAATTGTACACACAGAATTAGAGTCCAAAAGCACACATCACGCTGTTCTAGGTGAAAGGCCAATACGGGAGAGATTTTCAACTATGTCTAGAATGAAGAGAGTGCTAGCTTATTGTAGGAGAATGTTACCTGCAGTAAAAATAGAAGCAATAGATAAAGAACATATAATGCCTCACACTTGCACCATTCTTAGATGAGGGAGGATTGTTAAGAGTGGGAGGACGACTTAAAAATGCTTCAATATCTGAAGAAGGAAAGCACCCCATTATTATTCCATCCAACCAACACCTGACCTCCACCTGACATGGAATCGCTTAATGATAACTTATGTGATAACCAAATATAGGGTTATCGGTTTAAAGTCATCGATTCGAAAGTGCATTCACAATTGCAAGATTTGTGTCATAGACAAAGCAAAAGTTAAGCACCAGTTTATGGGTTACCGTTTATGAATAGTGGCGTTGACTGTGCTGGACCGGTTCTAATAAGAACATCTAAAGGCCGTGGACACAATGCAACGAAAGGATATATTTGTTTGTTCGTATGCATGGCCACCAAAGCTATCCATCTTGAAGCTGTCTCCGATCTGACTTCACAGGCATTAATTGCTGCTTTCAGAAGATTTGTCGCACGCAAAGGCCATTGCAAAGATATATGGAGCGACAACGGGACCAATTTTATTGGTTCTGCCAAAGAGCTAAAATCCATGTTTGAACCTGGGAAAGATAACTTGGCAGCTGAAGTGGCAGAATTGCTGGCTACTGAGGGAACCACGTGGCACTTTATACCCCCAAGAATGCCGTCATATGCTTATGGGAGGCTGGAGTTCAATCCGCAAAACGGCACTTAGCCCGAGTAAATAAAGACACCAAACTCACCTATGAAGAACTAGCAACTGTACTGATACAGGTGGAGGCATGCCTCAATTCTCGGCCTCTTTGTGAAATAGACAAGATGTCAGGAGTACCTTTGACCCCGGGCCATTTTTTAGTAGGCGAACCGCTGGTGAGTGTTCCGGATCAAACTTTGAGCACAAAAATGTCAGTATACTTACTAGATGGCAATTAGTACAAAGGATGACACAAAATTTCTGGCGTCAATGGAAAACTAAGTATCTTAATACTCTCCAACAAAGATACAAATGGCAAGTCACAGTACCAGCACCCAGCATTAGAGATTTGGTAATCATAAAAGATGAGATGACGCTTCCCACTAAATGGTTACTTGGAAGAGTCAAATATCTTCATCCTGGTACAGATAACCTAGTGAGAGGGGTTACGGTACAGTGCGAAGGAGACCATAAACTTAAAAGACCATTATCTAAATTAATACTGAGTCCTAAAAATTCTGATAGACTATAATTATACTAAATGCTTAAAGAGTAAAGTGACTATAAGTATTTAAATTACTGTGCATGTAAAGTGAAAGTGCTCAATTTAGCTGAAATGCGTACTCTGTTTATTAGGGTATATTTATTGAAAACTGTAATTTTTGGCGGCCGGTATGTCTAATACATCTATACATACATACTTATCTAGCCTATGCATGTAGTTTTTACAGTTTTAGTTGCAATTACACCTGCATTGAGAGAACATGTGTTTTTCTGGATCCCCGCTCCCGCACACGAAATTGAGCTTTAATCGACCGCGCGAGCCGGAGCATCATTCACTCGCTAAACGGCGACGAGTGCGATAGCCCCGCAGTCCACTCGAAGTCATAGTAAGTATTGCCCTGATCGATAGCCCCGCAGTCATCAGGTGTCAAGTAAGCCCGGACGGATAAAGGGTGTGATAGCCACGTCCACCCCACGATCCTTCAATAGGGATATATGCTATTTGAATATTACCCCAGTTGTATGATAACTTGTAAAGTTTCGTAAAGACTAAATAAACAACCAACAATTGGGCTTTTTCTCATCTGGCAACCCTACATCTGGCGCCCAACGGAAATATAAACGAACTGCCAAAAGTCAAATCAATGCACTTACAACTGTCTTCATAAACAAACTATATCTACCCCCAACTTTCAACAAATTGAAGACTACCGCTGAAATGACAGTAACGTTCATTTAACAACAGTTCGCCAAGCCAAAGAAAACGTTGTCTATCTCAAAACTGCACTGACAACAGCACCAGTATTAAAACAACCGGTAACGATGCCTTCAAAATCAAAACAGATGCAAACCAATACGCAATTGGCGAAGCTCTGGTTCAGGGGGAAGGTGACAAAAAACATCATATCTCCTGACCCTGGTTACAAACAGGTGATATGGTTCTGATCACAACACATTCATTAAGTGACCAAGAAAAATATTTTCTGCGAAATTTGCACCTGGAAGAGATGGACAAAACCAGATTAAAGGAAAACATTGATCAACTATCTACGAAGTAGCACATCCAAGCAATCCCCATCAAGCCACCGGGAAGTTACACACATCTGCAATTACAAAATATGAAACAAGGGAAGATGTTATCCCAGCAGAGGAAGACCTAAGAAGGTACCTGTCCTGGTCCATATGCTGGTACTCTATCAGGACGACATGAGAACCAAAGGGGGAGGATGTAACATGATCATAGTTATTCAATCGTATGGCATTTATTTGCGAACCTCGAGATCTTCGAGAAGACAAGTACGGTTGCCAGTTTTTGTTGCACATTTTGCACCACCCAGGGGTCACGTGTAGGGGAACGGTGGGTACTCTCTACGGATGTGGTGCAACATCGATCCCCCAAGTGAGTGGGCAACTTGACTGTTAGAAGTTCTGAAGCCGCAGCCGGGATCAACGGTTTAATGTGCCTTCCAAATCACGAAACCGCACAGTTAGTAACCTCTCAAAGCGGGCACCCATCCAAGAACTGACCTGCGCCCACATTGCTTAACCTCGCATACCGCACGCGGTGGGCGGGTGCCGCTGGGCCACGAGCGAGAAAGAACGTACCGTTCCCGGTTCCATATGCTGGTACTCTATCAGGACGACATGAGCACTAAAGGGGGAGGATGTAACATGATCATAGTTATTCAATCGTATGGCATTTATTTTTGAACGTTGAGATCTTCGAGAAGACAAGTACGGTTGCCAGTTTTTGTTGCACTTTTTGCACCACCCAGGGGTTACATGTAGGGACGGTGGGTACTCCCTACGGACGTGGTGCAACTTCGATCCCCCAAGTGAGTGGGTAACTTGACTGTTAGAAGTTCTGAAGCCGCAGCCGGGATCAACTGTTTAATGTGCCTTCCAAAGCACTAAACCGCTCAGTTAGTAACCTCTTAAAGCGGGCACCCATCCAAGAACTGACCTGCGCCCACATTGCTTAACCTCGCATACCGCACGCGGTAGGTGGGTGCCGCTGGGCCACGAGCGCTCTAACGATCATAGTAACGCCACAGAACACCAATGGTTGCACCGCGCAAGTGACGACCTACTTATGCATCGACGCCCACGTGCACAGCCCCAGCGTATATAACGCCACCGCGCGCGCCGCAAAATCATAAGGTATGCGGTGAGAAACAGCAACCGACGACGGCTAGCGTCGCTAGCCCCCTGCCCCACTGTACCTATGGAGCAACATTCGAAGCCTAAGAGGGTGGGTAGATCGTTATCTTCAGATCTCGATCTACCCAGACCCCGATCTGGGTACTCCCAGCAGACATCGCACTACTGGAAGTAGTAGAGGGCCGCTTTAATCGACCGCTCGAGCCGGAGCATCATTCACTCGCTAGACGGTGACGAGTGCGATAGCCCCGCAGTCCACTCGAAGTCATAGTATTGCCCTGATCGATAGCCCCGCAGTTATCAGGTGTTAAGTAAGCTAGGACGGATAAAGGGTGTGATAGCCACGTCCACCCCAAGATCCTTCAATAGGGATATATGCTATTTGAATATTACCCCAGTTGTATGATAACTTGTAAAGTTTCGTAAAGACTAAATAAACAACCAACAATTGGGCTTTTTCTCATCTGGCAACCCTACATCTGGCGCCCAACGGAAATATAAACGAACTGCCAGAAGTCAAATCAATGCACTTACAACTGTCTTCATAAACAAATTATATCTGCCCTCAACTTTCAACAAATTGAAGACTACCGCTGAAATGGCAGTAACGTTCAGTCAAGAACAGTTCGCCGAGCCAAAGAAAACGTTGTCTATCTCAAAACTGCACTGACAACAGCACCAGTATTAAAACAACCAGAAGGTAACGATGCCTTCAAAATCAAAACAGACGCAATCCAATACGCAATTGGCGAAGCTCTGGTTCAGGGGGAAGGTGACAAAAAAACATCCTATCTCCTGACCCTGGTTACGAAAAGGTGATATGGTCGTGATCACAACACATTTATTTAAGTGACCAAGAAAAATATTTTCTGCTAAATTTGCACCTGGAAGAGATGGACAAAACCAGATTAAAGGAAAACATGGATCAACTATCTACGAAGTAGCACATCCAAGCAATCCCCATCAAGCCATCGGGAAGTTCCACACATCTGCAATTACAAAATATGAAACAAAGGAAGATGTTATCCCAGCAGAGGAAGACCTTAGAAGGAACCGTTCCCGGTTCCATATGCTGGTACTCTATCAGGACGACATGAGCACCAAAGGGGGAGGATGTAACATGATCATAGTTATTCAATCGTATGGCATTTATTTACGAACCGTGAGATCTTCGAGAAGACAAGTACGGTTGCCAGTTTTTGTTGCACTTTTTGCACCACCCAGAGGTCACATGTAGGGTAACGGTGGGTACTCCCTACGGACGTGGTGCAACTTCGATCCCCCAAGTGAGTGGGCAAGTTGACTGTTAGAAGTTCTGAAGCCGCAGCCGGGATCAACGGTTTAATGTGCCTTCCAAAGCACGAGACCGCTCAGTTTGTAACCACTCAAAGCGGTCACCCATCCAAGAACTGACCTGCGACCACATTGCTTAACCTCGCATACCACACGAGGTAGGCGGGTGCCACTGGGCCACGAGCGCTCTAACGATCATAGTAACGCCACAAAACACCAATGGTTGCACTGCGCAAGTGACGACCTACATATGCATCGACGCCCACGTGCACAGCCCCAGCGTATATAACACCACTGCGCGCGCCGCATAATCATAGGGTATGCGGTGAGAAACAGCAACCGACGACGGCTAGCGTCGCTGGCCCCTGCCCCACCGCACTTATGGAGCAACATTCGAAGCCTAAGAGGGTGGGTAGATCGTTATCTTCAGATCTCGATCTACCCTCCACACCAACATCACCATCTGCATCCTCTGAAAAGGATAGTTGGGACTTGGAGAATATTCTCCATCCTAAATTCGACCTGACACCGCAGCCCATGGACGCCAGCCCGAAGCTGCCCTCACCGCCGAAGAGTACATCCACGCCCGCTACGCCCGCCGCTGCCCTGCCTAGTAATTGGAGTTGGCCGCGACTGGATATGTCTGCGATCAACCGCATATTGGACGAGTGCAACCTACCCCCGGGCCTAGAGGGGTGGATAATCGCCTACGTCCACATTTCCTCCCTTAATGCGGGGGCACCCTGGGAGAAGTACCCAGCAGACATCGCAATACTGGAAGTAGTAGAGCGCCACCCAAACATATTCAGGTGGAAGAAGACCTCCAAATCGAGCCCGCCAACGCCCATCAGCACGGAAAAACAACCGTGCACAGGGGAAATGTCGCCCAAAGCAAGCCCGCTACCCTACAGCGACCCAATTCACCGGCACCAGAGCCGGCAAATGCGCCCCCTCTCTCTAACCTACCTAGAGAGAAGCAAACCACTGCTGCAACGGCCGCCACTGCCCAGCCGACTACCCGTCGGAGCCCGGAACCGAAGCCTGCGCGGCATCAGCAGCAACAACAACCACCACAGCAGCAAACTGTAAAGCGCTTCCCGACGATCGTTGCCCTCGTCTTGCCTGACTGGGCTAAGCTCCTTGAGGCCATAAAGGGCGACCTCGGGGAGACCCCTAATAGCAAGGCGCTCGGCAGCGGCCTTCGCTTTACTCCAAAGAGTGAAAAAGAGTTTCACTCAAAGATAAAAAAGAGGGACGAACTGAAAACCAGCGCTCTGCAGCCACTATGGCTTGCACAGCACATGCTGAGTTCGTTCCTTTTGTCACATTACTGATGAAACCAAATGCATGTAACTGCCTTTTTTTGTATGTGTTGTGATAATAAATATATTTCTATTCTATTCTCGGTACAGCAGCACTTAGCAGAACTGGAAAAGTCCAGCGCAGCCGTCGCGTGGCACCTCTACCAAACGGATGGGGAGAAAAGGATAAAGGTGGCACTCCGCGGCCTTCCAGCCAACACGCCCATCGCCCAGATCAAGGAAGCCTGTCTGGCGCTCGGCCATCAGGTCGAGTACGCCAGACAAATCAGCGCAAGAAGAGGCAGGCCAGGCTGCATCTACTTTTTGCAGATCGCCGGATCAACCCGTGAACATACCGCAATTTACAAACTGCGAGATCTCCTCTGCATCCCCGACGTGCACGTGGAAGCGTGGAGGGGATGATAGGGCCCGGCCCAATGCCACCGATGCCAAGGGTTTCGGCCCGACTCGGAAAACTGTCAACGCCCGCGGAAATGCGTACGCTGCGCGGGGCATCCAGCGAAGGACTGTCCGGTCCCCAGCCCCTTTTTTTTTTATAGTGGGGAAATGCATTTACGCATACCCGGCCTTGTACAGGGAGGCCGGGTTATGTGGGACTCCCTGGGTGTAAAATATGCAGAATACCCACTAAAACCCCACTTGCGCCGCTTCGCCGCTAGAACAGCAGGGACACGGGAACGCTCGCGCACTCGTCCGCGTCCCCGCCAGCGGTTGCCCACAAAGGTAGGCTTGCAACTAGACTTTAAGGGGGGAGATAACGCTCCCTCCCTTCCTGCTTTTTGTGAGGCGCACTTTGCTGTGCGTCGGTGCGCCTCTCATCTCGAGGGCTCTGGCGTAGTGCAGCAGACGCCCTCTTGTCCGCTGCCCGCTAGCCCCCCTCAGGGCGGTAATCGGCGCTCGTGCGCAGCGCGTCTTCGCCTCGGTCTTCGGCGGCGAGCGGGATCCGCTTCCGCTGCGGTTTCCCGGTCGCGCTCAGCCTGCTACTTCTGCGCCACCACATCTTCGCAGAAGGAGAGAACTGTGTCCCACGCCTCTCGGCTCTGGACCATCGCCGCCACCACCGTCGGCAACGAGAGGTCCGGTCCCACCTCAGACACGAGTAATCGGCGTTGCTCGCTCCACGCTCGACACTCGACCAAGGTGTATTGGGCGGTGTCTTCGGGCGCACCACAGTCATGGCACACGGGGTTCGGCTCCCTCCCCACGACCTTCCACAGGAACCTGCCAAAACAGCCATGGCCCGACAGGATTTGGGTCAGCCTGAAAGTTAGAGCCCCGTGTTCCCTCGCCACCCATTCCCTCAGTACCGGACGGATTGCCTCTATAGTGCGGAGGCCAGCTGTCGGCTGCTCGAGCCGATGTGCCCAGACCTCCATCGCTCTCTGAGTGAGCTCGTTACGGCGAGTCTCTATTTCCAACGGGGCCGGCCAGTTCCCGTTCCCCCGTTCCTCCTTCCGCCATCGATACAGGTCAGCCAGCACCCTGGCATCGATGTCACAAGGTAGGGTTCCCGCTAGTGCGCACGCAGCCTCTGCCGACACGGTACGGTACCCCCGTATCGCCCTCTGCGCCATCGCTCTCTGCGGTCTCCGCAATAAGGCGACGTTCCGGCCATTGAGAGCGTCAGCCCAAACGGGGGCACCGTATAGGGCCATCGACCGCACCACTCCTGTGTAGAGGCGGCGGCACGACGCTTTCGGTCCTCCCAGGTTGGGTAGTATGCGCCCCAGCGCAGCCGCCGCTCCCATCAACTTCGGGGCCAAACGCTCGAAGTGAGCCCTGAAATTCCACTTGCTATCAAGCACGACGCCGAGATATCGCAGCGCCGGCCTGATAACAATTGGAACGTCTCCCACTATGATATGGGCATTTGCTGGAGGTGCTCTCCGAGGCCCGTAGAAGCAAATAGCTTCCGATTTTTGGAGAGCGACCTCCAATCCCAGTTCCCTGATGCGGCCGACCACGTGCGCTACTCCGGCCGTCGCCAAGACGGCAGCATCACGAAAGCTGGGTTCCCTGGCCATCACCAACGTGTCACCAGCGTAGCATATTACGCTGACTCCACGAAGGTTTACCCCCCTCAGGACCCAGTCATACCCCACGTTCCACAAAAGTGGCCCCAAAACCGAACCCTGCGGGACACCGCACACCATCTGCATACTGTCCCACCTTCCTTGTCCCGGCCACACAACCGACCGATCACTAAGGTACGCCCGGATTATTCGGCTAAGATACCGGGGCACCCTGTGATACCTGAGTGCCTCATGGATAGTCTCCCAGGGTAAGGTGTTGAAGGCGTTGCGGATATCCAGAGATACCGCCAGCACCACGTGACCCTGGGAGACGGCCTCCTGTGCCAGCTCACGCACGCTTAGGATGGCGTCCACCGTGGAGCGGCCACTGCGGAACCCGAACTGGTTCTCAGCTAGATCCGGGCCCACACTCCGCAAGCTTTAGCGATAAGACCGCCTTTTGTTTGCCTCTACTTATTGTTATTACGTACTGTACTGTGTCCTTTAATTGAGGTGTGCAATAAAGAGTATTGTATTGTATTGTATTGTATTGTGCCCGTTGAGGCGGGCAGCTATGATGCGCTCTAGTATTTTCGCCACCTCGTCCAGCAGGACGATCGGTCTATACGTCGATGGCGAGTCGGCCGGTCGACCTTCTTTTTTCAGCAGGACTAACTTCCCCGTTTTCCATGCTACGGGGAATCGGCCCTGCACCATGCACGCTGTAAAGAGGCGTAGCATGCGCTGCTCCACCTCATTTATCGCGAGACCCCACACCTGTCCGGGCACTCCATCCGGTCCCGGGGCCGTGTTTTTGGCCCGCATCCGCAGCACAGCTGACCCAAGCTCGCCAGGCGTGACGGGCGGCACCTCTTCCTCCATCTCCTCCACATTTGGCGGCGCTATCACCGGCGGGATGTAGCTTCCTCCGCCAGGAAACAGGGTTTCAACCACCTCGTTGAGAAACTCCGGTTGGAGGGTCTCTGTGAGAGGAGGGACCCATGTCCGCAACTTGTCGCGTACAAGCTTATAGGGCCTGCCCCAGGGGTCCGCATTTAGTGTTGCCAAGAACTCCTCTCTTGCCGCATCTATAGCGCGTCCAATGGCGACTTTGAGGGAGTCCTTGGCAGTCTTCAGCAAGACATATGTGGCCCGTTCCGCCTCCTCATCTCTGTCATCCACCACCACCACCATATCAGCCAAAAGACGTCCACTGCTGGACATGGGCCTCCCCCAAATTCACGGGGGGGATATGCCATAATTGCCACGCTTGGCATGCATCGTATGGCATATTGTAACACATATAGAAAAATCACAAATGCAACTCCAGAGCACCTATCCACCTAAGAGCTTCGTATGACCGGCCCATTGTTATGAGCCGCGTAAAATTCCTTCGGCAATTCCTTGAAGAGGCTTAAAGCCCCAGGACCCCACGGACTGAGAGTCTCGACGCCGAAAGGGTGACCAAGTATTCGGCACCGAGACAGCTGTATTTGCCGATTTTAGCACGTTCGGCCGCCTCCGCTGCAGCCGCCGCCCTCGTGGAGGTTCAGTGGAGATGCGACGGGTGCTGGTGTGGGATGCTACATGTGTAGATACACTAGTATCTACACATGTAGCATCCCATACCAGCACCCGTCCCATACTCCACGGAATCAAAGTCATCCCGTCCGGTCTCTTACCATCGTTTCTTGACATGCCTGCATGTTCTAAAATGGCAGGCACGTTGGCTGATGCAAGAGACCGGCGGATGATATCGTTGAGAGCAGCATGTCTGGAGAAGCGGCCGGCGCTTCTCTGGCAGGAAAGTCCGTGGTACCCTAGCTGGTCCACGTCGCTTCTGCAGGGGCAAGCATGTGGGGCGCAGACCGGGACCCCGAGACGAAGACAGACTGCAATGCGGAGTGTGTTAGGGTCTAAAAATGTACCAGTGCAAGAGGATGGATGAGCATGGAGCCAGTAACCAGCTTCCCTTGCTCTAACTGCTAGAAGTCTGGCACGTTCCGTGGTACTAGAATGGCTAAGTAAGGAATCGGCGGTCAATTTACAAGATATGTCATCCCAGCATCTTTGTGATTTTGGATGTACTGGAAAATTTTGACCGGGGCAAGCAATTAACCAAGCATTTTTTCCGTCCTCCAAGCCCGATGTCTCATAGTGTGTGGGAAGGATTTTACCTATGAGACTAGACGAACTATGGACGGACGACAAAAAAGCTGGTAACGCGATACTAGAAATTTTGCGGATCGCTAGTCCACCGTACCGGATGGGAAGGGATCTTTGGGCCAAAGCTGTTCGCTGAGTTGAATATTCAGGATTGATTCTAAATTACTTTTTATCAAAATGTCAATTTTTGACAAACGATTTTGATGATTCCATAGAGGGCAAGCAGAGAAGCAAGTAGGTTAATTTTGGGACAAAAAGGCAGAATTTAACAATTGAAAGTGCGTAGTGGGGACTGATTTCGAGCAACCGATGAGAACGATTTTCGAATTTGGAAATAAAATTTTGAATACAACCAGGATAAATTTCTTCGAAGATAGGGGGACCCTAGGAGGCAAAGAGAACTCTTATCTACAATTTTGATGTTAGGTGCAAGTTGGTTGAATTTGTTTATGACGTTGTTGCAGTTATTTGGAATGTAAAGTTCACACTTGTTGAAATTTAATTCAAGGCCAATAGAATTGAATTTATCACTAATTAGTGAAAGGTCCGATAGCACAGTATCAGCATCGCCTCCTAAGATTCCATCATCAAGATACCACACATTAAATTTTGATGACAAATTTTTTTATGATAGGATTTATTGCCAAACTGAAAATTGCTGGCCCCAGGGGATCACCTTGCTGGCAGCCAACTTCAGATGACAACTCGTTCGATCGATACATCAACTTCGTTGGATCCGCGTAACAGTGAAGAAGATAATTATATATTTCGGGAATGTTTGATTTTATTTCTGCCAGCAAGGTATCTCTGTTTATTGAATTAAAACCATTCTTTACGTCAATTTTGAGCAACACTTCGCACTGGCCGTGGCTGAGGAAGGTGCGAAGGGCATGCACGGCGGCCTCACAGCCTCCTTTAACGCCGAAACCTAGCTATAGTATAGGTTCAAAAAGATTTTGTAACTTCTCTGAAATATACCGAACTGCAATTTTAGAAGCTAGGCAGCGAAGTGTTGCGCCAACAGAAATTGGCCTCACCCCTCCGTCCTTTTTGGTCAGGGCGATGAGGTTCGCGCCGTACAAAAAGGGTACGATATCTGGATGAATGTTGCCCGAATACATTAAATTTATTTAATTAGCAATGCGGGTGATGAGTTTCTCACCAGCATTAACTACAGAAGGGGACGTCAAGTCTTTTAAATGTTGGGGTGAAAGACCATCAAAACCTGCACCCGAACCGTTTTTTTAAATAAAAAATAGCATTTAGAACGTCTTTATTCGGGATCTGCAAGCATGAGTGGATTGCTGTTAGAGGATCAAAAAAATTTGGAGTTGTTGGAGCGGGAGGATGTTTGGTCTGTAGGGCCGAAAGAGTATCTGGATTGTCTGGAAATAGCACGTCATTTCAAAAAAGCAGACGAGGGGTACCTTTGAGATCTCCATCACTTATTTTGTTTTCAATAGATTTTAATTTGTTAGGAAATAAAGTTGGTTGTTTGTGCGAGGTCGGCGGAATGGAATGGTCAGTGCAATTATTCTTTAATTTTTGCGTTAAAGATACATCTGAATTGTCTTGTTTCGCGTGCAGAACTAAATATGGAAACAGAAAAAGATTGTGCCAGTCTTGCGGAGAGTTACATTCAAAGCATTTTTGTAAGGTTTGGGAAAGGTGATTGGCGACGGTGATCCTGGCCCCACGGGGGATCCGTTTCACTAACTGGACGTTGTTTTTTAGATGACAGGCGGATATGAAATGGCTGATGAGGGAGAAGGGAGAAGCATCCTGACTCAGGCAGTTACAGTGGCCTTTGGCTTTGTGAATGTTTAGGTCCTTAACAGTTTTAAAAGATTTTGCACACAATTGACAGGGATGATTTGTAGTCGCCGTGCTATCACCAGACTGGATCGCGGTCTGCGTCAAACTAGGCCAAGAATATAATTACAGATAGAGTACAAAATATAATATAAACAAAAAAAACACTCAAAATTAACAAGTTAGTCACTCCACTTCTAAGCATATATTTATGAATAACTTTGAATGATGTAAGTACCTGTATCAAAATTTCACGGCGCAGGTATCAGTAATAATACAAATTAAAGATCAAAAGAAAGCACCAGGCAGTAAAGGAAAAGCTGAAATACACAAACACATAAAAATATTCATTGAATTCATTGTTTTTCTTTATGTAATGTTTTTACAGCCATATGTCAAGTCAGCCGTCCGGGCGTAAGGGGCGCAAATACTCGGGCTGCGGTCTCCGCAGAGAGGTTCCGTTAGCTGTGTGTTGTCTATTTATACGTGCACTTTGGTTGGAGTAAAATATGAGGCAAATAATAGACTTGGCATATCATTTAAAATTAATTTGGAGGAAAACCGTTTCCAGTACGTGTTTTTCGTAAAGAATAAATAAACAACCAAAATATGGGCTTTTTCTCATCTGGCAACCTTACATCTGGCGCCCAACGGAAATATAAACGAACTGCCAAGTGTCAAATCAATGCACTTACAACTGTCTTCATAAACAAACTATATCTACTCTCAACTTTTAATAAATTAAAGACTACCGCTAAAATAGCAGTAACGTTCAGTCAAGAACAGTTCGCCGAGCCAAAGAAACCGTTGTCTATCTCAAAACTGCACTGACAAAAGCACCAGTATTAAAACAACCAGAAGGTAACGACGCCATCAAAATCAAAACAGATGCAAACCAATACGCAATTGGCGCAGCTCTGATGCAGGGGGAAGGTGACAAAAAACATCCTATCTCCTGACCCTGGTTACAAAAAGGTGATATGGTCCTGATCACAACACATTCATTAAGTGATCAAGAAAAATATTTATTGCGCAATTTGCACCTGGAAGAGATGGACAAAACCTGATTGAAGGAAAACATGGATCAACTATCTACGAAGTAGCACATTCAAGCAATTCTCATCAAGCCATCGAGAAGTTCCCACCACCACCACCATATCAGCCAAGGGACGTCCACTGCTGGACATAGGCCTCCCACAAATTCAAGGGGGGTATATGCCATAATCACCACGCTTGGCATGCGGGTTGGCGATCGCAGTATCTCCACCGCACTTCAGGGATGCTACTGCCATCCCCCGGTGGTCTTGGTCGTAGTTTTAGGACATACCCGGGTCATAAACCCGGGTCGGGAAGTTCCATACATCTGCATTTACAAAATATGAATTAAGGGACAATGTTGTCCCAGCAGAGGAAGACCAAAGAAGGTACCTGTCAAGGTTCCATATGCTGGTACTCTATCGGGACGACACGAGCACAAGAGGGGGAGGTTGTAACACGATCATAGTAACGCCACAGAACACCAATGGTTGCGTCGCGCGAGTGACGACCTACATATGCATCGACGCCCACATGCAAAACCCCAGCGTATAAAACGCCACCGCGCGCGCCGCAAAATCATTCACTCGCTAGACGGCGACGAGTACGATGGCCCCGCAGTCCACTCGAAGTCACAGTAAGTAATTGCCCTGATCGATAGCCCTGCAGTCATCAGGTGTAAAATAAGCTAGGACGGATAAAGGGTGCGATAGCCACGCAGTCCACCCCACGATCCTTGAATAGATATTAATTAATAAAAGAATGCTAAATCTGGTAATCGTATAATTAAAATTCTTATTATTAAACCTAATTGTCTTAAAGTTGGTAATGCAATATTTTTTTTAAAATCATATTCATAAATAGCTGTAATTCCAGCTATAAATACTGTTAAACCTGAAAGTAATTATATTTGTTTTAATATAAATAGTTAACTAATGCGGCCACCAACGCAGCAGCCGCGGCGCCACACTAAACTTAGCAGTATCGACAATCTAAAGAATGCAGACGCCTATCTCAAGTGGACCAAGCGACGTGCAATATGTCAATCAACTCAATGAGGGTCGCTAATGCACTTCCCGACTTAAAAACAACATAGCGTGCAGGTGCATGCAATAAATCGCCAAATTTATGAGAGTTGCTAATGGATTTCTCAAGAACATTGGCGCCGACCCTTTCTTATCTAAATGGCTTCCAGAAAGGAATGTTCCAGAAACCAACCCCTGGCCTACGTGACACACCACCACGCATCCCTTGGCGTCCCCACGCGACGCGGGAGAATAAAAGGACCAGCCCCGACCTATGGCAGGCAGTTCACAACTGAGAATTAACAACTAGCTACGCTCCGCGACACAGTTCGTCTTTCGATGACCTAACACCTAAGCTCCGAATCGCTTGGTGAATCGGTTCACTCCGCGACGTCGTCATTATAACATATTGTATCGCGTCAAGTTAAATCGAGATTCCAACTGTAAATTCAATCAATAAACTACGTACCTCCTCATCGGCGTTTTCTTCGAGATCTCCGGCCACAAGATACTTAACTGGTGACAGCGAACGGCGAGTCTCCCGGCAACCGCGGCTACCAATCGTCGGCGTGAGCTGGAGGGTTTCAACCCCGAAGAGATTCTCCCACTGCCTAATGAAGATTACAACGGTCATCGCACTGGCGGCTACCCTGTGAGTTTCCTCTCATAATTCCTTACATTTTTGTACGTATTACCACCACAATTTCTTTTGTTTTTGTGCGTCTCTCTGCCTAAATTAATTAAAATGGCATTAAATCATACAACTATTGAAAAATATTTGCCCCCTTATGAAGGAGATAGGGATACACTAGATTTCTTTTTAAATCAAGTGACCATGCTGGCTAGAGCAGCAGACCCTGATGCTAGGGCTCTGTTCCCTATAATACTAAAAAGTAAATTACGCGGTGAAGCTATTAAAGCCATCGCGCACATGCCAAATAACACAGTGGAAGAAATAGTTAACTCATTACGAATAAAATTTGGTGATAATAGAAGTTTAGAACAAATTATTTCCGAAATCACGCGTATCAAGCGTTCCCCCAATGAACACCCGTTAGCATTCGCAGATAAAATTAAAGAATTACTCTATGCAGTTAAAAACAAATCAGAAACACCACAAGCCACGGCTATTCTAGAAAACGTGTGTATCGATCAACTTTGCAAACATTTAGACATTGCTACCGACAGATTAATTCGTTCGGGACAACATAATTCATTTGATTCCGCATACAATCAATTGAAAAATGAAGTAGAAGTACACCCTGATTATTTCGCGAGAAAATAAGAAAAATATTTCACAAAACCTAATTTTAATCAAAATCCCATAATTGGACCCAGTTTTAACCGCTTTCCAAGTCGACAAATTACACAATCAACACAGTTTACTTCGAGACCCCAATCTAATAATAGTTTCAATAACCAGCAACCGCGATTTAATCAACAACAAACGCATTGGGCCAATCAATCACGGCCAACCCCAGAGCAATGGCGTCAAATGTATCCGCCAAAACCTGTTCCACAGCATCGATCCGATTATTTAGACACTGATGTCTCAATGAGGACTGCAAGTAATAGGTGACCTATGAATCGGCCGCCAAGACCACGTCCCGTTGAAGTGTTTAACACGGAAATTAATGCTAACCAGAATTATAGCGACTATGGGGATGACCATAAACAAAGAGATGACTCTTATACCTACGAGTATGATACGAACAATAGCGATTTTTTTCAGCAAACAGGGCCGCAAAACGAATTAACAATAAATTAAATTACTTAGATAGGGACCATCTACCATATATAAATATAGATGAATGGGGAGGAAAATTCTTATTGGACACTGGTAGCACAAGAAGTCTTATTAGTCCATCAATTATTCAAACAAATAAGAAATATTCTAATGAGATAATTGACAAAGAATTTACTATAAAAACGGCTCACAGCCAGAGTAATCATTGTGGAGCAATTAAATTAGATTTATATCCGCTAGGCGAAGCATTTCAGCATGAATTTTTGCTTTATGACTTCGACCCCAAATATGCGGGAATGATAGGAGTAGACGTCATAAAAAAACTTAAGGCATTAATTAATCTGAACAAATGTGAACTCGTTATGCCGAATAAAATTATTCCAATAAGTATTGATTACCCTGAGAGGATCTTGAAAATCGACCCTCTCTCGGATAATCTTATTACATGTGTATCGAATAAACCAGATGGCGATTACTTTGTACCTGAAATCGGAACAAGTAACGTCCTTATTAATTGTGCATTAAAATCTGTACGAGATGGTAAATATAGATTAGGAGCTACTAATTTAAGCACAACGGAACAAAAATTACGAATAATTTTGATAGGTTTTTGGGACCAATACCTGATGGAATAAAACCAGTGTCGGATATAATAGAAATGGTTAAGATTAATAATACGGAAGAAAAAAAATTAACAATTCGCACAGATCACATGAATAAGGAAGAAAAGTCTAAAATAACAAAACTGGTACACGAATTAAAGAGTCGGTATATAGCCGTTTGCTGAAATCGCTAAAGTTTTTAGGTCATATCTCATTCAATATTCGTTTTCCTAAAGATGTTACTGTATAATATGAAAGATCATTTCAATTCAAGTTGAATAAGTGGAAAAGTTGTTTAGATTTAGTTCTCAATTTACTATATTTTGGCTCAGTCCAACAGCTGTTTTCTCAATTTTCGCTCGGAGACGTGTAAAACGAGTTTTGTACAGTGAAAATATATATTCTTTTGTGAAACGAGTTAGATTTGAAGAACTATTTGATTTCAAATCGACATGAAACAATTAAATCTATATTGGATTGATAGTCTTCTTAGGAATAAGTGGAACACATTTTATAAGTTACATATTAAATTGTTGAGTAAAACCGTATTTCCATGCAACAACTTTTAGTAAAAACACACGAAGAATCGCCAGTATTTTAGGCCATTTAGCACATTATTTCAAAAATATAAAACGACAATAAGAAACTTCAGTTCAAGCGCTATTCGTTCGTATAAAAATATATGTATATGTAGAAGTAAATTTCGGCATAAAAAATATTTCAAATCACCCTAAAATTCGTAATAAAACACCGTGCACGGCGCTCGATTCGGCAGTCGCCGCCAAGCGGTTCGAGGGAACGGTCACGTCGCTCGTCGATTTCAAGGTCATATAGCTACGGGCGCATGGGCTAGCGGAAATTATAGCGCGATGAGGCAGTCTTGATCATTGGGTAAGTAATGCCTTTTGTTACATTTGACTTTTTATATGAAATTGCATTATGCATTTGTACTAATTGATGGAAATATTTTCATTGTACTATTAACATTTTTGACCTGATCTGATCCATAGAAGGAGGTTCTTAATTAGTCTTCAGGTTTTATCTACAAGGGCGTATACTTTTTAACCGACTTCAAGATTTCAAAAGAGGAGGTTATCAATTCGGTTGTATGTTTTTTTTTGTAATGTTTGTTACTCCATAACTCCGTCATTTCTTAACCGATTTTGAAAATTCTTTTTTTCGTTGTAAGTATATATATCCAAGTTGATTCCGTTTTTGTCAAAACGCAGATCTGATGATAGAATCTATGAGAAATTGAGGAAACTCTTCAAATCTTAAAGGCAAACATATAGTGATTTTTGTGTTTTTATTAACAAATAAAGCATTTTCATTCAAAAATGTGACATATGATGAAGTGGAACTGCTGAGGATGATCAGAACAGAACTCTTCAACGACGAAAAGTTCACGTTTGGCGATTTGTCCTCCTAGCTGTGTTTGTTAAGCAATTTCTATTTTCACGATTAATTTTGTCATGCTTGATTTCTGATGATGGGATCCATGAGGAATTGAGGGAACTCCTCAAATCTTAAAGGCAAACATATAGTGATTTTTGTGTTTTTATCAAAAAATCGAGCATTATCATACAAAAATGTGACATTTGATAAAGTGGAACTGCTGATGATGATCAGAACAGAACTCTTCAACGACGAAAAGTTCACGTTTGGCGATTTGTCCTTCTAGCTGTGTTTGTTAAGCAAGTTCTATTTTCACGATTGATTTTTGTCATGCTCGAGTTCTGATGACGGGATCCATTAGGAATCGAGGGAACTCCTCAAATGTGAAAGGCACACAAATAGGGATTTTAGTATTTTCATGAACTAATCAAGCTATTCCATCATAAAAGTGACATTTAATGAAATGGAACTGCTGATGATGATCAGAACGGAACTCTTCAACGACGTGTAGTTCAAGTTTGGCGATTTGATCTCTTCGTTTTGTTTGTCAAGCAAGCAAGGTTTTTCCATGATTCCATGAGGAATTGAGGGTACTTAGTCTTCTACCATTATAAACATACTTATAGCCATTTTTATTTTATTGTATGGAATCTAAGAGTGCACCGTCTAAGTATAATATTCTTTCACCGGCCTGCCCATTGAAGTCGTTTTTTTTTCTTAAAAAATATTTCGACTATAGTATGAATTGATACGACTCATATAGAATAATAATTTTGTTAAATAGTGTTATTAATTAGGTGTAACGATTTTTTTTAATCTGACCGAGCAGCAATGTACGCAGTCCAACTTATTTTGACATATCAAGTTTGTTTACTTTATCTATTATAACTTTTAGAAACTGTCTTGTTCCCATGATGTTTTTGTTTGATAGGAACAATCAGGACTTAGCAAATTGACTTAATTAATTAAGCAAGCTAATTTAAATACTGACAAGACGCATCGGTAAGTTAATTATTGTGGGTGCAATACAATGCGTGCTTAATTATTATGTATGAAAAAAAAGAACTTAATTTCCTAAAGAAATTAATGTATATAGGTTCCCTAGGTCCAATCTTAATCTCCATTACAATATACGCCCGTATAAAATTTACACACTGTATATACACTAAACAATAATTCTAAAAGTACGTCATCGAATTTTCATCATCATCAGTTTATATATACGTCCCACTGCTAGGCAGATACGTCCTCTCATGAATTAGTTGGACTGTTCAGGTTGTTATTTTGCTGTTTCTTAATTTTGGCAGCCGTTTGTAATATTTCCGATTAACATTGATGCTACTTTTCTGGCCTTTTTAGTCATTTCTGGTTTTAACCATATTTATGCAATTTTACCGAACATCTGCTTCGATGACAGGTCCCAACACATATCCGTCAGCAACAATTGGTCATATTTGAAAAATTACTCCAACGGGAGTCTGATTTTATGGGTATCAGCTTTATTTTTAAAGGCTAAAGCTAAAATCGGCTGCCAGGATAACATCGGTTTTCCTCACAAAAACATGACGGTATTTCTGCTTCTTCTTCTGCACCTTTGATAATAATTTCTGCTGTGTTATTTCACCACTTGTATAGAACTCACGCTTTTAAAGAGCATATTGTTTTGCGTCTTGTTAGTCATTTATGACCTAATAGTGATAATATTTGCTGAAGTTGATTCATCTTTCACTTTAGTTGTGGACGGACGGTGCAACATGTTTTATCTCCATACCTTTTTATCGGCCATCATTTTCTTTCTCAGATTCTTACTATTCATGTCGCTAAAGAATTTATTATTTTATTATTTTATATTCATGTATGGCGCCTAGGAAGGCAAACCGTTTATTTGGTAAAGTAAAGAAGAAAAAAAAAATTGTGGTCCTAAAATATTAAACCCAGACTATATAGAAATCAGCGCAACGCCGGAATCTGGAAAGGTTAAGGAATTATTCTTATTTATCTGTTGATGAAGCTTATTATACTTTAGGCCAATTAACATAATTATTTTTCTAGGATGTGCAGTATAATGATAATGTCGAACCCGATAAAGACCAAGGCACCACAGACCTGTACACATGCCATATCGGGTATGGTTTTGAAGTTTGGCTGGTCAAAAGATAGGGCTATTGCTGAGAGGTCCGAACATCTGCCATAACAGTGCTTCTACACGTTATCGAGGCAGGCGATGACCATCCAATAGTTATTAACCTTATTCAAGTAAAAATAAAATGTACCTACATTTCTAAATTACCTAGTATTTTATTTCAACACCTACACTAAAACCAAGAAACGAATAAGTCAGGTAAAAACTATTCATCTAGAATTTAAATAAAGCAAAATTTCAACATCAGGTTCTGCGTATATCCAATATGTGCAAGCAAAAAATAAAATATAATGATGTAGTGCCGAAACTAACGAATAAAACTTGCACAACGTTTGTATGGGCCTTGCCCTACCCTTCGCCTTAAATGAATTCTGAATTTGTAGTAATTACATAAATACATTATAATGAACGATACAGTTTTAAGTTACCTGACATTTTATTTAAATACATAAGCATACAAATATTAAGAAACGAAAAAGTCTGATAAAACGGTTAAAGTATCAACACTACTCTACGCCGACCTAGCCGCCTTGCTCGACCCCCACTAAAACACCTGCGCTGGCGCGCTTGGATACGGGTAATAATACCTAGAATCGAACTTTTTCCGGGCCGATACGGACTCTTAAAGACGTTTTTCATACAGGTCATGAACCACTTACCTTTACCCATACAGTCAAACATAAATTGCGCTTAACAGATGATAATCCCATATATGTTCGCAATTGTAGGAAACCACCGAAGCAACAAGAAGAGATAGACAAGCAAGTTAACGAGCTGTTTAAAAATGGGATTATTCGCGAGTCTAACTCACCTTGGAGCTGCCCGGTTCATATAGTACCGAAAAAGCCTGACGCTTCGGGAAAGGCTAAATGGCGTATGGTTATAGATTATAGGCAACTAAATGCGAAAACAATCGAAGATAAATACCCGTTACCGAATATAGAAGAAATCCTGGATAAATTGGGTAGGGCTCAGTACTTCACTACGCTAGACCTCGCGAGTGGGTACCACCAGATTGAAATGCATGAGGATGATATAGAAAAAACAGCATTCTCCACAAATCATGGACATTGGGAATTTTTACGTATGCCGTTTGGATTAAAGAATATCCCAGCTACGTTTCAGCGACTAATGGACCTAATATTACGCGATCTTTTGTATAACACTTGTCTAGTGTACTTAGATGATATAATTATATATTCGACTTCCTTAGAAGAGCACTTACAAAAACTGAGAAAAATATTCGAAAGCTTGCGTCAACATAATTTAAAAATTCAACCAGATAAATCAGAGTTCTTAAAAAAACATGTTGAATACTTAGGGCATGAGTTAACACCTAACGGAATTACACCAAACCAACGTAAAGTGCAAGATATAATTAATTACCCGGTACCAAAAACAGAGAAAGAAATCCGTACGTTCCTAGGGCTCACGGGATATTACAGACGTTTTATCGACAATTACGCAAAAATTACTAAACCGTTAACAAAGTGTTTAAAAAAACGGGCTAAAATTATAATAGACGAGGAATACATAAATGCAGAAAAACAAACTTAAAGAGATAATAACTAATGAACCGATCTTGAAGTATCTCAATTTTGAACATCCATTTATTCTGACGACAGATGCTAGTGATTTCGCATTAGGTGCTGTCTTATCACAAAAAGAAGATAACGTTGAGAAGCCAGTAGCTTACGCATCTCGAACTTTATCAGAGACCGAATCTAAATATTCCACAACAGAAAAAGAGCTTCTTGCGATTGTTTGGGCATGTAAACATTTTAGACCTTACTTATATGATCGTAAATTCGTTATATACACCGACCATAAACCCTTAACATGGTTGATGTCCTTGAAAGATCCAAATTCTAGACTAACTAGATGGAGACTTAGGCTAGCTGAATACGATTTTGAAATAAAATACAAACAGGGAATTGTGAACGCAAACGCAGATGCTTTGTCGCGCGTAAAAATTAATTTTAACGATAATGAATCCATTTTAGCTCAAGACGGCAGCGTAATTGAGGAACAAATATGTAACAACGAAGGTCGTGACGAAACACAGACACAACACTCCCAGGATGATAACATTCACCAGGGAATACCTATTATAAACGACGTAATAAATAAAAAGCCTCATCAAATATATTTTAAATTGCATAATAAACTAGACAACATAGACATTCGTAAAGAAGATGGAAATGAGATAATAGAAGTGAGTCTGTATACTATTACATCTAAACGACCGGTAGAAGCACTTAGGAAATTTGTGCGCGACTATTTGAAACCAGGTATCCATTATTACACTTTCTTTTATGTCGACGAACTTTATCAAGAAATGGTCAAAATTCTTACAAAAGAATATAATTCACAAATCCGCTTAACCCGTTGTACCGAGATAGTTGAAACTGTATCTGACAAAGAGAAGCGAATTGATATTATTAAAAATTACCATGAAGGAAAAACTAACCATCGTGGTATAACTGAAACTTTGATGCATATTAGTCGAAAGTACTGGTGGAAAAACATTATGGCTGAAATTCGTGAGTACATTAATAATTGTGCTATCTGTAAAGCAGGTAAATACGAAAGATATCCAATGCGTCCGCCAATGCTATTACCACCAATAGCTATGCGACCACTTAATCACATTTTTTGTGACGTGGTTGATATAGAAGGTAAATTATACTTATCCATAGTAGACGGATTCTCTCGTTGTGCAGTGATTAAGAGATTAAAGGATAAAAATAGCTCAACAGTTATGTCAAAACTTCTTTCATACTTCGCGCATTATGGTGTTCCCGCGGAAATCACAAAAGATGCAGGCAAAGAATTCGCATTACTTAAAGAGTTATTTAATCTGTTCCATATTAAGATAAATTTTACCACTCCGTATAATCCAGCTTCACACGGAATCGTAGAAAGATTCCATTCAACATTAAGAGAACATTGTAGGTTATTGACAGAACAATATAAAAACAAGATAACCCACGAAGATAAAATGAAACTTGCGATGATAGTTTACAATAGCTCCATACAATCTGATACCAAGCTTTCGAAACGCCTCACGAAATATTATTTGGTCACATGGAAACTGAACCCTTATTCAACTTCCTACACGACTCACAACTTCTTAACACTTTATAAGAAAAGCATAGAGAACATTTAAAAACAGTTTATGATCACATATATAAAATCAAACGCGAAGCCCAAATTAAACGTACCGATGCGTACAATAAAAGCACGGAATTACCAGCTCCAATAATAAACACTCAAGAAAAACTACCAACGACAAATAAACAAGCCAATGTATTCTGTACACGCCGTAAAACATATATTCGTGATTTAAAAGCACCTAAGGTTTACTTAGACAGTCGAGGAAAACGGAGAGCAGCCAATAAACTGAGGCCTGTTATTGTTGCAGGTACCTCCAAGTCCAAGATAGCAAAACCTACGACATGAAAAAACTTGAAAATCCAAATGGAATATATTTTGAAAAAATAGGCCCAATCGCAGAAATAGAAGGCTCCAAATACGTTACAAAAAGATGCAACTTAACCGATATCCTCGAATCCCTAACTAAAATAATGGCCTCTAGAGTCAAAAATGATAACGTTTATATTAACAATTTGTATACGCATTTATCAGGAAGGCTAAGCAGCTTAATGAATCGCAACATTGGTCGATACAAACGTGGCCTCATTGATGGCCTCGGAACAGTCGTCAAGTTCATTGCTGGGAACCCTGATGCAAATGACCTCAAAGAAATTAATAATAAAATACACATTCTGCATTATAACCAAGAAATATTGATGAACAACCTAAATGAAACAATTAGTAAAGTTGAAATTAGACTTAATAGCATAAAAAAAGATATAGATATACTATACGATTTAAGTTCTAGTAATTAGGCTAATATTGATGTTTTAATTACATTCATTCTTATTAAAGATATAATTAATATTTTAGAATTAGGTATTACTTTAGCCAAGCCAGGCATAGCATGTAAGGATATCTTCGAGGAGGCAAATGACGTAGATATAGATCATATAATGGTATACACAGTTAGTAATGTAATCCATTTTGTGGCCAAGATTGCAGAAATAAAAATAAAAGGTGGTAATGCCTACAATTTGATCCCTTTCCCAACCCCTGTTGGACTTATCCTTGATACCCAATACCCAACTATCCTTATTAAGAACTCCTGGTACGCCTATCCAAGTGCCAAACAATGTAAAGCAAAAGAGAAAATGATGGTCTGCAAACATATCTGGTGGAAGGACTCCAAAATGATCCCCGACTGCATTCATCAAACGCTCCACATGAATAGTAACCAATCATGTTTAACAATCAAGCTACAAGAAGAAGAAGCCATAACGACGGTCAACGATGGAATGTTCCTGCTATACTCCAAAGAACCACAACGTGTAACCATTACATGCGAAGAAACGCACTATGAAATCATCCAAAGACCATTCAAGCTACATTTAGACCCCGGTTGCGAGCTACAAATGGCAAACGTATACACTAAAGTAATAACAAAAAGCAGCACAATCTTTAAAGAAGAGGCTCAACAGATCAGAATGAATTTAGAATCGAAAACAGAAACGACTAAAACATTGTTGGAAGACCCAAGACTCCACTTGGAACCATTGTCATCAACAGCCGACACAAACATTCAGCGTCACATTTGGATACCCAGCATATGGTCCATTATCTCCATGAGCATCTTCCTGTGCATCATCGGATGCGCCATATACCACAAGTGCGCTAAGAGCACCAACAGCAACGAGAACACGGGCATAACAAGTTACATCCTTAGTTCTCTCCTGAGGGGGGAGGAGTTAACTAATGCGGCCACCAACGCAGCAGCCGCGGCGCCACACTAAACTTAGCAGTATCGACAATCTAAAGAATGCAGACGCCTATCTCAAGTGGACCAAGCGACGTGCAATATGTCAATCAACTCAATGAGGGTCGCTAATGCACATCCCGACTTAAAAACAACATAGCGTGCAGGTGCATGCAATAAATCGCCAAATTTATGAGAGTTGCTAATTGATTTCTCAAGAACATTGGCGCCGACCCTTTCTTATCTAAATGGCTTCCAGAAAGGAATGTTCCAGAAAACAACCCCTGGCCTACGTGACACACCACCACGCATCCCATGGCGTCCCCACGCGACGCGGGAGAATAAAACGACCAGCCCCGACCTATGGCAGGCAGTTCACAACTGAGAATTAACAACTAGCTACGCTCCGCGACACAGTTCGTCTTTCGGTGACCTAACACCTAAGCTCCGAATCGCTTGGTGAATCGGTTCACTCCGCGACGTCGTCATTATAACATATTGTATCGCGTCAAGTTAAATCGAGATTCCAACTGTAAATTCAATCAATAAACTACGTACCTCCTCATCGGCGTTTTCTTCGAGAACTCCGGCCACAAGATACTTAACTAAATATTTAATAGCAAATTATTAAATCGAATTAATAAATAAACTCCAGCAAAATCAAGAACCCAAAATCAAATATTTATTCTGCAAATAGGCCACAAGGGCACTTTTACATGACAAAGCGTAAATTTATACAATTAAAAAAAACTGAAATATTTGATAATGTTATAAAAAAATTAAATATTCCTGAGAAACTCCGGTATAAAAACTATAAATTCCACAATAATATTTTCTGTATTGGGTATAAGAATATAAATATAATTTGTAACCAGCTCTAAAAAAAGAAATTAATATTTAAAAAAATATAGAAAACAAACATCATCTTATTGATCCATTAATTACTTAAAATAATTTCACTTATTAAATTAAAAAAAAGGTGGAGCAGCAATATTTATTGACATAAATAAAAATCATCATAATCTTATTGAAGAATAAAATTTATTATACCCTTATTAGAGGTGTAATGTTGGCGGGATCGTGGAGGCGTACGGACAGCAAAACACGATGAGTAGAATTATGTGAATTTATTTAGGCGAAGATTTACAATGTTTTAAACTAAATCAAAAAAAGGCAACACTTATCTACGTAAGAGTGTCGACCCACGTAAGCAGGAGCGAGCACTCGAAGCGTAAATGATCCGCGGGTCTTCTAGCCAAAAGTCTCCGAACGTCCCACAAGTGGAAGCAGACAGAAAGCAATAAGCGAATAGACCGTGAGCCTTGTACTAATCAAGTTCGAATAACTCAAAAACACCTGAGAGTCTTATACATTCTACGTTGAACAAACGCTTGCGCGATCTATCTCGCCGGCAGCGCCATCTCTTAGGGAATTCAAATACTAAAGTTTTCATGTACCACAGAAATCCTAAAAACAAACGATAGCGTGTTCTAACTTGCGTGCAGCGCCATCTAAAGGGTACCCTGGTAACTCGTGTGCATGTATTTGTAAATAAGTGGTGTTACAACTCTCCCCCTCAGTTTCTTGAGGTCGTCCCGACCAAGAAACTGTAAGCGTAGTTCGGGTTAATGTTTCCGCGGTCGACCTCTACCTCGCGTTGTCGTCTTCGGTGCATTGGTCGTCTGATTACGGGGACGTCCTCTTTTTCGCAGCGGTTGCACGGGATCCGGTATCGAAGCCGCATCTCCCTTGAAGGGTTCTAAAGCGGAGGCGTGATAGGTCCCAACCGGAGTATCAGGTTGTTCAGAATTCGCTATCTGGTAGGAGGCTGGTCCAATTCGTTTGACTATCACATAAGGTCCATCTCTACGTGGTGCAAATTTTGCACTGAATCCTCGTGTAGCGTTGCTTATTGGATGAAGTTTGGCCATAACATGATCTCCGACTGAATATGTGGGGCTTTCTTTCCTCTTTTTGTCGACGTATTCTTTACGTGCTTCCTCCTTCATTTCTTGCACCTCCCTTGCTTTGAAGAGAGTATCTGATATTGTACGTAACTTAGGTGTGATCTCTGGGATGAAGGTCTCGGAAAGAACTATTTCACGAAAATCATGTTCGTTTTCCGCTGGTGTTCGTAATTCTCGTCCAAATGTGAGATATGCAGGGCTGAATCCTGTGGATGAACATTGAGCTGTGTTCATAGCGAATCTAATGCTTGGCAGTTTATCAGGCCAATTGCTATGGTCACCCTCTACTAGTATTGCAAGTTGGGTCTTCAGATCCCTATTCCGGCGCTCTACAGGATTTGCTTCGGGGTGATACACAGGAGTAAACGAGTGTTTGACACGGAGACAGTATACCACCTGCTGTAATACGGCGCTGACAAATTGTGGCCCGTTGTCGCTTATGACTCTTCTGGGAACTCCATATCTCAGGAATGAATATCCAGCTTTTCTCTTGCGAAGAATTGGGTAGTGGTCCGAAAAGGTCAAACGCGACCACCTCAAATCTCTTATTCATAGTTGTTGTCTGCAGCAGGCCAGCTGGTTTCTGATTTCTTGGTTTATATCGCTGACAAGGTACACACTGTTTGACGTAGCTGTCGATGTATTTTCGCATTCCTCTCCAAAAATACCTTTTTACGATTCTTTCGAAAGTCTTCTCAATGCCATAATGCCCAGCAAGAGGGTCGTCATGGTATGCACCTAGTATGTTAGCCCACTCGTGCTCAGGCACTACCAATTGCGCATCCTCTGTATCAGATAACGGTGAGTGTCGGTAGAGCAGACCGTTGTCCATAACGTAACCTTTCCCAATCCAGTAGATTGCGTTTTCACTGTCACCACCTTCCAGTGAGTCTACGATCTTGCTTATCCAAGCGTCCTTTCTCTGTTCCGCTCTTATTTCTGCTTAACTACGGACAGGCATATCGATGGTGACGCCGCAAACACTGCAGTCATGTTGGCTGTCTTCCGTACAAGGAGGTCGAGATAGTGCATCGGCTACAACGTTGATTCGACCGGGAGTATACTGTAACGTCAGGTCGTATGCTTGTAACATCAGAGCCCATCTGGCCAACCTGCCTGTCGGGGACTTCAAGGATAACAGCCATTTTAAAGCGTGGTGATCTGTCTTGACGACTGTAGGTAACCCTTCGATATAGCCTCTGAACTTTGTCACTGCCCACACGACGGCCAGCGCCTCACGCTCGGTTGTGGAGTAGTTTCGTTCTGCTGGGATAAGTAGGCGACTTGCGTATTCTACTGGGTGCTCTTCTGCAGCCTCCCCCTGGACCAGAACTGCTCCGAGCGCATAGTTACTTGCGTCTGTTTTAATCGTGTACGGTTGGCTCTCATCAGCTTGCTTCAATACAGGTGCCGTGGTGAGCATGCGCTTTAGCGTTGTATATGCAGTCGCTTGTTCTGTCTTCCATTCCCAAACAGCATTTTTCTTAGTGAGCCTCGAAAGTGGTTCCGCAATTTTAGAAAAGTTATGTATAAACCTGCGGTACCAGGAACAGGTTTGGAGAAAGGTGAGTAGGTGACGAACATTCTTGGGAGGCGGGAGGTCCAATATAGCAGATACCTTGCCTGGATCTACTTGTAGGCCATCGGGTGTGATATAGTGCCCAAGATACTTTATGGTCGAACACCCAAAACGGCATTTCTGGCGATTTATTGTTAGATTGTACTCGCGCATCTTCTCAAAAACGGCCTTCAGATCTTGCAGGTGCTCCTCAAAGGAAGTTGAAAAGACGATCAGATCATCCAGGTATGCCAACATCTTAACTTGATTCAAATCCACCCGGAATCTATCAATCAGGCGCTGAAACGTCGCAGGCGCATTGCGTAATCCGAACGGCATTCTTTTGAAGATAAAAATACCAAATGGCGTTATGAAACCAGTTTTCTTTCTGTCTTCCTCGCGGACGCTAATTTGCCAGTAACCGGCTTTAAGGTCCAGGGTGGACATGTAAGGAGTAGGTTTGGCATCATGTAGCAAGTCATCTACTCTGGGGATCGGGTATGGATCCGGTACAGTTATGGCGTTCAGTTTACGGTAGTCCACGCAAACCCGGGTATCGCCATTTGGCTTAGGAACCAGAACCACCGGTGCTGCCCAAGGTGTTTGCTGCGCTTCTATGATCCCCTCTTTTAGCATCTTGTCGATTTCCTTCCTCAGCGTTTCTTTCCTAGGAGCCGATAGGCGATATGGCGGTGTGCTAATGGGTGGGCTGTCTGAAGTGTCAATGTGATGCGCTATGTGTTTGGCGGCATGCGACTTTGCAGAGAAGACATCCGTAAACTTATCCAGCAAGGTCTGCATTTGCTCCTTTTGAGAGTCGTCCATAATACTGTCTTGTGTGATGTCGACGGACCAGATATCTAGCTCCTCTTCCACCGAACCTGGGAAGAGACTCTCCGAGTGAGGGGAAAGGGTCACCCCTTGTTCGTGTATAGCCCTCTGTGCATCGCGCATCATAAAATCCAGACTTGGCGAGAAACCGTCAAAGATTTTATATCTTCTGTCCGTTGCCGTGTCTTCAATCCGGTACAGTCGATAAGAAGACCCGTGGTGTCCCTTTTGAATCTTAGAAGACTGATTTTCATCTGTGGTTCGGCAGACCGTAGTGACACGTCCGTCATTATTAGCCTGGTGGCTGTTGTGCTCCTTCGGACTGGGCTCTATGGCAGCCTTCGAGATGTTTACGTCCGGTTTTCCTTTTACCTCGAATCGTAGAAAATCTTCTTCATATAGCTCATGTACCTCTGCCGGCTTATCCACGTACCACCATGTAAACTGGCCCATGTCGAAGATCATACGCGCAGCTTTAAGCAATTCGGCTCCCAGCAAAGTGCGGTTGTCTCGGGATTCTGGAAGAACGACGAAGGTTGTTGGGATGTTCCTCCCACAAAGATGCACCTCAACTGCTACCTTAAGCACAACCTGTCTCTTTGGGAAACCGTCGGCCAAGCTCAGCTGTACGGACTCCGTTCGAAATTCATATCCTGCTTCCTTCAACTGGCAGTACAGCTGATACGACGCTATGCTCGATTTGGAGCATGTATCAATGTACGCATATCCGTGTATATTTTTAATTGATATGCATACTACCGGTCTGGAGCTGGTCACTTCTTGGTAGTTAACGCTGCAGAAGCTTACGTCCTCTTCCTTAAGTGGCTGGCGTGGATGTTTGGTGCATGTAGGGCAATTGGTGCGTACCACCCCGGGTGTTCCACAGCCGTAGCATGAGAATCGCGGTGCTGATGGTAGGGGTCTTTGCGTTTGGACTACTAAACTAGTCGGCTTGGTCGGTACTGTCGATTTGCTCTCCTCAGACTTCTTCTTCCGGCAAACGTCTGCGGTGTGACCCGGATTCTTGCAATGGCTGCAGCGAGTTCGCTGGTGTGAACTCTTCACAGCTTGAGGCTTGTCTTCGAACAGCTCTTCGGCACTCTGGGCAGCCTTGAGGAGAGCATCAAAGGACCTGATGGAGTCCCTGGCGATCTTCTCCTTAATCCTCTTGCTCAAGGTCGCATACACCATGTCTAGTTGATGGCATTCAGGATGGGATGGTGGCGGCAACTGCGCGATCAGGTCTCTCTTCGCAGCTACGAATGTTTCCGTCAACTCATTTTCCCTTTGGTGCGTCCCCATGAGCTCTAGGTAGATGGAGGGAGCTGGTTTCTTAGGTGCGAATGCCCTCTGGAGTCGATCCTTAAAGTCGTCCCAAGAAGTGACAGTATTGGAAATGCCGTTCCACCATGTCGCAGCGTCGTCCTTCAGCACGAGTGGCAGGCTTTCTAGCGCGTCGTCGTCCTTCATCTTCTCCACGCGTTTGAAACAGGACGCCGCTGTCAGAAATGTTTTTACAAGTGTAGCATCTCTTTCCCCATTGTACGAGAAGTTAGCCAATGCGAACGATGTAGACCGCGCCGTAGTAGATACTGGAGGATCTGGGGAGCGCGTCCCCGCAATAGCCCCAAGCAGTTGCTGAAACTGAGCTTCTGACATGTTGACCGCCATCTTCTTCTGTACTACTCTTCTAGGTTTCCTCTTTGTCGATGTGACGCGTCCAGACTTCGTCACGACGTATTCTGTCTTCGAAGTGCCCGCGTTGGACGCCAGATTGTAATGTTGGCGGGATCGTGGAGGCGTATGGACAGCAAAACACGATGAGTAGAATTATGTGAATTTATTTAGGCGAAGATTTACAATGTTTTTAACTAAATCAAAAACTAGGCAACACTTATCTACGTAAGAGTGTCGACCCACGTAAGCAGAAGCGAGCACTCGAAGCGTAAATGATCTGCGGGTCTTCTAGTCAAAAGTCTCCGAACGTCCCACAAGTGGAAGCAGACAGAAAGCAATAAGCGAATAGACCGTGAGCCTTGTACTAATCAAGTTCGAATAACTCAAAAACACCTGAGAGTCTCATACATTCTACGTTGAACAAACGCTTGCGCGATCTATCTCGCCGGCAGCGCCATCTCTTAGGGAATTCAAATACTAAAGTTTTCATGTACCACAGAAATCCTAAAAACAAACGATAGCGTGTTCTAACTTGCGTGCAGCGCCATCTAACGGGTACCCTGGTAACTCGTGTGCATGTATTTGTAAATAAGTGGTGTTACAGAGGTAATATATTAAATTCGACTATGAAAACGCTCATAATTAATATTTGTGAAACAAAATATTCCAGAAGCACATAAACCATGAGACCTAAAAATCCTCAATATCTTATTTTTATAATTCCCACAATTACTAATCTAATATGAGCCACTGAAGAGTAAGCAATTAAAGATTTAATATCTACTTGACAAAAACAATTGAATCTTAAAATACTCTTAATAAACTAATAATTACTGAATTAAAATTAATTTCTAAACCATTTTTTGTAAAAAAATATTACACGTAATAATCCATATCGCCCTAATTTTATTATAATACCTGCTAAAATCATAGAACCTGATACAGGCGCCTGTACATGAGCTTAAAGTAATCACAAATGAACAAAATATATTGATATTTTAACTAAAAAAAGCTATAATTATTCTAAAATAAAGTAAATATAAATTTAAATATTTTAGAAATAAATTAAACTATATTTGTTATTATTAAAAATAAAAAAAGTCTAATAATAAATCAAGAAAAATATTTACTGCGAAATTTGCACCTGGAAGAGATGGACAAAACCAGATTAAAGGAAAACATGGATCAACTATCTGCGAAGTAGCACATCCAAGCAATCCTCATCCAGCCATCGGGAAGTTGCACACATCTGCAATTACAAAAAATGAATCAAGGGACAATGTTGTCCCAGCAGAGGAAGACCAAAGAAGGTACCTGTCCCGGTTCCATATGCTGGTACTCTATCGGGACGACACGAGCACCAGAGGGGGAGGTTGTAACACGATCATAGTAACGCCACAGAACACCAATGGTTGCACCGCGCAAGTGACTACCTACATATTGACCGACACCCACATGCACAGCCCCAGCTAACATAAATAACTATCAACTTTAAATTAAAAGGTTATTTATGTATGTATGTATTATGTTTAGTAAAACACTCCTTTGGTTTTTAATACATTTAATATGCTTGGGAGCACATGTTAACACGACTTACATACAAATATAAGTGCTATTATTCTGTATATATTTCTCCCCCCCCCCCCCGCCCTAAGTAACTGTCTACTAAACTCACAATTATTGGAATATCACATCATGAAATCAACATAAAAGAAACTAAGCCTAATAATCAACACCACCGAAATAACTGTTACTTAATCATTTCACTTTCATTATTATTCGTTGCTTTTGTCTGGCCTGTCATAAGGAGCCCTAGAATGCTGTCTAGCACTTTTAGGAACTTTCCCTACGGACTAACTTGGGTCAGGTGCCTTGAAGCCCAGCATTGAAGCCCACTGATCTGAGCTCGGTATTTCTATAATTCTATCATCCTGGTAATCATCATCATAAGCACTCTCCACCTCTATGCATTCTTCATTACTCACTTCTTGTCTACCTTCTTCCCCATTTGCACCGATTTTTGGTTGATCATTCTTTATGATTGAGACTTCTGCTGAGGTTTTAATTAATTGATCAATATGTCTATTGACCACCGACCCATCTGTTGCTTCAACTTGATAACTAGATGGGCCACCTTTGCTAACTACCCTTCCGGGTAACCACTTGGCACCTTTTCCATAATTTCTGTACATTACTTTCTGGCCGATGCTGCTTTCTCTTCGTTTTACTTGTGAATTTCGATCTATTTGCTGTTCTATTTTTTCTGAACTATATTATCCGGATGAATCGTGTCTAGCAAAGTGCGCAGCTTTCTATTCATTAGAAGTTCTGCTGGGCTTTTGTTTGTTGCCGAGCATGGGGTGGCCGGCAACCCTAGGAGCATGTTGGGTATTAAAACATCACATGGTAAATTACTTTTTTTTCGTAATTTGTTTTTTACTGTATTGAACCATCCTTTTCTGCTAAACCATTTGTCGCCGGATGTAAGGTGCGGTTTTAGAATGTTTTATTTTGTTTGCTTCCAAAAATCGCTCCATTTCTAGCGATGTAAACGATGTACCATTATCGGAAACGATAATTTAACACAAGCCATGGGTGGCAAATAACAATCGCAAGTGTTTTATGACTGTAGCCGAGTTTGTATTGGAGACCACAAATACTTCGGGCCATCTTGAATAAGAGTCAACAATGATAAGAACGTTCTTTCCTTGGAAGGGGCCTGCAAAGTCCATGTGTAACCTTGACCACGGCCTTGTCGGTGTAATCCATTCATGACTGGTCTTCGGGAGCATATGTCGATGTTCCAAGCAAATTGAACAGTTCCCAACAAGCCTTTTAATGTCTTCATTGAGTTGTGGCCACCACACGTAAGCCACACGAGATATGGGTTCCGCCACGAGCATAAGCATGTCCAGACTAAGGCTGTCTTCACCAACGGCTTTCGTCTTAATAGTCTTTAAAATTTTAATGAACTCATGCGGCGTAATGCTCGCAAGATCAAAAGCAGGGGAGACAAGGTGAAGCTTATTGGCAAGAGAGGACAGAGTTTGTTGTTTCACAGAAGCTTCTACACTAACCGGGGAATTACTAAAATGCCGGTTGATGGCGTTTAAGTCGAGCTCCTCTGTAGAACTTTGCGAAGCTTTTCCCACGCCCAATGATCTCAGAAACTTTCAGTGTTTGAGTCTGGAGGGCATTCGTGGATAGATTTATTGATATAGCGACGCCTAGCATCCCTACAGACTCTGTTACAGCTGTTGAGCGATTTGATGTAATTGAGTCGATTCGCCTCCGAAGGGTCCGCCCTGAGTTTGATGCGTGCCTTATCCTCGCCTAATCTCCGACGTCAGCCAAGGTGCAGGTAAATGCCTCAAACGTACCTGCTTCATGGGAGCATGCTTATCAAAAATCGCAAGCAATGTGTCGTTAAATGCCCTCAACCTATGGTCAACATCGGCCTGAACTTTATTGCTTTGCCAATCCGCTTGAATAATGTCTCTTTGAAGCGCCTGCAAGTCAACATTACGTAGGTCACGACGCAAAATAATTTTGTGCCTTTGCTTAGGGGGACGAATTTTGAAGGATGCATAAGTTAAATCGTGACATGAGAATCCTGCGGCATTATATTGGCCATGAGAAGCAACCAAATCCAAAGAAGAGGTTAAGATAAGAACCAAGAGTGAAGGAGGTCCATTGTGGGCGAAATGAGTGGGGCCAAGGGGCAAGATATTTAAATTGAGTGAAGTAACAAGCGACTGAAGCTTAAGGGAGCGATTATCATTTTTAATGAGACATGTATTGAAATCGTCCATAACTATGCGGTGGTCGAACTGAAGGCTAAGTTCTTCTAATGTTCTCTCGAGGGAGTCGAAATAATTAATGTGGGAAGATGGGCTATAAAATACACCCAGAAGAACCCTGGAATGATGCAAGGAGACGTTTAGAAATAAATACTCGGCAGAATTCGAATAGACTGTTGGTGACTGTGTGACAACTTGACAAGCTAGATCACTTTTTAAGTATATAGCGACACCACCACCTCAAACTGTCCTAGTTTCGCCATCATTAGTGCCAGTCCTGCCATTACGTATCAAACTATATCCAGGCAATGAATAAAGAACAGATGGTAGCGTGGGTTTAAGCCAAGATTCGGAAATAAGGATAGCGTCAATATTGCGGGAGCTAAAGGAAGAGAGTAATTCAGGGTAATGTGCCGGGATACTTTGCGCATTAATGTGAACCACGTTGAAACACTTTTTGGCTGAACCAAAGGTACATTCCAAACGATCACCTAAGTCGGGCATGTCCGCATCATCACTAATGGAATCATAATGGCTCGAAGACGATAAGGAAAAAAAACTCACTTTCTAAACTGGCGTTAAAAACGTCCGACATTAATCTAATTAATATAAAATCAGATTATATAAAATAAAATATATAGGTAAAAGGGTTAATTGATGTGAATGCAAAATTTTCTTCAATATTTAACTTTCGCACTAGACAGCCTCATTTGATCGCCAGCAGTTAACAATAAAAAAGAAAAATAAACACAAAAAAAAAATAAAAAACGTAGTTAAAAATAAACAAGGTTTCACAAAAAAAGTAAAACTAAATGAAAACATGAACACGCACGCACACGTTCCACTAAGAAAAATACACCTCCATCAAAGCAAGAATAAAACGTTACTGTCAGCTTTGACATTAAATATTCATGTGACAACTGACAAGTGAAGTGACCATCACTAAAACTAATAATTAGATGAAGGTATTAGATTAAAAATAAAATGAAATCGGGAACTGCATCAAACACTTATGAAGGACAAGCAACTAACGCGATCCAGAAGGGGCAGGTGTCTTCTTGAAAGGTCGAGTTGGTGGAGGTGGACAGACCATACAGCATCCCGGGTCCGTACACATGCAAACTTGACCAAAATAGGTCTAGGCTTAGACATACAGGGACTGCCCAGGCGCTGGCAAGCAAGGAATGACTGTGAAGTAATTAACTCAACCTGCAGAGTTTCCCTAAAAGCTGTTGAGACAATCTCAGCCACATCCTCATTCTCCGCTTCCTTGACACCATGTAGCAATAGGATGCCTGACCGTGACCTCGATTCCAGCTCCTCCAGAGATGCCAACACAAAGTGCATCTGTTGTTGCAGGGACTCCACAGTCCTCCAGATGAAAGCTTTAAATGTCTGGAATTCGGCATGCACCTGCGGCAGTTATTATATAAGAATAAGAGTCATAGTCATAGTATTTATTCATATAACAATACAGGTATTGTGTTTGAAATACATTTGCAATTCATTACATAGTTACATACTAAGAATAATAATAATAATATTAGAGAAGAAAAAAGAAAGTCACAAAAGCAAATTAAAAATGTCAAATATCAAGGAAAGTAGTTTACAAAATAATTAAAATTAAACACTGTCAAATATTTCATCGATTGTGTAAAAGCAACCTCTCAATAAAAAACTTTTCAATTCCCTATGAAACAAAGAGTTATCCGTGATGATTTTTAATTTAGTAGGCAACCTGTTAAACAGTTTTATGGCTTGGTGAGCAGCGGAATGCGCAACGACCTTGAGTCTGGGATAGAACTTAAGTTTACTGTTTTTGGTGCGCGTGAGTAAGCGATTATATCTATCCTCAAATGATTCATTCTTGTGGAACTTTATGAGCAGCACCAAGACATACAAAGTGGGTACCGTGAGAATTCCTAATTCTTTAAAATAATGTCTACACGAGACCCATGGAGGTATGCGAAACATAGTACGAACTGCTCTCTTTTGTATAATAAGTGCTCTGTTAATATTATACTGATAGCTGTTTCCCCAGAGTTTGATGCTATATCTTAACTTCGATTCTATCAAGGCGTAATAGACTGTCTTGAGCTGATCAATTCCCATGACCTCCCTGAAACACCGTAAGGCATAGCACGCTGATGCAATAGAGCTTTCGACAAACTCCAGCTCAGGTTTCCAATTTAGATGGGAATCAATACGTACGCCAAGACATTTAACATGGTCTACTACGTCTATGATCTTTCCATTTATCAATACTTCAAGTTTATCAGTCTTTTTGGAATTATAATTAAACAATACTAATTTAGTCTTATCAGTGAAGACTGCATCCTTCATAATTTTATTCAATTCATCAATACTATCAGCACTAACAGTCGCATTGGTATCATCTGCATATACCGTCAACATGCAATTTTTTGTTGTATTATTAATAAAATGTATGAGGTCGTTATTAAATACGAAAAATAATAAAGGACCCAGAATTGAACCCTGAGGGACACCCCGCCTAACATCCGTGACCTTAGAAGCAATAGATTTTTCGTAAAAGTTTTGAACATTCAGTATTTCTACAAATTGTTTTCTATTTTGAAGATATTTTAACAGGAGCCGATATACGTTGCCTCTGATTCCATAGAAATCGAGTTTTTTCATAAGAATCCCATGGTCGACTAAATCAAAAGCAGAGCTTAGGTCAACAAAAAGGCTCGCCACTCTTTTTCCCTTATTAAGCTCTTTCACTATATCATTTACAAGAGTATCAATAGCGTCAGTGGTCCCTAGATTCTTTTGAAATCCAAATTGCCGGTGGCTGATAATATCATACGCTAAGAAGTGATCTAAGAGACGTGATTAGACCAAGAAAAAAAAAACAACTTAAAAATCTTCCTCTTATAACACTTATAAATTATAATGTAAATATACTTTTTAATAAAACATAATCTTCATAATATAAATTATAAACACTCAATAAATGTAAATCATTAATTATTAAATATATTATTAAACGAAATCTATAATACATTGTTAAATCAGTTGAAATATAAAAAAATTAAAAATAAAAATATTTTAATATCTCAATGAAACTAACTCTAAAATCATGTCCTTAGAATAAAATCCAGCTGTAGGGTTGCCAGGTGAGAAAAAGCCCAATTGTTGGTTGTTTATTTATTCTTTACGAAACTTACAAGTTATCATACAACTGGGGTTATATTCAAATAACATAAATCCCTATTCAAGGATCACGGGGTTAACTGCGTGCCTATCGCACCCTTTATCCGTCGCAGCTTACTTTACACCTGATGACTGCAGGGCTATCGATCAGGGCAAGTATTTACTATGACTTCAAGTGGACTGCGGGGCTATCGCACTCGTCGCCGTCTAGCTAGTGAAGGATTTTGCGGCGCGCTCGGTGGAGTTATATACGCTGGGGCTGTGTATGTGGGCGTCGTTGCATATGTAGGTCGTCACTTGCGCGGTGCAACCGTTGGTATTCAGTTGCGATACTATGATCGTGTTACAACCTCCCCCTCTGGTGCTCGTGTCATCCCGATAGAGTACCAGCATATGGAACCGGGACAGGTACCTTCTTTGGTCTTCCTCTGCTGGGACAACATTGTCCCTTAATTCATATTTTGTAATTGCAGATGTGTCGAACTTCCCGATGGCTTGATGAGGATTGTTTGGATGTGCTACTTCGTAGATAGTTGATCCATGTTTTCCTTCAATCAGGTTTTGTCCATCTCTTCCAGTGTCCAAATTTCGCAATAAATCTTGATCACTAAATGAATGTGTTGTGATCAGGACCAAATCACCTTTTTGTAACCAGGGTCAGGAGATAGGATGTTTTTTGTCACCTTCCCCCTGCACCAGAGCTGCGCCAATTGCGTATTGGTTTGCATCTGTTTTGATTTTGAAGGCATCGTTACCTTCTGGTTGTTTTAATACTGGTGCTGTTGTCAGTGCAGTTTTGAGATAGACAACGTTTTCTTTGGCTCGGCGAACTGTTCTTGACTGAACGTTTCTGCCATTTCAGCGGTAGTCTTGAATTTGTTAATAGTTGAGAGTAGATATAGTTTGTTTATGAAGACAGTTGTAAGTGCATTGATTTGACACTTGGCAGTTCGTTTATATTTCCGTTGGGAGCCAGAAGTAGGGTTGCCAGATGAGAAAAAGCCCAATTGTTGGTTGTTTATTTATTCTTTACGAAACTTACAAGTTATCATACAACTGGGGTTATATTCAAATAACATAAATCCCTATTCAAGGATCACGGGGTTAACTGCGTGGCTATCGCACCCTTTATCCGTCGCAGCTTACTTTACACCTGATGACTGCAGGGCTATCGATCAGGGCAAGTACTTACTATGACTTTGAGTGGACTGCGGGGCTATCGCACTCGTCGCCGTCTAGCTAGTGAATGATGCTCCGGCTCGCACGGTCGCCTTATATACGCTGCGGCTGTGTATGTGTACGTCGATGCGTTGTGCGGTGCAACCATTGGTGTTCTGCGGCGTTACTATGATCGTGTTACACAGCTAAAAAATTAATACCACATAACTGACTGACTGACTGACTGACTGACATATCAACGCACAGCCCAAACCGCTGGTCCTAGACATTCCAAATTTGGCACGTAAGTTTCTTATAAGGTCTAGGGGTGCACTAAAAAAGGATTTTATTAAAATTCAACCCCTAAGGGGGTGAAATGGGGGTCCGAAGTTTGTATGGGGAAACAAGATTAGTTGGGCTATTTTATTCGAAACTTCACAGGAGTATTTCTAACGATAAATGAGTAAATACGTGTTTCAGATTTTTTGAGAAATTAACCCCTAAAAGGAGGAAAGGTGGTGACAAATTCTGAAAATCGGCATGGGTATTGTTTTTATGATATACCGGGTCGCTGATAACGAAAAAAACAATGATTTTAAAATCTCACGTGGAGGATGTGACATACCATCCCTCTGTTGGGGTGCGAGGGGGATGAAATGTCTAAATATTAATATGGGTGTCGTTTTTATGGTTTTTTGGGACGTTAATTACGAAAATGGCATCGGTTTTGAAATTTAATATTGTGGACATGAAAACTTTTGAAAGTTTGTGCCAAATTTCAAGAAATAACTGAGTGACTGACATATCAACGCACAGCGCAAACTGCTGGTTCTAGAGATTCCAAATTTAGTGTGTAGGTTCCATATAAGGTCTTAAGGTGCATTAAGAAAGGATTTTTCAAAATTCAACCCCTAAGGGGGTGAAATGGGGGTCCGAAGTTTGTATGGGGAATCAAGATTAGTTGGATTATTTTATTCGAAACTTCACAGGAGTATTTCTAACGATAAATGAGTAAACATGTGTTTCAGAAATTCTGAAAATCGATATGGGTGTAATTTCTATGGTTTATCGGGTCGCTGATTACGTAAACAACAATGATTTTAAAATGCCACGTGGAGGACGTGAAGTACCATCCCCTCTGTTGGGGACCGAGGGGGTTGGAATGTCTAAATATTAATATGGGTGTGATTTTTATGATTTTTTGGGTCGGCCATATTGATTTTCTTCATTTCCGTCCTGATTTCGTTCAAAATCGATATCTGAGCGTCTGAGAGGTCCCCTAATACGACTCCAAGGTAAAAGTTGGAAAAAGTGGCGGCGATATTGCTTTTCTTCAATTCCGTCCCGATTTCGTTCAAAATCAATATCTGAGCGTCCGAGAGGTCCCCTAATACGACTCCAAGGTAAAATTTGGAAAAAGTCGCAGCCATATTGATTTTTTTTTCCGTCCCGATTTCGTTCAAAATCGATATCTGAGCCGATAGGTCTCGTAATACGAATCCTAGGTAAAATTTAGAAAAAGTGGCGGCCATATTAATTTTTATCATCTCCGTCCCGATTTCGTTCAAAATCGATATCCGAGCGTCCGAGAGGTCCCTTAATACGAATCCGAGGTAAAATTTGGAAATAGTGGCAGCCATATTGTTTTTCTTCCGTTTCAACCCGATTTCGTTCAAAATCAATATCTGAGCGTCCGTGAGGTCCCCTAATACGAATTTGAGGTAAAATTTGGAAAAAGTGGCGGCCATATTGATTTTCTTTATTTTCGTCTCGATTTCGTTTTAAATCGATATCTGAGCGTACGGGAGGTCTCTTAATACGAATCCGAGGTAAAATTTCTACAAGTGGCGGCCATATTGATTTTCTTTTTCTTCGTCCCGATTTCGTTGAAAATCGATATCTGAGCGTCCGAGAGGTCTTTTAATACCAATCTGAGGTAAAATTTGGCACTCCATACCTGCCTGCATGCAAAAAAGTTTAATGTTACTATATAGGCGTGTGGGATATCTATGGATTTGCTTTTAAAAGCGACATAGAGATTTCGATATTTTTTTCCATTTAAATCAACCTTTAGATTTTTTTTTATCGTATGGCATTTATTTACTAACCGTCAGATCTTTGAGAAGACAAGTATGGTTGCCAGTTTTTGTTGCACTTTTAGCACCACTCAGGGGTCACGTGTAGGGTAACGGTGGGTACTCCCTACGAACGTGGTGCAACTCCGACCCCCCTTTGTCAAGTGAGTGGGCTTGACTGTTAGAAGTTCGCAAGCCGCCCGAAGGCCTCTAACTTGGCTTAACCATTGCTGTCGTAGACAGCAGCAGGGATCAACGGCTAAGCATACCTACCAAAGCACGAGAGTCAGTTAGTAACCACTCAAAGCGGTCACCCATCCAAGAACTGACCTGCGCCCACACCCATGTCTACACAACCATGCTCCCTGAACCCACATAGTATTACTCAACAAGAGAAAATTGCAACTCCTAAATCTCAGCAAAGCCACGTCAGCCCTCAGCTGACCACATCTTCAGGGCTGCGAACTGAGATCACGTTAGAGAATGTGGGCGAAATTGTTTCTGTACAGTTAAAAAATAATAACACATCGATATTTGCGGAATGCAGGAGGATAATTCAAGCTGAAATCAATAAGGCAATTACGAGCTTGAGGGAGGAGGTAAAACAAGAAACCCAGACTCTCTTTAAGGAAAATAATTTTAGAAAGGCTGAAATCCAGAAATTAGATACCGAAATATTAAACTTAAAACAGGCGAACCAATTGCTGACTGCTAATATTCAGCATATAAAGGAAAACATTAATGAAACAGTGGTAACAAATATGGCTTCTTCAACAAGCAGCCTGAATAAAAATTTTGCTGAACTTAGACAAGAAGTAAATAAACTCGCCATTTCCGTGGACGGGACTGCTGATGAATATCAAGCACTATGCTTAGTGATAGAAGACCATGATAAGCGCATGCTGACGGTAGAATCCGAGGCAATCATAATGAAACAAGACTTGGTATCCACAATAAGCCAGATAACATCTTTTGTATCAGAATCAAAGCAGACCCAAGCTATGGACTATGCTGGCATAACAGCATCGCATTCTGTTAAGCAACCCGATTTGATGAATTCACCAAACAGTCAACTGACTCAACGGACGGCCCCTGCGCTATCTATTAGGACAGTACTCAAGGACCGAGCACCTACTAGGATGTACACACATCAAGGGAAGGAAATGGAAGGCGAAGAAAATCCTGGGAATTCATCACTAAGACAATCAAATCGTCAAAGCTCTCGCCGAACTATTATACGAGCGACTGGTGATGAAGACACCAAGTTACGAGTGGCTGAACCGCGGAAATATATACATGCCTGGAATTTTCACGTGGATACTACAGAGCAAGATATCATATCATATATGAAGAGAAAATTACCGAGCGATGACTACACTGCTAAGAAACCTAGTCCAATCCACAGTCGTCATAACTGCTTTATAATAGGCGTCTCAGTTAAAGAATTCGAGTTCTTCATGTCACCGACGGTGTGGCCGCGCACGACAGCTCTACAAGAATGGTACACGAACGGGAGAAAACGTACACAGAGAAAAACGTTTTTTCGTACCAAAAGTAAGGAGGAAGCAAAAACTGCATCAGTATAAGTTATTCTACCAAAACGTACGAGGATTGAAGGGAAAAGTAGCTACCGTAAAAAATGAACTCTATACGTTCGATGCTGACATAATAGCACTCACAGAAACCCGTCTCGACGACTCGGTTTTTGATTCCGAACTCTTTCCAAGCAACTGGATCGTGCTGCGAGGTGACCGAAGGGGGCGCGGTGGTGGTGGCGTGCTGCTAGCTGCACGCCTACCGCTCAAGCTTCGCCGGGTCGAGTGTGGCGCATTGACCGATGATGAAATGGTATGTGCTCATGTTACTGCGGGCTCAACGCGCTTTATCTGCTGTGTTGTATATCTTCCACCACGAATATCGGACTCTAGATATCACTCCATATTTCAGTGCTTGGAACGAATTGTGAATTTGTATTGTCTACCAATAATTATATTAGGCGACTTTAACCTATATTCGACAACTACGTCTGTACGCAACGATTATGAATTGTTTTTATCTGCATGTAATGTATCCCAGAAAAATTGTATCGTCAATGGTAATCAGCGTATTCTTGATCTTGTACTAGTGAACCCGGCGGTGGCTTCAGTCTCGGTATCAGAGGGTATACATGGCTTGGTGTCCGCTGAGTTGCATCACAGTCCGTTGGATATAGGCGTGGAAATAAGTTCACGTTTCTCTGCTCATAAAAACCAAGCTCCAGAGCCCTCAAACAGTAATGACGAGAGGAATTTTCGTAAAGCCGACTTTCCCCTTCTCTATTCCTTGCTTTTGCAGATTGACTGGTCGATGATTTACTTATTGGAGGATTTGGAGGAGGCTGTAAAGTTTATTTACAAAAAGATTAACGACATACTTGATATATCAGTTCCACTTAAGAAAAAGGGAAAAGTGGCTGCTATATACCCCAACTGGTTTTCTTCAGACCTAATATATATAAACCAGTTAAAAAACAACTATCATAAGTTGTACAAATTGACTTGCAATGAGTTATATTACGCTTTCTTCTATTACTATAGAAAACTTGTAAGGGTCATGTCTGAGGAAGCCATGAGGAAACATCGAGATGTTATACAATCTAATATAGCACGTAATTCAAGCTCCTTTTGGTCTTACATAAAGTTTAATCGTGAATGTAACGAGCCGGCTGTGTTCGGCGACCTAACAAGGCAGCAAGTAGCAGACTCCTTCGCTGAGTTCTTTGAAGGTGTGTTCTTGGACAGGGCGCCTACGCTAGACGCTGAGGCTGCGAGTTCAGCTGCTAGCAGACCTGCTCAGGGGATGACTCACGTGACCATTGAGCATATCGGTCTGAGTGAGGTCTGCACTGTTCTGAAAAAACTCGCTCCTAAATTCACTCAGGGTCCAGATCGTATCCCTCAATTTTTAGTAAAAGATTGCCACGACGTCCTTACAGCACCTCTGCATTATGTTTTTAACCTTTCACTTAAGACAGGTAAATACCCTTCTGTTTGGAAAACCTCAAAGGTAATACCTATACATAAAAGTGGCTCAAAATCAGAAATACAGAATTACAGGCCAGTGGCAGTCTTGTGTGTGTTTGGGAAAGTGTTTGAGTCCGTGATACATACAAAATTGTTCAACCAATTGAAGGGTGAGTTCTGCGACGAGCAGCACGGGTTTTTACCACAAAAGTCGACTAAGACGAACCTAATGAATGTCACTACTTTTATAGCGAATAGTCTGGAAACCCACAAACAGGTAGACGTAGCATATTTCGACTTTCAAAAGGCATTCGATCGTGTGAATAATGAGACGTTATTGTACAAGCTGGCACTAATTGGTCTTTCGGTAAAGCTTCTTAATTTCATGGCAGACTACTTGTCTAACAGAGTGCAGTTTGTACAATACCAAGGATATAAATCTATACCTTACCAGGTTACTTCCGGTATAGGTCAGGGAAGTAGTCTCGGACCCTTATTATTTCTCCCGACTCAGATTGTACATTCTTTTTGTCTTATGTTTGCTGACGATGTTAAACTGGCTTATCCGGTGAGCAGTTTACATGATACCGCTTTGCTTCAAGCAGACATAAACAGGATACAAGACTGGGGGACAACCAATAGTCTAGAGCTACACATCTCAAAATGTTCGATAGTTACATATACACGGTCGAAGTATCCAATCCATACAGATTATTTCATAGAGGGTGAAAAAATTAAGCGAACCACGTTGGTGAAAGACCTAGGCACATGGTTTGACACGCAATTAACATTTCATCACCAGGTCTTCGAAACTTGCAAAGTTGCTCGAAAACGCATGGGTTTTATCATGCGGCAAACCAAACACTTCAGTAATAGGCGAACTTTAGACATGCTATACCACTCATTTGTGAGAAGTAAATTGGATAGCAATGCAATTGTATGGGGCCCGTATGAAGACAAATATATTTTGATTCTGGAGAAAATTCAAAAATCGTTTACAAGGTATCTATTTCAAAAAATATACTTTTATTATCCCTACCTCTACCCAACGCCGTATGTCCTGGGAATGGTGGGCTACCGGGCGTTGGAAATGCGGAGAAATCTCACCCTGGTACGATTCCTCATCCGATTAATAAGAGGCAACTCGAGGAACAGCTATCTACTAGCGCAGGTATCCTTTAATATTCCGCCAGTCACACGGCATAATCTGCGCCGTCGTAAGCTGTCCCTGATTAGAATTCCAAGCTCTAACACTAGGTCTCTGTCTAACTCACCTCTCTACCGAGCCATGGGTCTCGTTAACATTATATTAGACCAAGACGGAACTCTTGACTTGTTCGCGACCCCTGAGCCTAGATTTGTGGCCGCGGCCGGGCACTACCTGGAGACTATTGTGGCCTCAAGCACCATTATTTAAGTATTGTTATTATTATTCAGTGTTCACATTTATTATAATAATGTAATTCTCTATCACTTAGTATGTTATCTATATGTCATGTCTAGTGTATGCTGTTAGTGACAATATATTGTATGAATAAATAAATAAATAAATAAATTGCTTAGCCTCGCATACCGCACGCGGTCGGCGGGTGCCACTGGGCCACGAGCGCTCTAAATTCTTGATAGTTTGTGCCAAATTGCAATTCAGTTCAGTAAAAGCAACTTGGTTGTAACAGACGGACTGACAGTAAGGAGTGCGAATGGAAGTGAGGCCAAATTTTCTTTTTGGATGCTCCAATGGGAACTGGCAAAACCTACCTAATAAATTTAATTTTAGGTAAAATAAATGTTACACGTGATATTGAATTAGCCGTATTTCTGTACTACAAAGGACCAGAGTTTATGACCGCTGCGCGCTGCTTGGTCGTTATCAGACCTATTGGTGTTACTGTAGTACACAGATACTTTTATTAAGGGCCATTTAAGACATGCTTTTATTTCATCGGCCCTTTCCCCTTCGGCCTCTCGGAAATGTATGATAATAGTTTTCGATCCTTATTTTTGCCAAAATCAAATGAAATTCAACAGTTTGCCGGTTCTCAGAATGTATACAGACTTTTCATCTGTTCATCTGTTAATGAATCACTATCACCAAACTTCGTATACCGAAACCCCCAGAATGTTACAACTACTTTTCTGGAGACCGCATCTAAATCGGTTCAGCCAAACGCGAGATAATCGTGGACAACATACGAACCTGTTTTTTGTAGACGGCTAAAAATTTTGCTTAGTACGCGGGCGAAGCCGCGGGCAAATGCTAGTTTAAACATAAAGAAGTAAGAGGTAAATAATATCTTATACCCCCTATACGAGTATAGCGAGTATCTTGAATATTATTTATTATATGAATTACTACTCCAGCATAATTAAATAATAAAGCTTTAAATATAACATAGGTTAATAAATGCCGTACATAGGTTAAAAATAATAATGTCCGCTGGATGCGGATGGCGCAGGACCGGTCATTGTCTAGAAGGGAACCGACGTCAGCGTGTCACCACTGTAATGGTGTAGAAGACACAGCGCAGCACACGCTGGCAGAGTGCCCCGGATGGGCTGAGCAGAGAAACCGTTTGGTTTCAACAGTCGGGGCGGACTTAACCTTGCCGGCTATTGTGAAGACCATGGTCGAAACCAGGCGGTGCTGGCAAGCCGTAGCCTTCTTTTGCGAGGAAGTAATGGCGAGTAAAGAGGTGGCCGAGCGCGCACGGGAAGAAGATGCCGGAGCCGACCCGATGCGGCGCAGACGGATAGGGCGCAGGCGTCTGGCGCACGATCGCCGGTTGCCGCCATAGTGAGGACCTCCGGGTGGCAGTCACGGGGGCGTCTGCTATCCACTGGAAAGGAGTCCTCGAGATGAGGGGCGTGCATAGTGTTCTGGTACGCCCCTAACAGTGTTTGGGTGATCCAGCAAATCACCCAGGGACGGGCCCGCTGGGCAACTGCTGGTGGAGTCGCGGATGTGTGCTACAGCGTTCCCGTGGCTCCACCATAAGCAGTGTGAAGGACACCCCAGGTTTTTAGTCAGTAGGAATCTGACATATCCACTGCGCTTCCCCCGAGGCGTAGTGGAATCTCATGAAAGATTTTCCTGGGTAAAAAAAAAAAAAAAGGAAGCTAAGAGGTACCCAGGGCCGGCCTGTTTGGGCTGCCGGCTGGCCCGAGGAGGGCGCTCCCAACGGGCTTACTTAGCCCGTTGAGGATGCGTTATGGTGGGACCGAAGAAGAAGGGTTCATCCTATCTTCTGTGTCCGAGGTGGGATCGCAGGGGGAGAGGCATGATGGTATTACGGTGCGCCACTCTCCCTACCCCCCTGCGAACTTGGCGGGGCCGTTCCGCAGAGGAAGAGGAATGCCGGTATTACGGTGCGCCGCTTTCCCTATCCTCTGCGGCCGAGGTGTGGTTCGTGGCGGAGCTACAGACCTAATCCGCCACCGGGCGCCGGAAGTTTTTCCGGTACCCATGACCTCCTTGTAGCGGACTCAGGGGGGTCCGCTACTGTAAAATATGGAGGTCGAGGAGGAAGGCACGCTGAAACATCTGGCGTGCCTAACGTGGAGGGCCTCCGGGCATCTACGAGGGAGCCGCTTTGGAGCGGCTGCCGCCGGCTGGGTCGCGGATGTGTGCGCAAGCGTTCCCGTGACCTCGCCAAAAGGCGGCGAGGCGGCGAATGGGGGGGTTTTTAGTGGGTACACCGTGGGTCTCATTAGCCTGTACGGGAGTCCCACATAACCACTCGGGTCACCCCCTGCGCCCGGGTGGTATGCGTAACGCATTTCCCCCCCCCCCCTGAAAAAAAAAGGACCGGTCATTGTGAAAGTCTTTGGGGGAGGCCTATGTCCAGCAGTGGACGTCTTTCGGCTGACATGATGATGATGATGATGATGATGAATAAATGAAAGAATGCTAAATCTGGTAATCCTTTAATTAAAATTCTTATTATTCAACCTAATTTTCTTAAAGTTGTAAATGCTATTGTATGACTTCGAGTGGACTGCGGGGCTATCGCACTCGTCGCCGTCTAGCTAGTGAATAATTTTGCGGCGCACGTGGTGGCGTTATATACGCTGGGGCTGTGTATGTGGGCGTCGTTGCATATGTAGGTCGTCACTTGCGCGGTGCAACCATTGGTGTTCTGTGGCGTTACTATGATCGTGTTACAACCTCCCCCTCTTGTGCTCGTGTCGTCCCCATAGACTACCAGCATATGGAACCGGGACAGGTACCAGGAATATGTTTTTTTAAATCATATTCATAATTAGCTGTAATTCCAGCTATAAATACTTGTACGATCCAAGTATCGCACATTTCGCGTGTCAGCATTAAATATGTAAGGTTTTAATAAATCGATGTATCGGCGATTACGCCACCTATGAATCAGTCTACGTTTAGACGTTCTCCTAGCTAGTACTTATACATTTTACCTTGGTTATCAATAAAATCATACAACGCCATCAGTGTTTCTATCAAATCTACAACAACTATCAAGAATCAATCATCACAGGTGTACTATCCGTACAACACTGTTAAACGTGAAAGTAATAATATTTGTTCTAATATAAATATCTGATAGTAAATTATTAAACCTAATTAATAAATAAACTCCAGCAGTTACTAAAGTCGAAGAATGAAATCCTCATCAACAATTTTCTTTGTGACCAATATTTGTCAATATTTAAAAAAATATTCCCTAAACTGACCGAATTTACTATTGACAGATTTCATTTGGAAATTTGGACTTGAATCCCATAGAAAAAGTTGTTGTAATGACTTCAGGGTTTTCATATTCATACATTAAACTCCTTTCTGTACAAGGTTTTATTTACATTGCATGGTTAGTATGAATGTAAGTTATACTGATTTTTGCAATCCCTTTTTCAACCACTTGCCGGTATCTGATTGAGCTGAAATTTGGCATACTTATGTAAACTCCCTGACCGCACAATATAATGGCGCAGGATGGAGACATAAGATGAGCATAGCAACTCTTGAACTAGACAAGATAAACACGTAGTGTTTGGGTTCATTTGAACCTCGGTGCGCATAGTCAGGAGGTTTCTCACTCTGCGGCCCTAACAACCACCGATAAGCATGAGCCCTATCCCGCTGCTATATGTATATTGAATGTGTTTATTTTAGATATTAACATTTTTAAAATTGTATAATTAAACTTTCTATGTCATTGTTGATCCAGTATGATGTTCGAATAAATGGTGATCCACCTTTTTCTAGTGTACAAACAAATCCAATTAAATTTACCGGGTATACTCTGTGATAGGCAAACACTCGTATCTGCACGTATGAATATAATAAGCTTTAATTAGATTAACGACAGATAAGAGTGTGTGCCTACTTGAAAAGCGATTTCCTCTCAGAGCACGTAATCTGATAATACAAGTTGGGCCCTGTAACTGGAGCAAATATTTAAAAGGACGCTTCCTTAGAGCATCTACAGTAACACCTGGTGTAAAATTTTGTGTTTTTTTTTAAATTTGTTTCGGAGATATTTTCATCTAAAGTTATGACCTCCGAGTAATGGATCTTGACACCACGAGATTATAGCACATCAGTGTCTAAGGTAGTATCAAGTTATGAGTCATAATTGTTTTTGATTTCTTGTAAATAAAAAATTGTCAGAATAGTCTCTTCAGAAAAGTAATAAATATACACGTAAGCCATATTTGAAGTAAAAAAAAAATCAAAACACTATATTTACTTGGAAATATTCGCTGGCCCGCTCAATAGTCCACCTTTTAATTTTTTGCTTGTGTTATAGGGCCCAGCCTGTATAAATTGTAATGTTAAAACTGGAATAAGAGTATAATGATATACAGATGTTACATACGAGTATTCTATGTACCCCGACTAGTGTGTTTCCTTGCCAACCCCTTCTCACCTCGCTACTGCAAGTTTACTTATTTTAATTTTAGCGCTTAGAGATCATCTACATCTCTAAGGACTTTGAAATAATTGTTATTAATCGTATTTAGACGCTCAGAGACCATATACATCTCTGAGATATTAAATTAATTTTATGTACATTTTGTTTATTCGGACACAGATCGTATTCAATACGTCATTAATATTTGCAAATTTATTTTCATTGAATTGTTATACAGTATATTTTTTTAATCATTATTATTAAGTAAGTTTGTCAGTTTTTTAAAATTTTATAAATTCACGCTTTGACATGTAAAAGTGCATTGTTATATATACTATTTGCAGAATAAATATTTGATTTTGATTTTGCATGATTGATTTTGAATAAAATTTTGGTATATCGATGGTGACTTAGCAAGTATCTCAAAATCGAGTAAATGCAGATCCAGCATCACTTAGCTATTAATTTCAGATCAAAGTATACCCGTTAAATTAATTTGGATTTGATTGTACACTAGAAAAAAGTGGATCAACATTTATCAGAACTTCATACTGGATCAACAATTATATAGAAAGGTTAATTGTTTAACTTAAAAAAAGTTAAAATAAAATAAACATAGTCAATATAACTATGAAAGAAGGACTGGGATCTGCTTATCGGTGGTGGTTAGTGCCGCAGAATTAGGAACTTCCTGATAATTCCCACCGTGTCCAGGAGTACTAAACATACTTTAAAGCGACAACTTGAATCCCACAAGAACGTTATGTAGAGCAAGTTGCTGGGAATAATCCTAGGACAAACATTAAAATAAGGACAAACATTTAACTGTTAAAAGGGCAATTGTACTGTTTTGACAATAGAGTACCTTCCTATAAGAAAAATACAATTTCATAGGCTACGGTATCTGTTTACCACCAGAACGGCCGTATGCATGTTTGCCACCATCATGATGTAATAAAAAATGGAGAAAAACAGTTCTTGTGAGGGAAAAATATACATACATACTACGGCGCACCTACAGCTATATATATATTTTTTAATTAAATTTAACGCTGCGCTGAAATTTGATGGAGTGGAACTGCTGATGATGATCAGAACGGAACTCTTCAACGACGCGTAGTTCACGTTTGGCGATTTGTTCTCTTCGTTTTGTTTGTCAAGCAAGCAAGGTTTTTTCATGATTCCATGAGGAATTGAGGGTACTTAGTCTTCTACCATTATAAACATACATTATAGCGATTTTTATTTTATTGTATATCTATCTAACAGTGCACCATCTAAGTATAATAATCTTTTACCGGCCTCCCCCATTGAAGTAGGTTTTTTTTCTTAAAAATTATGTATTAACATTTTATAAGTTAAACAATTAACCTGTCTATGTCATTGTTAATCCAGTATGAAGTTCGAATAAATGTTGATCCACCTTTTCCTAGCGTTCAAACAAATCCAATAAAAGTTTACCGGGTATACTTTGATTTTTGTGACGCTGAATTTGAATTTACTCGATTTTGAGATACTCGCCAAGTAACCATCGATATACCAAATTTACGAAGAACGGTGCTATAAAGTTAAAATAAGATTTGTTGTTGCTTTGTTGCTCTTTGTAATTGTTTCATTAGTGTGAGTTGAGCAATTAAAAAGTTTTGGTTTTGTATTGTAAGTACCTATTCTACTGTTTTAGTTATCGTAGCTCCTAAACGTCTCAATTGATTTTAATTCAGTTTTTCGGGTTGAAAGATGTAGGCGCTAATATCATTTTTTAATACCACCTCGGTGGCAAACAAGCCTACAGGCCGCGTAATGGTAAGCGGTCACCGCAGCCTATGGACACCAGCAAATCCAGGGTTGTCACATTTTCGTTGCCGATCCTTAAAAAAATTATAAACTCCTTTATTGAAGTACCCTATACTGTAGTCCCTCGAAAAAATCTCGGCAGGGCGATCATTCCACAACCGAATCGTCCGAGGGAGGAAATTCTTCTGAAACCGTACCGTACGCGACCATTTAGCTTCTAATGTGTGAGCATAAATGCACTGCCGACGGCAAGCGGTGAGATTGTATAAAGCGGCCGTGGGCATCATATCGAACAGTTCTTCGGAGCATAACGCAAAAGGAGGCAAAGTTTCTCCTTAAGCCTATGGTTCAATATCGCTCGTGAGTTTGGGATCGTTTACAATTCTCATAGCACGTTTCTGAAGCGAGTCTGCAAAGGCTCAAGCTGGTATCCAGGTGCTCCCACCCAGCACATACATGACAGCAATACTCCATGTGGGGACAGACTTGTATGCGGCGGTGGCAGCAAACAAGATGCCCGACGCTCAGGCCACAGCTGAACAAGCTTGTAGAAAGAGTCCGAGCAGAGCTGTCCAACCATGCAGCCATAGCCTGGGAGACCCACATTGCGTCCTTAGAAGGTGATGGCCCCTCCATCCACCGAGCAGGAAGCAGGAAGCAACCAGGCCACTCCAATACTCCAATGGGAAGCTTAGATACAAAGCGGAAGACAGGGCAGAGATTTTCGCCGTGTGTCTCAGCCGCCAGTTGCAGCCAAACCCAGCCACCGACGCGAGACACATCCTAGCAGTAGAGCAACACTTGGAGACCTACTTTGCTGCACCCCTGGAGAAAGAGGAGGATCCGATCTTCTTCGCGCCCGGCCAAGTTCAGCAGGCATTCCAGCGCTGCAACCCCAAGAAAGCCCCGGGCGCCGACTCGATCCCGAACACAGCACTGCGTCACTTGCCGCAGTGCTCCATCGCGGCAGTGACACGCTTGTTCAAAGGGATCATGCGCTCGGCCCACTACCCGACGCCCTGGAAACTTGGTCGGGTCATTATGCTGCCCAAACCAGGAAAAGACTGAAGAAGACCGGAGAGCTACAGACCAATAACTCTCCTCAGCACCATCTCCAAGGTGTTCGAAAAGCTCCTGCTAGGAAAGCTCCAGCCGTACTCACCAGGGTACTCCACTTCCTAGCGTCTAAGATGAACAAGAAGGAGTACTCTGCAGCTGTATTCTTAGACATGGAAAAGGCGTTTGACCGTGTATGGCATTGTCATCGTCTCCCGCACGTCGTCGCATCGTGATGACCCTGGCATCGTTCCTGTCCGAACGGCGCTTCCATGTGGCAGTAGAGGACGTCATCTCATCCGAGCATCCGATCCGAACAGGGGTCCCGCAAGGAAGCTGCCTCTCCCCGGCCTGTTATGCTGCCTACACCGACGACATTCCCGTCGTAGGTGATGTCCAGTTGGGCCTATTTGCGGACGACGCGGCCTATTACGTTGCGTCCATCAGCCCAACTCACGCCGCCCACAAAATCCAGCGACTCCTGAACGCCCTACCCGACTGGCTCACGAAATGGAGAATGTCGGTGAATGTGGGCAAAACTCAGGCCCTGCTCACGGGAAGCACCAACTTACCGCCACCACTTCAACTGTTCGGACAGGACATCGAGTGGAAGCCTCAAGTCAAGTATCTGGGGTTCACCATCGATAGAGGGTTGGCCATGAAACAGCACATGGAGGAAGTCGTCAGCCGAGCAAAGGGCGCAAGAGCTCTTCTGCGGCCAGTGCTTGCCAACCACCTCCCCGTTCGCACAAAGCTGGGGATCTACAAAGCTTATATCAGGTCGCGTCTCACCTACGCGGCGCCAGCGTGGTACGCCCTGATATCAGAGACCAGCAATAAGAGACTCCGTGCGCAGGAGGACCAATCCCTGCGCACCATCGTCGACGCCCCAAGATTTGTGCGGAACCGCGACATACACCGCAGTCTTCGCTGGCAAAGTCTGGATGACTTCGTAGAGCGACTCGCGCGAGTGATGTTTGACAGCGCGGACAACTCACGCCACCCACTACTCCAAGGGATCGCGCCCCTCCACGCGCGTCCCCCAGACGGCCGCACTCGAGCTCTACCAAGAGAGCTCCTGAAGCCCGACGAAGACACCAACCTTCAGTCCGACCCCAGGACGAGGCAAGCCACCTAAGCCCTAAGATAGGGCCACCACAGCCACCAGCGGCCGTTGAGCCGCAGAGAGGCCGATTGAAGCTGCTCAGGCCACAACAGCCCAGCCTGTAAAGGCTGCGAACAAAAACTGCCAAAAGGGGCCAAGCTCCGAAATGGCCTCCCTCTCACTCGCCCCCTCGGGGGCGAGAGAGTAAGAAGACAGCGGACCGACGGAGCATCATTCACTCGATAGACGGCAACGAGTGCGATAGCCCCGCAGTCCACTCGAAGTCATAGTAAGTACTTGCCCTGATCGATAGCCCCGCAGTCATTAGGTGTTCCGGGGATCTCTAGCTTCGGAGGCAGTGTCACTACCAACTAAGCTAAACAGGCCGTGCACTAAGGTTTTTTGACTAGACCAAGTCTTCAAATTGGTTGAGTAGCCACAACGTAATAAGTATCCAAAATTGAATAATAACACCCCATAGCTTAAGGACCAAAGTATTCGTTACATTGTGTAAGGACGAAAAATGATGATGACATTGATGACTTAAAGAAAAAAAATATTTCCTTACTACCTATATCTCACATCAGGGGTGTTATAACGATCTCTAAAGTAGACGATATCTAGGTATAACCTTTCATTCTCTTATTATAGTATTTATATGATACTAATCGTTTGCCATTCAATTTAAGACCTAAACTGAACCACATTACAAAACCACGGTAACCCTCCAGTACAGTATTCTAATTCCTACTACTTAAACACGCAAGCTGCTTTCACAAGTCTCGGGACCCCTTAACTACTGCTCCGCCTCCATGGTCATACATCTGTTCGTCTGCTCACTTGTCAATCTGTCGTATACCTAACTTATATCTGACACGGGCGAACAGACAAGACGAATGTTCGGGGTGTAATGAAAAGGGTCTAAAAATACGGAAACCCTCATCAACAACTTTCTTTGTGACCAATATTTGTCAATATCTCAAAAAATAATCCTTAAACTGACCGAATTAACTATTCACCAATTTTATTTGGAAATTTGGACTTAAATCCCATAGAGAAAGTTGTTGTAATGACTTCAGGATTTTCGTATTCGTACACTACACTCCTTTCTCTACACCCGTTACCTGACAAATTTTCAAATAAGAATAAAGCACTGGAAAATGGCCCGACACGCACTTGGCCGGTTTTCCTTTTGAGGTATCACCACCTCTACCATATCAGCCAAAGGACGTCCACTGCTGGACATCGGGATCCTAAAAATGTAATCCGGATTTGTCTTTTAATCGTTATAAAAAATGTTATTCTAAAGTTGCTACAGTTTTTACAAGGTTTTATTTACATTGCATGGTTAGTGTGTATGTATGCAGGTATTGTATGTATGTAAGTAAGTTATCCTTAAATTTGCTATCTTTTTTCCGCCACTTGCCGGTATCAGATTGAGCATATTTATGTAAACTCCCTGACAGTACAATATCATGGCGCAGGATGGAGACATAAGGTGGCCATAGCAACTCTTAAACTAGAGAAGATTAACACGTAGTGTTTGGGTTCATTTCAACCTCGGTGCGCATTGTCAGGAGGTTCCTCACTCTGCGGCCGTAACCACCTCCGATAAGCATGAGCCCTGTCCCGCTGCCATATGAATTGAAACCCCAAAAATATGAAACTCTGCCTCCTGGTAGCTCATCCGTGGTCTGCTAGGAGCCGGTCAGGAGCCCGGATAAAAGAGGAGTGCACTGGTCGAGTTGTCATCTAGGGGCTCGCTCCAATGTGACATATATGACGTTTGTTGTTTTGGGATGACAGCTATCACAAGAAAAGTCTTAAATCTCGTAGACTGTATAACCTAAGGTTTCGATGGCTGCGGGGTAGGGATCAACAAAAATTTGGTATATCGATGGGGACTTGGCAAATATCTCAAAACCGAGTAAATGCAGATCCAACGTCACTTACCAATTAATTTAAGAAGAAGAAGAAGAAGAAGAAAAAGCATTTATTTATGACAAACAGAAATACATATAAATAGTAGATAAAAATAAGACTAACATTGTTTGCCAGAAAAGGGCCACAGCTCAGCATGAAGCTGGCAAAGCCAGCGCTGTTCTTCCGTTGTGGCCCAGGTGCAAGTCACAGCTCGTTGACGACCAATTTCGGACCAAAGTATACCTAATAAATTTAACTAAATTGGATTGTACACTAGAAAAAGGTGGATCATAATAAATACATTGTGTTTTTATTACTATTATTCCCTTTATTAGGTAATTATTATTTCCAGCAGGCAAAACCCCCAAGCTCAAGAGGTATGGGCAGCGGGGATTTGGTGCGGATTGGGCTCGCAAGCGGACGGGGGGAGGGGTAGCAGGACCTGTGGTGTGTTCGGGGGAACTGGGATGGGTGGAGGAAAGGGAAATCCGGGGCGTCACATAGGGATGCCCTGGGGTTGAACGGACTTCTGCCCAAAACGGGAAACCGGAGTGGAAGGAAAGTGATGTGTGTCGCAGCCTCGGAGGGTCAAGAGCGACCTTCTTGGGGTAGACGGTAAGCACACTGATTCTCTCCACAAATAAGCAACACAGGGGCTGTTATCCCATGCCTGAGAGCCCACTTCGCACAATCGCTGTCGTTAACGACTATGCGTAGGGGGGTGGCGCCACTGCTTAGAGGTCAATGTTGTGGTAAGCGAGCACTGCTGCCATTCTTTAACTTTCTTCCCACAGATCTAAAATTTAATATGGAGAACGCAAGCAACAATTTAACGTTAAAAAAACATACCGCGCAAGCGTAAAAGAAACCCGCAAGGGGAGAAGTAAGGGAAGGGGTTAAGCCTTCGGGCTCGGCCTCCGACCGAGCTGAACGAGAGAGGAGATTTCTGTTTCTAACTTTTTGATTAATGTGAGTTGTGCAATTAAAAAGTATTTTTTATTTTATTGCACCACCACTATATCAGTCAAAGGACATCCACTGCTGGATATCGGGATCATAAAAAGGTCATCCGAGTTTTTTTTTTTTTATATTACGTCGGTGGCAAACAGACGTACGGCCCGCCTGATGGTAAGCGGTCACCGCAGCCTATGGACGCCTGCATTTCCTAGGGGTGTCACATGCGCGTTGCCGACCCTTTGAGAATTTATACACTCCTTTCTTGAAGAACCCCATACTGTAGTCCGACGGGAAAACCTCGGCAGGGAGTTCATTCCACAATCGGAGGGTCCGAGGGAGGAAATTTCTCTGAAACCGTACCGTACGCGACCATTTAGGTTCTAAGGTGTGAGGATGAATGCCCTGTCGACGGCGAGCGGTGCGATGGTAGAAAGCGGCCGTAGGCATCATGTCGAACAGTTTTTCGGAGCACAACCCATTATATAAGCGATAGAACACGCACAAGGAGGCAAAATTTCCCCTTGAACTCAACGGCTCAATATCGCTCGTGAGCTTGGGATCGTCCACGATTCGCACAGCACGTCTCTGGAGCGAGTCAAAAGACCCAAGCTGGTATCCAGGTGCTCCCGCCCAGAGGTGACAGCAATACTCCATATGGGGACGGACTTGCGACTTGGTCTCTGTCCCGGGGTGAAGTATCGCTTCGCTCTATTGAGCACACCTAGCTTTTTAGATGCCAGCTTGGCTTTGCCTTCTAAATGGCTCCGAAACTGGACGTCGCTGGAAATATCGACACCAAGGATCCCAAGAAGGAGTTTGTCTTTAAACCGTTATAAATAAAGTTATTCTAAAGTTGCTAGTTTTACAACGTTTTATTTAAATTACACGGTTAGTTTGTATGTATGTATTGTAGGTATTGTATGTATGTAAGTGTAGTTATTCTCAAAATTTGCAATCCTTTTAGCAACCAGTTTCCGGTATACGATTAAACTAAAATTTGGCATAATTATGTAAACTCCCTGATTGTACAATATTATGGTGCATAGCAACTCTTAAACTAGGCAAGATATACGTCGTGTTTGGGTTCATTCGAACCTCGGTGCGTATTGGCAGGAGGATCCTCACTCTGCGGCCCTAACCACCACCGATAAGCATGAGCCCTGTCCCGCTGCCATATGTATATTGACTGTGTTTATTTTTTGTATTAACTTTTTTTAAGTTGATAAATTAACCTTTCTATATGAAAGTTCATCCAGTACGAAGTTCGAATAAATGTTGACCCACCTTTTCCTAGTGTACAAACAAATCCAATAAAATTTACCGTGTATACTTTGATTTTTGTGACGCTGGATCTGCATTTACTCGATTTTGAGATACTCGCCAAGTCACCATCGATATACCAAATTTACGAAGAACGGTGCTATAAAGTTTAAATAAGTTTTGTTGTTGCTTTGCTTCTCTTTGTAACTTTCTGTTTCAGTAGTGTGAGTTAAGCAATTAAAAAAAAAATGTATTGTATTGTAAGTACATATTCTATTGTTTTAGGTATCGTGGCTCTCAAACGTCTCAATTGATTTTAATTCAGTTTTTCGGGTTGAATGATGTAATATAATTTTTTAAATATGTGTGTGGCAAATAAAGTTTACGGCTTATCTGATGGTAAGCGGTCACCGCAGCCTGTGGACACCTGCAAATCCAGGGTTATCACATTCTCGTTGCCGATTCTTTGAAAATGTATACACTCCTTTATTAAATAACCCTTACTGTAGTCCCCCTGGGAAATCTCGATAGGGTCAGCATTCCACAACATAATCGTCCGAGGGAGGAAATTCCTCTGAAACCGTACCGTACGCGACCATTTAGCTTCTAAAAGTGAGGATGAATGCCCTGCCGACGGCAAGCGGTGAGATGGTAGAAAGCGGCAGTAGGCATCATGTCGAACAGTTCTTCGGAGCACAACGCATAAGGAGGAAAAGTTTCTCCTTAAGCTTATAGTTCAATATTGCTTGTAAGTTTGAAATCGTTTACAATTCTCACAGCTCGTCTCTTAAGAGAGTCCTCAAAGGCTCAAGCTGGTATCTAGGTGCTCCCACCCAGATTTGACAGCAATACTCCATGTGGGGACGGAATTGTATGTGATTTAAAGAAGTATCTGCCCAGGGGTAAAGTACCGCTTCGCTATTGAGCACACGAGGGGTGATCTAGCTAAGGGGAACCTAGCTTTTTGGATCCCAACACTCTCTGAGATCGAGAGGGCTGTCTTGGAACTGTGGGACCACATTGAATGGGGTTCTTTTTTCAGCGGTGAACGCGCATACTTATGTCTTGGTTGGGTTGAACCGGACCAGATTACCCTGCCCCACTCGGACACTCTGACTTGAGTGGTCCGATTTTTGGTCACAAGTCGCTCGCGACTCTCTAACACAGCGGAACGCACGTCCCGCATCCCCGGTGCTGTCGTCCGCATAATAATGGTACGGAATAGGGGTTAACACCTAGTCCGCTCTCCGGTCTTTTACAAAGGCTACCGTGTCCTTAATATGTGAAAATATTACTGTTGTTTTACTCATCTCTTGTAAGGTGAATAAAAATACATTATGTTTTAATTACTGTTATTCCCTTTATGAAGTTATTATTATTTCCAGCAGGCATCTTTATTTTTCAAAAAGCTTAACAACAAGTATAAATAATTTTTAAGAAAAAAAACCGACTTCAATGGGGGAGGCCGGTAATAGTACATTTCGATGCTAGTGCGGAAAGTATGTCATTTCTTCACGAGTACCGAGGGATGCCACGAGCCGCAGGCGAGTGGCAAGACTCGGGACGAGTGAAGAATGACATTTCCGCACGTGTATTGAACGACGTTTTTTAATACAGTTGCGAAAAAGTAAGAAAAACAACAAGTAATATTTATAAAAACAATATCGAATGTTGCGTTTAGAAACTTAAAACATGCTTGCATTAAGTAAAAACGCCTCTTCTTTGACAGGCGTTTCGGCAGCTATTCCGTTCCACTCAGACAACTTATTAAGAACGGTTTTTCAATATTCAATATTAAAAAATAAACGTGTTATAATGACGAAGAGATAAGTAATAAAATATGAAATGTGTATATTTTTCGTATTCTGATATTAACAGTAGGTTTTTATGTTGATTACGACGTTTAAAGGAAACTAATATTTAACACCCAGCAATAAGGAGTCATGCATTGGAACAAGCATAAATTTAAAAAAAAATGGAAAAGTGAAAAGCACTAGTGCGCGAAAACCAACTTTCCGCACGCTAAACAGCTACGTAAAGTAGCACTTTTTGAGCAACTGTATTAAAAAAGATTATTATACTAGATGGTGCACTCTTAGATAGATATACAATAAAATAAAAATGGCTATAATATATGTTTATAATGGTAGAAGACTAAGTACCCTCAATTCCCCATGGAATCATGAAAAAACCTTGCTTGTTTGACAAACAAAACGAAGAGAACAAATCTCCAATCGTGAACTACGCGTCGTTGAAGAGTTCCGTTCTTATCATCATCAGCAGTTCCACTTCATCAAATGTCACTTTTATGAATGAAAATGCTTGATTAGTTCATGAAAATACTAAAACCACTATTTGTGTGCCTTTCACATTTGAGGAGTTCCCTCGATTCCTAATGGATCCCGTCATCAGAACTCGAGCAAGACAAAAATCAATCGTGAAAATAGAGCTTGCTTAACAAACACAGCTAGAAGGACAAATCGCCAAACGTGAACTTTTCGTCGTTGAAGAGTTCTGTTCTGATCATCATCAGCAGTTCCACTTTATCAAATGTCACATTTTTGTATGATAATGCTCGATTTGTTGATAAAAACACAAAAATCACTATATGTTTGCCTTTAAGATTTGAGGAGTTCCCTCAATTCCTCATGGATCCCATCATCAGAAATCAAGCATGACAAAAATTAATCGTGAAAATAGAAATTGCTTAACAAACACAGCTAGGAGGACAAATCGCCAAACGTGAACTTTTCGTCGTTGAAGAGTTCTGTTCTGATCATCATGAGCAGTTCCACTTCATCCAATGTCACATTTTTGGATGAAAATGCTTGACTTGTTGATAAAAACACAAAAATCACTATATGTTTGCCTTAATGATTTGAGGAGTTCCCTCAATTCCTCATGGATTCCATCATCCGAACTGCGTTTTGACAAAAACGGGACCAACTTGGATATATATACTTACAATCAAAAAAAGAATTTTCCAAATCTGTTAAGAAATGACGGAGTTATGGACTAACAAACATTAAAAAAAAAACATACAGCCGAATTGATAACCTCCTCTTTTGAAATTTTGAAGTCGGTTAAAAAGAACAGACAGTTTTATGTAGGAAGGGGTTAGGGGGCGCGATGTTGGGCAGAGCTGCCTCGTCGTTGAAGCAAAAAAAAAAGATTTATAGATCTGAACCTTTGCCCTATCCCATTAATGCTCACTTGCAGCTCGATTTATGGATATTATAATTGTTGACCTTAAACCGCCTATTATTCCCTTTATTTATTTATATGCTTAGATTTTTTTACGATATGTTATTAAATAGTAAAATTTTGAAAAATATACTTCATATATAAACATTATTTCTGCAGTCTATGAGATGTAAGACTGTTCTTTTAGACATATATACATTATGACATATATGACGTTTGTTGTTTTGGGATGACAGCTATCAAAAGAACAGTCTTAAATCTCGTAGACTGTATAACCTAAGGTTTCGTTGGCTGCGGGTTAGGGATCAACAAAAATTAGGTATATCGATGGTGACTTGGCAAATATCTCAAAACCGAGTAAATGCAGATCCAACGTCATCCACCAATTAATTTCGGATCAAAGTATACCTAATAAATTTAACTTAATTGGATTGTACACTAGAAAAAAGTGGATCATAATAAATACATTGTGTTTTTATTACTATTATTCCCTTTATTAGGTAATTATTATTTCCAGCAGGCAATTATCTTTATTTTTCAAAAACAATTAAATGTTAACAACTAGTATAAAATGCACGTTATAGGCTAAAATACGCTTCTCAAATGTGGAACCCTTGTTATAGATAATACATTATTAGAATTGAACGTGTACAGCAAAATTTGTAAAATATTGTGTGAGGCGAGGCATGGAGAAGGCGTATTTTCGCTGACAAACTATTTTTATTTTGCTTTGATGTAAGTTACTTAAAAACTTCTTATTTAATTGAGTTGTTGTGAGTACACAGTGGGCTTAGACTGCATTGCGTTTAATAGTATTGTATCGCTTTAAGTGGCACCGAAAAAAGTAATGGTCTTTATTCATGAAGTAATATTTCAATTTTATTTCTGTTCGCATGTGTAATTGTGTTCAGTTCAGAGTACGTACTTTGTTTATGTATATTTATCTAACGCTATATGTAGGACCCTTTAATTGGCTCTGCTGTAACTAATAATGTTGCTACTTAGTTTTATCGCTGTTGGTTCTCCTATCAATAAATATTCGAACATAAACATTTATTCGAACTTCATACAGGATCAACAATAACATGCAATGGTTCATTGTTGAACTCAAAAAATGCGTATCATGTCTATGGTACAACGTCGGCTGCGGTACGAATGTAACTGTCAGCCGCGTTCGCTATATCGCACCTCTTTGTGCGAGAGCAGAGTTTAGAAGATGCGTCGAGCTGGACAGGGCAATATGTTGGTACCTAAATAAGTACAAATATTGAACTGGTCAAATGGGTCAATACAGTAGTACCTACATATAAGAAAAACACAAACTATGAGAGATGGGGAATTTATTTTCAGCGTATAACTATTAATTTCGGTAATGTGGTCAGGTTTTATTCCCGGACCTGCATCAAGGTTTATAGCCACTGGTTTTTGCTCACTAACTTTTCTTGCTCATATTAGGAGAAGCACAACTGAGAAAGTGCCTCAAAGAAGACTGCAGCCATAATAACACCACTATTTGCTGTAAGGTTTCCAGTTAGAGCTTCAGTATCGATAGTGAGAGACCAGATTTTGTCTCCACCTGTCGAGAAACCAAATTCTCAAATATATAAACGGTTGGAAAAGTGCTTCGAGACCCCTCTGGAGTCGCAAACGTTCATAAGCTACGGTGTCTGCTTACCACCAGACCAGCCGTATGCTTTTTTGCCACCATCATGATATGAGGATAATAAAACAAAAACGTAGAAAGACAGATATATAATATAATAATATATATATAATAAGCCTTTATTCAGACAGTTACAATATTTGTTTTAAGTACATGTTTTATAAATAGCTTTTAATTATGAAATTTAATAAATGATAAAATTCACTTTTCTCCTTTTATATTCCTTTTATATGTCTGTATGCCTTTTATAGGCAAAGGCCTCCCCCAACTGTCGCCATTTCTCCCTATCTCTCGCTATTGTTGTCCAACCTCCACCTGCTGTGGCTTTTATGTCATCGACCCATCTTCTAAGAGGTCTACCACGTTTCCTTTTTCTATTTCTAGTGAACCAGTACATTATTGTGTTCGACCACTTCTCTTTCCCTCTCACTGTATGGCCTGCCCATTGCCATTTGAGCTTCCTGATAGTTATGGTTATGTCTTTTGTTCTTGTATGTTTCTTTATAATTGTAGTTCTAATCCTATCAGATAATAGTAGAAAGACAGATAGTGGAAAGAAAATGTATTCATTGACGGCGCAGCTACAGCCAGGTTATTTTTTTAATCATTACGTGGCGCTGAAATTAAAATCCATATTTATTTATTTAAAGCCTTTAGTCTCTACTACATACTCGTATACAATTTACTTACTTCTAGTTGCTTCATGCGATTGTAGTTTTAAGTAGTAGGTAATTAATAATAATATTTTTTTAGTACCAAACATGCATTTTTTTGTACTATATCTTGTTATATCTAAATTCTATAATAATTATTTATTAGGTACCTACCTACATGCAGTCTATAGTTACACATTTATTATTATTTTATTTGGCATAGTTTTTGGGTTACCATTTCTTGTTTTAGATAAAATTTAACCCTTTTTTTATGTAATCTTTACAATAAAGTTATTGAATAATAATTCACATATACATATTTTAATAAAACATTATGATTGCATTTTTTTTACCTTATAATTATCGTATTCATTTTTCATATCTATATTGATTGCATAGTTATTTAATTATTTGTTATATTTATTTGACTACTATGATTACAGTATTAAGTAGTATTATTGAATTATCTTAAATATTTGTTTCAATTTTAATCTTCTTCCTTGCTTGTAGTAGTCGCCTCTAGGGCGTAGGCCTCCCCCATTTTCCTCCATATTTTCCTGTTTCTTGCTTTCGTCATCCAGTCCGGTCCTGCTCTATCCGTGGATATGTCTGCCCATCTCTTCCTTGGTCGTCCTCGCCTTCTTGTGTCTTCTCTTGGATTCCATTCCGCTATTTTCTTTATCCATCTATTATTATCCATCCTGCATATGTGTCCGGATTTTAGTAATCTTATAGTTTCAGTTACATCCCTTAAACCTGTCTTTTTTTCTTATTGTTGTATTTTTGACTTTATCCCAATGTCTTAACCCCAGCATACTCCGCTCCATTTTTCTTTGGCATATAGCGAGCTTATTTTCGTCCTCTATTTTTAATGTCTAACTTTGACAACCATATGTCAAACAAGGTAATATAGCTACTTCGTAGAGTAGTTTTTTTTTCACTTTAATGTTTACTGCCTTGTTTTTCAAAATTTCTTTTAAGCTCCAGTATTTCTTCCAAGCTAGGGTGACCCTTCTTTCGATTTCGGTTTTGGTATATTTCTTAAAAGGAACACACTGCCCTAGATATATATATTGCTCAACATATTCTATTTTATTTTCTACTATTGTTATCTCTTTCCTTTCGCTATTAGTTAGTATTTTCGGTTTTGCTGGATTTAATTCCAATCTTACTTTTTTACTTTCTTCGGCCAGATTGAGTAACATACTTTCAAGATCCACTGTGTTGTCTGCAAAAATCACAATGTCGTCCGCAAATCTTAAGTGATTTAGATATTCTCCGTCTATTTTTATCCCTTTGGCACTCCAATCAATCCTTCGGAAAATCGACTCTAGCACCGCAGAAAAAAGTTTTGGTCAAAGTGGATCTCCCTGGACTCCTTTCTTGGTAGGAAATTTCTCACCCTCTCTCTAGTCTTATTTTAGCCTTGATGTTTGAGTACAAAGTTTTCAGTAACTCTACATACTCTTTCTCTACATTTTGCTCTATTAATGCATTCCATATTGCATGGTGGTTCAAAGAGTCGAAAGCTTTTGTATAATCTATGAAACATAGATACAGAGGTCTTTTATGTTCGCAGGCTTTCTCTATCATTTGCGCTACAACATGTATGTAATCTATTGTCGAATAGTTCTTACGAAAACCGGCCTGTTCTCTGGGTTGGTGTTCGTCGAGTATTGTGGTAAGTCTATTAAGTATCAATTTTGTGAATATTTTGTACATGTTTGACATCAGGCTGATAGGTCGGTAGTTATTAAGGTTGCTTTTATCCCCTTTTTTATGCAATAAGGTTATAGTAGAGAGCGTCCACTGGTATGGTATTATTTTTTCCTGTAGTATTCTGTCAAACAATATTCGAAGGGGTAATTGTAGTGGTTCGAGAAGTGATTTTAGTGCTTCGTTTGGTATGTTATCTTCGCCGGGCGTACAAGACATCCTTTTGAGTTTGAATTGCGAGTTTTAATTCGCTACTTAATATAGTTGGTAAAGTAGAGTCGTGTTTTATGTGTTTTGTATTAGCTTCATTTCTTTTTTCATCGGTTTCGTTATATAGGTTTTTGTAATAATCTGTGGCTTCGTTGATTATTTCTGGTCTCCTACTCAAAGTTCTTCCCGAACTGTTTTTCAGATATTCTGTCCATTCTTTCTTGCCTCCTAATTCCTTATAAGCTTTTTTTTACTGCTCCTGATTTTTCAACAAAGTTTTGTAATGTGTTTAATCTATGCATTTTCCTTTCTTTTTTTATATTTCTGTTGATTTTTTTACTAAGTTGTGTGATGGCTTTCCTTGTTTCCTTGGTGCTTTTTTCCTTGTAGAGTTCTTTGCGTTGTTCTAAGGAGTTTTTTATGTCTTCCGATATGTGGTACTTTAGTTTATTAGAGTTAGGAACATGTTTAAGGAAGTCCTGTATTTCTAATTCCAGATCATTACATTGAGTTTGAATGTCTTTTTCTTTATTCAAACATTTCATAAATTTAACTTTTCCAAAGCTGTACTTGTTCCTCTGAGAGTGTTGTTCATTGAACGTCTGACGTAATACGAGGAAGTAGGACGAAATAAATGTCAAACTCAACAGTAATTTCACGCGTTCTCGTACAGGTGAATTGACATTTAAGTGTTTAAAATTAAAAAAAATATATATCGTATGCGCCGAAATAAATTAGTATAATTTAACCTAACCCGTTCATTCATAGAACTGAATACGCCTCTGTTAACTAAAATTAGTTTGGCCCTTTCTCAGAATCACAGATGTCAAAAAAAAGACAACGGCCAACGAAATGATAATCGGTAATCTAATATATTTCAATGGTTATTTAAATATAATGTTATTTTGTATAAATTTAAAATGTATTGATTTGTTTTATATTATACTTATTGTATACCGTTAACCGGTTGATTGTGATGTTCTCTATTTAACTATGTAACATCTTCTGTACAATGGCATGATTTTTACAATAAATGATTTCTGAACGAAATCAATGGGCATTTTTGCTAATATAGATTTGAATTGAGATGGCTGGTTATGATTAAGGGCATGCGAGAAAGTACCTACAGCACTCTAAATGCAATTCCTTTTTTTGTTACGTATAGGTACATATATAATATTATATATTATAATCTATAGTTACTGCAATCGATCCAAATTTACCCAAACCGGTAAAAATTTAGGGCGCTTATTAAACCACTTTTATAATTGGTTGCTATTAGTGCCCAATCACTATCCCCCCCACCCCGCAATGATCGGGTACACAACAGGTATTAACAGCGCATCTCTCAAATCAGCTCACCACTCAACCCCAGTACATCTTGTCCCCGAGATCCGTAAGCGCTAATACGCGTAATCGAAATTCGAGCTTATATTGGTTCTCTTTTGGCGAGCGGTCGGTAAGTGTTGTAAATAACAGCAAGGGTTACGCAAAAGCGGCTTAAGAATACGAGAAACGAGACTAACAGGTTACTCAGACAAAGAAACATACGTCTGTCAATTGTCAATTTTTTGTGACACGATTCTACGAACATTGTTGTCTAATCTGAGTCGCGATTCCACTCGTCAAAGATGTCAGGGAGGTTATTAGTTATTACTGTTGTATCTCTTAGTTTGATTAAACGTCACATTTTGAACCTCCAAGTTCGACATTTGTAATTTTTATGATATGGCGAAGTGTTTTGGAGTATATTGGGCGAACTATTTTCGCATACCTAGGTATGTTTAATTATAATGTCGCATAAGTTTAATTTCCCAAATGATGAAACATCTTTTCGGCACTTTATCGTATGAAGCTCATTACGTTAGGTTATGTTATAACAATCGTGAATGATAGAATTCAGATAAAAATGGATATATGGAAAATAAAACTTAAGCGAAAGTCATCATTTGCGAAAAACAAAACCAAGACCTAGAATTGCGATGACTACTTTGTCGTCGCAATCCGCAGATTAGTAGGTAGTCTTTATTAATAGGTATTAAGAGCTTTTGAGTCTTTCATATGCGTAGCTACTTTTGTGCCTGACTGTACCGTTCCGTCACCGAACGTGATGCAAACAATATACAGATGTAGTGAATAATGCTTTCCCGTCGGCTAAACTCGGAATGCGACTAGACCCAAGTGGCTATCAATTATCGTACTAAATGATTGACATGTTCATGTGTGCTAATGTGACACTTTATTATATTAATCAATGTCAAATGTCATAATGAAGACATTGAAGACTGAGAGTATTTTGCCATTCGAAATCAACATGACAGATGTTAAATAATACGGTAATTGATTGACACTACTTCGGGATAATTGTATGTCAGGGACCCAATGTGACTTACTTTTCGTATACCGATTTCTGTTACGCGCAGTCTTGATACTTTAAATGTAGCTACCACGCTCGAGGGCTTAGCACTCCGTGGTCAGATCAAACTAGAACGTAAAATATACTAACATTTCACGTTCTGGTACTAACCACATTGGCCCGAGGTCCAGTTCTCGAGCTTCAACTATTACTTTTGTTGTTGTATTGTTAACTGGACATGCACATAATGTATGTAACTAGTTAGTACAATGCTTTTTGCCGTGCCGTATAGCACTTACAATATTCGGTAACATTTTCTTTAATCCGAGGTTTAACTTGTTTAGGCCGGTCGTAAGCGGGTCAAGCGTAAACTTCGTAACATCAATACTAATAATCTAAGTATGAAAATAAATTTATTTGTTTGTCTGTGATTTCTTTCCGTTTTTCGATTTAAATTATGATATTGATAGTATTGATATTTAATAAGTTTCTATCAGAATTTCATTTTTCTAACTAGTCAAGCCAATAGTCGGCAGTAAAAATTGCCGACTAAACTTTCCCACAATCATCAACTACTTGTTGAGATGGTTGGAATGAGCCCAATAACGATGGTTTTTTTCTTGTGTAAATTAGGTGTTGCTATGGCCACCTTTTGTCTCCATCATCAGATCAGCTCCGTGCTTCCATAATATTATTAATGTTATAAGTATGCCAAGTTCCAGCTCAATCGGATAATGGATGGCTGAAAAAAGGATAGCATATTTTGATGGCATCTTATGAACAGTGCAAGTTAACTAAAATATTGTAAAACGTAAAAAAAACTACTACGTATTAAACCTTCATACGCTATTGTTTGACCTAAAAACTAGTGCCTACGCCAATTCTTGGGATTAGGTAGCGGACCCCAGGCATCCTTCAGGATGCAGCAGCTGTACTGGGAATACTTAACGCTAGGATGATGATGACGATGAAGCTATTGCTTGACCTCTATGACATAAGTTCGGGTGTCGAGCACTGGACCATACAACACCAATACTGGATCAATTCATTACACAAATTTTGTTGAATTTTTCCTGTGACAGCTAATAATTGTCAGAGCTGTCGGCTATGCTAGACATAATTGATTTGCAGTGCCAGGAAGTGTACGGTGTGGTCGACTATATAAATAAACGCTGCCTGCTATTAACCGGTATAGACATAGGCATAGAAAAAATTTGAGTAAATAGGGTAGTCTCGCCGGTTCTCGTCCGATTAGTGGAGTTGCCAACTTTGTGACGGGAAAATAATATGTTGAACTATAGCAATTTATACGAGTAATATTTCTTTTTAATGGCAATATACTCTATTTTTTGCCAAGTTTAAGTTTTAACTAATAACATACACCGTTATTCTTGTATAAGATGATAAATGAAAAAGTATGGTTTTTGCCGGTTCTCGTCCGATTGTCCCGGTTCTCGTCCACGCGGTGCCAGTTCTCGTCTATAGGAAAAGAGGAGTGATTCATACACTCAAAAACCAATTTCTGAGTATAAAACCTTTAATGCGTAGATACTTAGCTATTTATCTTTCAATGTTTTAATAGTTGGCTTTTGTTTTTAAGAAATAAAGAAATGATCGACTTATTTTTTATGGATATAAAAGGTAATTATTGAGTGAGCCACTGTAGCATGCAACTTTCAATCTAGAGGTAGCGGGTGTGAACCCCGGCTCGCACCACTAGCTTATTTAAAAGAAAACTTGTGTACGAAATATATTTTTAAATTTAATAGCAGTCTTTCGGTGAAGCAAGTTTTTCGTGAGGAAAGCGGTCTCATCCCAAGTAGGGCTAGTTTTCCCTCTGAGTTGGAAGGTCAGATGGTAGTTGCTTTCGTAAAACTAGTGCCTGCGCCAAATCTTTCGATTAATTGTGAAAGCGGAACCCAGGGTCCTTAGAGCATAACCAGGAAAAACGTTATGAGGATGCTCATGCATAAGCATTTGACCCCTGTCTCAACTGATGGTAAGTGAGGTCATAGATAATACTGCCCATTCACTCATCTTGAAAAGATGTAAGTTGTAAATAATGAAATAGGAATAGATTTTCTCGAAAATTATTCCACTCTTTAGCTGTCTTCGTAAGATAACTAGAATCAAAACGCTTCGAGCACATCAGAGGCATGTCAACATTGTTGTTAACAACATAAGGGTCAAACCATGTCGTCCACGCTTTGTCCTAAGATGCCAAAATGGTCAGGGAGGGATTAATTCGTGTAATCCTAGCACACCGATATGCAGGCGAATTTCCTACGATGATTTAGACATTGCATCTTAGCTTCAACCAAGTCCAAGTTAGGTACTAATGAGCTTGCTGGCACGCTTATCAATCAAAGCCAAGCCAGCTGATATTAAGCAAATCCATCTCCGAGCTGGCAGCAGTACTGCATGTACCCTGCCTGTACTTAATAGTTTTATAATTTGCCCAGGTGTGAAGTACCGCTTCACCTTAGAGAGGTTGTCAAGTTTTTGCTTGGATCCTGCAGTTTACACCAAGAATTCAATGTAGGACCCAAAGTTCATATTGGACATGCTGCTCATGCCAAGGAGCTGTAGATGGTCAGAAATTGGCAAATTGGTATGAATACACTCCGGAAAGTTGGGGGTCGAGAGTTCGTTCACTCTGTTTAATAGTGATGAGACACTTCTGTGCCTTGGATGTGTTGAATTTGACTTTATTAGCATCGCCCCAATCTGAAACTGCTCTAAGAGTCAAATCCGATTCATAATATCCTGTCGACGAGATCTGACTACAACAGTGCTATCATCGGCATACACACAGGTACCAGTCATAAGTCGTTTATATGCAATAAAAATAAGGTAGCAGGCAGAATAGGTCCCTGAGGGGCACTGACATCTAAAGCCATTTGACTCGATGATTAGCCTTCTACTTGTAAGACCACACGGGTCAATTGCCCGTTCAGGAAATCAGCCATCCAGTTGCTTAGGCCAAATTATATCCTGATATATATTCATAATAAATAATAGACTAATAACCTGGTGAACAAGCTTCCTGCTTGTGAATCTTGCATGCCTGAACCTTAAGGCCTACCGTAAACTGTAAACAAAGTATCTCGATCTCTGTCAGTCGAATATGCAAGTGCGACAGAGAGTCAGCTACCTTGTTTTCGGTTCGCGGTGGCGCCCCTGTCTTAAGCTTTAGAGATACCTCCTGTTGCATGTGTTGCTATAACGCCTAGAACCAGGCATATTCCACCAAAAGTTATCGTAAAACAATACTTCCCTTTGGTAAACTCCCCGTGTAATTTGTCAGAGTCATTGCCACAACGAATATTGAAAGAAAGAAAACACCGCCATATATAATATTTACGTAAAATAATTGTAGAACAACTTATATGCCCGACTACACAATGGGCCATGCATGATGATCCGATGTAAAGGAAGCAGTTGTGCGTTTCCCTTTAGGGAGATAGACATATTTTCATCTCGTTCCACCGTATGAATGCATCCTGTACGTTGGCCATCATGGTCCATTGTGTGGATCCGGCATTAAATAGGTTCTAGATTTGTGAAGATAAATAAAACGAAAACACGAAAACACGATAAGTAAAACGAAGTAAGAACGAAAATAATTTAATTGAATGTTGATTTCCTATCGATAACCCCCGCTTACGTCATCGTACTCTAGCCTTGTTTATGGCTAAAATTTGACAGCTAACGTCATCAGTAAAGCAGTGGACCTTATGTACCTAATACCTATCATCTGTATTCATTTCAATAATTATTCTGTACCTTGATTACCTTTGCTGCATCTTGATCTGATTTCAATAGACGAGAACCGGACCTACGCGAAAATCCAAAAAAATGACCCCAAGCCGGTTATCCGTCCACGTAGACGAAAACTGGCAAATACGCAAAATTGATGGTCCGGTTCCCGTCCACTAAATATATGCAGGTTTTAGGTAAAATAAGTATAATTAAGACTCACTATTGTCTTCGTTATGTATATTACTAGTAATATGTGCCAAAAATATCACTGCAATTAGTTAATAACAATAACAAAACTTACTTCAAAGTTTTCCTTACACACTAATTTTTTTGTAGTTTGGCGTGGTTTTCGAGGCTCTAAAATGTGGTCTAAACTTTTGTTAATTATATCTTAGTCACACGTTGTTAAATAATGTTTGTTTATAGTTAGCATTGTAGGTTCGGTATTAAGGAATGCAAAGAGCCAAAACTTGCGCGGGTAATTGTTTATATACTCCTATTCTATGCATTTGTTAGGAAGAAGTCACTCAAAAGGGCGAGAACCGGCGCTGGACTGAGAACCGGCGAAGCTACCCTACCACATTTATACAAAATAGTTTAGGGTCAGACAGTCAGACGCCCAATAATGAAACTTAGGTCACAAAATAGATAGGTATAGACCACAATATCTATTACCTCAGTACGTGATTACGTCCCTCGGGAAGTGCACATACAAGCGGGCTCGAGCAACGCACACATAGACACTGCTCACGGACACGATATCTCGGACCAGTTCGGACCAGTGCGAGCGCGAGTGCCAGATCCGCTTGGCACGCGCGTCTGTGAACTATTTTATGCAATAATGGAGCAACGATAAAAAAGTTATTAAACTGTTTAGTGGCCGGTGAACTGGCGTTTTTTTTAAGCTACCGTTGGTTTCGGAGAGGTAAGTAGTTATTTGCTTGTATTGCGATGGTTCGTTTTAACGTTACACAGAACAGTTAGGAAGGTAGGTAAGGCCCTCGAATAGTATATCTAAGATCGATTTAAATAAATAACAGTTTCCTATTTAGAATCAGTATAATAATAGAAGTATTAACTAAATTTTTGTAAGGTAAATTCACGCTACCTTACTTACGTAGGTTGAAAACATGTTTTTTTGTTTATGTGGATATTGTGTTGCTTTTCATGTCATTTGATAGGTTTAGGTCTAAAACGGACAGGGCAATGGAAATTTTGTAACTCAGGTAATCCGTTTACAAGTTATTAGGGATTTTCGATAGTGAAAATTGACAATTGTAAAATTGTGTAGGTATTTTTCTGTTCTGTACTTAAACCTTTTGTATTGTAATAGTAGGCAAGTATATTGTTTTGTTTTGTAGGATAAGTTTTTTGTTATTGCGGGCTATAGGTACTGTTCATGAGGATGCGAATTTATTACACTTTAAAATATAATAATCATGCATTTCGCCAATGTCGAAATCGTCGCAAGATATTTTCTGTGACAAATTTGTAATATAACAATGACATTAAAATAAAAATATTGTAGTTATTATTAACTAGCTTTTGCCCGCGACTTTGTCCGCGTATAATTCGTTCTCGCCTTAGAATGATTTGTTTTCCCATACAATCTTTCTCAAGCTCAGGCCGACACCAGGAACTTAGGGGTGACATGTTGGAGAAGGAAAGCCACGAATAGATCGGACTGGAGATATTTGCTTGACCAGGCTAGCCTAGGGCCCACCCGCGGCTTTCATGCCTCAGATGATAATGATAATACAATATTTCACCCTGCTTTACACCCCCTTAAGAAATGATTACAGTCAATATGACATTACCTAGAAATCCTATTGTCAAAACGAATGATTAAGTGCTTATTTCGGAATATCAAATATACCGATTCTAGACGAATGAATTTCGTCAAAAACATTACATGTTCATTGTACAATGATAAAAGTCTCGCTACGCAGTTCTGCCGTAAAACGTTATCCCAACAGAGCGAGTTCTTCATGTAAGTATGATGACCGAAGGCCGGAAGCAGAGCGGCAAGACATGCGAGAATAATCACAGAGCGGGCTTCTTATGTAAGGCTGAGGGCCTAAAGCCTGAAGCAGAGAAGCAGACACGCGGGGCTGAAGGCCGAGCCTCCCAACAGAGTAGACTCTTCATGTAACGTTGATGACTGAAAAGCCGAAGGAGAGTGGCAAAGCATGTGACACCGAAGGCCGAGCTATGTCGTCGCCGAAGATCCAGTTGCCATATTAATGAGGGTAAATTATACTCCATTTGTTCGGGTTCACGTGATGCCTAGACATATAAACAGACACAAATTCTTAAAACTGTTGAAACGATTTCTGTTATCGGTTCTAAGTATCCCCAGCCAACATTTTTTCGTCATCATCTAAGATAGCCTAGCTCAAGTGATCTCTTATATCAAACAGTTTTTATGGTGTGAAGGGTCAACAATTACGTAAAAAATAACGCACGACAAAATTAAATGGTACACCGACGATACAAAGTGTGCATTGAAACAGCCGTTTTTGTATTTAAGCATATGAATAAAAACAATGCCAAAGTATCGCAAGTGCATTTTGATGTACACGCAAAGTAGAACTTATTGCGAAAAGGTTGTGCTCAAACGTAGCGTCAACAATCAGAAGGAATTTTGATACTTCGGTTTTGACATATTGAATCTTCAACTTGTTTACAATTCTGCTATGCTTTAAGTTAAATTTCTTGACACGCTGTTATATAGGTACTCCCAATTGGCTGAAACTTAAATCGTAGAATGGTCTATGAGCACACAAATCATTTTAATCTGTTCAGCCGTTTTTGTGTGATTCAGTGACAAACGTCCAAACATCTAAACTTTCGCATATATAATAAATTTTCTTTTCAGTTTCTATATTAAGATTTCACAAATTTGGAATGAGTATCTTTTTCCTTTGTCGTCAAGTATTTGCTTACCCATTTTCATACCATGGATTATAGTAGGAGTTCCCATACAAAATTCAATCCCTCTTTTTACCCCCTTCTAACCCAAATCTGCACAATTTTTATAGCCTTAAACCTGACCGGGTATTTACTCGACAGATTTGTAAAGTTTTCATCAAAATCCGTTTAGCCGTTTTCACGTGATGCGCGTTCATATAAACAGACAAACAGACAAAAAATCTAAAAAACTGTGGGAACGTGTTCTGTTATCGATTCTAAGTATCCCCAGCCAACTTTTTTTCGAATATTTTCCATGTACAGACTTTCGACCGTCTTCAGCTTTATTATATTAATAGTTTTTTATTTCCATTCTTCCCGTTTCATTCTCCACAATAAATCAAAAGAATAGTTTTTCGTGCATAAGCCATAGTTCAACCCTAGAGCGACCGCTGAGTGTAGGTATGAAAAGTGAAGAACATACATGTGGTTGATTTCTGTACCTATCTATTTTGTGCTTAGGTGCACAGTAAAACACCTCAATATCTATGAACTAAATGTTGCTGGAAAGTCTAGTATAGCACATTAAGACGTACTTCTACTTATTAGGATCCCCTCGTACAAGAGTAGTATGAACGCGCCGCGTGGACGAACAATGAGATTATGACACAGAGAGGACTTTTGTGCTTTCCCCGCAAAAAATAATTTAGTTTCGTGTTTTATTTTACAAATTATAGAATATGTTTTCGTATCCTTTTATATCTCCTTGAGTTCCGTATGTACCTACCAAAGTGTATATTGAAATGTGTATTTTTCTAAATGATTTACATTTTTAACCCCCGACGCAAAAAGAGAGGTGTGTTATAAGTTTAACGTGTCTGTCTGTGTATTTGTGTATCTGTCTGTGGTATCGTAGCTCCCAAACCGATGTACCGATTTTCGTTTAGTTTTTTTGTGTCATAGATAATTTAATCCATGTGTTTCTTAGCCATGTTTCATGAAAATCTGTTAAGATGTATTTGAGCTTTGAAATGAAAATGTCGGGGGGTTTTCAAATTTTCTACGTAAGTTGTAATATAATTAAAAATAACCTGGTTTGTTCACGGTAAAACAGCAAACAATGAAACAGCGTGTGTAACAATGACACAGTAATGTAGAAATAAAAAGTTTAATAAACTCACTCATTAAAGGTTGCTTTATCATTTTACTGGGAAATAAAAACGTTGAATAAAACCCCGGCATTTTCATTTCAATATATCTCAAAAACGGTTCAACCAATTTAAGAACCATGGCTGGAAAACCTGCTTTCAATAAAACACACCGCATTCAACTTCGCTGCCTGGTACACAGTCGTAGGGGAAAGACTGGGTTATGTTACGTGGTATCCACTAAAAATTACAGTGTGACCGCCAATTTGGCTCATTAACTAATGATCGGCGACAGGTAGCAACTTATGTCACTTTGTCGTCGAACATCATAATCATAACTAACATAGATAAACCTGAGTCGACAAAACAATGCATATGCTACAAAAATTTACTGAATTGTATTTTTGTAGTTAATTACCGACATTTCTTATTTTTGATATTTTCAATGATTTCGTGTAATCCACTTATGTAAAAAGAATGACCTCTCCACATGAACGTATGTGCGGTACGAAGTTGTAAAGCGCTAGTTCATCGTTATCATTAGATAACCAAAATGAATGTATAATTTATACATACATACATACATACATACATATAATCACGCCTGTTTCCCATAGGGGTAGGCAGAGATCACGGATTTCCACTTGCTACGATCCTGACATACAAGTTTCCCATAATTTATACACGGAATGTAAATTAAGTCACATCCTAGCTTTGCTCATAATCATAACGTTACCTTAGCCAACTTAACGATAGCCAGGTGTTGTGGCCCGCCCGCGCCACATGGAGCACTTGCAACCCCTATGACCCCCTTAAGCCACCTTTTACGACAGGCGGGCGAGACCGAAGACCTATTTATGAGTGGTTCACGGTTGAAGCCACACCCCCAAGGCTCCTACGGACAAAATGGTTGGGCATCCGCATTTAATGCGTCGCCGGAAGTCAATGCTTTAACCCATCAAACATGGTTTCACCTATGGTTTCACCTCGTCATGAGCTTTAAACCCCACTGGTTTTCTAAACATATATTAAGAAACAGTGTCATGACAGGCAGTTTTGTGTATGGGAGATCTGTCGAGTCACACATTTCTTTTCATTAGAGTACAAACATTTTTAAAATGAACACTATTGATTTTTTGTGTGAGTTTCTAAGTTTTACGGCTATATTTATTTACATCAGATATTTGTACAAACTGGAGGGGCGTTAATTGCAAGATTTTATTTAACTTGCTCTGTTAGTGTCAAATCTTGAAAATGAATTTTAGATCTCAATCGATTGAGCTAAAATTTGGCGTACTTTTGTAAAATCGATGACAATGCAATTTATGGGGTATTTTCTTGTTTCGCATAGAAAAGTTTCATAGAATGTATTGATTCGAAGAATTACCTATTCATTTCATAGAAAACTTTTTTCCGAATTCGTTTAAATTTTAAGTAGGCTTTTTAGGTCATTGTGTAGAACATATTTACATCTACCAGAAAAGTAGGTTAGAACTGCAATGCAACCGTTTGTGAAAACAATGCTTTCTATGAAATGAAAATTATGGGAAACTTCTGTCTGCGAAACAAGGTACAGCTAACATTATGGTACCATCGAGCTGACCTGGTGATGGAGACGGGGAGGTGGCCATAGCAACTCCTAAACTACCTACACAAGATAAACCAGTCGTGTTTGGGCTCATTGAGGCCTTCTAAAAATAAAGTCGGCAATAAAAGCTAGTAACAAAAATGATTTTTTTTACTAAAGTTTATTTTAAAATGCATTCACCCTAATGTGTTATTGCCTTTTCGGTTTTTGGTTTTAATAACCTAGTTCCTGCACTTTCAGTGTAAAGCGTAAAGAAAATTCTGAAAATCGTTATTTAATACTTGGCTCTGTAAACTGTATACCTCACAAAAAAAAAACTAATATCAAAGATTCCAAAAACTGACTCGAACAAATCTGTATAATAAATTAATTAACGAACCTGCTCACATAATGTCACGAGACTCGGTTAAGAAATGGACCTATAGAGGAGAACATCCGGACAGACAGACAGTCATACGAAAGATTTTTTGTCGAAAACTGAAACGGACACGCTTTGCTAGCGTCGCTCGCTCGGACAAAAACAATTTAAAAATGCCAGTATGGTATGGCTCCCAAAGTAAGTAGGTACTTTTCTTTATGACATAAGTTAATGAAGCAACTACAAAGCATTTATTGTCAAGACGATTCTAACAAACCCTCACACGATAAAATTACAAATTCAAAAAGAATTGAAATTTGACAAAAAAATTGTGCTTTTCGAACCAGTTTTGAGAGAAGATAAAAAGTCGACACAGACCAACTGCAATAGGAGCACAACAAAAGCCGAAAATGTGGGTCAAACCTCAAACGTGACTCGTCGCTTGCGGCCTTTCAAACGGCTCCTACAAACTAATAATATATTGTGAAGTCACATAATAATATTCGAACCAACTGGTGTAAGAGAAAATAAGTAAATCGCTTTTTTTTGTTTATTTATAACAAAACAGCTAGTTATTGTTGTTGTTTATTGTTCAGAACACATACAGTCATACATAAAAAGATAGAGGTAAGTTGAAATATATATAAAAATAGACCTGGAGGTTCATAAATACAAGCATTGAGTAAAATACCTATACGAATGCGTCTTAGCGAGTAAGGAAAATAAGAAAATAAAATATAAGATACACTAGAAAAAAAAATAGAACACTTAATTATTTCATAGCGATGACAATTTTGATCTCGTGCATGCGTTCTTTTAAAACATCAAGATAATGCATAAATGGATCAATGTCACAGTAATACTCATTGTAGTTTTTTAAATAAAATGTAAAAGATATGTCTAGAATAATTAACACGTGCGAAACTCATATAAAACAAATTACGTGGACGTATCTACATATTTATTTATTCAAACAACATCTTTTACAATGTTTCCCTTAAATAGAACTCCAATCCCCAAATAGGTATTATACCTGTACTATAGGATAAGCAGTGATCCTCCCGTAACATAGTTGATGTTTATGAGGAAAGAATTATAAAATATTTAGGTATTTAGTACAATTTGAAATATTATTTAATATTGAAAAAATGAAAATGAAAATGAAAAATGTTTATTTTGGTTAACAATAGGCTTTCAGATCACATAGCTTGGGATCTCCTAGTAAGTATTGAAATAACTGTGACACGTAATACCATTACTACGACTAGTTACTATTTTATAAGGTGTGTTTGTGAGTATAAGTATGTATATGTGTGTTAGATATATATTATGGATATACTTTTATTTTATTTTTAACTTTACTTTTGGTCGTAAAATACTGCGTTTAGGTACATAGTGTTTTACTTTTTTAGATTATTAATTTATTGGAATCTTTTAACGCAATTATACCGAGACGGAATACCGACATTTTTGAAATTATTGGAGTACCATACATTTTTAATTATATTGATAAACTTTAAAAAATTGCAATTTAATACAATATTTTGATGGTTTACTATCCGTGTAGTAACACCATGATGTATAACATGTTATACATTTAAAAATGTGCCAACTGCGCAATAATGCTGGCGTCACAATTCTGCTTAACAACCGGAAAATTTGAAATTTTTGGAGTTTCATACATTTTTATTATATTGATTAACTTAAAAAAATTGCAATTTACTACAATATTTTGATGGTTTACTGTCCGTGTAGTAACACCATGTTATACATTTAAAAATGTGTCAACTACGCAATAATACTGGCGTCACAATTATGCTTAACAACCGGCATGCCGTATGCTAATTTCCCACCGTCGTGGTATAAAAATAATCAACTCGATTTGACTACGGCAAATTGAGCTTGGAAGATTTCATAACACACCGAGGCAAAGAGTAAAAAGCTTGTAAAAAATGGCTCAAAGCAATTAACGCTACAACCCTAAAATCTTCAGCGTCCAACCGAAGGGTTACTCCTTTCGCGCACTGGTAGGGAGTAGAATGCGCCCGCCAACGCTCCACACGACCAGTGGTGCCGCTCTGACTACGACGCGTGGACGTGCAAGATGAGAACCAGTGCCAGAATAACCTCCCTACTCGCCTGCGTGGCCTTTGGTGAGACTTTTTTTTATTTGTCACTGACCACCTAATAATCTGCCGTTCTTTTTCCAAAATTCATTATTGTTACTGGCCGGTAACAATGCGTCTTAGTATTTGGAGGCAGTGAAAATGCGAAGTGCTTTTGTTTATTGTGTAAAAATTGTCTTTGAAATTTTTACTGTAGATCTTAAAGTTGAATTTAGTGCATTCAGGCTCGACATAAAGTACCATTAAAGCTTATACGTCGTGTTATTAGGATCTGAATACTTCTATTTATATTTGAATTTAATTGACTAATTAGTAACTTTAAACCTTTAACACTTATCTTAACCAGAACAAAGGCACTTTTTTTGCGGGCTAAAATTAACTTTTTTATTTAATCCATAGCGAAAATGCCATTACTAATTTATAATAATCAGAAACTCGTTAGCAATCGATACACGTTAAAACTACTACTTAGATTCTAATAGTAATCTAGTAACTCGTACATTATTCGCAAATATACATATGTATGTACCAGTATTTAATGAATGATCCTGTTTATAAGTCTTTGCGTGTTCTGGTCTTACATAACAGAGCGAAACTAGTTTTTCTGGTTCACTTTTAATACTAACATGGTATTATTTTGAAATTAAAAGATATCATTAATCTTTGCTTGATTATCATTAGCTATATAGGTAAAAAACAAAAGATGACCTGTTGTATGTAGTTGTGACGTGTTCGAATAGACATTACATATTAAAAATGTGCAACAGAAACAAAACAAACGCCTATTCGAACACGTCACAACTACATACAACAGGTCATCTTCTTAAGTTTTTTACCCATACTAATATGTACAGAATTTACCCACTTAAATATTAAGAAATCTATTAATATGCCTATGTACAGTCGGGTAACATGTCCACAAATAAAGTGATCATATATATGTGAACACGGCTTTATAAGTTTTAAATGTTTTTTACTTTATTTTTGTTCTTCTAGTACTATATGTTTGTTTGTATACTGTATGTTGTGTTACCCACCGTTTCCTCACTTAATGGGCCTTACGGAAGACCAGCGCTGGCTGTAAAACCAGCAATATGCTGAGTTGGGTCCATTTCGTGGCACGGCCCTATTTTGTTTGTCTTTCCTTCTTTTTAGTATTATATACCGTGTGTGTCACGAATAAACGTTTTTGAATTGAAATGAATTGAACAAGAAAGGCGCGATTTCCCTCAGTTATTTTCGTAGGTAACGTACATATGTTTATGAACTCGACTGTACTTATCCCAAATCTTGAACTAATAATTGAAAATCAGAACGCTCCAATTTTAAAATATCGCATAGCATTCATTCTAAATTTTAACACGGAAACCTTTAGTTGAGATTGTGCCTTGCCTACCCTATTTGTTAATATGCGTAAGTTTATATATTTATATCACTTAGAGTCTCTTGACTAACTGTGACTGGTAAAATATTCCTCGGATCCAATTATGTATAAGTACAGTGGCCTCACTTTTGAAATTCAATAAATGTACAAATGATGAAGTCGTAGAGTGGTAGACCACTTTCATTGCTGATTGTACCTAGAAATTACCTAACCTAAATATCAAATCGACGCGACGTTCGTTCTTTTATGGGAACGCCCACCTTTAATACCCGACCACAATATCTCTTACCTCAGTCCGTGATTACGTCACTCGGGAAGTGCACATAGGCACAAAATAGATAGGTACAGAAATCAATCTATAGGTACATACAAGCGCGCTCGAGCAACGCACACATAGACACTGCTCACGGACACGATATCTCGGACCAGTTCGGACCAGTGCGAGCGCGAGTGCCATATCCGCTTGATACGCGCGTCTGTGAACTATTTTATGCAATAATGGAGCAACGAAAAAGAAGTTATTAAACTGTTTAGTGACCGGTGATTTGGCGTTTTTTAAGCTACCAGTGGTTTCGGAGAGGTAAGTCTCCGAGAGGTTTCGGAGAAGTAATCTGCTTGTATTTCGATGGTTCGTTTTAACGTTACACACTTACCTACCTACCTAACTGTAGGTAACTGTAGGTAGGTAAGGCCCCCGAAGAATATATATATATACCTTACAAAGGTAAATTTACGCTACCTTACTTACGTAAGTTGAAAACATGTTTTTTTGTTTGTGTAGATATTGTGTTGTGTTTCATGTTATTTGATAGGTTTAGGTCTAAAACGGACAGGGCAATGGAAATTTTGTAAAATCAAAATCAAAATCAAATATTTATTCTGCAAATAGGCCACAAGGGCACTTTTACAAGTCAAAGCATGAATTTATACAATTTAAAAAAAAACTGACAATCTTACTTAATAATAATGATTAAAAAATATACTGACTGTAACTCGGGTAATCCGTTTAGAAGTTATTAGGGATTCCCGATAGTGAAAATTGACAAACGTAAAATTGTGTAGGTATTTTTCTGTTCTGTAAACTTTTTGTATTATAATAGTAGGCAGGTATATTGTTTTGTTTTGTAGGATAAGTTATTTGCTATTACAGGCTATAGGTATTGTACCTACATGAGGATGCGAATTTATTACACTTTAAAATATAATAATCATGCATTTCGCCAATGTCGAAATCGTCACAAGATATTATCTGTGACAAATTTGTAATATAGCAATGACTTTAAAATAAAAATATGGTAGTTATTATTAATTACATTCTTCCCGTTTTATTCTCCACAATAAATCAAAAGAATAATTTTTGTGCATAAGCCATTGTTCAACCATAGAGCGACCGCCGAGTGTAGGTATGAAAAGTGAAGTACATACATGTGGTTGATTTCTGTACCTATTTTGTGACATAGGTATAAATGAAATAAACAAAATGGGGGATGATCTTACACAAATCGACCAACTGCTAAACTAAGGGTGGTATTCCACTCGTCCAATTTCTTTGTCCAATCTTTGATCAAATTTCTTTGACAGAGGCCCATTCCACTCATCCAATATCTTTGTCCAAGTTTATATTTTTTTTCATGCTTAGCTATATTTATTTAAATCTCATTAGAATCTTTGATCAAATGTCGGGGTCCAATGCAAGTTGGATGAAATCATCCAAGTTTTTTGACCAAATGTATATTGGACAAAGATATTGGATGAGTGGAATACCACCCTAAGCAAAGCTTGTAAAGTCAACAGCAAAAGTAGATGATCATGCGCATGCGTCAAACTACTGAAAGTGACAAGGTAAGGGTACTAAAATGATCATCTACTTTTACTTTTGCTTTGCTTAGCTTGGCACTTTTTAGATTTGTGTAAGGGTGGGTTCTACACGACGATATATGTATGTATAGGTACATACTTACATATACGGGGTGTGGCCTGTAATAGGAGCAAAAAATTTAAAGGTCGCTTCCTTAGTGCATCTGCAGTAACCTCCTGACCTGAGCCCAGAATAAAATATCTTTTTGCAATTGGGAGTAATTTGATCTAATTTTATGACCTCCACGTAATGTGGATCTTGGCACCATGACCACGACATTATAGCGCGACAGTCAATGGTGATTTCGAGGTAGCATCTAGATCATTCTCCACAATCGTTGTTGCATTTTTGGTTTAATAGGATGTTTTTGAGACTTATTTATCAAAATTGTACTGTTTATTTAATAAATAGTTGTTAATATCACTCCAGTGGAGTAAAAAAAGTACACGTAAGCTATATTTGCGTACAATAATGCAAAAAAATATATATTTGGAAATAGTTGCTGAAGAACTCAATAGTTTACCGTTTAATTTTTTGCTCCTATTACAGGCCACATCCTGTATATAGATATGAGTGAATAAAAAAAATTAAGCGGCCATTTTGAGAAATACGAAAGCTGAATCGACAAAAAACCGTATAATTATCGAATCTGCGGCGTAACGTTTTCAAAACTGCTTAAGGTAAAAAACCTAAATGTCATTCTCGAAAGTAGAAATGATGGTTAGATCAACCTATATTCGTAACACGTTCAATAACCCTGCTGCTAACATTTCTCGCGATCAGTTGAGAAATTTGACCTGTCGAGAACAACTGGACAACCGGAATCTCGACATCCGCCGGACAAAAGCATTTTTCACCTCAGCAGCTCGAATAAGCCTATTTTGCTGTGAAAAATCAGTGACAAAACGAATTAAATAAAAAGGAACTATTTAATTTGGTACTTAAGCCACGAACTGCCTTTCATAGTTCGGGGGCTATTCAAAACTCGATATATTTGAATTTTATTCGCTCTGTCCCCTTTAATTCCTAACGAAAAAAGAGAGCGCCAGAAATAGGTCAATTCATAGTTCGACATAAGTTTGACATTCAAGTTTCATAGTAGACCATTTTAGAATCTTTCGCTTTCTCGGGACTCAAAATAAGCACTAACATCGAAAAATAACTTTTGCTCTCTTGTTGCTCAAATAACTATTCGCCAAGCTGAAACGGAGACGCTTCGCTCGCTCGGTCAGATTCAGAAACAAAATTTTTGTGGGATTGAAACCCGCTGGTTTAACAGGAGGGTCACTTTTAATAAAACCAAAGGGGGCCTAAAATACGACCACTACGGATATTGTGATCAGAGTGGGTGATTACGTAATGTTTTCGAGCGCGTATAAGGCAGATCTAATAGCCATTTTCCACGCTATAAATGACAGTTTGATCTAGTTAGTGTTAAGGCAGGATATTCTATGGTTGGGAGTTCTTATTGATAGCAAACATATCACTCGCGTAAACACAGGAATGTATAGCTTTGTGGCCACAGAAAGTTTGACCAGTTACCTAATAATTTATACCAAAAAAAACTGCAATTTAGTAATTCGCTATGCCACAAATTGTGGTTTCCTTGAGCCAAATTAAAAACCTACAGAAAATACCGAAATCGGCATATGCATGCCTATCAAATTCGAGGAGTTCCCGTGATCCCTTCATCAGACCTTCATTAAATTTATATGTGACTAACGTGGGGGTACCTGCTTTAAAACAAAAAAAATAATTATCGAAATCGGCCGACGTGGTCAAGAGTTACCGGGGAAAATACATACATAAAAAAAAACAAACAAACATGCAGACGAACTGAGTACCTCCTTCCTTCTATTGAAGCCAGTAAAAAATTGCAGGTAAGGCCTTTTTTCCAAGCTCTTAATGTACTCATAGAACACAATACACTTATAACCGTAACTCAAAGCCAGTTTCTCTCGAATGTTCTTTCTCGATTTCCACACGCCCGAACCAATATAGGCGCATATAATTAGCAAAACCTGGGCATAATTATATTACTGTAATTTTCTTTTCTATGATATAAAGTATTGTTAGTAATAGTTAAAATAAAAAATAAATAAACACATTGAGGCTCCGCGTCAATGATAAAAAAAATTAACTAAGGGCTATAGTCGGGTTTCCATAGTAAGTCGGCCCTTGGAAAAATTTGACTCGGGTTTTTTTTGTGAGCAACTATTATGGTGAAGAATATTTATGCTAAGTATCAACATCCTGCTAGTGACGGTTTTTGATTTATGATTTTTTGAAGTTTTTTCTACAATGTATCTTTTTTCGGGATGTATTAAAGCGATTTGTTTCAAATTTTGAAATGATGTTCTTTATTTAGATATGCATTGAGACCCAAAAAACTAATACTAATTGCCATATAAAAAAAAAGGAAAAAAAAGACAAAAAAATAAACTTTTTTTATGTGGCTGTGAAGTATAGTGACACCACTAATTTTTTTTATAGTAATAGTCCATCCATTGCCCTAGTACTTGCGTTAATATATTTTTTTTCCAGGCGGTACTTCCTACCAAAAATCAGTAAAATGTGTGGTCAAGTTCTATATTCAATCGGCGTTTCTCAAAATAGTATACAAACTCTTCGATTATGTTTGAGTTTTCTTATCATTGTGTCGTATTTAAGAGTAAAATGCTAATGACAACTTAATGTCATCGAAGAGTTTGTATACTAGATTGAGAAACGCCGATTGAATACAGAACTCGACCACACATTTTGTTGATTTTTGGTAGGAAGTACCGCCTGGAAAAATTTGATATTAACGCAAGTAGTAGGCCAATGGATGGTCTATTACTAGAAAAAAAATTAGGTGTCACTATACTTCACATCCACATGAAAAAAGTTTTTAGTATTAGTTTTTTGGGTCTCAAAGCATATCTAAATAAAGAACATCATTTCATAATTTGAAACAAATCGCTTTAATACATCCAAAAAAAAGATACATTGTAGAAAAAAACTTCAAAACATCATAAATCAAAAACCGTCACTAGTAGGATGTTGATACTTAGCATATATATTCTTCACCATAAGAGGTACTCACAAAAAAACCCCGAGTCAAATTGATCCAAGGGCCGACTTACTATGGAAACCCGACTATAGCCTTTTTAACACATTTTGGTCTCGTAAGTACATCATAATATATAACTTTGTATAAGTAACTGTATTATGAATTATGACATATAGCTTGCATTCCAGTGAAATAAATCAAAATTAAACTAATTTATCGCGACAAAACAAATCAATCAATTTTATAACTTAACTTAGGAGAAATTTTAGAATACAGCAATTCATCTTGAAAGCGGTATTGCCAAAAATATATAATTTAACTAATATCAAATTGGATGCAATCGATATTTTAGAAAAAATTACCTATTTATGAACAAAACTACGATAAAAATTTGGGTACTTACACAAATTAATGTGACTTGTTTTGACCTAGACAACACAATACCTAATTAATTCAGTTGTACGGTTCAATGCTGTTCGAAATGCAACCTTATTTATGTACCTATAATCGAGTTTAAACTTCCTCGAGCCAAATTCAATGATATTTAAGTAGTGACAAGTTATTGATATTTTCAGATTCTACAAGCCAACTATGTGAATATTAATGTACAACTATCCGTGAAAGTTATTCAGTAATCATGCACGATTTTTGTATAGCGACTAAATATGTATAAATATTGTATCTTTTTTTCAAAAATGCAGTATTGAACAGCAATAAACTTATAATTGTTATTACGTATGTGTTATTCACCTTACAAAACAACAATAACTTACCTATAGTATTATTATCGCTGTTTTTAAAGTTACCAAATCAACCCGGTATTAATAGGTTATACCTATAATAGTAAATGGCACGCAGTGCAGTATTACCCCATCTAATTCAAGGAGTAATAGGTTCAAGCAGTATTTTCTGTCACGTTAATGTCCACTCAATTTGGCCGTGTAATAGATTGCATCATCTTTAATCTATCAATTTATAGATATTTCAGTATTTGTTATAACTGAAGAGAATTGCTAAGACTACGTGATTAATTAATTACGTTATTAGGCGCAAGTATTAAAATATTCGATCTTCGTGGGCAATTAAATGATAAATACAGAATGATGGCTACGGATTCGATGCTGCTAATGCAATGTTTTTATATCAACGGTATTTGTGATGTTATAGGATGGCGAAAGATATAGTGAAACCAAATTGGCGAAATATTGACGAGACGTAGATAGCGACAGTTTTCATACAGGTACGAAAATGGTTCAAACGTCATTCCTAGCCGTGAGGCAGGTTGGCTGTTCTCACTTTTAAGAGGATCCGGGTCGTAAGGCCAATGTACAATCAATTGCAATACAATCACAACGAAAATGGTGTTTTTTTTTAGCGCAACGAAAGCTATCAGTTATACAAGCAATGTCAGTGAAAGTAAATCAAAATGAAGGCCGACTCACCCTAATGTACCCGGTGAACAGATGAGTCGGTACCGACAGCCCACAATGGCGAGGTGATGCTGTACTCGATGATAAAGGGCTTCCGGCACATATTAACGATATTTTTAGCACGACGACGGGGCTTGGCAACCGTGAGCAGCCACCGAGAGCGTTATACCTACCTTCAAATGGATTTTATAAAAGTCAAAAATAAACGAGAAAACTACCTTATTTAACAGTCGCTAATAAACTCGTTCCTTTTCACGATATAATGTAATAACATGCATTAAAAATAATAAGTAACTAATCTAAGCAATGATGTCCGGAATCAACAACAATTTTAAATTAAGTAACTATAACTATGACAAGATAGATAACAGTAAGTCGATTTTAGTGGAAATGAGGGAGTAATTGGAGAAAATACGAAAGAGATATGGAGATATATGAAAAAAGGAATGACAAGTGCAGCTATCAAAGTGTGTGGTGAAACAAACAAGAAGAAAGGGAAGGTAAACGAAACCCCATGGTGGAATGGAGAAGTGAAAGAAGTAGTGAACGAAAAGAAGAAAGCTTGGTTTAACTTGGTTACGATTGGAAACACCCAGAGTATTGCAAGGACAGATTTGAAATAGAAGAACTCAAACGCGTGTTTGGTCAATTAAAGTAAAATGTAAAGAGTGTGATTATGAGAAAGAAAGATGAGATGCAAGAGAAGTTGCATAAACGTTTCTCTAAAGATTTCAAAACAACAGAAAAATGCTATGGAAGGCTGTTAAGGCGGCTAGAGGCTCGACAACATCATCTGAACTTGGAATAATCAGAGACGAAAATGGGAGTATTGTGAAAGATGAAAAGATGTACTGAGAAGATGAAGGAATATTTTGGAGGCCTGTTTAACAGGGAAAGGGGAATCACGATAGAGCCACGAAACTCTGAGGTGACTCCCGGCCCTAAAGGTCATGAAAGTGATATTAGCATGACAGAAATTATGTATGCGTTAAAAAGTATGAAGTTAGGTTAGGCTGCGGGGTATGATAGAGTAACTGCTGAGGTGATTCGGAGTGGCGACGGCGTTGTTGCTACTCTGCTGCACCGTCTCTTTAACTTGTGTTGTAAATAAGGTAAGGTGCAGGACGATTGGACTAAAGCTGTCATTGTTAAAATTTACAAGGAAAAAGGTTCGCGGCAGGATTGCAAAGACTGTCGTGGATTTTGTCGCCTTCGTATAGTTGGGAAATTGTATAAAAAATACAGATAGAAAGAGTAGTGAAAGAGACAGAAAGTAAAATTTGGGATGTGCAAGTAGGTTTCAGAAAGGGGATGGGGTGTGTAGATCAGATTTTCTCTTTGCGATGCAGCACTGAAAAATGCCTGGCTAAAAACCAGAAGGTGTTTTGTGCGTTTGTCGATTTTGAGAAAGCCTATGATAGAGTGTTGAGGAATGATTGTGGGCAACACTGTCTATGTATCATGTATCAACCAATTGGTCAATTAAAATCACTTTACGAGTGATTTGTTAAGGATTTCTATAGAGATCCTATACGAGTTTCACCAAGGGGGACAGTAAAACTCTTATGCAGCTAAATTGAGAAGTAGCATTAAACGTCTGGCGGCTTACAATAAACAACCTCTTTAATTTAGCCGGGTAATCGTTTATTAGACTCAAACTATTTGACTTGACGTTTAGATGACATTGAGGCAAATAAAGAAAAGCGGAACTATGACAAGGACCACAAATGATATATCCCTCTCTGTTGCTCTTATTCAATCTATCTAAATATATAAAAGAAGAAACTGACTGACTGACTGACTGACATATCAACGCAGAGCCCAAACCGCTGGTCCTAGAGATTCCAAATTTGGCACGTAGGTTCCTTATAAAGTCTAAGGGTGCACTAAGCAAGGATTTTTCGAAATTCAACCCCTAAGGGGGTGAAATAGAGGCCGAAGTTTGTATGGGGAAACAAGATTAGTTGGACTATTTTATTCGAAACTTCACAGGAGTATTTCTAACGATAAATGAGTAAATACGTATTTCAGGTTTTTTGAGAAATCAACCCCTATAAGGGGGAAAGGTGGTGACAAATTCTGAAAATCGACATGGGTATTGTTTTTATGATATACCGGGTCGCTGATAACGAAAACAACAATGATTTTAAAATCTCACGTGGAGGACGTGAAATACCATCCCCCCTGTTGGGGTACGAAGGGGATGAAATGTCTAAATATTAATATGGGTGTCGTTTTTTGGGTTTTTTGGGACGTTAATTACGAAAATGGCATCTGTTTTGAAATTTAATATTGTGGACATGAAAACTTTTGAAAAATTGTGCCAAATTTTAAGAAATAACTGACTGACTGAGTGACTGACATATCAACGCACAGCGCAAACTGCTGGTTCTAGAGATTCCAAATTTAGTATGTAGGTTCCATATAAGGTCTTGAGGTGCATTGAGAAAGGATTTTTCAAAATTCAACCCCTAAGGGGGTGAAATGGGGGTCCGAAGTTTGTATGGGGAATCAAGATTAGTATTATTTTATTCGAAACTTCACAGGAGTATTTCTAACGATAAATGAGTAAACATGTGTTTCAGGTTTTTTGAGAAATCAACCCCTAAAAGGAGGAAATCTGGTGACAAATTCTGAAAATCGATATGGGTGTTGTTTCTATGGTTTATCGGGTCGCTTATTACGAAAACAACAATGATTTTAAAATCCCACGTGGAGGACGTGAAATACCATCCCCTTTGTTGGGGTCCGAGGGGGTTGGAATATCTAAATATTAATATGGGTGTGATTTTTATGAGTTTTTGGTTCGTTAATTTTGAAAACGGCCTTGATTTTGAAATTTAATATTGCGGTCATGAAAACTTAAAAGTAGGTGCCCAATTGCAAGAAGAAACTGACTGACTGAGTGAGTGACATATCAACGCACAGCCCAAACTGCTGGTTCAAGAGATACCAAATTTGGCATGTAAGTTCCTTATAAGGTCTAAAGGTGCATGAAGTGCCGTGAGTTCCCTATGAAGATACGACGTTTTCTGATTCAATGTATTGTAAGTGGTTTAATTAATCAGAGCCGTCCGATACGATTACGACATAAATCGATATTTGAGCGTCCAAGAGGACTCTTAATAGGAATCCGAGGTACCTAAACTTTGAATAAAGTAATGGCCATATTGATTTTCTTCATTTCCGTCCTGATTTCGTTCAAAGTCGATATCTGAGCGTCCGAGAGGGCCCCTAATACGACTCCGGGGTAAAATTTGGAAAAAGTGGCGGCCATATTGCTTTTCTTCATTATCGTCCCGATTTCGTTCAAATCGATATCTGAGCGTCCGAGAGCTCCCCTAATACGACTCCGAGGTAAAATTTGGAAAAAGTCGCAGTCATGTTGCTTTTCTTTTTTTTCGTCCCGATTTCGTTCACAATCGATATCTGAGCGTCCGAGAGCTCCCCTAATACGAATCCGAGGTAAAATTTAGAAAAAGTGGTGGCCATATTCATTTTTATCATTTCCGCCTCGATTTCGTTCAAAATCGATATCTGAGCGTCCGAGAGAATTCTTAATACGAATCCGAGGCAAAATTTGGAAAAAGTGGCAGCCATATTGATTTTCTTTATTTCAACCCGATTTCGTTCAAAATCGATATCCGAGCGTCCGATAGGTCCCCTAATACGAATCCGAGGTAAAATTTGGAAAAAGTGGCAGCCATATTGATTTTCTTCATTTCCAACCCGATTTCGTTCAAAATCAATATCTGAGCGTCTGAGAGGTCCCCTAACAAGAATTTGAGGTCAAATTTGAAAAAAGTGGCGGCCATATTGATTTTCTTCACTTTCGTCCCGATTTCGTTCAAAATCGATATCTGAGCATCCGAGAGGTCTCTTAATACGAATCTGAGGTAAAATTTGGCACTTCATACATGTATGTATGCAAAAAAGTGTAATGTTACTATATAGGTGTGTGGGGTATCTATGGATTTGCTTTTAAAAACGACATAGAGGTTTCGATATTTTTTTCCATTTAAATCAACCTTTAGGTTTTTTATCGTATGGCATTTATTTACGTACCGTGAGATTTTCGAGAAGACAAGTACGGTTGCCACTTTTTGTTGCACTTTTAGCACCACCCAGGGGTCACGTGTAGGGTAACGTTGGGTACTCCCTACGGACGCGGTGCAACTTCGACCCCCCTTTGTCAAGTGAGTGGGCAACTTGACTGTTAGAAGTTCGCAAGCCGTTCGAAGGCCTCTAGTTTGGTTTAACAATTGCAGCCGGTATCAACGGCTTAGCGTGCCTTCCAAAGCACGAGAGTCAGTTTGTAACCACTCAAAGCGGTCACCCATCCAAGAACTGACCTGCGCCCACATTGCTTAACCTCGCACACCGCACGCGGTAGGCGGGTGCCACGGGGCCACGAGCGCTCTAAATTCTTGATAGTTTGTGCCAAATTTCAATTCAATCGGTCCAGTAAAAGCAACTTGGTTGTAACAGACGGACTGACAGTAAGGAGTGCGAATTGAAGTGAGACCAAATTTTCTTTTTGGATGCTCCAATGGTAACGGGCAAAACCTACCTAATAAATTTAATTGTAGGAAAAATAAATGTTACACGTTATATTGAATTAGCCGTATTTCTGTACTTCAAAGGACCAGAGCTTATGACCGCTGCGCGCTGCTTGGTCGTTTACATACCTATTGGTGTTACTGTAGTACACAGATACTTTTACTAAGGGCCATTTAAGACATGCTTTTATTTCATCGGCCCTTTCTCCTTCGGCCTCTCGGAAATGTATGATAATAGTTTTCGATCCTTATTTTTGCCAAAATCAAATGAAATTCAACATTTTGCCGGTTCTCAGAATGTATACTGACTTTTCATCTGTTCATCTGTTAATGAATCGCAATCACCAAACTTCGTATACCGAAAACCCCAGAATGTAACAACTACTTTTCCGGAGACCGCATCTAAATCGGTTCAGCCAAACGTGAGATAATCGTGGACAAACATACGAACCTGTTTTTTGTAGACGGTTAAAAATTTTGCTTAGTACGCGGGTGAAGCCGCGGGCAAATGCTAGTCTATATATATAAAAGGCAAAGGTGATCGACCGATGATCAACGCACAGGCCAAACCCTTAAGGCTAGAAACTTCGCACACGTATTCCTCTTATGACGTAGGCATTCACTAAGGAAGGATTTTTCAAAATTCAACCCCCAAGGGGGTGAAATGGGTGGTAAAAAATTGTATGAAACCTTAGACATATTTGTATGAAATTTCGTATGAATTGAGAACGGCAAAAATAATGAGTCACTTATTTCAGCGTTTTCCAACATTCTAACCCTAAGAAGGAAAAATAGGGGATGACCATTTTATATAAACGCACAGGCCTAACCCTTAGGGCTATAAACTTAAAGTTTCGCACACGTATTCCTCTTATGGCGTAGGCATTTAATAAGAAAGGGTTTTTGAAAAGTTCAACCCCCAACCTTATAATATGCTTTTGAAATTAGTGGTCGTTTTACTACAGATTTGAATTTTCGTTGGAGTATGAACGCAAGCCCCAATAACGCCTGATATTTTTACACAGCAAAGCGTTACGCGCAACTAATGTAGATGCGCTGTTATAGTAGGTTCACTCTCTCTGCTATACGAAATCTTCCGTGTCGCTGTGCTATGTACTTTTTAATTACTTTACTAATATGTACAGTTTGATTTAAACTCATTGTTCTTGTTATTTGATCAATTTTGAATTGCTAAGTTCAGTGATGTGTTTAGGAATTTTATTGTAGAACCTGATACAATTTCCCAAGAAAAAAATTTTCGTATTTGTGGTGTTTCGTAGTGGCTGTTGGTTTATCAGCGTTCTTTGGGAAATAGCACAAAGTCTTCCCAACATACATTATTATTTCAAATACGTATAAGGACGGCAGGGTTAGAATATCTGTTTCCTTGAAAAATTATCTTAATGATTCACGCGACCCCAAGTTATAAATTGCTCGAATAGCCCTTTTTTGCAAAATAGAAAACAGTTTCAATATCTTCAGCTGATCCCCACAATATAAGACCATAAGTAGTTATATTATTAAAATAAGCAAAGTAAACTAACCGTGCCGTTGCCACATTGGTAAGCTGCCTTATTCTCCTGACTGCAAATGCAGCAGAGCTCAACCTACTTCCTATCGCTGTTATGTGGGAACCCCACTGCAATTTGAGTCCAGTGTAATACCTAAGAATACAGTTGTCTTAAAAAATTCTAACGCATGACCATTAAGTTTAAAATTTGTGTCTAAGTTTCTATTTGATGAGGTCGCTAGAGAGAATTTCATACATTTAGTTTCTTTCGGATTCAACACTAAGTTATTGGCAGCAAACCAGTCATTTATCATGGACGGGGTATTATTTGGTTCAATGAGTTCAGTATCTCTCCTATTTACCTTGAACAGTAATGAGGTGAAGAAGATTTGCTTACGCCTACCCTAGAGATCATTATTAAGAAAATGGATATTAAGTGCCCAAAATGGGAAATAGAAACCGTAGTCAGACGAGGAATGAAAAACGGAAGAATAGGACCAGTGGTAGCTACAATTACAACGACAAGCAGGAAACTACAGCTTCTTAGAAATAAAAAGGCATTAGAGAGTACGAACAAGGAAGATTTTACACCTGAAGTTTTGCAGAAGCGCAAAGAGCTGCAGGAAGAACTCAAAAGGAGGAGACAAGCTGGAGAAAAAGTAGTAATGCGGTATGATAAAATTGTTAAATTAAAATACCAACATAAAGTAATTAGACACCGCAAGGAAACTCCACTAATAAAAGATTTCTATCAGAGTCTCCGGAAGCTGAAAATATTGGAATAACATCAAACAGCGAACGAAATATCCAAACAGGCAACGAAAAAAAAACAAACCTCAGAGCATTACAAGCTTCCTGCGTCCGTCACAATTGAGCCTCGCGCCCAAATCTCATACCTCTACCAGTCAGGATCACCAAGATTCTCGAAAAAACTAGTCTGCACCCTTCCTACTCCACTTCTCCCAACACGGCCGGTCACCGTGGGAGAGAAGACCACCACCCTCTAGTGAAAATATATCTGGATACTTCTGAAAAGGTACCTAATCATATGACAACTCATAATGACCCACTCCGTGTGTACACCGAACGAAATCAAGATCAAAACCTTCAAGTTACAATAAATCAAGATTCTCCCACACAAAAGAAAGACTCAGAACGATCTAAGAATAGTAACCATTTCTACATAGCAACATACAATGTAAACTCTATCGTCTCATGCCCGTTTCATAGAACTACTGGATGCACTGAAGGATGTCAAATTCGATATAATTGGTATCTCAGTAACTAGGAGATTTGGAAACTCAATAAGCGAATATGAAAATATATTCTCCCTAGGGAGTTATGAAAATCCATAACTCCCGCGGGAGCTAAATCGGCTATAACTGCTTTATACTACTACGTAAAATACGACCCTTTACGAGCAAGTTTGATGAAAAGATTATTAATGCCATAAATCTAAGCCTTAGACAGCACTAATTCAGAAAACACACACAGTTTACATCCCCGATTCTCAGTTTGTCAGCGAAGAGTATAATTCACCATTGTTACAATCCCTTGCTAACAACAGCCAATGCTTAGCATCTCTCTATAGATAAAGACGCATTGCTCAAAAAACTACAAGGCTTAGATTGCAGTAAGGGAGCTGGTCCTGACAATATTCCACCCTTTTTCATTGCTTCATGCGCGTCTGACCTAGTTGACCCTCTGTGGATAATTTATAACAAACCGCTTGTCACGGAAGTCTTTCCCACTGATTGGAAAACCGCTAAGGTAGTACCCATCCCTAAATCAGGTAACGATAGCCTGGTTTTGAATTATAGACCGATATCGATTTTGTCTTGTTTTGCCAAAATATTCGAATCGTTAATCTGCCCGTACATTCAAAGGCATTTCAAACTTTATATGAGCGATCATCAGCACGTATTTGTAAATTCTAGATCAACAACAACGAATTTAATAACCTTTACTGAACTACTAACGAATGCTATTGACTCTGGGAAACACACAGACGTGATATACACCGATTTCAGTAAAGCTTTTGATAAGGTATCTCATTCTATTTTGGTGCACAAGCTGTCGGCATACGGAATTTCTGGGTCTATGATAAAGTGTGGGTTCTTATCTAACGGGGAGGCAATTTTATGTGGTTGTAAATGGCTACCAATCAACTTATCGTAACATATCTTCTGGTGTATCATAGGGCTCGCATTTATGGCCAGTCCTCTTTAATCTGTTTATAAACGACATCACTGAATGCTTTCACTACTCTAAGGTATTTATGTATGCAGACGATTTAAAGTTCGCACGCACCATTAAAACATCTGAAGATACCTCCTTAATTCAAAGTGATATTGATAGACTCAGTAACTGGTGTAAGCTTAATCTTATGCACCTGAACATTAACAAATGTGTCCACGTGAAATTTACTCGTAAGCACAATATGATACTGTCTAATTATCAAGTTGATGATCATAAGCTTTTTGTCTTAAGATCCATGATATCTGTAGCTATCTTTGTAAATGACAAGTCAGACACCTTATGAGGCATTAAAGGCTCTATAATATTATTGTTTTGTAATTCTGGCATGGAAAACATTGTTTATCAAATTTTTCAATATGTGAGTCAATGTTAGGCCAATAATAGAATTTTCTAGCTAGCTGTTTCATTTTTAATATACCAATGTGTCCTTCATGCAAAGTTTTAATAAAAGTTATTCTTAATTTTTTTGGAACAATTAATCGGTCATTAAAAAATACCAGACTATTATCCATGGACAGACATTAATAATTCTAATTCATTATCTATGGTACTTTCAGCTATTAGCAAATTTTTTTGTTCCTCAGTACATTCCAGATTCTGTGCAAAACCGATGCAATGTATCACCTCATACATGTACGATTCATCAACATCATTAGAATTCTGATAAGAGCGTGATAACAAGTCGGCTATAAACATTAATTTGCCATGTAGGTATTTATAATCCAAATCGTATCTTAAAAGTTTTAGCTTCAGTCTTCGTAATCTTGGTGACGAGACTTCATGAATATGCAGTTTTAATAGACTCTCAAGTGATTTTTGATGATTTAGAACTGTGACTGTTCGCCCGTAGATGTAGTAGATGTAATAATAAAATTGCGTTAAGCTGGTGTAAGACTTCGAGACGCAAAACAAACAGGCAATTCTTCTTGCAGTCAGCAACATCCAAAGCCGTCTTTAGACGCGTCACACTGGATCGTTATGGGTAATTTAGTACCAAAATTCTATAATACCGGAGCTGTACTTATTTTATTTTTAATATTAGTAAAGACATTTTCATGAACTTCCAAAGCCAATCCACATCTTACTTTAACAATAACTGTAGCGTTGATGCAATATCAGCCAAGTGGGGTATGAATTTTCTTTGTAATTGACCATTTCAAGGAATATTTGCAATTCTTTTTTATTATTTGGGCTTTTCATATTTATTAGTAATGGCATTAACCCTTTCAGGGTTAATTTTCATGCCTTTGTCAGAAAAAATGTGCCCAATATATTTGACCTCTTAGTTTGTATTGGAATTAATTTTTATAAATTTTACATTATGTTTCTTAGCAGGCACAAAGACTTAGTTTAATATTGCATCATGCTCTTCTTCTGTGTCACCACATATTAGCAGGTCGTCACAGTACACAATGACGTCTGGGATGTCTCCAAAGGCATTTTCACTATACTTTTGGGAGACTTCCGGGGCTACGGAGATTCCGAAGGGACATCTTAGAAATTTATAGCAGCCAAAAGGGCTGTTGAATGTGCACAAATTACTTGAAGCCTCCTCTAATTTAATATTATAAAACCCATCTGAGAGATCCAACACTGAGAAAAACTTCTTGTTACTTAACTTTGGAATGATTTCATCTAAAGTTGGGATCAAGTGGTGCTCTCTAATTAGAACCTTATTTATGTCCTTGGGGTCTAAGCATATTCTAAGTGAACCATTCTTCTTTTCAATTATTACCAAATTGCTAACAAAACTATCAGGGTGATCTACCTTAGACTTCATGCTTCACCAGAGCCTCCAGCTTGTCCGCGAGGCATGTCAGAAGCGCGTGCGCCACTCTGCGCAGGGGTTTCACCACAGGCTCCGCACCGGGTCGAATGCGCAGCTGCAACGGCTTATTGAACTCCCCAACACCCTGGAATATTTCAATGTTCTTATTAATACGAAAGTCTTTACTTTTAATATTAGTACCAGTATTTTGCATTACACTATCAGTTTTTACAGTATCAATATTAGAATTATTTAATAACTTAAATTTTATTCAATCAATCATGTTTATTTGCTATAAACACAGTCATAACAATGCATGCAAATACATAATTAAAAAATACACAATGTACAATGAATACATGAATTAAAATAAGCCATTTTTGCGATTAATTAATAACATATATAAAATAACAAACAATTAAATATCAATCAAAAAAATTGGTATAATATTCCTTAATCGAGTAGAATGGGCACGTTAAAAAGTACTTCTTAGCTTTGATGTCAAAGGTTTTGAAATCATCAATGTTTTCAATGTCAGCGTTGAGCAAGCTATATACTTTGATTTCAGTATTATTGAAAGTATTATTAAAATTGGTATAATTGGCATCATTTAAAAGTAATTTATTTCTATGTCGAAGATTATGAGCTTTAGCCACACCCTGCTGTTTATACAGATGTTTATTGGTGAAAACATAAAGACAAATACGATACAGATACAAAGAAATTACACTTAAGATTTTGTGGTCTACAAACATACTACGGTGTGAATCTGGTATAGAACAATTTGTCAAAACGGAATAAATTGTTTTTCAAGAACTTGAGATTTAGCAAAATTAATGTAAATTTAGTGGATAAGTTGGATATATATTCTGCTCAGTTGAAAAATAGTAGATCAAAATATGAAACTGACACACAGATAGATGAAATTAAAAATTCATAAGTTGGAGGACTCAATAAAATCTTTAGATAGGATGAATGAAAATTCAAAAAAGTTATTAATGAATATTCATTAGCCATGGATGATTTAATAACACAAATTAATTATAACTCGGAACGGTTTGAGTCACTGACCAATGGCCAGTCATGTTTATGTAAACAAATGAGTGGTCATTTATCAGATGGTCCATCGAACCCAAACCTTTGTGCCAGTGTACCTCCACAAGAACAAAATAATAATAGCTCCTTCCACACTTCAGAAACGAACACACCTAATGTAATTATGTACTGTGATGAGTTTGGAAGTAATATGGGTAATAAGCGATCACTTAACAGGGCTTAGCGCAATAAGCAATTGTCTGCCTTATAGTAGCCTTGATAATATGTCAAATCAAATTATGAGTGATAACAGTATTCATTCTAAAACAACACTGCTTATTCTTATGGGTAACAGAGGAAATGTGAACAAACATAATTTAATTAATTTTTTTTGAAAAATTGGACACATTAACTGTAAAAGAAATTATTATGTTCACATTCCCCTATTGTCATCAGATTTCAAAGGCAGAAAATGACACAGATATAATTTGAATATAGCTCTGCATAATCTCTGTACATATAGTAGTAAGTTTAGCATAATTGACACTAACAAATATGTTGGTAAACACAATTTATTGACTAAAGGTAAGTTTTACCTTTGTAATTATTATAAAAGACAAATAGCTTTGTCACTATCCTATTTATTTGACATTTCTGCCAAGAATTTGGCACATAACTCTGCTCCTATTGAGCAGTTCAATATACAGTTGGAATTGGTTCCAGTTTTAACCAATCATTTAAATTAGATTTTAAGACAAAGGAGTACTCAAACTCTGGCAATTTAGTTATTAATAAATTTAATGAAAGATACTGCCATCATGGAAAATATATGCACCTGGTTCACCAAAATATTCAGTCTATTAGAGGAAAAGACTTACAGATTGAACTCTTTTTGAATGATTATAATATTGAAATATTGTGTTGAACATTGGTTAAAAAGTAATAAATTAATGCCTCAATTTAATAACCACCAGGTGGGAAGTTCGTTCACCAGGCTTAGTTCCATACATGGTGGGTCATTAATAATATTACATAATAAATTAAAATTTAAGGAACGTAAGGACATTGTATCCTTGTCTGTTGAACGGACCATAGAAATAAGTGCAGTAGAATTAGAGCAATTTATTGTTGTCTGTGTGTATAGGCCGCCATTAAGTAATTTTGACCTTTTTTAAAGCATAATGGAATCCGTGCTACTTAAAATATCACTCTCTAGTAAGAAATTACTTATATGCGGAGACTTCAATGTAAACATTTTAGAAAATTCAACAACAAGTGTCAGATTGTTGAATCTTTTCAAATCTTGTAACTTGAGTCATATATTTACGGAGCCTACTAGAGTCACTGCTACAAGCGCCACCTGTATAGATAACATTTTCACTAATATTATTCCAATCACTAAAAGTGTAATCAGTAAATTAGAATCAGATCACTTAGGTCAATATATGGTATTTAAGATATTAAGAAGAAATACCCTGAGGAAACAAATAACTATTGTACCAGTAACCACGGGCCGTATGGAACGAATGAAGCAAAGTCTAGTCCAGGCGCTACCCTTTCTGTCTTCCGATATGAGTCCAAACGAAATGTACAATTCATTTTTTCACACTTTTATGAAACATTATAATGCGATTTTTACATCCAAATCGGTCGTGGTTGGTGGGACATCAGTTTTTAGTGAGTGGGCTACTGAGGACTTACATAAACGTAGACAAGCACTGTATGCTTTATATGAGGAACGCCGGTTTAATATGAGTGATGAATTTAAGGAACATGTCAAACAATATTCTAAGAAATTTAAAATAGATTGTCATATAGCTAAACGTAAGTTTATAAGCCAGAAAATTACAAATAGTTCGGACATTATCAAAACAACATGGAAATTAATTAATGTGGAAACTGGTAGATAAAAGCACAAAATGAATGATCTTAAACTAAAAATTGATGGCATAATTATAGATTCAAGTTTAGAAGTAGCAAGAGAATTTGAAAAAAAAATTCACTGAGATACCAGTATCCACAACAAAGACATTAAATTCTTCACCTTCGTCTGCCGTTACATTGTTAAAAGATAACGCCTCAGAATGTAGTGGAAATCTTCATTTTGAATATGTTAGTACCCCAGATGTAATAAAGGCGTTTAAATCAATAAATGTCAAAAAAACTGGTGATCTCTGGGGAGTCTCTGTCCATGCTGTCAAATCTCTAATAGAAGTCATAGCGCCTGACTTGGTAGTTGTATTTAATAACAGTATTGACTGCGGTGAGTTTCCTGATCTAATAAAACATAGTAAAATAACTCCTTTATTTAAAGCAGGTAGCACTTCTGACCCCACTAATTTTAGACCGATATCTGTGCTACCAACATTTAGTAAAATTTTTGAAAAATTAGTTTTGTCCCAATTAATAAGACCTTTTAATACAAACAATTTAATGCATAATAAGCAATTTGGTTTTACGCGGGGTCTCTCGACAACCGACGCGGCTGTTGAGCTAACTAAACATATATTCGATGCCTGGGAAAAGTTACAGGATGCCTTAGGTATTTTTTGCGATTTGTCAAAGGCCTTCGACTGCGTATGTCATGAAACATTAATCAGGAAACTGCACTACTATGGAGTTAGAGGATCGGCACTGAATTTGCTAAAATCTTATCTATATGGTAGAATACAAAGGGTCGATGTGAATGGACAGCGATCACCGGGATCAGTGGTCTCGATGGGTGTACCGCAGGGATCAATATTGGGACCTTTCCTATTCCTTATCTACATAAATGACTTGCCATACCTCGTAAAGACCCACCATGATATAGTATTGTTTGCAGACGATATCTCTCTTATATTCAAAGTCAAACAACAGCAACAAGCTAATAATGATATAAACAATGCTATTTCTAAAGTAGTTAATTGGTTCAATGTCAACAATTTATTGTTAAATGAGAAAAAGACCAAATGTATCAAGTTTGTCACGACTAACGTTAAGCACAATCAAACAAGTGTCATTGTGAAAGATGAGGAATTGGAACTAGTGGATAGTACAGTTTTTCTTGGATTAACATTAGATTCCAAACTCCAATGGGGTCCCCATATTGCTAATCTCTCGAATTGACTGAGTTCTGCAGCTTTTGCCGTGAGCAAGATCCGCCAACTGACAGACGTGAAGACAGCTCGATTAGTATATTTTAGTTACTTCCACAGTATTATATCGTATGGTATTTTACTATGGGGCAGTGCTTCAGATATTAATACCATTTTTGTTCTGCAGAAGAGCGCTATTCGAGCAATATATAAAATGAACCATAGAGACTCACTTAGAGATAAGTTCAAGAACATTAATGTAATGACATTGCATTGTCAATACATCTATGATAATATTGTGTATGTACATAAAAACATTGTAAATTTCAGGAAGAACTGTGACATACATAATATTAATACTCGAAATAAACACAAACTCGCGGTGCCCACCACTCGCCTCCAGAAAATTAGAAAATCATTCATGGGTAATGGTGTGAAGTTTTATAATAAGCTCCCAAGAAACGTAACTGAATTATCTATTAATAAATTTAAAAAATATGTAAAGCGTCAACTCGTATCGAAAGCATATTATAGTACACATGACTACATGAATGATATAACACCGTGTGATTAATTGTGACTGAAATATTAATGAATTAATCATTATGGCATTAGTTATTAATATGATCTTTTTTTTGATTTTATTCTGGAAATATTGTGTTGAACATTGGTTAAAAAGTAATAAATTAATGCCTCAATTTAATAACCACCAGGTGGGAAGTTCGTTCACCAGGCTTAGTTCCATACATGGTGGGTCATTAATAATATTACATAATAAATTAAAATTTAAGGAACGTAAGGACATTGTATCCTTGTCTGTTGAACGGACCATAGAAATAAGTGCAGTAGAATTAGAGCAATTTATTGTTGTCTGTGTGTATAGGCCGCCATTAAGTAATTTTGACCTTTTTTAAAGCATAATGGAATCCGTGCTACTTAAAATATCACTCTCTAGTAAGAAATTACTTATATGCGGAGACTTCAATGTAAACATTTTAGAAAATTCAACAACAAGTGTCAGATTGTTGAATCTTTTCAAATCTTGTAACTTGAGTCATATATTTACGGAGCCTACTAGAGTCACTGCTACAAGCGCCACCTGTATAGATAACATTTTCACTAATATTATTCCAATCACTAAAAGTGTAATCAGTAAATTAGAATCAGATCACTTAGGTCAATATATGGTATTTAAGATATTAAGAAGAAATACCCTGAGGAAACAAATAACTATTGTACCAGTAACCACGGGCCGTATGGAACGAATGAAGCAAAGTCTAGTCCAGGCGCTACCCTTTCTGTCTTCCGATATGAGTCCAAACGAAATGTACAATTCATTTTTTCACACTTTTATGAAACATTATAATGCGATTTTTACATCCAAATCGGTCGTGGTTGGTGGGACATCAGTTTTTAGTGAGTGGGCTACTGAGGACTTACATAAACGTAGACAAGCACTGTATGCTTTATATGAGGAACGCCGGTTTAATATGAGTGATGAATTTAAGGAACATGTCAAACAATATTCTAAGAAATTTAAAATAGATTGTCATATAGCTAAACGTAAGTTTATAAGCCAGAAAATTACAAATAGTTCGGACATTATCAAAACAACATGGAAATTAATTAATGTGGAAACTGGTAGATAAAAGCACAAAATGAATGATCTTAAACTAAAAATTGATGGCATAATTATAGATTCAAGTTTAGAAGTAGCAAGAGAATTTGAAAAAAAAATTCACTGAGATACCAGTATCCACAACAAAGACATTAAATTCTTCACCTTCGTCTGCCGTTACATTGTTAAAAGATAACGCCTCAGAATGTAGTGGAAATCTTCATTTTGAATATGTTAGTACCCCAGATGTAATAAAGGCGTTTAAATCAATAAATGTCAAAAAAACTGGTGATCTCTGGGGAGTCTCTGTCCATGCTGTCAAATCTCTAATAGAAGTCATAGCGCCTGACTTGGTAGTTGTATTTAATAACAGTATTGACTGCGGTGAGTTTCCTGATCTAATAAAACATAGTAAAATAACTCCTTTATTTAAAGCAGGTAGCACTTCTGACCCCACTAATTTTAGACCGATATCTGTGCTACCAACATTTAGTAAAATTTTTGAAAAATTAGTTTTGTCCCAATTAATAAGACCTTTTAATACAAACAATTTAATGCATAATAAGCAATTTGGTTTTACGCGGGGTCTCTCGACAACCGACGCGGCTGTTGAGCTAACTAAACATATATTCGATGCCTGGGAAAAGTTACAGGATGCCTTAGGTATTTTTTGCGATTTGTCAAAGGCCTTCGACTGCGTATGTCATGAAACATTAATCAGGAAACTGCACTACTATGGAGTTAGAGGATCGGCACTGAATTTGCTAAAATCTTATCTATATGGTAGAATACAAAGGGTCGATGTGAATGGACAGCGATCACCGGGATCAGTGGTCTCGATGGGTGTACCGCAGGGATCAATATTGGGACCTTTCCTATTCCTTATCTACATAAATGACTTGCCATACCTCGTAAAGACCCACCATGATATAGTATTGTTTGCAGACGATATCTCTCTTATATTCAAAGTCAAACAACAGCAACAAGCTAATAATGATATAAACAATGCTATTTCTAAAGTAGTTAATTGGTTCAATGTCAACAATTTATTGTTAAATGAGAAAAAGACCAAATGTATCAAGTTTGTCACGACTAACGTTAAGCACAATCAAACAAGTGTCATTGTGAAAGATGAGGAATTGGAACTAGTGGATAGTACAGTTTTTCTTGGATTAACATTAGATTCCAAACTCCAATGGGGTCCCCATATTGCTAATCTCTCGAATTGACTGAGTTCTGCAGCTTTTGCCGTGAGCAAGATCCGCCAACTGACAGACGTGAAGACAGCTCGATTAGTATATTTTAGTTACTTCCACAGTATTATATCGTATGGTATTTTACTATGGGGCAGTGCTTCAGATATTAATACCATTTTTGTTCTGCAGAAGAGCGCTATTCGAGCAATATATAAAATGAACCATAGAGACTCACTTAGAGATAAGTTCAAGAACATTAATGTAATGACATTGCATTGTCAATACATCTATGATAATATTGTGTATGTACATAAAAACATTGTAAATTTCAGGAAGAACTGTGACATACATAATATTAATACTCGAAATAAACACAAACTCGCGGTGCCCACCACTCGCCTCCAGAAAATTAGAAAATCATTCATGGGTAATGGTGTGAAGTTTTATAATAAGCTCCCAAGAAACGTAACTGAATTATCTATTAATAAATTTAAAAAATATGTAAAGCGTCAACTCGTATCGAAAGCATATTATAGTACACATGACTACATGAATGATATAACACCGTGTGATTAATTGTGACTGAAATATTAATGAATTAATCATTATGGCATTAGTTATTAATATGATCTTTTTTTTGATTTTATTCTGGAAACTGTCTAGATTTCTATTTTTTATATATTTATTATTAATATTATTATTTATGTTTTGACGATCCTATTGTGAATTTTACTACAAAATAATTTCTTACTTTGACATGTCTACAACAATACAATATTTATTTTAAAGAATAGTAATAGCATCAATAAATTGCTCTAAATAATTAATTAATATATATGTTAATACATGTTATAACTGACGATTCGAAAGTGCTTGTTGCTAGGCCTATTTGAATAAAGAATATTTTGACTTTGACTTTGACTTTGAAGCTCATTTACAATTATTATTACAGCCTTTTTTTGTTTAAGTAGAATTGAATTTACATTAGTACCATTCCCCCAGACATTAATACAGTACCTTAATAGACTCTCAAAGTAGGAAAAGTAAATACTTAACAAGACATCTTTGTTGGCAATGTTCTTTAAGGATTTCATCGCATAACGTGCACCCGCTAGTTTTTTATTTACTTTTTCGATTTGATCCTGCCATCTCAGATAAGGGTCAAGAACTACACCTAAAAATTGCACACTTTTAGCTTCATCAATAGGAATAGTACAATGAAAATCAGGACTAGCGGTACTCCTACGAAAAAACATATAAAAGCTCTTGCTGCAGTTCATTTTTAACACATTAGCTGTAAACCAATCTATAAGTTGTTTCCATGTATTTTGCATGTATGTTTCTGGATAGGGTTGCAGCGGATGACGCATTTAAAATGACACTAGTACCATCCACCTAAATATAAGGGCTTCCACAACATACAATATTTGCTAATCATTTATAAAGATTATGAATAGTAATGGACCTAATACCGACCCTTGTGGGACTCCAAATTTTTCATTTTTCACGTCTGACCTTATTACAACGTCACTTGATTGACTTGAAGTTCCACATATTGGCAGCGATTAGACAGGTACGATCACACCAAGGCCAGAGCGTTCCCACGTATACCATAGAAATCTAGTTTATGTAAGAGGATTATGTGATCAACACAGTCAAACGCCTTAGCTAGATCACAGAAAATACCTCCACACGCCCGTCAAGGTTTAGGTGAGTCATAACTTCTCTTACTAAATTACTGACTGCAGCTAGTGTGTTTTTATTTTTCCTAAAACCATGTTGGTGTATGGAAAAAAGACCATGATTTTCAAAGTGGCACTAAATCTTTGAGGCGATGCATTTCTCAAATATTTTTGCAAAGGTCGATAGCAAAGATATTGGTCTTAGTGTCTAAGTTGTCCGGACCTTTGGAGTGCGAATTTATGAAATTTTTGGCAATGTTAATAACTTCTGGTTCAAAAATGAGAGTCAATAATATTGAATTAATGTAACTAGTGCGACCTTTTCTAAGAAAATTCATAAAATTATAATCAATAGCTGTAATATTATCAACGAAAAGATTGTCTATTTGAAGTGTTATTTTATCATTTATTTTGAATTTTCCTGTATTCTCTCTAAGTTCCAGATAGCTTTAGACTTGTTGTTAGCTTTAGAAATTGTTTTCTTAACATGTATTTTTTTAGTGATTACTAGAACTTTCTTAAACGTTCTATTGTATCGCTTAAAATAAGACAGGGGGACATTACTATATTTGTCTCTTGACAGAAAAAATAGCCTTCTTTTAGTCCTACATAACTTTAATACCTCTCGTGATCCATTTGTTCGTGTTTTGCTTACATAGAACTTTTTTCAATGGAAAGTGTTTAGCAGCTAATAGGTTGAACACCTTATAGAAAATTTCAAGTTTTTCGTTCCAGTTAGTGTTCCGAAATTGAAAGTCCCAATTAATATCTTTTATATCGTTTTGAAATGCTTGAATCGATGATGAACTAAACTTTTTATAGTTTTATGTGCATCGTGATCTGAAAAGGAGCATGGAATCACTTGTGCATCAGTGTACTTACTGTTCGACGTTTGTAAAAATATTGTCAACCGTAATTGAGGTCGTTTTCGCAGTCCTAGTAGAGGCAAGTATTTATTTAAGAAACAAACAGTCTTTTATAATTCTATGTAACACTAGAAAATTTCCTTAAAACTAGACTTACAGTTTCCTTAATAAGAATATTTATTAACATCGTGTTTGATAAACCTATTTAATTTTTTTTACCTACCGAGCCTCATATCTCTATCAGGTATTCTAAGATAGAATTACATATGAAATAGCGCACCGACTTCGGAAAACAACGAACGATTCCTCGTAGTGACCCCAAAAGGACGTAAGTTTAGAACGCAATTTTTCGAGGTGTGGTTTCCAAGTTAGATGGCTATCCAAAGCAAGTCCAAGGTATTTTTTTGTTTCGACTCTTGTCAGTGGCTCGTTATTTATTATAATAATGGTTGGTATGGGCCTATAATTTTATTTTTAGCGTGGAAAATTATGAAGTTAGTTTTTGGACATTAATTGTTAGAAAGTTATATTGAAACCATGTATTCAAAGCATTAAGATCGTCTTGAGCATTTTTAATTATACTATCCAGACTGTTATAGAAGTAAAATATACTGGTATCGTCTGCATAAAGTGATATTTCCCCTTATAGACCTATTTCATGGATATTATTCATGTAAATAATAAAAAGTAATGGTCCCAAAATTGATCCTTGAGGGATTCCACAGGTGACTTTCTGAGGAGTGCTTATTGTGTTGTATAGTTTAACAACTTGGAACCGGTCAGTTAAGTATGCCTGAAACATTTTGAGAGCAACTCCTTTAACAACAATTTGAAATAGTTTCTGTAAGAGAAGTTTGTGACTGATTGTGTCTAACGCTTTTTTCAAATCTATAAATATCCCTAACGCGATATATTTGTCATCCATATTGTTTTTAAGTTTAGTAATGAGATCAATCTTTGCCGAGAGTGTGTTTGACCTTGGGTGGAACCCATATTGCTTATGAAACAGGAACTGTATGGAATCGAGATACACGCTTAACCGGTTGTACAGAACTTTTTCAAATATTTTTGAAAATATTGGAAGTACTGAAATCGGGCGGTAATTTCCTGGATCTGTTTTTAGTCCAGATTTGAATATTGGAGTGATTTTAGCCATTTTTAAAGAGTCTGGAAAAATGCCACACTCTACTCATTTATTTATATTTTTCGGTTAATTTATTAAAAATCAGATTTTTTACACATTTAAGAACTTTACAGCTAAAACCGTCTATACCTATGCTAGTTTTAGTGTTTAAGTTGTTTATTATTTTGCTTATTTCGTCAGTTGATGCTGGTTTAAAGTCTGTCTTGTTTAAAGTCCGTTACATTATTGATCATGCGTCGAGTTATATAAATATTTATATGTAGTGCTATTATGATATGAACGATGAATTTTATTTGCTAAATCGGAGCTTATGCTTGCAAAGAATGAGTTAAAGGTTTCACAAATATCTTGAATGTTAGTTATAGGACCCGAATCCATCAGTAACTTTGAGGTAGTACAGCCTGTACTTGCATTTGCTCTAACATCAAGAATACAAAGTCTCGAAAACGATCTCGAAAGCGATCCTGGACCTTATTTATGGTCCAGGATCGTTTTCGATGTTGAAGTTTCCCGTGTGCAATGTTTTTAATTAAGTTTATTTATTATATTGTAACCAGCTTCCTGTAGTGCAAATTTGTAGTATTTTATGGTTTTGTCAGCTTTTAGGAGGTTGTAATTGAAGTCACCGAAGATAATGGCTCTTTTACGTCTGAGAAGCTGATCCGAATACGTTTTTAGAAAATCCTCGTCGTTTGTCCTTTCTGGCTTATAGACAGCGCCAATATCGATTGCGAATCTGTTTAGGTGTATCCATAAGAAGTGGTTATCGTTTTCACACAAATCTTCAATGAAGTTGTATTTTAAGTCTTTATGGACATATATTGATACACCCCTCCTCTAGAAAGTGTTCTAAAATTGTAACAATGTGAGTAATTTTGTATCGATAAACTCTGAGCTTCAGAATCTGACTTGATCCATGTCTCCGTTAAAACAATTACGTGTACAGTTCCTGGTATTCCTTGAATGATGCATTTGAATTCGTCCAGCTTCCGTTGCGTTTTAACTATACAGCGTACATTAGTATATAGAAGTCTGAATGCTTTTTTGTTTTGTCCTAGGTCTGAGTAGCTCGACATAATTGTCGAGATAATTGAATAGATGGTATTGTTGTTGGGCGCTATGTTGATGGCATCATTTGAGTCTGACTGTTGTTTTTTGGATGGTTTTTTTACAATTTTAGGGATCCCACTGACATATTTTATACAAAGGTCAGTTTCACCTGCATATTCACGCCGTGCGAGTTCAACTCGTGCGCTCTCTAAGTACTTTTTTTGGTTAGGGGTTTGATCACCATAGATTTTTACACCATCAATGTTTATTTTTTATGTACTGCGGAATACTGTTCTAGCCGTCTGCGATGTAGCAAAGAAGCTTTTAACGGGCGTGATTTTTCTTTATCATATTGCCCAGGGAAATTGTCTTTATAGGGTCGGCACAATCAGGATCGACCAAATTTTGTAATTTTCTTCACTTCACTAATGTCATGAATTCCACGTTCGTTAGGTTGACTGGAGTCAAGTTCGCTGATTCCGACTATAATTATATTTCTTTCTATCTCAAATCGTTCCCGAATTTTAGACATAACGCTTTCTTGGTCAGTAGGTACAGCACAGATAATTTTAGCTTCGATTGTTTCGACTTTGACCTCCATGTCTGATCCGAGCTTTGTCAGATTCTCTAGTTTGGATTTCATTGAGTTTTGGTCTTGAACTAGTTGATCAGTCGTAGTTTTGATTTGTTTAATCTGATCTTTGAATTGTGATACATCCGTTGCTATTTTATTGAGGTTTTTCCGCTGCAATTTTGCCATATCCGTTAGCAGTGCCGATATTTTGCTTCCAAATATGTAAAATTTTGTAGATACATTAATTATCCTCTGGTTGTACATAAGGATTCCGCAGGTCCGGTTGCGATCTACTACTGTTCATTGCTATGGTATCGCTATGACTATTGGCACACGTATTAACAACCTTTGGCGGTGAATGCGTCACACTTATATCGTATTTACTCGCAGCGAGTATTAAATCTTGATCACTTCACTAATGCAATATGGATCTTATCAGAAGAATGTTAAAGTTCACTTTTCTATGAGAGTTGTTAAAAAATATTTTTTTATTATTTAGCGTTACTATTGTGTACACGTCTACTCTCTGCACGCCGCTGAGCGCATCTTATGTTATTTGTGCGGAATCTCAGTTCTTCCTACGCCTCAACACTTTTTCTCAAACATTCCTTTTCTTATCGAGACTCATATTTCACAATTATTTATAAATATACAGTAATATAAAAAAATATGTTGCGCGAGTGACGCCCTCTGTATTAGTAACTTGGTAGAACGAGTGATTTCTGAACGCACTTTTAGCGTTGGCAACCCACACCTGCTGTAATTTTGTTGGCAGACTTGCGTTTGTGTCAGAAATGTCAGTTGACATCGTTCGTCCAATCAGCTGTTCAATATTAATGAAGCTAACCCCAAAATTGGTCTGACATTTTCATTAATGATTAAAAACTCAGTATCAGTACCATCATTGCTTTTCATATTATTATTAAAGACCTTTAATGTGACCCTGCCTACTGGGATTAATTTCCCACCACCGAACACCTCTATTGTGGTTCTTCAATCAGACACTTTAATATTAGGATCATCATCGACATTTTTTTTCAAAGCGCTTATGCTTAGTACATTTATTTGGGCTCCGGTGTCACATTTAAAATCAACCCTTTTATTTTGAACCCTTAAAGACTCTGCCCAGTAGAGATTGCAAATCCGTTAACTTTTTTGAAATCCGGATTTTCGGATTATTTTTCAGAAAAAATCCGGATTTCGGATAAAATCCGGATTTTGACAAATGACCTTGAAAATCAATAAAAGCGCCATAAAATCGCTTTTTTTTAGTCAGTTAAGTATAGAAGAGTGGCACGACTCCTGAATGGTCATTTAAGGCTCATACAACTCTTACGATGCTAAACAATAGGTGTAAAAAATACAATAGAAGTATTTCAACTCTTTATTGCTTCCATAAAATTGACATCTAAGATTATTATTATAATGTCCTCTTCTTATAATCATCATCTTATTCGATGGCACAGAATAATGAATATTTATGTTTTTCTGATTTTAATTTGATTACTTTCACTATTAGATTAGTTTTGTCTTTGCCTAAGATACAGGGATATAACCCTAGTTTAGGCGCATGTAACCATTTGTAACTTGTAAGTAGGTTCAAGCAATATGTAATATTAGCTACAAGGATTTTTTCAATAAATCATTATTATTATTATTATTATAATGAACTATATCAGTCTTCTCTGATAAAATAGGGTTTTAGTTTAGATTAAATAAGGTGGGTATTATGTAAATATGACTTAATAGCTTATTTGCATTAGTCAGGATTGCTGCAAGAACATGTAATTTAGATTGTAATTTCATAACAAACAAATCCGAAAATCCGGATATTTTACTTATAAAATCCGGATTAGAATCCGCTCGTAAAATGACACTGAAATCCGGATTTTCGGACTTCGGATTATCCGGATTGCAATCGCTAAAAACAGCTTATATAAATAAATGCCCTGGCCGGGATTCGAACCCGGGACCTCTAGCTTTGGAGGCAGAGTCACTACCAACTAGGCTAAACAGGCCGTCAATGTATGAATCACACAGATAGTACCGAGGCCAGGACAGTGCAGGACTTGTGACTAGTATATTCAATTGATTTAGGTAATAATTAGTGGGCAGTAGCGATTGCAATCCGGATAATCCGAAGTCCGAAAATCCGGATTTCAGTGCCATTTTACGAGCGGATTCTAATCCGGATTTTATAAGTAAAATATCCGGATTTTCGGATTTGTTTGTTATGAAATTAAAATCTAAATTACATGTTCTTGCAGCAATCCTGACTAATGCAAATAAGCTATTAAGTCATATTTACATAATACCCACCTTATTTAATCTAAACTAAAACCCTATTTTATCAGAGAAGACTGATATAGTTCATTATAATAATAATAATAATAATGATTTATTGAAAAAATCCTTGTAGCTAATATTACATATTGCTTGAACCTACTTACAAGTTACAAATGGTTACATGCGCCTAAACTAGGGTTATATCCCTGTATCTTAGGCAAAGACAAAACTAATCTAATAGTGAAAGTAATCAAATTAAAATCAGAAAAACATAAATATTTAATTATTCTGTGCCATCGAATAAGATGATGATTATAAGAAGAGGACATTATAATAATAATCTTAGATGACAATTTTATGGAAGCAATAAAGAGTTGAAATACTTCTATTGTATTTTTTACACCTATTGATTAGCATCGTAAGAGTGGCATGAGCCTTAAATGACCATTCAGGAGTCGTGCCACTCTTCTATACTTAACCGACTCAAAAAAAGCGATTTTATGGCGCTTTTATTGATTTTCAAGGTCATTTGTCAAAATCCGGATTTTATCCGAATTCCGGATTTTTTCTGAAAAATAATCCGAAAATCCGGATTTCTAAAAAGTTAACGGATTTGCAATCTCTAGCTGTTTTGTTTTATAATTATTATTAAAATACTTAGCTCTAGACTGTTGGCCGTGCTGCTCCATCCCCTCAGACCGCATGGCATGCACCTCCGGGTTGCTCAAGATCTTTACAAACTCCCTAGTGAGTTCCGCAGACCTGCAGATGTCCACAGCCTTTTCTAAAGTCAGTTCCTTCACTTCAAGGAGCTTCTGTTGCGTTCTTCTGTCTTGAACACCGATGACAATTAGGTCCCGAATCATCCTGTCCTTTTGTTCGCCAAAATTGCAGCTATCCACCATTTTTTTAATCGCTGTGTAGTAAGCATCAAATAACTCCACGTCTTCTTGATTTCTTTTGTTTAAATTATAACTATTAATTACTTCATTTTGTTTGCGTTGAAAGTAATCGTCGAAGATCTTGATTACGTCTTCTAGCTTATCGTTCTGACTATCTTCTGATCGGAGCACATTGAAGTACAGTTCCTGTGCCTGCTGCCCTAAGCAATTAATTAGAATTGCAGCTTATCTGGGTTCGGACAGCCTTTCTAAACCAGCCGCTAGCACGAAGTTGTTGAAAGAGAGCTTGAACCGCTGCCATTGAGGTCAGATTTTTTTTTTGTCGTCTAGGTTAAGCCTAATACCTTGCGGCATTTTATACTCCACCGCACACATGTTGTCCACTTTAAATTGCGCTTTGCTCTTCTCTTCGTCGCCCATAACTATTGGGACACTTCTAAGTTATCGGTACCGGTGAATAAACGTGTTTTGAAGGTTATCTTCTTAATCCGTTTTAATCTTCGTAGATTCTTTTCCGATTCGGCTGCTCCATGTATTGTTATGTAATAAAATATGGTCTTCAGATCTTCAATGGTGTATTTATATAGATATTTAATATTCTTAATATCTTAATACAAGGTTGCGTGTGTTCGCTACAAGGGGTTGGATAGCAGAGAGGACTGTCAAAATGACAGTTTGTAGTCAATGACAACACTGCGTTTTGATACTACAATACAACCAACAAGTGAACTTTTTCCGTTAAAATTACTAAATTTTTTGTGTGGTGGACTTACTTATATCATACAGTTAAAAAAAATTAAACTGTTTATTTCAGCAAAAAATAAACAATTTAAAACAAAAATTTTACTTTAAATCTTAAATTATAAAATTTTTTATAAGTTAGGGAGTTGCTATGAAACTATTCTGATCATACATTGTTATCTTAAATTATGTATTCTAACTACAAGTTTTTTTTTAACAAATGTAATTTTATAGTGTTTCTAAAGCTTTTGGCTTTCTTATTATTCAGCTGCAGTAGTAACTGTTTGGGGAATTTATTACATGTGCGTGGAAGGATACATGACCAAACTCTCTGTCCATAGTTATTTCTACATCTGGGTACTACAAATGATGGTAAGTTTGTAAGTGTACGTAAGTTACTACGTCTCGCTACTTGGACAAGATTAGCAATTTTATCTCTGTACTGTGTTAATATCTCTAAGTCTACTTTGTCAGATAGTTTGGACTTTACAATAATTAAATAGGTTTTCATAGTTATGTTTATATTTATGTTTGATTTTTAGAGGATCAGTAGTCTTTAACATTCATAGCTGTAGGTTATATATATTGCTTAGATAGGTTTTAAATGTTCTACCATACGTGGATAATCCGTAACTTATGATAGAATCAGCTAGTGACATGTATATGTAGTAGTCTTAGTGTGTTGTAAGGAACTTTATGCTAGTACACATAGTTGCGAGATAATAGATCTTAGTTTTTTAGATACATGGTCAACATGTGAACCCCAATTAAAGTTATTGTCTATTATTAATCCGAGATAAGTATGCTGATCCACTAGTTCTAATTGTGTGCACTTGCAATCGGCTTCACTTGGGAGCGAGTGCATACAAGCGTGCTCGTGGGCTACGATCGTAGGAGTGATATCAGATTTTTTATATAGTGAGTGTATATACATTAAATTAGTTTTATTGTAGTTTATAGATAACCCAAGATCTTGAGCCCACTTACATAATAAATCAAAGTCTTTTTGCATCACGGTTCGTGCAACCTCGAGCTCACTATGTGATGTTATGGTACAAGTGTCGTCAGCAAATTGGTATACCTACCGTGCTATGCTGGAATATGTTGCACATATCATTAACATATATAATAAGTACTCGGTAGGGCCCAGGACGGATCCTTGGGTCGTTCCTTGCGTGGTTGGAATCAGAGCACTAAGTTCACCACCTATACTAACCGCGTTGAACCTTTTATTGTGATAACTTTTTAAGAGTTCGAGCACAGGACCTTGAATACCTTTTTCCTGCATTTTTTGATATAACTTATAGTAGGGTGGGAAGTATAACGTTTCAGGTGCGGCTAGGACAAGAGGTCGTTAATGGAATTTCATACAAATCTTGCAGGCCTAGGCCGGCAAAGTCCTCTTTTGTATTTGCCATTCCACATAAATTTGTGGCACAGGTATCATGACATTCTGCCACTATGCGTATTAAAAATAAAATTTAGATTTTTTTGTTGTTTATTTCATCGCATGTTTGAGAAAAGCACTATACATATTACCTCGGCGGGAAATATGGGGTTGCCCGCCTCAGACCTATCCTCAGTATATATGTCTTCGGGCGGCAACCCCTTTCGTCCCGCCCTCTGTAGTAATACTATGAAAATCTTTGAAAGCTTTCTTTAGCATTTAAACATCATGTTCTTACTTCATCACATTTCTCTTATACCTCCACAATGTCTACAAAGTTTTATGAATTCTATTATTTATGCTCTTTCATATCATCTATAAAACTTTCTTCAAAGACAAATAGCATTAATCAGTAGATATTTTCTACATGTTACGCACTGGTTACGCAATGCAAAGTTTACGCACACCGGACATAACACATACATATGTACATACAATAACACATTATATTCATGATGGTATAATATGGTTTCAAATTTGTATTATGTAATCTTTATTCAAGTCAGATTTACTCTTGTAAGGTTGTAACAATGCCTGTGCGAATTTTTATAACGTTCCCAGCCCTCTTATTCACCAATCGACTAGTCCACACCTGCCACCTACCTCACCCGTTATTTGAAAACTGACAAATGTCATTTGTCATATTTTGACAGTTTCCACATAAAAACGGATGAAGTGAGAGAAAAACCCAGTGTAGTAGCTAATCGTAATAATTTAATAAAGTTTATCATGAAATCCATGAATCACCTTTTAACGGTTACGGTATACACCCGAAAGTTTACATTTAAATGAGGTGTAAGGGTGAACGGGTTACATCTTAATGGGGTTTTATGTGAAAAATACTCTGCCTAAGCGTGACGTGTACGAAAATGATTGAGCCATTAAAATGAGTACCTAAAGAGGTGAAAGCACGTCAAAATAGAGTAGTGATTTGGTATAGATTTATTTTGACAGATACCCCCCAAACCGACAGTGATCAAATAATACTCGTAATAACCAGTACATACTTATCTACAACCCCGCCATTTGTACAATTACATTTTGTGCAATAAAGTCTAAATAAATAAATATAACCCTCCAAAGTTTGTAAAATTATCTCGTCAGTCGGTACAAAGCGGTAGCCTATCGAGCTAATTGTGGCGAATAGAGTAAATGGTTTCCTGGGGCCGGTTGCCACACGGATTGGAAAGGTGGCTCAAGGCCCGCACCTGCTTAAGCGACATTTAAAAAAATTCGGGCGTGCCGTATCGTATGTTCTTACCTCTATTGACAATGCGCGAAAAATATTACGGTTGGTGATAAAGATTTAATTTATGTCAGTTGTAAGGTTATTAATTATTGTTTATGTACACATAATTAGCACGCGAGCTAAAGCCTGAAACTGAAAATATTGTTTAATCTCAGTTTCGGTTGTGATTTAGATGCGCGACTATTTAAAAACATTAGAAACATTTATCTTTTTAATCTTTATTGCACAAATGGCGGAATTGATGCCAAAAGGCATTCTCTACCAGTCAGCCACAGTTCTGGGTCATTCTACGAGCGCTCCAACCGCCCTTATTACCGTGACATGAGACATAACCCCATTAATGTCGCAGTTTCTGTTGATATTGGTGGAATTCTTGTAGGGTGTCCGGACCATTGTGAAATAACTTAAAACGTGTTCAAGCTGAACGGAAAAGTTGACAAACTTGTGTAACGGTAATGAGGGGATTGAGACGTTCGTAGAGTGACCTGCCAAACAGAGTTACAGAATATGTATTATTGTTGCCACTACAACGAGAAATAACAAAAATATATGTATAATTTTTAAAAGCTGAAATCTGGCACAAGCCAAAAATAACCTTAAGGCCTTTCTATCTGTAACTCTTCACCTATCCGTGTTGTTTTTATCTCATTAACAGAAATAACAATAACAATGAATAAAGTATCTCACTTTTACTGACACCAAGATATACGAAATCAAACTTTTAATTTTTGTGACATAAACCAAATTTTTGTACTTTTCTCGAGAACTAAGAAAAAAAACACAGGTGCAATTACGGAAAAAGTGGTGCTTAAAATGCAGGTTGTAGTTATCTTGTAGATAGGTAGTTACAAAAAATTAAGTTACGATTTTTGTGTTTTTTTTTTATATCTATACCCGGGGATTTTGGTCAGGATTTATTACCTAATTTTATCAAACAAAAGTGTCTATAAAAGACCACCACGAAACATATTTTTTTGGATGTGAAAACTTAAGACCTCATGAACTAGTTACGATTCAAAATTCACTAAAATCGGTTGATTTCGCCGGGTAGCCGCTTAATTCAATGATTTAATCATTACGTTGCCTTTTCAGCCAATGCTTAGGATAAAGATAGTTACACATAATAACATAGTTATACGGAAACGGTCGATATCCTCCAACCAACCGGACGGACGTGAATACTTTTAAGGATTCTCGGATAGAAATCGAGCAGCTGATTCAAATACCTTCATTATAAAACCGCTGTTAATTGTACATAACAATCTCATACATGGCACATACACACACACAATTTCATATACCCACGCTCATACCTACACCTTTTTTATCCTGTGTCACTGTTTTTCTTTTTATTTTATCTTACCTCTATTCTTATTTTTTTATTCACTTTTTCGGTGTTTTTATGTATTCTTCGACTGTGAATGGCAGGTCACTTCCTTGGAGGAATTATTGACTCCTGAGTCACAGGCTTTGACCTAGTTCGGTGTTTGTTATTATTTGCCATAATAAACAAATTAATGAATAATAAAATAGATATTGGGGAACAATCTAAGCAAAGCTTGTACAATGGGTACTAGACATACTTATTACATAGGAAACATTCAAGACTCAGGAACAATGTTCGTGGTAAATGCACAAATAATGCCCAGATGGGGATTCGAACCCGGGACCCCCGGCTTTGTAGGCAGGGTGACTCTACCAACTGAGCCAAGATGGTCGTCAAAATAATGAAATGAAAATAATATTAATTTATAATGAAATGTTTAATTAGGTTTAAAAGACAATGAAGATTATTATTTATTTATAACTTTATTAGAAAATCCCTACTGAATGGGCATAACTACTTTTTACAAGCTTTTATTTAACTTCGTAGGGATATAATATAAGTACAGATTGTAGCGAATATATCATAGTGACACCAAGTTGTAAATATCAACTTGAGGCAAATACTCAATTACATTTCACCACTTAATACCATCGCTTTTGATTAGAGACGGTTAGGTGCAATCGACTCTTAGGGTACCTTTGCACCAGAGATGTGCTATTCAGCTATGCTGCGAGGATGTGAAAGCTACGCTACGAAAACACGTGTCCACCAGTGCCATGTGGATAAATTAATACGATTGCTGGATTCAAACGCATCCATAGCAGCGTAGCATATCACATGTCTGGTGAAAAGGCACCCTTACTGGCAAACTTTTGATCAGAAGCCGCACCCTTGGATCCCCAACTCAATACACGTAGGATCAATTAAAACGGGTAGGTTTGCAAGGTGATTCGAAAGAAAGTGTACCGATTTTATTTGCTCTTGACCACAGGTACGGTTGGTATAGGTATAGGTGGTGATACTCGTATATAACAAATACTTCGAGATTTAACTATAAAAGCTCTAAAACATTTGCGGTACCTACCAAAAAGGTTGCTAACCACGACTTGCATTCCGTTAACAATGTGTACGTGAGTTGTTTTACAAATTTTTCTTAGTGCATTTTTGTTTGCATGCGGCCGTGACATGGATTAAACTGAAGGCACGCTGACATTGTTGATAAGTAGTTTCAAGTTAATATAACATATATAATATATGTATTTGTTTTATATTATATCTAATCACAATTATTTTTTCACAATTATTTATTCTTTAGCATACAAACTTTTTACAGTAACAGGGTAGATGTCTCTTTTTAAGTATTCAGAGATACTTGTGATAAGAGACACCGCTCTTCCGTAGTAAAGTATCTTAACTAACAAAGGTGATACAGATTAACTTAAAGTACAGAAAATGCTATAACCTAAATCTTTACCACATGGTTAGTACTATATTAGTTAAGCCTAGAAAAAAGATAATTAATAAAATTTATAGGGCAAAGATGCCAGAAGCGGAGGTTTCCAATTCACTTACTATATATATAAGAAAAAATCACGGTGATACATTAAGTACATATTTATTGTTCAATTGACTTTAGTATTTTGTAATAGTGTAGGGTAAAGGTCCCGATGCTAGACACATTTATACAATCTTTGAAGTTACATATCATTAAGTATATGATTTTATTAAATGTAAGCTTTAAGTATATGACGTTGATGAACGAGACCGCATGTTACAGATATGCGAATGTTGAGATGGATGTGCGGTGTGACGAGAATGGACGGGATTCGGAATGATTATATAAGGGCAAAGTAAAGAAAAGTGCTGAAAGTAGCCCCTATTGCCCCAAAACTAAGAACCAATCGCCTGGAGTAGTACGGGCATGTAATGAGGAGGGATGAAAGCCATGTAACAAGAAAAGTATTACATATGAATGTGGATGGATGTAAGAAACTGATTCGGCTAAAGAAAAGGGTTGTGCGAGAGACAATATGAATACGAAATATGTGATCGAAGAGATGATGCGTGACGGATATGTATGACCGCCAATAAATGGGCACATGGCAAGCGAATGATTTTATTTAGGTATAATTTTGTAATCAACAATTTATCGTGATATTTTGATGGTACTATCTATAGAGTGACACCATATTATCAATTTTAACATATGGCAAATACCCAATAGATATATTTTATTATTTATTGTAACAACCCTTTCATTAATTATCAGCATGAATGTCATGCGTGCGCTTGTTCTCGGCGGCACCGAGCGTAGAAACGTTTGCATAACGTCTCAGGAATGGACAGTAATTAAGCAGCTATTGAGGAGTATTACGCCAGCACGTAAGAAGGTCAAGTCACTGTTACTGCTGTAAGACTGCTTAAATAGGATTTTTTCTTTATTTTATGTTGTTTTCGTCTCTGTCGTCATTCGATTTTAAGACAGAACCCCAATGAAAACCGGCGTTATGGCTTGCCGTGGTACCTATTATGCTGACTGGGGCCCTTTTTAAGCGTCACTTGTTGTTCCTTTTTCAAAAAATGTAATCATTATGTTGTGTATAGACGTTAATACGTGTATTTTCTTCCTTTATTTCTATCTTCTTTCTTGAATGTCCTATTTATTACGAGTTTTTCGAGAATCACTTTTGTGGCCACCGATGCCGGTGATGCGAATTCGACGACATAAAGAAATCTTCGATGAGAAATTGACTATATTTTATTCTTCCAAAAGGTTATACAAGTTTAGCTTAGCGAAAGAGCGCAATGTATAAATTGCTTGTTGATTATTTATCGTGTGTAACGTCCGTAGATGTACCTGTCATTTAATGGATGAATAATGACTAGAAACATTATTTTTCTATCTTATAGGTAAAAAACTTAAGAAAAGTTTTTTACCTATAAGGTAGAAAAATAATGTTTCTCTAAGAAGTTTTCTACCTTATAGGTAAAAACCTGCTGTCGTGTGAGAACCCTCATAGGGACGATAAGTTCGTCTTTGTGCGTTAATTTCATGTGACATGTATATTGCCCTTCCATACATATGTAGTTGTGACGTGTTTGATTAGACATTTGTTTTGTTTGCGTTACACATTTTAAATATGGAATGTCTATTCGACCACGTCACAACTACACTCAACAGGTGCTTATCTTAAGTTTTTTACCTATACGTAGGTAGTTTTGAAAATGACCGTCAAAGATAAAACAATTTATTGTATACAGCTGTCGGCATATACAAGCTGCTAGAAATTTTCTCTTATGTAGCAATTGCGAAGCCAACTTTGTTCCAATGTTCGACACCTCCCCAATAGATGTCACCTATTTATCATCTGACATTATGACATACTTAAAATTGAAAGTGCCATGCATCGAGCACTATGGCATTTACCTTACTTTGACTATGTACGCTAATGTAAATACAGGCTGGTTTACAAAGTCATGTCGAGAAAACGACGATCGGAAACATCATGCTTTTATGTAGCGAACTATAACAGTCTGTAACATTGAAATGTATAAGTTATATTACACCCAAGTTTAAGGCACTGGTCCCACCTCCGGCGACGAGCGATAAACGAGTAGAATTTAATACTAGAACGAGTGGGCGAGCGGGCGAGAAGCGAGTGTTTTTGTATGAGCTTAACGCTTACTCGCCGGCGGTGGGACCAGTGCCTAAGACACTGTTTTATTTACTCTTGAGTGTATATACACTGCTAGCACAAGACGGCGCGCGAGATAGACTATCCGTCACTATCTAATGAGTACAAGCGAAAGGAGACAGACAGTCTATCTCGCGCGCGATATAGCTCGCGCGCCGTCTTGTACTAGCCGTGCAGCCATCTTGTTCACGAACCGACTCGTCCTCACCTGTTACCTCACACATCACCCGTCACCCGTTCTTATATAGAAACTGTCAAATGTCATTTGTCTAATTTTGACACTTTCCATATAAAAACGGGTGAGGTGTACGGTGACAGGTGAGGACCAGTCACTTTGTGAATAACACCGCAGAGCGGCGTACGGACATGGTCGCCCTCAGAAGGTTAAATTTTTTTCTGCTACAAAAACTATACCTAATCTGGTTACACTTCTTGGTTCCCGGTACTTTTAATAACTTTAGCAATGCAAGAGCAAAGAATATAATTAAGCGGCATTAATTGGTTATAATTAAGGTTATGAATACAGCGTTTAGCTCCAATTACCCATTGTATGAATAGGTATGGATCGAACTGATAATCCATAAAAGTGGCCATAGTAAGTGCTTGGTCTAAGTAAATACTGTGTGATATGAGAGTGTTTTATTCAGTTTAAATGTGAAAATTAGTTTAATTGAGAAGGAAAGATCCCAGAGGTCGTGTGTTCAAATCCCGCCCGGGGTGATCAATATTTCATTTCGGATGGAAATTTTAATTGAGACGGTTTTCTAAAACCGTCGTTTCAAAACCATCGTGTAATGAACCTCATAATTGGTAAAATAATAAAGTACAGGTCAATTACATTCGAGACGTTTGATGCACCTGTAGTAGTATTTGTATATTTACAGGGACACACGTACACGTTGACGTATACAGACACACGTCAACACACGTTGACGTGTGTGTGAGGCTGGCTACAGAGGTCGCAACTACAAATGCAAAAACGTCTCGAATAGTACATTTTGATGCTAGTGCGGAAAGTATGTCATTTCTTCACGAGTACCGAGAGATGCCACGAGCCGCAGGCGAGTGGTAACACTCGGGACGAGTGAAGAATGACATTTCCGCACGTGTATTGAACGACGTTTTTTAATACAGTTGCGAAAAAATAAGAAAAACAACAAGTAATATTTATAAAAACAATATCGAATGTTGCCTTTAGAAACTTAAAACATGCTTGCAGTAAGTAAAAACGCCTCTTCTTTGACAGGCGTTCCGGCAGCTATTCCGTTCCACTCAGACAACTTATTAAGAACGGTTTTTCAATATTCAATATTAAAAAATAAACGTGTTATAATGATGAATAGGTAAGTAATAAAATATGAAATGTGTATATTTTTCGTATTCTGATATTAACAGTAGGTTTTTATGTTGATTACGACGTTTAAAGGAAACTAATATTTAACACCCAGCAATAAGGAGTCATGCATTGGAACAAGTATAAATTTAAAAAAATTGGAAAAGTGAAAAGCACTAGTGCGCGAAAACCAACTTTCCGCACGCTAAACAGCTACGTAAAGTAGCACTTTTTGAGCAACTGTATTAAAAAGTAATTTACCTGTACCTACCTATACTTTACTAACCTACTGACAACACGCCGCTATTTAGCTAAAATATGTTATTTTAAAAACTTGAACATAGGTACAGAATACAGATGTGGTGAATAATCCCCGAACCGAAGTACTATCAATCAATTACCGCATTATTTAATACTAGCTGTTGCCCGCGACTTCGTCCGCGTCTTAGCTCCTATTGGTCGCAGCGTGATGTTATATAGCCTAAAGCCTTCCTCGATTAATAGACTATCCAACACAACAAGAATTTTTCAATTAGAACTACTAGTTCCTGAGTTTAGCGCGTTCAAACAAATTAGCTTTATAATATTATAATATAGTATAGACATTAGTTATGTCAAACGGCATGTGTCAATAATTATAACTGATAGACAGTTCGGGTCTAGTCGTATTTCACGACGGGAAAGGATTAAATATTCACTAGGTATGTACAGTCACCAGCATAAATATATGACTATGGGCAGAGCTGCATAAATATCTGATCATCAATTGAAGTTATAATTATATGACGATACATAGCCGGTAAAAATATATGATTATTAATAGCCGGCAGAATTATAATTTTCCTGTTAACAGCATAAGTATCGGATCGGATCCAGTAAAAATATCTGATAACTAGAAAATCGCAAGTGTGTGACATGTCATCAGCATAAATATATGACTTGGGCAGAGCTGCAAAATTATCTGATCATTAATTGAAGTGATAATTATATGCCGATACATAGCCGGTAAAAATAAGTGATGATTAATTAAACTATGTGACATGTCACCAGCATAAATAGGGTGTGGCCTGTAATAGGAGCAATAGTACATTACGATACAAGGGTTGTAAAACAAAGAAAGGCCGATATCGCAAATGTTTGAGGCCCGAGCCGCAGGCGAGGGTCATAAATATGCGAGAGAGGGCTTTCTGTTTTACGACCCGTGTTTTGTACACAATTTTACGTCACCACTGGGCCAAAAAGTGGGTTTTTTCGGACGCGCAGCGTGCGGAAAAACGCGCTTTTTGGCAAGGTGTGGTGTAAAAAATTAAACGGTACACTATTGAGCTCGCCAGCAATTATTTCCAAATGATTTTATCGGAAAAAAAAATTTTTTTTTGGAATTTTTTTTTTCGCAAATGTAGCTTATCTGTACTTTTTTACTCTACTGGAGTGATATTAATAACAATTTATTCAAAAAAGACTAAAAATTTACATATTTTTTTTTAAAATCCCAAAAATATTCTTTCAAACCAAAAATGCGACAACGATTATGAGTCATAATTTGAAGCAACCTCAAAATCAGCATTGACTGCCGCGCTATAATCTCTGGGTGCCAAGATCCATTACTTGGAGGTCGTAACTTTAGATCAAAATTTCTCCCAATTGAAAAAAGATAAGAAAATTTTGGACACAAGAGGTTACTGCAGATGCTCTAAAGAAGCGTCCTTTAAATTTATTGCTCCTATTACAGGCCACACCTCAAGGATGCTGGCTTGAGAAATAGAGTGCCTGCTCGAAAACCAGTGCTTAAACGACACAGGGATCTCCGTTTGGCGTTTGCCGAACAATACATAAATTTTGATTTTAGGAACATCGCGTTTCTTGACGAAAAGGTTTTCCAGTCAAGCACAGATGGTAGAGTTTCCTTATGGAGAATTAATAATACCCGTTATAATGAAAATAACGTGATCCTCAATAGAAGATCAGGCCGTATTTCATGCGGAGTATGGGGCTGGATGTCGTCTGCGGGGCCGGGAGAGCTCTGCCAGGTTACTGGGCGGTTAAATAGCAGAGACTACATAGAAATTCTCAATGACGTCTTGTTGCCATCATTACGAGTATGTTATCCAGACATTAATCCTGTATACATAGTACAGGACAGCTGTTCTTTCCACAACAGCCGTATTGTGCGACATTGGATAAACCAGCAAGAGAAAATTGAGCTACAGGACGACTTCCCGCCCAAGAGCCCTGACCTCAATCCCATTGAAAACATGTGGGGGTTGATGACGCAACAATGGGACCCAACTCAAGCCAGAACAAAGGCAACACTGATCCAGCATTGCTTCGACATCTGGGAAACCATGCGAGGATTGGACTATTGTTATAACATGGTTATGTCAATGCAAAATAGACTCGACGACGTTATAAATGCCCAAGGTGGTTACACTAAATATTAATAAAACCTTTAAATTTTTTATAGATTACAATGTTAAGTTTACAAGAAATTATTTTGTTTTATTATGGTTTTGAAGTATGAATAAATTTCAAAAATAAGATTAATATCAACCGTTTTTTATTACATATCGTCATAAATTACATAATGTAGATATATTATATGACAGTGCAAGTTCACTACACAGTCCCGACTTAGGTCTGACGGAGGGCTCCGTGAAGCTGTTACGAATTTCGGGTTCAAGTTATATCAAACTCGAGTGATGAGGCGAGAACAGCAGGCGAAGAATTCACAAATCTCCTAGACTGCTCTGGCAATTATTTGACTTATTATCGAACCTGTCAATCTTACGCTATAAAACGTGAGACAGAGATATCCAATGACAGTTTAATACTGTTTTCAAGAAGCGTCACACAACTTTATTCAAATTACGACTCTATGTTAGGCACATAAAATTCATTCTTGCAGAATTTTGAGATATTTTTACTGTCAACTGTGTCAGATATTTATGCAGCATGTATGTGATCCGATGGTAATGCATTCACAGCGGATAGTTATTTATGCTGGTGACATTTCACATAATTTCATTAATCACCACGTATTTTTACTGGCTATGTATCGGAATATAATTTGCAGCTCTGCCCATTCTGCAGCTCTGCCCAAGTCATATATTTATGCTGATGACATGTCACATACTTTCGATTTCCTAGGTATCAGATTTTTTACTGGATCCGATCCGATACTTATGCTGTTAACAGGCAAATGATAATTCTGCCGGCTATTAATGATCATATATTTTTACCAGCTATGTATCGTCATATAATTATAACTTCAATTGATGATCAGATATTTTTGCAGCTCTGCCCATAGTCATATATTTATGCTGGTGACTGTACATCTTGTATCCATGTATGTTCAAGTAATATGAAAATAATAGAATCGTTTTTTGATCCAATCTACATTAGTTTTGTTGTAGACAGTTATGAAGTTTGCAGAAGGCTATGTTCTATCCCGTAAATGAAATGGGATATAGAAATTAGTATGGCGAGTGTTGTTACCTACAACTTACACAATTTGTGGTCGGGAGATTGGACAGTGATGACGTGACTTTAATATCGATTGGAAGCTTTGCTGGGAATCTTTGGTGTTTTTGCCGGAAAAACGAGCATTCCCGAAGATCACAACCAGCTAATTGGATTTATTGGCCCTTAAAGCGTAGTAAACCTCGTCAAGATTCTTAGAACACTCTTCGTGAACCAATTGACAATGAAATTGATAGACACACGTTGTTCGCTTAATATGATTAGGGTTAAGGTGTTGTCAAGATCACTGTTTAATCGTCCAAACCACAGTCCAACCGATATATCGCCGTCTAGTAACCATATATTTAAACAAGTGAGTTGTGTAAGTCAAAACTATTTCTACGAAAAAGCTAGTACCTAAGTACACAACGCTTTAACTAAGCATTTGTGTTGAAGCGTTGAAATGTCCCGTTTGTTTCCTCATTGTGTTCGAGCTCGAGTGTATTGTCTCAGCGAGTGCTTTCCATCTCGATCGTTACGTAATGCACACCACGGTTCGTCGCCGGTTAACACAATGGACATAGTGACACAGTAGAACCGACATCAAGTAAAATCTTGTCAGCTTTAAACAGATCAAGAGAAAGAGGTGGCAGCTTGAATTAGCTGCCCTACACTCAACATTTTCAATTTAAGAGTCCGCAGTAAGCTCGGTTCTCCATACAAACGTAGTTTCGCTCTTATTTTAAAATGGCAAGCTGGAATCCTTTGAAACTTCGTATACACAAGGGGATCCGGTATATCTAGGTCGGAAATTAGTTTCTGTTACTTGAAATTTTCATTGAAACCCTAAAAATTAAAAAACTCGCTGTATTTTTTTCATTGCAATTTATAGCAACAGCAACTAATTTCCGACCTAGATATGACGGATCCCATTGTGTATACAAAATTTCATGTTATTTCATCATGGTATTTTAAAATGAGAACGAAACTACGTTTGTATGGAAAATCGGGTTCGGTCGAGAGTACGGGAGACTCTTTTAAGTTCTACTAACTCTAAATGACGCTAAAATAAAAGTGATGGTATCGTTGATTATGAACCAAGCATAAAACTACTATGTTTAGGTTTATTTTACATTGATGGTTATTCTATTTACCTCGTATCATTGCAAATATTAGTTACGTTTGTGAAAAGTGGTGTTTGGAATCACCGGATGACTATCTAATTTTGCTATTCGAAAAAAGTTGAGCACGATGAAGTGTGCACGTTTAGCCAATGAATGAATAAATTTTAAGTCATTCTATTAGGTACGTATTGTGTAATAACAACCATGTTTTTGTTAAGGTTTATAAATATCGTGATCAGCGGCCATGCTACAGAGCTGAACACGTTATGAGCAGTCATAAATCATAACAAATTTCAAATTGCTGATGACATTTTTATCGACTAAAATCGCCCATTTTACTAGATGTTTTTGAGCTTTTTGCCTTGATGGTTATTAATGTCTTGTATTCTCATGGATATTTAGGTTACTGCTAAATCGTAGGGCGAACTGCCGGGGTTCCTGTTCGCAGGTTTTCTCAACGAAAATAAATTGTGTTTATACAATGGTCGCCTGCTGAGTCTGTGCTGCTTGTCGAATAGCAGCAGTGACGTTCACCCCGTTATCTCGATGTTTAGAGGAAGATCTCTTTTCACACTTCTGATATAATACACGATAGAATCGCGTAGAATCACGCCACGGCTGTCAGTACACCAATTAACATCAACTAAATACATTTATTCCGGTTATTTTATTAAACTTATCTAACTGATGTACTCGTATTTATTACCCGCCTAATATACTCGACATAAAACCATTTATATCGTTTTATGTTCACTTATACACTAGTAACCGATAAAACTGGATATAATATAATAGAGCGAATTAATATTTGTTAATAATTACCTCCTTTTTTTTAAAGGCTGAGTACCTATGTATATCTACGTAATATTTGGTAATCAGGATGCTTTAAGAATATTGGATTACGAAAATTATATTTTGGTACTACGGGCCATGAGCCTGGTTGATTTTTTATTGTTTATTGTTGTGTCCAATTGTCGTGGTTTAGGCATTTCCTCTTCCTCCCTTCCCATTAAAATTTGATGAAATTAGTATGAACTCACTAAAATCGGCATCGATTCTAACAGGAAAGTTGCCCACTAACTCGTCAAGCCTAATCCCAATAAGGTCTAGTTTTCCCCTTGAGTTGGGAGGTCAGATGACAGTCGCTTCCGTAAAAACTAGTGCCTATACCATTACTTGGGATTAGATAGCGGACCCCGGGCATCTTTCAGGATGCAACTGTACTGGGTTTACCGTAGGATGATGATGATGACGATTAGGGTAAATGTTCCAGCGCTTCAAATTGATCCAATGCAACACTTTCATCTTTAGTCATACTCGAGATGAACCTATAATCTTAACAATGGTTACATTTTAAAGTGTAATATATTTCCACGTTTACTTATAGCCAAGAAGGAGTATAACTTGCGCAAAAACAATCTCTGCGGCTGCATAAACGGATTCTCTAGAGCTTATTATTCAGCAACCCACTTGATAATGTAATTGAGAAATGGCGGAAGCCTGAGAAACATGTTTTCCGCCATCTTATTTACGTAACTGACTTAAATTAATTCATGAATCCTGCGCATTGGTAACGGAGGTGCGTTTCCCGCGTCTTTATACTACTCACATACATTGAAACTGAACACGGGCATTAAAACATACATATAATCACGCCTGTTTCCCAGAGGAGTAGTCACGGATTAAAAACATACGCAAGTTAATCTTCATTTACCTCGTTTTAACCGTTATTTTTTCGTGGCCTACCTGAGAAGCCCATGATATGATGTATTGTACTGAAAAAGTGAACTCGGGCCAAGAGAATACATTCCGATAACACTCATATTGACGCTTTATGAAACTTATGTCAGAATTTTAAAATTGAGCATGTCCGTCACACTACCATTGTGCGACGAAAAATGTATGCAGAATTAAAATATAAACATATTACAGGTATAAATTAGAAATAAAAAACACGCTACCTCGAAATGTTGCTAGATCCGAAGATATAGATTTGAATCGTGATTTATAAACTCGTAATTAACTCGATAGGAAATGTCAATCGCCGATAAAAAGTAAAGGTCAAATAAACCAGAAAATTACGGAATTATGTTGACCTGGACTGGTCACAAAGCCTGTCACAACTTACTTACGCCATAATTGAAGCCAGAAATATAAAACGGGCATATTCCCGGTTGCAAATATTCCCCATACTTTCTACATCGATAATAATCCTCGGGTGTTATTCACAAACCTCGGCCTCACCTCTCATTCCACACCTCACCTTTTTTATATGGAAACTGTCAAAACTTGACAAATGACATTTGACAGTTTCCATGTAAAAACGGGTGAGGTGTAAGGTGAGTAGGAGTTGGTTTGTGAATAAGAGGGCTAGTAAAGGCACATCACTAGTTTTAACTATAAATCACTAGTTTTAAATTATCTGATAGATTCTATTTATAGGGTCTATCAGATAATTTATAAAAGGGGTGAGACTGACAGTGTCGAAACAAGTTGTGAATCATATAGTTTACCACTATCAGTAAAGTTATTACAACTAGAAACACACGAGAGAATACTGAGGACGAAAACCTGATGCATTGGAAACATGTCGCGTAAACGCATAAGGTAACACTACATGTGGAAAAAATTGATCGACGGGATATTGCTAAACTTCTGTTTAATGTCGATTTCCGGTATTTTAGCTCAGAGCATAACGCGCTCAAATATAACACAACTACTGATGCAATATTGCCTCAAACGGAAGCAAGTTTCCGTTAATATTGCCGATCCCTAATACCTGTAAGAAACGAGATTCCTTATTATTAAGTACATTATTTATATAAGTTTAAGTTATATCAATGCTCAGTGATTGATGTGTTTTTGAAAGTACTTAAGATTCAAACATTTAAAAAAAGATAATTATATTATGAATGACTAGTACGTATACAAATATGTACTTAAACGTCTGAATAGAGGCTGGATAGTCAACCGTGTTGGCACTTTCCGCAACCTTGCTTCACTTACGTACGACCTCTCACTTTGGTGATAACGTGTCGTTACGGGCCTATAAAATGCTGCAAATCAATAATTTACTAGGTAATAAAATAGCATAGCTAAATATGAGTTCGAACTCACGAATTAGGTAAGGTAAACGTCCCAATGCTCGACATCTTAATGCCCAATAGATGACACCTATTGATCACCTCTGTCATTATGACATAAGATTGAAAGTGTCATATAGTGGTTCCAGCACTGTGTGGCATTTACCTTACCTAATAGCTGGGGTAAGTACGTTACGTGTGAATTCGATCCAATAAGGATAAAGAGTTACCCCAGAATCTTTGACGATTCACTGACTTGCATTTATACAGGGAGGAACAATACCACGGACTTTCCTGGAAGTATGTTGCCATTTAAATAATTTACAATCGACTTGTAATCATTAGAAACTTGTGTTAGAAAGAAAAAAATATCATTAAAATAATGACTTTTAATATAAGTACCTAACAACCCTATTGTTTTAACATTACTATTTAAGTATTTGTATTTTGAAGTGCCACAAGTCACTAGATTTCTTATAAGATAGAGTTGAATCATGCTTTTTTTGAAAATTAATGTTAAACAAGCTATAACTCGAAAACGGTTACGAATGTTAATATAGTTTATTTGGCAAAAGTATAGTACCAAGGCCCATTCCCTGTTCCCTGTTTACAGGAAAGTTCATCATTCTGTTCCGACCGGTATATCAATTCCGCATGTGACGCCCTTGGAGTTGCAGGCGTCCATAGGCTGCGGTGACCGCTTACCATCAGACGAGCCGTACGTTTGTTTGCCACCGATGTGGTATTAAAAAAATACATCCCTTTTCGACTATGGTCAGAGGGCTTACCGCGAACCAAAAACGGACTAGCTCCTTATTTTATATCGCAAAAGAAAGAAGGCAAACACACAACGTGAACACGCAACCCGATGTGCGGTTCCACCATCAAGCCACGCACCACTATAGTGTCGATACACCCCATCGACATTTGACACAAGAATAGTTCCCATGTCGCTGTCATAACAATGCATCCAACTTTCGACACGCTCCTATTTTTAGCCAATATATTGACGATTGAATGATGAGAATTTTGTACTTGTGTACTCACGTAACTGTAAATACTTACGAAGAAATACTGTTTGGATGAAGTCAAACTAGCTATTTTTTTAAGTTGAAGTATAATCGTCGGCACTAAAGCAGAATCAATATGGCGTTATACGCGAACGTTCATGCGCATGTTATCTGCATATGAGATATATACCCACTTTGATTTGATATCATGAAATACAGTGACATAATGTAAGCGGAGGCACATGCCGAAACTTGACAGACTGGTACATACCCGTCAGTCGAGACTCACGGATGGAATAGCGGCCTCTTTCGCCTCATTGTGAGTATTCACGAGATTTCTGCGAAGATGTGTTTCTAATTCCATACATTTAACATCTTGACAGTTTTATAGATTTAGAGATTTAGATTTAAAGATTATAGCGACACGGGCGAAAAAGATTCGGTGGCCAATTCCGTATTCGTAAATTAGAAGGTTAAATAAAACTACACGGGAGTCATACGACATTTTAGTGGTCCGGTGGAGCGAAAGTAACGAGTGGACAACCTTGAGTGGTCGGTACTGTAGCGCCGCCCGCCTCGGTTTTATTCATTGTCTTTGATTATGGGTACAAGGAATTTTAATCATAGTTTTCTGTGGACACAATGTACATAAGGCGTGGCTGGTTTTAAAATAAATAATCTCTTTAAAAAAAACTGCAATTTTTTATGGTGCAAAAATGCGAGTAAATAATAATTGTTATGACTTGGTACTCTCAACTCAATCTTAATTCATAGCAATAGTAGAACAAACATAGGCGACAAATAGCGATTGCGAAGTAAATATTGAATCTTCTACTCGAATTATAAAGGGGAATAGGATTAACCTTCAAAGCGGAGTTGGCACTGATAAAGTAGTTTTTTCATGCATGGGTGGCATCCAAATTGATAACGAATCCTCACATCAATAAGAATTCGGCAACTTGTGACTCCTTTTGTGTTGCATGGAGACAAATTGTTACAACAGTTTCGCAGGGCATTGTTTATATAATAATATATTTGTATTATGATTAATAAAAATAATTGAATTAGAAATTGAAAAAAAATGTGGTATCGAGGCAGACCGTATATACATGACTGCCACTATCGGCACCTTAAGAGAAGTTTAAATAAGGGCATACGTGTAGCTAAAATGAAGCAACAGGGGTTATTACCCCGTCGACCCGGTGTCGACACTCGGTCACGCTTCACGCGAGCGGTTACGACGCCTATGTGCTATTATATCGAAAGCAGCCTCGGGTTGAGTGCGTAATAACCCCCTGAGCGTTGCCGATTTCGATCGGCATAATTAATTATTGACAGTTGAATCTGACTATCGAGTGTTGTCACAAGCATTTTTTTCAAGAAACTTTTTTAATACAATAATGTGGGAAACAAGTTTACTACTTATGTCAAGGAAGCAGACACCGTAGAATATGGACGCTTGCGATTTGAAAAGAATCACACACGCGTTGCCGACCTTTTTTATTGACTCCAGAATACGCTGTGTAAATTAATTACAGGCAGTTACGGAGAATTAAGCGTGTCACACACAGGCGCGGCCTGCGGTGGCGGCCGCGGTGGCGGCCAGTTGTAAACTATGACAATCAAGGCCGCGTGTGTCTGAATGATTGTTAGAATTGTCATAGTGTACAACTGGCCGCCCTCGCGGCCGCCACCGCAAGCCGCTCCAATGTGTGACACGCTTTATGTGGTCACATTGTTTTTCTTTAATTGTTTTCATTGACTAAGGTTTCTCAAATTTCAAATTAAAGTATACTTATGTTTTTTTTTTATAACGACGGCAGCAAACAAGCTTACGGCCTGTCTGGTGGTAAGCAGACTCCAAGAATCAGAAGCGTTTATGTACTTTATGTGTGTAGGAAAAGTAAAATATAATTTTATAGCCTAATTATGTGATATTTTCTTAACTTATATTAAATAGTTGAACCTTAACACCCATTTTTAACCTCTAAAGATCTTCCGAAATAGGTTTTGGAAAATGTGTTATAAATGATTAAAATGATAATTATTCTTTTTCAGCCAACGCTGGCATCTTACTCGAGCATGCGCCTGAGTGTCCTGAACACTATGGAGTGCAGGTAACTACTATTGCTTGAGGCACTTTTCCACTGTCGAAGCGAACGGAGGATGGAACAAAAAAGTATGAAGGATTAAGGACTTAAAATGATTGCTTTATCACTGAGACCAAGTGAAATTTCAAGTTCCCCCATACATCACCACGACAGTAGAAACAATCTTGACTAGTAATTATTAAAAATAAGAAAATTCCGGTAGGAAGGTGTTAATAAAATTTCCTGAATCTATATTTTATGGCATTATTACGTATATTAGTTGTTATGAGAATGTTTAACGCACAGCGAATGCATATAAAACAAATCACAGTAAATTGCGTAGTGGTGTAAATGGAGTGGACATAGACGATTTTATTCGATTTTGTTAAATACATACGTAGACATAATTGATCATGGAATTGATTAAAATCAGGCTTTACTTTGCGGAATTCCACGATAACAAGCGGAATATTTCTTCAGCGAAATAGCCAGGAAAAATTGTTCTGGACACTTATAATTCATTGTTATTTTGGCTACACTATACATAATTTGGGTACACTATACATATCTTTTCCGAATTTCATAAGTCAGAGTTTTCAGGCTATACGAGTAGTTATATCCTGAAAACTGTAAAATATTTATTTTATTCTATTATGAGTAGCCAAATCATTGTTTAGAAAAAATTCTGAAAGTAAATTTCGGAATCATGCTTTCGAACTCTTCGAAAATTTGGTTTCCATTCCATTTACACAAGATACGCTTCACGACGACGCCCTACCGATATAAGACTCTCCTTATGTATACAGATGTTTCAGTCCACAAAGATAAAAATAGATTATATTACAGCTACACTATATATGCCATATGCCTCGTCGGGAATGGTAATTCGTGGAGGTATCTTTTGACGGACAACGCGAAGCGGAGGATCAACTTGTCCACGAATTGATTTTTCCTGGCCTCTGAAATAATGTACTACAACTATACTGTAGGCCGTGATTATGGACAGACGGGCTGTTTGGTGGTCTGGGACACGTTTTGCCAAAAGAGTATTGAAATTGGAGCGTTTCAATTACGCCGCCGTACGCCTGTACGAGTACATAAACGGTCCTAGGCAACGCCATATGTTTGCATACACCGATCGCTCCGCTTACCCATAACCAGGACCTAGAGAGCGCTTGTTCGTGGATGTTACGATCCGTAACTATTGACAGAAACTGTAATTCACAACTTCGTTAGCGACAGTGATAAATGTGTTTAGTTGCTTTATCAATTGCCCAGCGAATTTCCCTATACCATAATTATGCGCATTGAAAGCGAATGTCGGTAACATTAGTGAATTAGAATCATCAAGTACAATAGCCGAGCGACGTGTTTTATTATATGGTTTAATAGTCTACTATGTGAGGTTAACGTTCCAATACATGAGACTAACCTAATATGTACTACTTGACACTTCAATCTTTAGTCATATTATTAGAGGCGAACAATATCTAAATGTGAGTGTAGACAAAACTGTCGTCTCCGTCATAGTACATAGTATAATTATGAAAATAACTAATATATTCCACGTTTACACTGGTACCGCCAGTGTTCTCTTAAAACAATGTTTCATTCTGTATTTCTCACTCGCTTGCGCTTATATGTTTTTATGCCAAGCGATTACACTGGAACCGTCTTTTTAGACCTCACGGTCTGTTACTTAAGGCACAGCTATGCGAGAAAATTGACTTAAAACTAAGTATTGTTCCATTCTTTCCAGGCTTACGCCCACCCGGAGCTGTGCGACCAATTCTTCCTCTGCACCAACGGGACTCTGACGGTTGAGACATGTGAGAACGGTTTGCTCTTCGACGGAAAGGGGGCTGTTCACAACCACTGCAACTACCATTGGGCTGTGGACTGCGGGCAGAGGAAAGCTGACCGTGAGTGCTTTGACTACACCTATAAAGTACATTCGTTCCCAAACTTTACTTACTTATGACCTTTACAAAAACTGGCCGTCATTGTGCACTTGGCACTTTAAATATTATTTCATAGATCAGTGTCAATTTTTGGGATGAAGTTCTCAAGCATTGGGGTATTGATCATATGTCACCAAACAATTTAGATATTCTGAGATACGACCCAGATATCAACCTCTTGAGGAAACATGTAACTTGGGGATCTGTAAAACGAGCGTGTTTATTCTTCAGGACTTCAAGACACTCTTTGGAGTCTTTAGACTGTCAAGCATTGTGTATCCCTTGGATCTATAAACAGTCAAGAGCAATTATTAGTATGTCCATTACACACAATAAAAAAGACACTGATCACCTATTCTCTGTGAAAGTGTCTAACTTTATGAGGATAATATACTGTCCATGACCTGTCACAGCGTAGAAGGACGTGGCTTAGAGAAATTACAGGCTCACAAAAATGGACACCTAGATGTGTAAAAGATCTAGGAATAATTGTGCAGTAGTAACAGCTGTTACGTTACGGGCTCAAAAAAAGAACACCCAAGAGAAAAGTGAAATAATCGGGATAGGAAAGCGCGCTCTGGCAAACGCCATGAAGAAGTATTAACTTGTCTATTTTCCGCAGTGGTGCCCCTCTCTACTCCTGGCTGCGAGTTCCAGTTCGGCATCTACCCGGACAGCGAAGAGTGCTCTACTAGCTACGTCAAATGCGCCTACGGTATTCCTGAGCAAGAGCCTTGCACCCCTGGTCTCGTGTACGACCACCGCACCCATGGATGCAACTGGCCGGATCTGCTGCAGCCATTCTGTAACCCTGAAGGTGAGACTTTCGACTAGTTAGCTGGATGATTTGTAGCTATTGAAGAATATGCGAGTCGACGACGATAAGATAATCCAACGAAGTCGAATTCTCAACTGAGATGATCGTGTACAACAAATACTTACGTTGAGCAATTGAACACGAAACAGAACTACTAAAAGCAAAGGTCCTCAGTATAGTATGTGATTTCATTTATGCTTTGTGGGTTTACCAAAGGTATAGGTCCACTACAAACATGTTAGAGCGCACCATTATCTTATTACATACTTATTACTAAGTATTAAATTAAGTAATTATAATGAAAACAACTACTATCGGTACTAAGTAAAATGTCTATACAATAAGATAGCTCTTAAAGAAACAAAACCCACCACCTTTATATGTCTTATATGTGTTTTTACCTAAAATCTACGCGGACGAAGTCGCCGGCGACCGCTAGTAGACAACTAGCGGTCGCCGGCGACTTCGTCCGCGTAGATTTTAGGTAATAACGAATTTTATAAATTAGGTCAACTTTTTTCAGTCAGATGCCCGATGCTGTTAAAACGCAACATTTTTAAGGCCTGATGCTAGACTATTAGACGAAGAGATGTAGTTCTCGACACCGGCCAAAATGAAATTTTATAGATGGTACCTCAGCATTTCAAAAGGATACTGTTTTAAGGCGTAGCAAAAAAAACCCAACCTAAAATGTGCCGAATTGCGGACCAGTCAAAACTTAAGGCACATAAGCGAGTTCATGCGATTCTAATTTTAGTCTGCAGGCTAATATGAGAGCGATGAAATATTAAATTATTATAGAAAGTTTGGCACACATAATTATTATATGACATACAAAAACACTAAGAAAATATTGTTGCCAGTCAATGGCGAAACAGGGAATGCAAATCTGTTTAATAAAAGGGAAAAATTCACGTGGACGTAGTCACGGCGCAGAAAATAGGAAAAGAAATAAAACCATAAGCTGGTCACCTTAGCGTAAACAACATTAGCGCCATTTCCTTTGGGGGCTAAGATGACCAGACTGCTGGCAGAACTCACCCTAGAACATGCCACGTAAAATTGACCGTGAGAGAAACAGTCTTCTCTTAAATCAATCGCTGCCATTTTAAGTGACTGTCCTTGGGATTTATTAATAGTCATTGCGAAGCATAACTTAAGAGGGAATTGTGTTCTTTTGAACTCGAACGTGTAGTCAGATGAAATTATCGGTATTCTAGGAATTTACACTATTTCGCCTCGAGCGCTACCTGTGATTACTCGTACTGTAGCTTCGATAACGTTTATTTGCATAGCTTTTATGTGTAAACTAGTTCCATTACATAATTTAGGCGATCTAAGATTTCTTACTAACATAACAGGTGCTCAAACTTTAACATTTAGTATGTACGGTGGAAGGGTAGAAGGGTTTAAACTATTTAACCCATTGAGTGCCGAAGATTAACTTCTAAACGAAATCGGTGGCCACCATATAAATGGTCTTGTACGCATTATTGCGTAGCTGGCATCAATTAAAGACAATACCTCATGGATGCCAACGTACGCAATACTACGTATTCGTAATATTGCGTAGTTTGGCACCAATAATTAAATGATGCTACGTGATATTGCGTAGGTTGGCGCCACCTATTAAATGATGCTACGTGATATTGCGTAGGTTGGCGCCAACTATTAAATGATGCTACGTGATATTGCGTTGGTTGGAGCCACATTATAATATATTCCTTCCTGCTTGCTCCTGCATTGCTAATTGATGATCTCCCCGCCCTCCTGTGCTACCTCTTTCACCTATAATGTCTATAATTGCATCAGTTTAGTATTGCACTACCCGCGCATTGATATTTTTGAAGTTTTGTGCAAAATGCCCATCGACTTCTTCGTATCAATGATCGTGCTTCGAAAATGCAGCTAATAAAGTTTCGTGAAGATCTGGTAAAATATCCTATGCACTCACCACCTGTTCAACCACAAGAAGGCCAAGAGAACCAACAACTGCCTTTAGGATTACCTTCCCTGTCATTAGAAGTGTCCTCTGAAATGCCTCGACCGTCTGCTACTGATGCGAGTCGCCCATCGGCTAATGAAGGTGCGCGGGTTCCAATGCAAAATTTTTAGAAAACCTGCCGCCTACTGCCCAGAAAGCCGTTCCAGCCAAACCTTGCCGTGTTTGGACAAAAAACGAGAAGCGCAAAGAATCATCTTTCGTATGTGCCACCTGCCCGGAAAGGCCTGCTTTATTGCGTAGTAGATTGCTTCAAAATTTACCATACAGATCCTGGTTTTGCTTAGTTACTTTCAAAGTTTATTAGAAGATTTGTATTTTTTCAGTTAGAAACACGTTTTTTTATGTTTATTTTGTACGAGATAATAATTATTTTTATTTCATTGGTTAATAAGTGAATGGATCTCACTAGAAAATTACCAATTATTGGTAAAATCGTCTAAAGAAACTTGTGATTTGAGAGACTTAATAACAATAAAGTAACTTTTTTTCTATATGATATTTTATTTAGGAGGCCAAAGAACATAATAATGTCCAACACAAGGTGCCGAATAACACAAATTGCATTAAAACATGTAGAAGTTCTACGTAATATTTCGTAGTTGGCCTCGGCCATTATTTACCCCCTACGCAATATTGCGTATTGGCACTCAATGGGTTAAGAACTCCACGGGATAGTGTAGGGTGTTATCACTTTGTATGATGGAATCGAAAGATTTGTATTGAGTGCTCTCAGCTTCAAAAGTATTTAGTAAATTGTTAATCGCGCCAGTGTTGTCATTTTTCGGGGTAAGAATTGCACGTTCGCACATGCACAACCATTCTATTGATTTCTTGTGAATATTTTGTAAATCAGTATATATTGCGGCAGTTAGTTGCTTAAAACGTAGAAACTTTATTGTTATGTTAATTAATGACTTAATGATACCATAAACAATTTATATTTTGGTTACTTATCACATCAGACGTACCGTAGTTGTTGTATTTAAACGGAGAGTCTATATATTTACCTACGAAGTTTAAACTCTCTAACTGTACAAACTTTAAACCCCCATTTCACCTCTTTATAGGGAGGAATTAGGAAAACACTTAAATACGTATCGGTTGTATTTAAACAGAGAGTCTATATACGAAGTTTCCAATCTCTTACTTCAAAAAATATTTGCTCCACATACAAAATTTGAATCCCCTTTTTCACCCCTTTTGAGAATGTATTTCGAAAAACGCTGCTATACGCTATTGACATATTGAAACAGAGAGCCTATACACGCAATTTCAAGTTTTTAAGTCCAAAATTTTAGTTTTCCCATACAAACTTTCATCCCTTTTTTACCCCTTTAGGGGATGAATTTCAAAAAATCCTTTGTTATCCCTAGCCTACGCTTTAAACGTAACCGACTGTACAAAAACAGTTCTCTAGCTTTAGTAGTTTCGGCTGTGCGTTGATGAGTCAGTCAGGGCTTCTTCTTTTATATGTATAGATTACGTAACTTCATCAAGTATAGGTATTGTTTTATTCCGATAATAAGCCAACAACAAACGCATTGCAATATATGATTTAATAATCGTAAAGCATTCATCATTCAATCAATTATCACAAAACCATTATTTTCCAGCGGTCGTCGGCTTCAAGTGCCCGACCAAAGTGCCCGCCAACACGCAATCCGCCAAGTTCTGGCCGTTCCCCCGCTTCCCCGTGCCTGGTGACTGCCACCGCCTGATCACCTGCGTGGAGGGCCAGCCCCGTCTTATCACCTGTGAGGAGGGCAAGGTCTTCGACGACCAGAACCTGACCTGCGAGGACCCGGAGCTAGTGCCGCATTGCGGCCACGCGTGATTGCGCTATAGCCGTGTTGCGAAACGGAATTATTAATTAACTTTTTTTAAGTTCATAACCCATTCTAGTTCAGCCAAGTCAAGTGAGTAAAGTCAACAAATTAGGTTAGTTGTATAACCATGTGTTGATTTTGCTGACATTATGCGTGTTACTGTTTCAATACGATTCCATTAGTTTGTCAATAGTCACTGTTCCAATTACGATCGGGTGAACAAAAAATTCATTTGATAAATAACATTGAGTGATACAGACACGTACAGTCACTTCGAAGCGTATATAAGCTATTGATTGATAAACATTTGAACACGTTTGTATTATCAAGGCATTAGAGTGTGTGTACGGATATTTTTTTAAATACCCTGAACAGAAGTTTCTATAGGTGACTGTACATTTGCTAACATAAATGAAATATGCAGATCATTGACTTACAACATCCTTTACAGAAAACGTTTCGCAACATCGTTATTTCCAATTAATTTAAAATCCGTCCATTTCCTAATAATTTGTAAGCAGATTTTACAACTCTTTTAAACTGATTCGATCGTCATTTTTTACTGATACCTATTTATTTCCACGTGAATAAAATATGACTATAAGTTACGTAAAGTTTCCTACAAATTGTGTTACCTAAATAATAAAGTTGCCAAATGCAGATGATTCGTGATATTAGTTACCGTAGGTAGATATACATTTTGATACGTCAAATTTTATATGTATTTTCATGTACACTTCTATGTAAATAGATCAACAAAAAGATGGATATGTAAATAGGAAATAAAAATATATAAAAATAAATACGATCTATTTATTTTAAATAACAATACATACATAAGAAATCGATGTAGATCTCTGGTGCACCGGGTGCGAACCAGTCCCAATTATGTCCATGATATTGAATGTTTGAATTACTATTATAATGATCCTTGGTTTAATTATTCTAATGAATGTAATTGACAATGTATGATTAGTACAAATAAACACATATCATATCATATCACCCTGAAATTGATAGCTGGATTGTCCATATACGAGACATTACTGTGAAATGCATGTTTAAAATTGAATTGGTTTTTTAATTGGTTGGTAAAATGGGTTTTTATTCAATTTATTTTTTATAAATATGAAATTAAATGTGCATTCATAGTTATCTGTGGTAAAATGGGTTTTTATTCAATTTAATTTTTATAAATATGAAATTAAATGTGCATTAATAGTTATCTGTGCAACAAGAGAGCAAATTTGTTTTTTAGCCGCTTGTGCTGATTTTGAGTCCCAAACAAGCAAAAGATTCTCGCTACGCTCATGATTCAATATTAGAATCTTAAGCGTAGCGAGGGACTCAAGAGCACAAGCTTTAAATAACTTTGCCCTCGTGTGACACATATAACTTTTCACCTCAGCAGTGAGAACACTGAGAACACATTAAATTCTATAAATATCATAAGATTTTACATATCTCGTGAGTATTCATGAAGAAAACTTAATTCGGCTTTCATTAGGTAAGTACTTATAGGTACTCCTCAATGCGGCTACTAAGTGATTAGCAGTGAAGCATCTATGTAATGTACTACACACATTTCAGTATGAGTGTCTCGCGCGAGACATATATCCCGTGCACAGTAAAATCTAGCTCTACTGTTGTTAAAAAACAGCCTTCATCACTGATTTCATTCATATATTGTAGTTATTTTAACAGTATTCAATATATTATCTGTAGCTCATCAAAGATACAGACTACAGAGACACGTTTTTGTTCGTGTGCACGCTAAAAACTAAACGTACTGTTGTTAAATTATAGTATTATTTTAGTTAATTTTAAAATATTTATCAAAGCAATGCATGTGAATAAATCCTGCAGGCCTATGATGGTTGCCATTTTATCACTTATCGTACCCTCAATTCCTCATAGGGAAAGCATTTCTCTTCCTCTGCGGCCCCACCATCACCGTTTCCGCGGAACGGCCCCGCCAAGTTCGCAGGGGGTAGGGAGAGTGGCGCACCGAGATACCAACACGCCTCTCCCCCTGCGATCCCGCCTCAGCCACAGAAGATAGGGAGAACGGCTCACAGCAATACCGGCACTCCTCTTCTTCTGCGGCCCCTCCTCAACGCATCCTCAGCGGACTACCCAAGCCCGCTGGGAGCGCCCTCCTCGGGCCAGCCGGCAGCCTAAACAGGCCGGCCCTAGGTGCCTCTTAGCTTCACCGTGGATGACCAGTCCACGGTTACTAAGCCCTCCCGCCCTGACAAGGCGAGCACCCTCGAGGGGGTTTATAAAAGACGCCTACGAAATAATACCGTTACAATTTTCTAAAGTGATTAGAGTGTACCAATATTTCTCTCGCTGACTCTTTACAAGTTGTTGACGAAGCACCTATTTTTTATAATGGTGTGCTACCGATACCAATCTAGATAAACTATAAAAAGCGGAACGATACTATATAGAATTTTAGCACTACGCACCACAAATATGACGAATCGGAAAAGTTTCTGGAGAACACAACTTTAACTTCAGTGGAGTTGGAAAGGTCGTACATATCAGTAAATATGTATGGCTTGGCTGTTTCCTTACTTACTTCCGATCAGAAACTAAATATTCGCATCACCTCCACGACGGTAGCGAAACGGCGGAGCCATACATATTTACTGATATGTAGAATTTGTCGAAGTTAGGGTCGGTAGAGTTAGGCCGTGTAGATTCAGAAGCTTGGCTCTACATGAGATCTGATATATTTTTCACAGGCCAAACCTTATGTGGTCGTCTTGACAACATTTGACATGATGAAATGTTTTTGGTGGGATTTCAGTTCTTTTTGTAAGTTGCTAGGCAAACTTATTAATGGTTTTTTAATTACTGTCTACAATCCCGTGTAAACTTTCATGTCCTAATTCATAAAATTGGTGAAAGTCTCATATAAACTTCCACCCCCACATTATAGGGAATGGGGGGCGAAAGTTATAAATTTATGAATTTTTTTGTTGGTTGTATACTAAACTTAGATTACATACCAAATTTCAGCTTTCTAGCACTTCAGGAAGTAGCCAAACATTTTGATGATCATCAGTGTATCAGTGAGTGTGTCAGTGACGAAATCGGTGTATTTTAGATATCAATAAAATCTAAAGTATTAGAGCTATTCAATTGAGACTTTGTATGTTTAATTAGTCTATTATTGACATCAGATCCTGAGAATATGAACTATCTGGTACATCGGGAACCAACTTTATGAGGGTTCAAAAAAACGACGAGACACTTCGAGAAAAGGTAGGATCTTGCGCTTCGCTTGATTCAATATCCCGGCCCACATTAGTTTAATATGTATGTACTTTGACTTTGATTTCGAAAAAAATATGGCATTATATTAACATAATGGCGACTCCCTGGATTCTAGAACCACGGCGAGCATCCAAAAGTCCAAAGCCTAATTATAAGTAACGTTTTAATTGAAAAAGTTGTGGCTCTCCAATAACTTGTGATTTAATCGGATACTGTATGTATATGTATATATTATATAAGTATGCATTATTATTAAGTATTGTAAACAACGAACCACAGCGTTGGCGCGGCAGACATTAACGACTACTAACGCTATCTCAGAGCGAGTAGTATAACTAACTAACTAACTGCTAGGGCTACACTAGGCTAGGGCTAGAAATAGAACGCGCTAACGTTAGTTCAACGTAAAATATCCATATAGAATTAAGGATTTTTGTTATGCATCTTTTCTTCTCTATATTAAACGCTATCACTACTCCTGATGTCTATCCGCTTCCGCGAATCGACGATCTGCTCCACAATGTGAAGCCAACTCCCTTCATGACGACCCTCGATCTCTAATCTGGATATTGGCAAATAAAAGTTAAGGATGAGGACCAGTTGAAGACTGCTTTCGTAACGCCGTTTGGTATGTTTGCCTTCAAAAGAATGCCCTTTGGACTCAGGAACGCACCAGCAACCTTCCAGCGCCTGATGGATGGTTTTCGGGTCAGACTAAGCCATATCAAGCTGATAGTTTACCTGGATGACTTAATTATCCTGTCAAGTAGTTTAGATGGTCACCTTCAAGACTTACTAGTGGTCTTTGACCTACTGAAGGAATACAACCTCACAGTTATTAAGGGAAAGTGCAGATTATGTTGCTCGAGGATAAAATATTTGGGACACTATATTACCCCTGATGGTCTGGAAGTGGACCCAGAGAAAGTGAACGCAATAACCAGCATGCCTCAACCGACAAATGTCAAGCACCTCCTCTCTTTTCTCCAAATGTGCTCCTGGTATAGGAGGTTTATACCAGATTTCGCAGACACAGCTGAGCTTCTTACACGACTTACGAAGAGGAAAGCAAGATGGGTGTGGAAAGACGACCAAAACAACGCTTTCCAAAAGCTACGAGAACTTTTAGCTTCGGCGCCCGTCCTAACGCAAGCTGACGAGAACAAACCCTACATAATAAAAGCCGATGCAAGCAGCTACGCTATCGGGGCTGTATTAGTACAGGGGGAGAAAGAGAACGAGCACCCAGTGGAATACGCCAGCCGCTTGTTGAAACCCGCCGAGCGAAATTATTCCACTACAGAGCGCGAAGCACTGGCTGTGGTCTGGGCGGTGAACAAATTTCGCGGATATATAGAAGGGACCCCTGTCTCCGTGCTCACGGATCACCAAGCACTAAGGTGGCTTATGTCACTAAAGTCCCCGACAGAAAGATTAGCGCGATGGTCTTTGCAGCTGCAGGCTTACGACATAAAAATTAAATATATAACTGGACGGACCAACGTGGTAGCGGATGCCCTATCACGACCGAGCTGTGACTCTGAGTATAAGGACACGTGTGGAGTTTTTTCTGTCACAGTTGATATACCCGCAGTTACCCCAGAACAAATACGAAGCAAACAGTTGAACGATGAAGACATCAAGAGGATTGTCGATGATCTAGAAGGCGACAATGAAGAGAACGCAACCTATTGGAACAGAAAGTGATACCACATGACTAATACGTTGTTGTACCGCTACGAACCCAATATGGATTATGAGGATAGTCGGTTGGTTGTACCCAAAGCTGAGCAAATGGCAGTTATATCCACCTACCATGATGAACCCATAGCTGGCCACTACGGAGCCCAGAAAACTTTGGAGCGCATAGCCAAGCGTTATTACTAGAAGGGTATGAGAGCCCAGATTGACGCCTACGTTCGATGCTGCGTGAAATGCCAGAGATACAAACCCACAAATACGAAGCCCGCTGGTTTACTACAAACTACTGCAACAAAACAACGCTTTGAGATCATCTCCTTCGACTTGTTTGGCCCGCTCCCACAAACCAAAGATGGTCACAATTGGGTCTTCATAGTAGAAGATGTAGCCTCGAGATGGGTTGAGCTATTCGCGTTGAAGAAAGCCAGTGCAGAAGAGTATGCTTCAGCCCTGATGAATGAAATCGTCTTGCGATATGGTTGTCTCAGGCGGGTGATAAGCGACAACGGTACCCAGTTTGTCAGCATTGTGATGCAGAAACTCACATACTGCTTAAACATAAACCATGGCTTTACACCCGTGTATCACCCAGAAACAAACCCTGTTGAAAGGAAAAATAGGGATTTGAAAGTACAACTAGCCATATTGGTCGAAGGAGATCACACTACCTGGGCAGAAATGCTACCCAGCATACGATTCGCAATGAACACTGCTATCTCAAGTGCAACGAGTTGCACTCCAGCTTATTTAACATTCGGACGAAAGCTACGTACACCTGATGATGTACAGCATGATCTAAGGGATATCATCTAAAGTGAAAATTTCATACCCGAAATCACCCCTAAGCTATTACTGATGGCTGATACCCTAGCACGAAGTAAAGAAGTCCAAGAGATGACTGAGGAGAAACGGAAGCAATACGTGGACAAAAAGCGTAAACCTTCTCCCGCTTATCAACCTGGTGACTTGGTGATGGTAGAGACACACCCACTGAGTAAAGCTGGCATTGGTTATAGCGCCAAATTCGCACCCCGACGAGATGGTCCATATGCCATTAAACAGAAACACGGTCCTAGCTCCTACCTGATAGTCGAACAGCGACGTCAAGATAAAGTGGTTGGTGTATACCATGCTTCGGCTCTGAAGCCCTATCAAGGAGGCGAAGTGCCACATCCAGGTCCAGTACGACCCTTAAGGAAAAGGAGTAGACCGCGCAAGGTGCAGATAGACGCTACAAGTGCAGATCTGTCTCCATCGCCGGGACGTCTTCAGGGACAGAGGGGGAGACTGTAAACAAGGAACCACAGCGTTGGCGCGGCAGACATTAACGACTACTAACGCTATCTCAGAGCGAGTAGTATAACTAACCTGCTAGGGACCCGATTATCCCCTAGATGGCGCTGGGGTAGAAATAGAACGCGCTAACGTTAATTCAACGTAAAATGTCCATATAGTATTAAGGATTTTTGTTATGCATCTTTTCTTAGACCGATTAAGATACGGATCACCGATCTTATTCTGGACCCTATGGTAGTAGTATATATGTATCACAGTTAAATAAATTTCGTCAAGTTTGTAGGATATCGCGTCATTACGTTTCACGTCCGTCGATATAACTCCACGGCACTACAGTATAATATATGTATTCATCATTTATTTTATTAGTCAGTATATTATGTACTAGTATTAATTAGTTTGTAGTACATAGGCAATAGCTGTAATAATTACGTACCTATTTGTACACGTGTTAGTTTGTCTATATTTTGGTTCCTGTCTTCCACTCGATTGCTCAAAGGTTAACTGAAAGAGATCCCTTATAGGGATAAGTTCGCCTTTGTACCGATATAACAGAATTTGTCTGTATTTTTACCTGTGTTTTGTGTACAATAAAGTATTTACATACATACATACATACGTTTTCAAACGAAGTGCCTGTTGGTCAAAGTGCTGTAAAAAATAATTCCAATTGCTAACCACTTGCTAACCTAAAGTAATTAAGTCATCATCATCATCATATCAGCCGAAAGACGTCCACTTCTGGACATAGACCTGCCCTAAAGAATGCCACAATGACTGGTCCTGCACCACCCGCATCCAGCGGATTCCAGCGACTATCATAGCCCTCTCCATTGTTCTTTGGGTGAAGTAATTAAGTAAGCATAACATAACATCATAGGCTATATCGACAAAGGTTAAAAGAGTTCCGGCTTCCCTAGAATTTCATTTTATTTCAAGGTCTGTAAGATGTCCTTGTTCCTTTTTCTTAGAGCGGCGCTCCGAAGTAATTATTAACACAAAGCAACGAACGTTGTTATTTTTTTCACTTCCGAGTCAATCAGATTTAATATAGGTAACGCTGACTTGACTGGTTTTATAGTAATCATTAAGGTAAATGTCCTACTACTCGACATTAGATTTACACTATATATACTCGACAGATGATTCAAATTTTTGCAATTGATCACCTCTGTAATCATGACAGGCCACACCCAGTATTTAAAACTTTACTGCTAAATATACTGTATTGTCTAGCTTTAGTTTGACTATTAACAGAGACTAGTAAACTGTAAAGACTTATAATTTCAACCTTTTGGCGGCTTTGTGTTAGCGAAGTTTTTACGTCTCACTAAATATTTAATAGACCCTCGATTGTACAAATTTAAAAAACAACTGTTGACATGTACAATTTGTATAATACTAGGCAAAACAGGGAGATACAACAACTAATGTTGCGCGTGCAATAGCTATTTCACTTATAATTAATATTTAAAAAGATGATATATATGTTCTAGTTATTCGTTAGCCCCGCTCTGCTGTGACGTACATACATATGAGGCGGCGGGTGACACCCGGGACTCAATCGATCTCTGGCTACTGGGTGCCACACGACATCCGTCCGGGTGCCATCCATGCACTGTCAGGTTTAGAAATAGAAAAACACACGTACTTAAAACTTAACCCGTTTATTGTTCTAATAAATGCTCATTCCTCCTCGATCGCCTTGCCCTTAGAGGGGCGCTGGGGCTTGCGGCGGCTCGGCGAGCCCGAGGGCTTGGGCTTCACGGTGGGAGGGTTCTCCAGGGCGTCAAGCTCGGCGTCCGTCAACTGGCCCTTGTACCAGTCGGCGCTGGAACAAATGACAACAAAGTTATTTATGATATCCGTTTTATAAAACTATCAATATTGGATTTTTAATTTGCTAAGCCTGGACAGAGTAGAGAAATCTGTGCCTGTATTCAATTCAATTCAATCCATTTATTGATAAAATACGAGTACAATTATTTTTCATGACAATTTTGATCAATTTATAGAATGTCAAGCATCACAACTTAACTATTAGCATTTATTATTGTATTTATTGTAGTAACACAAAAAGTGAGTACACAGTTATATTTAATAGTAATAACGTTTTTTATAAAGATATGTATTGCTATCGATATGGGCAAGCAACTAGGCATTAACTTTGAGGTGACTTGAAAAATTCGTCAACCAACGCGTTGCATCATCAATTAGTATTGTTTTTAACTTGGTCATTAATAAAACAACAAATTATTTACAACCACACTCCGGCTGCCGTGGCCGCTCGTGTAAGAGAGCTGTCCAGTATCTTTGCCACGTGGGTTTTAACAGTGATAGTGCATATTGATTCCTTTAACTACTCGTACAGACAGTAAACTCGCTTCTTGAACTATTTATTTTGACACAACTTGGCCAACTGAAATAATAGTATAATTGCGGATAGTTCTGCTTCTATTATGCTACATTGAAATCATAAAAAAATCTAATTTACTCCTAAAGTAACCCAGTCGGTGCCGGGTTCTATTCCCAATCCTATTAGTACATATCAACTCACCACTCAGGCACCTTCCTGGCCCACTCGCACTTCTTGTTGACGTCGTCGAAGGCCTGGCCGAGCTTGCAGCCGGAGCGGCGAGGGGTGTTTCCATTGATGCACACGTAGAAGAACTGGCAGTCGTCAGGGTCGGCGTAACGTGGGTGCGTCAGGCCAAACGTCTCGTTCACGGCCGGGCAGTCGAACTTGAACACCTCTGTGAAAGGCATTGGTGTTAGGAAATACGCTATGAAATAATGTTGTAACTGGTAAAGTAAATGGCTCAGTACTTGACTCTCATATAAATAAATTCAGTGATTCGCTTATATCCCTTGTAGCCTTTCGGCCTCTGACGTCAGTTATATCTGTATAAGGCTAGCGCTTTAAGGCAGGAGACAATTGACCCAGTCAACATATGTAAGTCTGGACCGCCGGGTGCAGTAAGAATTAAGGCAGCTCTTAACCCAATTCACTGCTTCACTGCGTAGACACGGACTCTCAAACCCGACGGACTGACCCGATACTTGACAATTTTAGCCCTTAGTTAGACAAAAAAGTTCCTAATTCAAGCCTCGGTGCCAATACTTATAGCCCAAATGATTACGATCAGGAAAAAACAAATAGACTGTCAAATAGTTTGTTTATCCTGCCGTACATTGCCAAATTAAGGGTGAATTCAAAACAATAAAGGCATGCAATAGGTGTCAACTATTAGGCCTATTAGGTTTTAGGTGTCTGACTAAGGTGCCTGAAATTTAAAAAAAATTGACTGCATGAAGAGTTTTTCCAAATTAATCTTATAAGTGCTGAAAAGTTTTGGCATATTGTGTACTTGATACCTACTTACAAATACTTTTTATGGCACAACTCACGTAATAAAATAGTATATACAAAATAATAAACAAAGATACAGGGAGACAGGGATAAAAAATACTGAACCGTTAGCAGATGATGTTGGAGTATTAAACCTGATGTACATAACCTACGAGTCTGGCTGTTGACGGTTACATTACACGGTTGTAGTGAATAAGGGAGCATATTTCATGTTTTAAATATTATGTTTATTACTCTACTAGCGCTCAAATGTAACATAAAGTATTTTAATCTAATAAGGATTAAATTTGTAATGACTGCTCTTAAACATCCGGTTGCGCATGAGATAGATTGGGAACCAATAAATTTGGATGCAGAAATAATATTTGAATGTATAAAATAACTGTATGCCACAGGATGCACAGAAAAGGCGAGGCGAACCCAAGTGGAGATGGCGGGATGACCTGGACGCGTTTGTAAATCACTGACCAGAGATTACAAATATTTGAGGAAATCCAGGGACAGGCCTTTGCTGAGCAGTGGGGCATAATATCAGGCATAATGAAAAAAAAAATGTAATAACGTACCAGCTGCCCCGCAACCCTTCTTCTTAGCCTCATCGGGCCAGGTGCAGATGCCGGTCTTCTCGTTGTAGACCAGACCATCGGGGCAGGTGATCATGTTGAACTTGCCGTCCACGCAGTAATAAAATATCCCGCACTCCTTTGGGTCCTCGTGTGAGAAGTAACCGTTGAGGCGGGGGCAGTGCAGCGTGGGTTTGGGCTCCTCTGTTGAAATAAGTGGTTATTAATATTTGGAATTTTAATGTAAAATCGACGTTGAGTTATAGAGAATAAGAAAAAAATGATAGTTGAAGTTTAAATTTTAAAATACGGGTCCTGGCTTATAGTCACGGCTGCACCCTTAAATTACGGTTTTTGATGATCAACGGATAAGTGAATAGTAATTTTATATATTTACCATTCATATATTTATATATTTCATTCTTTTAAATGGCACCAATAACATGTTTAATGATCTACTTGTATCTCAAAATTTCAGGGTTAAAGGTAATTAAAAGGCACACATAAGCATTTATTATACCTAATTGACTAGCACGGACTTAAACGCAACATTCCTGTAATTTACAGTGGAGTATAAAAACTTAAATAAAGCTTAAATATTTTCAGGAAACTCATAATTAACAGTTAATCTATTAATAGTTCGCGTGAACAGTCATTGTATGCACCAATATCCATTGTGATAAGGAAAACAGTGTATATATATATTTGATGTCAACACAAAGGAGGCAGCTGGCTCCCCTTGAGATTGGAAAGTTGCTCCGACCGGCCGACCCCCGCGTCACCGATGTAATACTATAATCTGTATTCAGTTGATGAGATCCGCAATAGGGAAAAACAGACAACTCAGGTGTCTGAGCGCATGAGCACGTGTTTGTAACTAATTGAATTTAATTTGCTCATCATTTTGGGCAAAGATACATCTCTGAGCTTAAATACTATCTGGGAACGCAGAATCTTGACCAGATTTAATATTGTACTTACAGAATTGCAATCTATAGAATCTGTTAATGATTGTTGAAGTCTTATCTTTCTCAACTAATAGGACTCTAAAAATATCAATTTGGATACGAACAAAATCTTCATACAAAGTTTTATCTACCGTTCCCATATTATATGACCCCGGACTTAAAAGCACATGCAACCTAGATTAAGAGTAGTTTTCATATAATACACGACTTCAAAGTTGACATAGAGAGAGAAAGAAAGAGGAAGAGGGAGAAAGAGAATGAAAAAAATCAGCTATTGTGCCGTGATAGACGTAAAATCATGTCTTACTATCAACACTGCCGAAAAAATAAGCTGCTTGCTGGCAATACTACTGGGGACAATATTACTGGGTAAGAATACATTATATTGGTATAATAGCTCACTGATTATTAATTATTACCAAATATTGCCTCATTTGTCAAATTTTCTATCTTGCTCGTTTAGTAGCTGGCTGCCATTCAAATATGTAGACGTAAAGTAAAAATAAAAGCAGTACAGCAAATATACTAAATCAATAATACGAGTATAGGGTCACTAAACTCATTTGTGCCTAAGCCTGGTCAAAGCACGAGTTCAACGGACTCAGTGCACTTCAAACATGGCCTCTTGCAAATATGCCGAAGCTTAGGATTATCCATATGCGAATTTAAGGTCATGTGCATGTCCAAGAATCAACTTATTGCTTGTCCTTGCTATTTTACTTTATTCATACTCAGTAAAGGCGTGCTTAAAAATTGAGATTATTTTCGTTCGATTTATTTTTGTTTCAATTACTAGTGAAAAAGTTTCGTTTCCAAATGGAAACGTTTATGTGTAGGTACGAGTAAAATATAATCTCAATGACATTTAGAAGCAATTCCAAATGTTATTCCAAATTGGTAAAGGGACCGCTAACTCATGGCTTTATGCTACGACTTTTCTACACACGGGGACGGAGACGATTCCTGGGCATCGGGGTACCTCTTTTAATGGCAGTCATCGTTAGTCCTTACTACATGTAAATTTGACAAGTAGGTAGTATGTAGTGTGGGAGACATCAACCTTCATTTCAGGAGTCCAACATTGTGTATCTTTTTGAATAGGTAAGCGTTAAGGAATGAACACTGTCAAATAAATTTCTTTCATCTTAAATCCTCCAGCGCATTCGAAAACTAGCGCGATTAACCCGAAGTTTTAAGCTACAACTATTCGTGACTCAGTTAATTTAAATAAGTACATAAGTGAAAATAGTGTCCTCTTTCCGTATAACGTTGGCCAGTATCGTTAAATATTTGATGTATGTATAGTGTGTATGTCGCTACGGATCATTTCCGTCAAGTCAGTGACGTAGCCAGATCCACACCCACAAGATCTCCAATCTAGCTACCCCACTGCTGCTGGTTATGGAACATACGTAGTTTAGGCCTCTGTGAGCAGTCCAGGTTGAAAGGCAGGTCACACTTCTCGTCATCAGGGTTGTAATCATTGAACACCATGCCATCAGGACACAGCTTCTCAATGATCTCTCCTTGTCTGTGAAGTTAAGAATAAATTCAATTACAATAACTAGACCAACAAGATCAATTCAACACAATAATCGGTATATGTTATTGAGTTATTGCACACCTTATCAATAGTAAAGAACACAGTGAACATAAGCAGAGAGATATAACAGGTCATCTTATCTGTATAAAGAGCGATCTTTTCCTGATAACTTTTGGATATTGGAGAAAAAAAAACAAACAAGAGGCTAGAATTTTTCGTTACATTTCGGGTTCCCCTGTTATATTAAGTTCAATAGACCTATAAAATCCCGCAATGTAGTCAAAATTGCACGCGCTTCTTACACGTGTGTCCTTAATTCAGACTTTAAGAAATCTTTCCTCAGTTGCGTTTAAAACGACGAAAACGTTATAAGCTGGGATGCCAGAGACAGCTCAATGGCTTTGAGTGTGTCGTGGGTAAAATAAACACTCATTGAAACTACTTTTTAAGGTCGGTTATAAATAAATTTCGTTTAAGGAAAAAGACTGCATTCCGACACGTTTACAAGTAAACTGTTTGCCGGGTTATTAAAACCACAGAGGTTCTTGACCATGGAGTCTACAAATTTATGTCTATACTGTAAGTTTAGTTAGGGTCGATCAGTTTACACTGTTCCTGGAAGATAATGGCACTGGAGTTTCATTAATTTAAGTTGTTTTAGTTTAATTCTCCTCTCTTTCCTTATACAGTGACCATGGCGTATAGGTACTTTGCTTAATTGCAGGTATTCAATGCTCTTAACTATCATCCTCAGAAAAGCTGGTCACTACTCTTCCCGACTTTCCGTCAAACCTTCCCGAACTTGCCTATTATGGTGAGCCAGTGATATTTGTCCCAGTTTCACTCCTCAGAGATAATTAGGATTGACCATCGCCATTAAACGTGGTAACCTGGCACCTTTGCGCCCGGTGCAACCTGCGGGGGTTTGTTTGAATAGGCTTAGGCTTTGGTGTAAGTCTTACGTTTCGTATTTTCATGTATAAATGAAATGTAATCTATGTAGATAATAAAAATTAGGATGTATTAGGTAGTGTAATACTGTCTCACCTGCACTCATAGTACTTGTCGCACTGTTCGGCGTCGGCAAAGAAGCCGTCGTCGGGGCACGAGTTGGTGATCTCTGCGTCGCGGTCCGCTTCAGCCTGCGCCCGCGCAGGCTGGTTCGCCGGCTTGCGGTTCTGTTTCTTTGGTAGTACGGCGGCCGCTAGCACTGTGAATGAGAGGAAGACAGACTGAAGTAGAACTTTTTATGAGGTTTTACAAATTTTAAAAGGTTTTGCACTCCAATTATGACAAAAGTGTTAAGAATACCAATGAAATATTAAAGAATTCGATGCTTTCATGAAAGTTTTAGATAGAAACAGAGTGTTTAATTTTAAAACGGGAAAAACAGTTAACACGTTTGAAATTTTTCGATTTGGAGTTGGAGTGATATTTTGCAACAATATTTCTTATAGAAAGTCCAACAAATACACAAAATCAATGGTAATATAGGCTGCAATATTTCTATACGAAAAAAACTGTCAAGATAGATAGATAGTGTCAGTTCTCACAGAAAAGACCCTTCAAATAATACCTAAGATATAATAGTCAGTGTAATCAGTAGCGTAGCAAGCATGGGTGTCACCCGTGATGCAAAATCATGTCACCCAGTGGCCAGTGACCAGATACCAATAGTAGAAAGGGGCCCAAATATACTAGGCAATGTAATCAGTAGCGTAGCAAGCATGGGTGGCACCCGTGGTTCAAAATCATGTCACCTAGTGGCCAGTGACCAGAGACCGATGGGTGCTTCCGGGTGTCAGTCCTCCCCCTGTAGACCTATCCCCACCGCAACCTATCTACGCTACTAAAAATATTTTGTGAACCGCTAGCACGCAGGGGCCGCAGGCGCCGGCACTGACTTTAGCAGCACGTTACGTTAATCACCAAGTATAAAAGCGTAATAATTCCGATGTGACAGCTAGGAAATCTCAAATCATGGCAGCCTACTTTATTAACCGACTTCAAAAGAAGGAGGAGGTTCTCGATTGGTCGGAATATTTATGTATGTTCACCGACTACTCGGAGACTAGTGGTGTTTGAAATGGTGTGGTTTCTAGTTGGTCCCATTGTCACCAAGTCTGGATCTGATGACGGGATCTTGGAAAAGTCGAGGGAACTCTTCAAATTATATACCAAGAGGATGGGGTAAGTAAGGCTACATCGAAGGAACTCCTCAAATTATATAGCAGGAGGATGGGGTCTGGCAAAGTTTGGAGTCGGTGTTTTTTTGTTAAAAATTTACTTGTAGCATAGAGCAGTCTAGGTTTTGTCTATCATCATCGGGGTACAATGTCGGCCGTGGTACGCTGAGTTTTATTGTCATGTCACTACCAACCGCATTAGGGCGATTTTTCCCCTCGGATGTGTTTAAGAGCCGAATGTAACCGAATGGTTGAGAGGAACAGACCTGTCTTAATTACAAGTTGTTTTGCCGTCATTTTACCATTTTTAGCGAACAACATTGATCTTGTGAATTTACTTTTAAAAGCGGCTCGCATTGAAATCGCGGACTTCCTGTTCACTGTTGACAATGAGACGTAAAGGCCGGCCATTTTCTAATGAACCTTTCTCTTATAAGATGAAGGTAATCGGTGCAGCGCTTTGCAACTATCATTAGTTCAAGATCATGTTGTTAAATAATTATTGTAAATGCGATTTATCTATTTATTCAATCATTATTTTCTAGCTTACTTTCGGTAAATATTCCGCATGGCACTTGTTTAATCCACAGTTCCGTTCCCCATTTGACCCCCTTATATCCCTCATCAGAATACAATCTCTACTTACGCCCATCTTAATCGGTTCAGTGGTTTAAGCTTGTTAGACAGTCTCAGTTTAGACTAATTTATTTAAAAAATTAAATGTTGTATATGTCCCATCGTTGAAGGTCTCCTGCTTGATCTATATAACGTCCGGATTTTATTACCTCAACTGATATAAGGCAATCAACCTAGAATATGCCTTTGTTATTCTAATTCAGAAACAACAAACAACACAAAAGAAAGTGGCGATATCGCTATATGCCCCTAAGGCCCATTGGCCATTGGGTTAATTAGGACTTAATCCCTTATAGGAGTTTAAACCTTCTTTAATACGAATATACTCAGTCGCATTAGTTTTCTGTCGTTTTTTATAATTTCAATTCTATTTATTACCTTCACTACTTGATTAATTTCAATAATATTTCTAAACGCAGATGCATTAATGCGTATAGGGCGTTACACATTTATCAATTTCTCGTAACAACCGCCTAGAAGTAAATGAACTTTTTGTCAACTCCAATATACAGGGTGTGGGCGTGTTTTGCTCTTAAGCAAAAAATTAAAAGACGTTTCTGAATCTGCATCTGCAGTAACCTCTTGTCACAAATGTTTTTTTCTTCTTTTACGATTCGGATAAATTTTGATCTAAAGTTATGACCTCCAAGTAATGGATCTTGTCTTGAGATCAATAGATTATAGCGCGGCAGTTAATGCTGATTTTGAGGTAGCATCAAGTTTTGTTATGACTCATAATGTCATAATAGTTGTAGCATTAATGGTATTAAAGAATATTTTTTGAATGTTTTAAAATACGAGTATAATATATATTTTTTTGTTTTTGTTTATATAAAGAGTTATTAATATCACTCCAGTAAAGTAAACACACAAGTAAGCTTTATTTGAAAAAAAAATTAAAAAAAAACTTATATTTTAAATTGAAACCATTTGGAAATAATTGCTGGACAGCTCAATAATTTACAGTTAATGTATCTTTTTTTTGCTTCTAGTGACTATTATAAATTACAGACTAGAGATATATATTACTAGACTAGGTATTATATATATATATATATATATATATATAAGTGGCGCCAAATATCGAAAGTAAAAAGGCCAAAGAGACTTCACAGACAAAATAAACTTGGTACAGTACATGTGATATCTGCAATGTGAAAGCGAAATAGTTCGCTAAATCCAATGCACATCAAACCATCGCAAACTCATTCAACCAGTGATTTAACAGATGTTATCGAAATGTATCGAGTGGGTGCTAATATTAATCTATTGCCAAACGCATTAACATTGTGGGCAACAAAGAGGGTGAGGCAACACATTTGCGCTGATTTCTCTCTTACCTAACCTCCCAGAACGAAGTCGACAAAGTCTGCGTACATGTCGAAAGTTTTTTTACAGATTTGCGCTTGCATATTGACTGAACTCATTGGCCCTCGCGCCCTGTCTGTATGAAATACAGGGTGGCCCCTCTAACAGGATCAGATATTTAAAAAGGACGCTTCCTTAGAGCATCTGCAGTAAAAAGAAAAAATCTTCAATTTAGGCACATATATGAATGTCTATAAACTAACACAGGTTTGAAACGTAAACCTCTGCCTCTGGCGAACCGGCGGTGTAACTCCGTATCTGATATTTATTTTACATTCGTATAAATTTTGATCTAAAGTTATGACCTCCAAGCAATGGATCTTGACAGCACGAGATTATAGCACGCCCGCCAATCAATGCAGTTTTTGATATATTATCAAGGTACGAGTCAATAATTTTAGATTTTTTTAAAAGATTATTATTGGTATTTCATTTTTGTATTTTATATAAATAGTTCTTAGTATCACTCCATAACAGTAAACAAGTACGCTTAGGCTGTTATAAAAAAGTAAAAATAAAAATCTTTTCTTTTTTAACGGGACCGCTTGGAAGTTGGAAATAATTGCTGACTTGCTCAATAGTGAATGGTTTCTTTTTTGCTCCTGTTACAGGGCCCATCCTGTATAAGGCAAACGTCTCACTACTCGACACCATCTTTCTACTTTGAAGTGTCAAGTATTGGGTTAGGTGTCGAACTTTGGGATGTTTACGCTGTTCTAAAGTGCGTTCGAAAAGAAGCGATTAACCTGCTGGAAATAGTCTTATTGTAATGGTACTTCGTTATTTTACCTTAAAAGAAAACTTGAGACGAGAAAATATGTGGAGCTATCTTTGAAATGTGATAAATTACCCAAATAAAATAAAAAAAAGTGAAAATAGTACAATATTTTTTTCCGATAACCAAGGGGACTAGTAAATTACATAAACATTATAATTATACTGATATCCCAACAATTTGAATAAATTGGTGTCGCACACTGTAAGAAGTGGCGTAGCCTAGAATGGGTGGCACCCAGGACATAAATCGCGTGGGTGTCATTCAGTGGCATGCTCGCTCGTTGCCCCGCCGATGAGTTATCCGCCTTGATGGATGTAACCTTACCTAGCGGGCAGCCCTGCCGCTCTGTAAGCCTTTACTATAGGGCAAACCGCTTCCCCTATCAATGCCTCTGACTACAAGTGATATTACAGTTTCATATTGCCATGGTGCACCTCGTTTCTTTAAAGAAACGATGACGAGGAGATTAAAATTTTAATGGTCTCTTTCGCACACGTTTCTTTCTTTCCCTGGGATATCCGTATCAGAGGGATATTGTGCTGATTTCACCTGTCTCCGTAGATAAATTGATCTATTGATTAAATTTCAAATATAACACATCATATACGAGTATATCTCGTTACAAGATTGTTTTCATTGAAATCGCATGACAAATCAGAAATTCGTTTTTTTTTTCTATTTTACAATGCTATATAGTTTTATTGTATTGGCCGTCTTTTGACAATTTTTTTTTGGAATGGGCAGCAGCATTCCTTGAGTGCGGTGGAGATACTGCGATCGCCAACCCGCATGCCAAGCGTGGCGATTATGGCATTTACCCCCCATGAAATTGGGGGAGGCCTATGTCCAGCAGTGGACGTCCTAAGGCTGATATGGTGGTGGTGGTGGTGGCCGTCTTTTACTAGTCTATTGTACGAGTATGTCCCAGATTTGGCCTATGTAAGCTTCTTATCGAAGTAATCGAGATCTGTATGCTATTGTTTTTAATCAGGCGCCATCTGCTGTTTTCGTGGCAAAGTCAATATTGTGATATGACCGGGGTAGCCCAAAGTTTTCGAAATCGGTATACTTTCTCAATTTTAATCGTCACTTTTCTCTAAATGACATTATAATCATCATGATAACCTACAAAACTTGCGACTAAGTTTAATTTAACTAAGCTTAAATCGCATTAAGAATTGTTTCAGATACTGGTACCTACGAGACAAATTATGGTGTCAAGATATTTTTGAGTGCGCTACTAACTAGATATTTTTGTATTTAGATACATTTGTGATTGTGACCTACTTAAGGTCGTCAATCGTGTCAAAAAGTATAAAAAATCAAAGAAGAAGCTTTCGAAATGGATAGGGAATTAAATTTCTCGACTGTACAGTCGCCGTCTGTATACTCCAGGGTGATCAAAAATATACTCTAACGCCTTGAAAAGAGAGTTGTGTTCATCTGTTGCGAGCACCTTGTTCGCTCTGATGAATGCGATGGTGACTGTACTGTCAGCCAAAAAGTTCTCTACCAGAAAAATTTAAAAGTTGAAAAAAGCAACCTTATACATATATACCTTATATCATTTGACCCTTTAAGCAAAGCTGTTCGCCACGTAATATTATACCGAAATACTTCAATTTGCTTTATTCTTAACATACCACGTCTGTTATTAATACGGCATTCGGTTTCAAATCTGTATATTATTAAAGTTTAAAATTAACGTGGCTGTACTCAAGAATGTCATAAGTTTGCGGTAAAGCCCTTGACTTATACCATTCCGCGCCTACACAAAGCCCAGTTGTAAAATTTAATTTTAAACTTGTTTTATAAATATGTAGGTATTTAATGGCCTCTAATTAGTATTCGCAGCCGAATGCCGTGGCCGTTCTAGGAATTGCATATCTAGACTACAAGGTCAATATCTTTTCGAATGAACGTCGTGCATATTAAATTAAAGGTCACTTATATAGGTCACAGTTGCAGTTGGAAAAATAAGTTTGCTTCGAACCCGTTCGAATGGACACCTCTATGTTACGCAATTATAGCTTATAAGTGTTAGCCGATAACGGTTAGAACCGGTTGGCAGAGCTTGCATATAATATTAATCTTATTCGATTCAAGTGACAAATAGGTTAAATGATACCAATCATAAACTAAACGCTTTTCCATCTGAGATAAGCATATGGGCGTAATACATACTTATATAGAAACTCGCATTGAAGCAATGTCTACAATGGGAGAAGAGCATTGGTTTTAAGATTGGTAGGTATTACTGTAAACAGTCATATTTTAGTAGGTCCGGCTTCAGCTCCTCTCAAAAGAAACTGGCCGATAACCGTTGAAAAACTAAACTTAAAAAACAAGCATAATATGCAGTAAAAGTTCGCAACGCGGTTACATGTAACTTACCAACTAGGCACGCGAGGAAGACTAGCCCTATACTCGACTTGAACGCCATCTTTTGATTTGAATATACACTATTATGTAATAAAATTACACTATTTATATGAGTTTATTGAGGAATTCAACAGACGCCGGCACCGCACACTGGCGCACTGAACATAACAGTTTTTGTCTTCGAGTCTTAGCTAGTGAGCGTCTCGGCGAAAGGCTCGCACACTTCTGTCCCTTACACTCTCACTGCCTCGGGTATGAGGCGGCACTCTTCTCTCAAATGAAGTCGGAACACTTAAGATCCTGTTATCGTCGGACGTGTACAGCAAGGAAATTAGGATGGAAATAATGCGTTTTATAATTGTTTTGTAACGATGAGGCTTTTTCCTAATTATGTTGATATTAAGAATTGTTTAGAGACAATAACAGAACTGCAGGTCAATTGTGTAATTTTTAGCATCGGAATTTACACTTGCGGACAAAGAATACGGTCATATAGTGCTAAAATAGTATAAGGCTGTACAGTTGTTTCATCCTGTCATAATCTTTATTTAATTTTACATTTGAACTGCGAAAATAACCGTTACCAGGTTTAAATCGGGCTCGTAAAACACATAAAAAAACGTTAACGGATCGAGATATCGCAAAAAACGTTATATTTAAATATTGATATTTTTATTTATTACATTCAGGAAGACCCGAAATTTTTGACCGCGAGTGTTGTTGGTCTGCTCCTTCATATGATACAAAAGTTCACTGTTGCCCAGAATGTGTTATTTTGTTAAATTAGTGTTATTTTTATGAATAGGTAAAGGTCTTAAGCTGCTTATGTTAAAGGACTCGACACTACCGCCAAAATCAATGTGCACCGTTAAGAGCGCGCGAATAAATGGGCTCTTTTATTTTATCTTGTTTTTATACATAATAATTATGCGATGAACATCACAGCCAATTGATCATTGTAACTTCGACCTTATCTCGTTGCAAGAAGGTTCACGAATATTATGTTACCTCTGATACTGATAGTACAACTCAAACCCATTTTTTTCTAAGTTTGTAATCGTCCAAAAGATTCGAGATTTTGATTAGAAAAAAAATAATAGGTACATACTTAACATGCAAATATTACGACAACGCATAACACGACGTTTCAGCCTACTTCATTACATGACTCATAACGACTTTAAATAATCAACCATTAACCAGAATTGCCGTGTTAAAAATTAAGCAACTTGTTAAGTAGGCTGCATACATACATGTTAATTATAGTAGGCTATTTACAGGAATAATTGGATTTTATTGCATTTTTAATTTTAATTAAGTACCAAATTGCGCGCAATGTACTATTATAGAATATACGTATATTTAGAAACCAGTTTCTATGGTAATTGTTTGAAACTCATGCATCATTACGCGGTCGCGTTTATATTGTGGCTTGTAATAGGAGCAAAAAAATTAAAGGTAGTTTCCTTAGAGTGTCTGCAATAACCTCTTACGTCCGAAAATATATCTATTATCAATTCGAAGAATTTTGATATAAGTTTATGACCTCCAAGTAATGGATCTTGGCACCACGAGATTATAGCGCATCAGCAGCCAATGCTGATTTTGAGGTAGCATCAATTTATGATTCATAATAGTATTAATAGTTAGTGCATGTTCGGTTTTAAAGGATATTTTTATGTTTTTTTTTTAATATCACTGCGGAAGGGTAAGAAAGTGCACGCAAGCTACATTTGTATAAAAAAATTCTTTAAAAAACCGTTTATCATTATTGCTGGAGAGTTCCACAGTCAAGTGTACCGTTTAATCTTTTGCTCCTATTACTGTACGTTTACTTATTCTGTGCCATTACAGACCAAACAATATATATCCGATGTAAAATATTCGATCTTCTCACACTTACGGCCACAACTTCGAGAATCGGCAGGAGCGACAGCGGTTTTCCTATACATTGCGTGCGGTTACAATTAAACGCAGTGCGTTGCGCGTATCGAACGTGCAATGAACAGATAAAACGCTTGCCGCTCCGCCATTTCGTTTATTTCTTTCACTAGCAAGTATGTAGGCTGCAGGTTTCCATACAATCTTTTGATAGTACTATAACACAGGCAATAGGCGAGGTGAGAGAAATATAAACTTTACTTATTGTTTCTTATTTCTGAACGTTTTGCAAGTTTCCATACAATCTTTCGACAGTGTAGGTATTATAACACAGGCAATAGGCGAGGCGAGCGAAATATAACCTCTATTATTTCTTATTTAACTGAACGACCAATATGCGGTAGGTATTTTGTACCTTGTCGTAAACTTGCTGTACCTCTAGTACTCTAGTAGGTACAAAAGAACGCGTTTGCGTTTAGTATCAATTTGAATGGCAACAAATGTTTTGCACCAGAGGCGCTGTTGCCATACAAATTGAACCTAAGCGCAAATGCGTTCGTTTATGTTTAGAAAAAAGTATAGGTACTAGTGGCTCTGTGAGCCGTAGACCTCGCAAAAAATATATTTTTGGCAATTTTCTAAATTTCCAAAAACGGACTTTGCAAAAAATTATATACTTAAAATTATATCGTCGTCTAGTACCCATAACACAAGCCTTATTGAGCTTACTATGGGGCTAGTTCGATTTGTGTAAAAAAATGTTCCCTAATATTTATTTATTTATTTATTTATTTAATTATCGAACCTGCTCACAAAATTTCACGAGAATCGGTTGAATAAAATGCGACCTGTAGAGGAGAACATGTGAAAGAATTTTTGTGGAAAGATGAAACGGAGACGCTTCGTTCGCTCGGTCAATAACATGTCTGATGAGAAATACGACAAGTAGAGGAGAACATCCGGACAGACAAAAGTTTTTTTTTTTTTCAAATTTCAACATTTCCAAAAACTGACTTCAAATCATAGCACATCTAATCTTGCAGGTAAAATACTTAAGACCTCACCGATTACAAACTGCGAGATTGCGTGCTTGGTTGAATCTTCGAATGCCTGGCTAGCTGGACCGAGTCCAAATTTTCCTTCGCGTCCCAAAATACAAACAACTTAGCCTCCACCTCAACTCTAAGCTCCCTAATTGAAAGCGCGATAGGCAGGGACCGAGCCAGGCTCTTGGCCGTTTCAAGCCCAGAGTCGGGTCACTGGCTCCATGCCTATCCATCAACTAACACCGGTACTTTCATCGACCCGGATACACTTCGCCTAGCCGTTGGTCTCCGTCTCGGGGTTGATGTTTGTGTGGACCACAACTGTGCATCCTGTGGGGCCCCTGTCGATCATCCAGGCCATCATGGGCTTGCCTGTTCATTCGGCGCCGGCCGCCTTGGTGTAAGCTGTACGCTTAAAAAAACTGCAAATCGATGTACAGTTTAGCCGTTTGGCACACGCATACTAGAGGTCAAAACTAAATTTTTCACCGGCAGTTCCTAAAAAAATTCCCTTAGGGGGGGGGAGTAATGAGACATTTTAATTTTGTATGGATTTTTTTTTTCAGTAACCTATCGTGTGTAGCATCTTATGAAAGGGCTTTTTAAGGCGATTCTAAAAATATACCACATCATTACATTTCAGCCATATTTTTTAAATTAAAACAAAAATAATTTTCGAAACATACCAAGTTTGGGCTCATCCAGACACGATATGGCTGATTTAAAAAAAATACAATATTCCAGAAATGGTACGTGATATCCTCATATCTAACCTCAAAAAAGCAATTTTGAAAATAATTTCTCTAAGTTTTTTTTTCAATATTACAAAATGACAGTTCTACTTCAATACCTATTTTAGGAGACTTATGGAACTGTAGTGCAGATACGGTACATATTAATCATAAAATGATACGTAGTATCCATCATCACTTAGATAACACCTAATAAACAATACAGCACAGTTTATAGTACAATTCGAGTAGAACTGTGCCACTTTGTAATATTGAAAAATTATACACATAAAAAATAAAAATACTAAATGAATTAATAAAATACATACAAAAATTAAAATGTCTCATTACGGGGAGTAATGAGACATTTTAATTTTTGTATGTATTTTATTAATTCATTTAGTATTTTTATTTTTTAGAGGAGAACATCCGGACATACATACGACAAAATTTTGGCTATTTTATCAAATTTCAAAATTTCCTAAAACTGACTTGACAAAAATACTCTATATTACATTTCTGTTGAGAAATGCGACCTGTAGAGGAGAACATCTGGAGAGACACAAAAAAAACCTTTTCTTTTTTCAATTTTCATAATTTCCAATAACTGACTCGACAAAAAAATCCTATGTATATAATTATCGAACCTGCTCACAAAATTTCATGAGAACCGGTTGAGAAATGCGACCTGTAGAGAAGAACCGAAGTACATGCGATAAAATTTTGTATATTTTTACAAATTTCAAACTTCCGAAAACTGACTTGAAAAAAGTTCTATATAACATATCTGATGATAAATACGACCTGCCGAGGAGAACATCTGGACAGACATACGAAAAAAAAAATTTTGCTCTGTAAGGGTCTTTGTCCAAATATTAATAAATGTATTCAAAAGTGACATGTACTTAAAATGCTTTTTGACCGAGCGAGCGAAGCGTCTCCGTTTCAGCTTTGACAAAAATTCTTTTGTCTTTCTGTCTGTCCGGATGTTCACCTCTAAAGGTAGCATTTCTCACCCGATTCTCGTGAAATTTTGTGAGCAGATTCGATACTTATATATAATTTTTTTTGTTTAGTCAGTTTTAGGAAAACTTGAAATTAGGTTTTTTTTTGCGATGTCTTCAGCTCGCATAGCCACTAGTACAATAAATGAGTATGAGTGTATGTACTGAGCAAAGTTGCATATCCAACGATGGGCATTGGGCATGTTCGCGTGCATGCAAATCTCGCTTTCAACGAGCGTGCGAGAAAAATGATCTCGCATCGGTTTCACTCCGCGAATCGATTGTTCAAATACTTACTCTGTCTACTTATTAGTGGTCCGCGGGCAATAAAATGAAACATTTTTATCACGAGAATATTTTTCCGGAATCCAATCGGACGGTATTTGACACAGGAGACGCCATTAATCCTTGGGGCTAGCTGTCAAAATGAAGTTACACGTCAACCGTATTTGAAGAAATAAGAACTACTCTTTATGAAAATTTCTTTGAAATGCACGTATAGTTTTTAGCAACTTCGGTCAATTTGGCCATTCGATGGAGTAAAGCCGACTTTTATTGCTCAACTTTAGTATTTGAATATGCGTGTGTTGATTGCTTAAGTGTGGTGCGTAGTGATGGGAGAATGTTTTGTAAGCGTGTGCGTAGTTTTTAATGCGTGTAAAAAAAGACTAATTTTATTTCTGTAAAATGCGCTAATGGCTTTTCTTTTCTAAATGCTCCAAGATATTATACATACTTCATGAACATATATAAAAATACTTCAGATCGTGAAAATGATTTAAGGGAGAGGGATACTGGCCGAAAAAAATTGTTACCAAGCTATTGAGTTCGTGTGTTGTTATTTTGTTCGTATGTATTTTTAATAGGTGTTCGCGCTTGACCATTTAATGACCGTTACATTACAGCAACGTTTATTATTCATGTTTGAAAGTAACACGATGTCCTGAATTGTAAAAGTTGTAAGCGTGGATATTATCTTGGTTTGAATTAGGTATTTGGCATTCATTATAAAGTTAATAATTACCAGTAAAATTGGCGAGCAGACATCGGGTCCCTCTAAGATCTAGACACGCGGCAGCGTGTCCAGCCAAGTTCACCCCGGGAACTGGCGGACAGCAGCCGTGTGTTATTTTACACGAACCGTTTGGAGCCACTTTTGACCCCCAAATAACTCAAAATCTATCTAACATAAAAAAATTAAATTTGGTAAATGTATTAGGATCCTTTAGTACAACTAAAACCACAAACTTCATAAATGTGGGTTTAATAGTTACTGAAATATTAAATTCCAAAAAACGGCTTTTTTACCACTGACTGACTGACTGACTAGTAATAAACCTGAAATCTGAAATTTGGCATGTAGCTTGGTAAATGTTTGTGTACACCAGAAAAAATAAAAAAACAGTGTTTTTTTATTAGTTTTTTCCGCTCACGGGACAATGGTGTCCCGGACCTTTGGAAGGCGTGCGCGAAGCCGAAGTACCGAGGTACCGAAGTACCAACCGAGTACCACATAGTCAACAAGTAGAGGCCATTTTGACAATTTAATGAAATGCAAGGGGTACACTTCGTAGTGTACACTTATTAGTTTTATTATTATTATTATTATTTATGCTAGTTACCTCAGAACTCCGTCATTTATTAACCGATTTAGAAAATTCTTTTTTTGTTAGAAACGGTATACTTCAGGGGTAGTCCCTCGAGTTATCAGGTTAGAATCTGATCATAGGATCCTGGAGAAATCGAGGGAATCTTCAAATATTTGAGGTGCACCTATAGCGATATGTATAGTAACTCGTGCATTCGCTCTTGAAAAGCACCATTTAGCAAAGATTGTCAAAAAGTAATGATATCCCATCAAAAACATAAATGTGAAAATTAGTTTTACTGTAAACAATGTAGTGCCGGACTTGGCACCATATCAGAGAATCTACGGAACTTGGCACCCTTTTAGATCTCAATTATTTTGTAGGTGAAGACGACAACCAAGCATAGCATATTCTTAATATTGAACTTGGCTCTTATTTTCAAATTTATGTTTTTGATGGGATACCTACTACGGGAGATGAGCGGGTAAGTGCACAGTACAGGGGTGTTGTTTACATCCGTCATTGCCTCACACCTCACCCGTGTTTATATGGAAACTGTCAAAATTTTACAAATGCTATTTGACATTTTCCATATAGAAACGGATGAGGTGTGAGATGACAGATGAGGACGGGTCAGTTTCTTAATAATAGGGCAATACAACATATTTAGGTTTGTGACGTCTAGTTTTAGCGGGTCAGGAGTAATTCGAACATGTGGTATTTTGTTCTTTGACGTGAGCTTAACTGAAGTGACGTTGCAGAAATTTTGTCACTCGGTTAGTAAAACGTTTGCGTGGAAGCAGTTCAGTACTAAACGCAGATTCGTATCGCCCCGATTCCGCACATCCCGCACCAAACAAGAGGCACTCATTTAAAAGTAATGGCTCATTAAAAAACGATACCGACTCTACTAACATTGACAGCTGATAGTTTAGTAGTAGGTAGGTTTATCGTATCGACTACGCACCGTCAAACTAGCAAGTCGTAATACTCAGGCTTTTTCAACTATATCGGGATTCATCTCCCTCACACTTATATGCACACTATTATTGCTAGATAAAGACGAAACTGTCCAAAATAAACGTGATAAATGGAAATAGATGGACCTCAACCTTTCAAAATGTGTATGTTAATTTATTGTCGTGGAGTTCTACCAAAAATAGCATCGCCATGTGAGGATATTCCTCTAAAATGCAAAGTCAATTGCAATTAACAGTACTTACTAATGAAGGGCCTCGACGTAGGCGTTTGTATAATTAAGAGAACAGCTTCCATTGCTTCTTATACAGAACGCTAAATGTTTAGTACCACTTTCTCTTCTCTTATGTCCTTCTTTACGAAGGAAAATGTTCTTTAACAAGAACATTCGGACGCAGCACCCACTGTTCGCCCACTGCGTTCTAGGAAACGTGCATAAATATATGCAGTTGAGCTAATATAAGGTTAGTAAAACGTCATTGAATCGTAATAAATAAAGTTGATAATAGAATGGAGATAAAGGTTGTAGGTATTAGAGTTGGAATAATGTTAAGAGTAATTTGTGAACTTAACTATGATGATTTTAATTTAAGAAAAATTACATATACCACATACAAAAAAACAGTACCTTAAATTAGGATACAGCATATGTGCTTGTCTAGTGCCTCTTTTCAAGTATACTATATACTCGTGCTAAGAGAACACCGCTCTTCTACATGTTGTGACTTACCTACAATTTAGCTTAGGTGTAAGTATTACCTATAACAGTAAATAACAAAGTACGTAATTACGATACTAAAAAGCAATGATAGTACATAGTAATCGGCGGTTAAGAAGTCAATCCTGACACCTGTCATTTTCATACATTTTATAACGTCCACAGACATCAGAGAAAAGCAGACTCGCAGTATTAAGCCAGATGATTTTCCATATAGTTGTCTGTTTAATCCTTATGGTGCACGAAAATGAGTTAGAATGCGACAGATAATACAATTATTTTCGGCTGTTAACAAGTTGTCTCGATATGTGAGCACACCAGGATGTTAAATCCCATATAAACTTAACACACCATAACGTCAGTTCAGTACAATTTTCAGTTATGAAGACGGAGACAATGACAGGTGAAGACGTGTCAGATGTCACTTGTCTGTCTCTCTCAAACTTTATGATTTGTACATTAGTGAGAATAGATCAGACGTACAAAAATCGTTCAACTTAAATGAGCGGATCTGCTTTACTCTGATATCTGTGATAACGTCCAAGTGACTTTTAGGTACAGATGTCAGGATTGACTTCTTAACCGCCGACCATTATAATTTCTTTTTTAAAGATACAAGACACAGAATAGATAAGATTTCAATGTCTTCTATTATGAATTGGAGCTGAAAGAATGGTTAGTTCTTTAATCCTTCCTCGTAAGGTGATTGCCTTACGATATTCGTTGCCAATAGTCAATTACTAACTAGTATTTTGGTATACAAACGCGCATATAGACAGTGAATGTGTCAGTTATACCTATTTATAAATGTATCTATACATAGGTCGATTCACAAGAATTGGCATGTATGAAACTGTCATTAATTTCGTAGACATTCCGCGCCATCTCTTGTGAATCGACCTATATAATTCATGGTTGTAACTTTGTACCTAGTATCCCATAATTTTCATTTCATAGAAAGCATTTTTTTCACAAAGGGTTCAAGTTTATTTATTTATTCAAGTCCTAAGCTAAGCGAACCTATTTTTTGGTAGACTTAATGAGTTCTACACAATGACCTACAAAGCCTACCTAAAAAGTAAATAGTTAAAAAAAGATTTTGATATCCATAAGTAAAACCATAATTTAAAACAAACATAAATGTCACATGCTCCTTTATTCATGATTAAAATGACAAGAATAACTATTCTCTTCTGATACAAGCGAATAATGTCACGCATGCGTTCTCGATCGAGATACCAACAATACTTTGCAACTATCACTGATACAACAATGTCTTACAGAAAGATCGTATCATACCGGGGCATTCTTGGTATGTAAAGTCTTGCTAGCATGATAAAAGGTAAAAAAATAAGTATGACTCTTATATTATGCTGTGTCAGAATATATGAAAGGCCCATAATATATGATAGGACATATTTGAAAGGATTATGCATCAAAATGGTTATGAAACCAACAAAAGTCATTACCATTATCATATCTTATTTGTGCCGCAAAGCTGAGGGTTACTGATAGAATATGTCAGGTAGGTAGGTGATGAGAATAGGTTTTTAAATCTACTATTAGCTCGTATTCACTAGCGCACTTGGTGCCCATAGAACGAAATGAATTAGATCATATATCAATATCTCAGTTCTGCAATGGAATTCATGAGATATTCATATTTTAGTCAGAGTGAATTAAATAATTAAAAAAATAGATAGCTAATGACCTAACTCTGGACCATGATGGTTTTAGGATCAGACTACAAACAAATTTGCCCATGATCCTTTGTAGTTTAAGCAAAACCAATGCCTATTCAAACAGTCTACAACTGCATGCAAGAGGAGTTTTAGGCGACTTCCTGAATTGGCGGGGCGGGATTGATTTGTAGTATTCGAAATGAGCTTACTTGACGTCCGTGAGATTTCCTCACTTAACGAGATGCTGTCAATGTTACATTTGCGCAGTAAGTAATATCATGCGCAGAAGCGGTGCAGTACTGCATTCGTATCGCCCCGCTTCCGCGCAGCTCTTACGTGTAACGTTTTTGCGTACCTACGATGGGACTCCAGGCTAGCTAAGGTTCGTGTCATATATAAAAATATAGTCCTCATCAGTTTAGATCACGGCGACCACAACAAATCATGGATTTGCCCTAACATGAGCTCTTATGCATGAGTAATACATTTGCTAGCTGGCTAGACGCATTATACGTGTACGTGTTATAATTAGAGATCAAATGAAATAAATATACTATTTTTCCACGAATACTTAGGCCGCAATTTCACTACCAACCGACAAAATCTATGGAGATTTGATTTATACTGCTAGTAATGGTAAGAGGTTTTAAATAGGAATGTTATTCCCACATTTACAGTTGTTTGTTTACGCATGATAAAGTTTTATAGTCATTTTTTACGTGACGTTCGTCTGATTGCCGTCTCGTGAGATTTCGTCGATAAAATATGACATTATGGTCACTAAACCTAACGCACTATCGTGCTCGTCTGGGCTGGCTCTTTCTTTAATACATGCTTTGGAATAAATACGCGATACATATCTAGGATATTGATTATGGAATGCATTTTCTGTTTAGTGTGCAAGTTGAACTACCTAACGGTATAGAAACGTGGATTACTTTTCGAATTGGCCTTTATATATATTTTTTTATACCACGTCGGTGGCAAACAAGCGTACGGCCCGCGTGATGGTAAGCGGTCACCGCAGCCTATGGACGCCTGCAACTCCGAGTATTAATAAGATAGATAGAGTTATTCCGGTAATTTATTAAAGATGTCCACACAGTTTAAGGCGTTAATTGTTATCGCATTCTTACTAAAAAAAGTAATTACTATAGAGGCCGGGAAACGAAGGGTTGCAGGCCAAGTACGACCTAGATATGCTACGATAGGGATACGCGGCCTTGCAGCCCAACGTTTCTCGCCGAGATTTGTATAGTGCTTTTCTCAAACGTATGCAATGAAATAAAAAAAATACACCACTCAAAAACAATTTTTCAGACGCCATGTCTGACATTAATATAAAAAAAAACCCGGCCTAGGCCATAATTTCTGAATGAAATTCCTTTACAGTTCTCCCGAGTTGTTCCGCCTGCAATTTGATACTTTGAAGCCGTACGTACGTACTCGTAATGACGAAATTTCAATACATGTTTGGGAAAATATATGAGTATTTTTCTTTTCAGATATCATCCTTATTGACAGTTAAGGAGATTTAGGCTAGAGATGACACAATTATGGTAATTTCATTTGAAGTGCAAATGGCAAAACTGCATAAAAATGGGATGGGGGTAGGAATATTCTTTTAAGTTTCAAATAAAATTTTCATAGAAATGAGTAGAAGATACATTCAATATAACAACCCTGCAAAGCTAATCTAAATACCTTGTTACATTGGTTCAGCAGTTTATGGACGAATAGGTAACAAACAGACAGAAATACTTGCATATTTTAGAATATTGGTACTTATGGAATTCTATGAATTGCCAACACATTATAGAAAAACAAGGTTAGAGATATTGAACTGTATTTGTATTGCAATAACTGATAAGAAATAGCCAACTCTCTTGGAATGGCCCCATTATGTAGGAAAAATAAATACATACGATGTTGTACGGTACGGAACAACGTCACTGAGAAGATAACTCTGTTTAGAGAAAAAAATAAGAATCTTATTATTATCAGAACTTTATATTTATTGCCTTAAATTTAGATTTTGATACTGTCAAGACGTATTGCATCAAATTAGTGCATATCTCTAGTCCTTCATCATCGCGTATATGGCCATAATATTTGTCAACGTCACCGAAATGTTATCGATGCATGCCATTGCTGTCACCACATATATAACACGACTAAGGATGGTATGTCACAATCGTGGTAAAGGATGTATCAGTCTTATGGTACATGTCAATTTAATTAGGTTACCACAAGTTCGTCCCTTTTGGTGATACACTAACACTCCTTCTATAGTATCCTCTTTCTACGATTAGACTAATCATTCTAATCAACGTTTAAAGCCTGTCACAAACTGGCACGGCCTAGGCCGCGCGGTCAATAGTAAACTTGTCATTAGCTGTCAAATTTACTATTGACCGCAGCCGCAGGCCGCTCCAGTGTGTGACACGCTTAAAACGACGCTGACAGCTGTCATCCCACAGGAACTTGGCATACAATAAACCGTGTATTATTTTATTGCCGATGGTTTGAAAGACCTAACTATGGACTCAAAATATTATTATAAAATCACCGCCTAATACATAATAACATCCAAAGTTTCTATTTTTTATCTCGATTAGCCATTTATGTCAGCAAACCCAGGACCCGAGTATGTCCTAAAACTACAACCAAGACCACTGGGGGATAGGCAGCCGCATCCCTGCAGTGCGATGGATATACTACGATCGCCAACCCGCATGCCAAGCGTAGCGATTACGGTATTTACCTTAATCGCCACGCTTGGCATGCAATCGCTTATCAAATACGAATAAGTACCACAATTTAACAAAGCACACACGAACAAGTTCCCTTAAAAAGTAATTTTGATCAGAACGATCAAAACAGAAAAATAGAAAAAATTATAGAATCGATAAAATAGAACTACTAGAACTTGGTTTAAAACGACTATACAAAACAAACAAACAAAAAAATACAAACAACAAAAAATCCCTAGAAGCATTATAACCTAAAAATAATATTTTTCACTCTGACCACAATAGGTATAACAATAACATATCAAAGTTATGTCCTGCCTATAAAAGTAAGAGCACTGTAAAAATATAATAAACGTCGAAACCTTATAAACTTTCGTCCTGGCTTTAACTAGAGCCCACGTATATGTTCATATAAAGGTACTTGTTTGTACCGGCTATGCTATAAAAGCTAGGGCCCGAACTTGCCCTAGACATTGTCCAGGCTGCGTTTGGACCCTGTGGCCCTCAGTACCCTGTTTTACCTACCATGTTGAAAATTATCGTGCTTCTGACGTTAGGGCATCTGGCTTGCGCTAATCCATTGCTGGAGAAAAATACAAATGAAAATCGACATAAGCGGTTACTATGTGAGTATTCTATTGCCTTTTTAGCTGTTTAAATGTTGTTTCACGAATGTTTTAGTTTCAAGCATTTTCAAATATATATTTTTAGGTATAGTTAGATACTTGCTTTCGTTGCGCCGTAGCACCTGTGTCGTATATTTATTATACATGTTGTACGTATTTTTATAGGATGTATGTAGGTACGTATCTTATCCAATTTTCCATATTTTAGCTAACACTTGTTCTGTAAGCTGAATATCCTACATTTTAACCCTTAAACCTAGACTTCTAGGCGAAGCCTAGACTAGTCCATCTTCCGTTTTTACATTAAAAGCAGCAGCCGTAAACGTAATCACCATTTTATAATTCTACAAATATCATGCGTTCTGTATTCAACTTTACGTTGTACATAAGTGCCCAATTGCAGCCACTATTCATATTGTTATTACATCTTATACTATGTTCTCTTGTGTCCCGTTAATACATATCCCTAATTATTAATTAGATACTCTATACTATACTAAGTTAACTAATTGTGTAACTATTACTTTAAACCGAATATGAGCGTAAAAGACAAAGATCCAACAACGCTGTCTTGGAAAGAATTACCTATAGATAAATAGCTTTAATAAATTAACGTAATAATATCAACCCGTTATTAGATACATCGCCAAATGTTTTTTACAATACTTTTGTGGCATTTTCTCCCATTGTATGACAAAAGCACTATGCACCTTGGCCGAAAATGGGATCGCCTAACTCTCTTGTCAGGCAATCCCTTTCTTACTGAGCCTCGGCACAGATGAAATACAAGTTACTTGCCTCGGTACTAATGATCTACGAGTATATAAAGTACGTATTTTTGTGAGTTTTCTTTATAAGTAACGTAAGACTAATTTATTTTTATTGCTGCCAACATCTTAGGCGCCTTCCTGATTTATCGATGCGGAGGCGGTACGATATGAGAAAACTGTCAGCCGTCAGTGTCAACCGATATCAATGCAGTACTGCCCCGCTTCTGCGCATGATATAAGTTCTGCGCAAACGTAATACTGACAGTACTTCGTCATGTGACGAAATCTCACACCAGTAAACTCACGTCAAATAACAAAATACATATCACATATCGCATCCACCCCGCCAAGTCAGGAAGTCGCCTTAATGTAACACACCATACCAAGAAAATATGCAAAGAATAGAAGAATACTTAACCAAAATAAAATAAAATTAATACTAACTTAAATCTATAACCGGTCCTTGAAGCATTGTACCGTGAATGCCGGTGGCATTTCCTCACTGGATCGCAATGCTAATACGTTGATCGAGGAAGCCGCCAGCCCTTCGGTTACCAGTTACGTCAACAACCCCAATTAAATAGTAAACCAAACATTTCAAATCATATAAATATTGCGGAGGCTTGCGGTCATTTACCTTGCACCCATGTCGTTGCAAGTTCACGAATTTAAAACCATGTAACATATTACATAGTTATGTATCTAGCATGTATCTAGCTAAAATGGACACAGTCCTACTAAATGATCTTGAACTTGCGATCTTTTAGAGCTTGGATGTAAGGGTTTGTACACTATTTATCATTCGAGCGTCCATTGCGCGAAGTGCAGGTGTCATACAGGGTGGAAAAGTATGCGTTGCAAAATTGATAACATACAAAATTTAAGGCGGATTTTTCCCGTAGTAGTCAAATAGAGGATAAAAAATTAAATATAGCCATACTTCTAAATTATCAATTCCAATTTCATACAAAACACAATTTGCAAAGTTCCTCATCAAGTACAGATAAGCACTATTATTAAGGCAAATCTAGTAAAGAAAGTGTACTGCTATTCTTTTTATCCCCGATGCAACGCAAAAGAGGGGTGCTATAATGTGTATCTATATATGCGTGTCTGTCTGTGGCACCGTAGCTAGGATGCTCCGATTTGAGTGCGGTTTTTTTTATTAGAAAGTATTTTATTTTTATCATAACAGGTTCAGCTGTTTTAGAGATATTGAACGTTGAGATTATAACGTCGGGGGTTTTTCAACTGTTCTAAGTTGGTTAGTTATTGGGCGTTATGACCTTGTAACTGTCACAACTCAACCTTGTGACTTCATATAGACGACGGTAGACTTTCTTCACATTTTCGTGAATATCTTGAAACCCATTATATTTTTGGGTTTCTTGTTAAATAATTAACGAAGTACGAAGCACTTGAAAATCAAAAATGTTGTCATTGATTCCATGTATGTGGTTGTATTTTATTATCAAATAGTCCTTTAGTTGAACCCTATAATATATGGTATCGCTAATATGTTTTCTGGTTTTTGTCAATGGATGTATATTAGAAAGACTCCTTAAATTTTTTGTTAGTGTCTGAAAATATACCAATTTGATTGCGAGATGAACAAAAGATACATAAATAAAAATTGAATCTTGTTTTAGAACTTTTTACAGCAAAGTTTATGTACTCGTAATGTTGTCCTAACGCTATACACGATGATTATAAGGTGTAGGTGCTGAGATAATTATATTATTACAGAATGCTCGGAAACATACGAGTTAATCCATTTTCAGGTATAAACTGAATTTTAATTACTTTAGTGCTGTATGACATCACCCTGTATAGGTAATTCTACATTTTATCGGACTGTCAGACCACGACAGGACGCGGTGCAGTGCATAAAGGGTGATTTGCAGCTTTTCATACTTGATTTATATTGTTTGTGGGTCGGGCATGTGAACCGAATGACTTTTGCATTTGTTGCATCGGATAGTCCTGTAAGTACATATGTACTTTTGGTACTCCGGTTTGTGTGTGTACATACAACCCTGAGTTTAGGTAAAAAACTTAAGAAAAGGACCCTTATGGTCCGTTTATCCAGAGTAAGCTAGTCCTTTTCCAAATCCAAAGTCCCCAACGCTGAGGTTAGGTTGCACTAACCGTCTGTAATTGTAATCGTAAGCTGGAATAAAATCTTATTTTATGACAAGTTTTACAAGTTTCTATTGGACCACCTCTTCTGTATGTGTTAGATGAAATGAAATTTGAGAAAATTCAATCTTCACCGTCACAAAGTTCTACGTGAAATCATATTGCGTACATTTTGGCCGGTACATGGTCGTACAAATAATCGCACCACGTTTATCCCCCCGCAACGGACAAACATATACTTATAAGGAGAAATATGGATGTGATAAAAGCGAGAGCTCAAATAAATCATTTGAGTTTGAGTTGAGTTTGAGATTGTATGTATCAATTATCTGGAATCTGCCTCTAGGTACGAAACTTAAGAGAAGGACCTCTGTTATATCTAACTGTGACGTGTTTGAATAGACATTTGTTTTGTTTGTATTACACTTTTTAAATAAGTAATGTCTATTCGAATACGTCACAACTACATAATACTGGTCCTTTTCTTCAGTTTTTTACATTTGTATAGTTACCCCAAAGGGACACGCCTCGGGCGTGTATGTAAGTGGGCCAGTGTTGAGCTCCGGGCCAGTTACATATAACTTCCATATATATTTCTTTATACCACGTCGGTTGCAAACAAGCGTACGGCCCGCCTGATGGTAAGCGGTCACCGCAGCCTATGGACGCCTGCAACTCATAGGGGTGTCACATGCGCGTTGCCGACCCTTTAAGAATTTATACACTCCTTTCTTGAAGAACCCCATACTGTAGACCGTCGGGAAAACCTCGGCAGGGAGCTCATTCCACAATCGGAGCGTCCGAGGGAAAAAATTCTTCTGAAACCGTACCGTACGCGACCATTTAGGTTCTAAGGTGTGAGGTTGAATGCCCTGCCGACGGCGAGCGGTGCGATGGTAGAAAGCGGCCGTAGGCATCATGTCGAACAGTTCCATATCAACAATAATAGTATTGTTTCAGTTTACGACGAGCAAGGGAACCTCATCAAGACTTACAACAACCCCCTCCGCGATTTCCCGGAACAGATAGAAAAGTTCCCTTTCTTTGGACCGTTTCTGCAGCCATTCTACAACTACGTCCGCGTAAGTTACTTTATAGTAGTTATTAGGCTGATTCCGAAATTACGAATAGGTACTTTTTATTTCACATTTGAAATTTTTGGAACTTCCCGAAGATAACATTTTTATCTGATAAATAATTAAGCCGAAGTATTCTATTTTTAACCGACTTCAAAAAAAGGACGAGATTCTCAATTCGTCGGTATATATTTTTTATGTATGTTCACCGATTACTCGGAGACTAGTGGACCGATTGCAAAAAATCTTCTTTTGTTTGAATGGGTGTGTTTTCTAGTTGGTCCTATTGTCACCAAGTCTGGATATCATGACGGGATCTCGGAGAAATCGAAGGAACTCCTCAAATTATACACCAAGAGGATGGGGTAAGGCAAAAAATAAAGAACTCCTCAAATTATATACCAAGAGGATGGGGTCTGGCAAAGTTTGGAGTCGGTGTTTTTTTGTTAAAAATTTACTTGTTCCTTTTGTTGTCCTGAATCCAGTTTCTGCAGGATAATAGTAGAAATAATATGTGCTCATCTCAAAGCTCTCATTGTTCTCTGATTCAATCTGCCAGTAAGATACTTAGGTACCTTATGACTAACCCATGTTTTATTTTGTATAGCCGCTACAAACCTTCACCGGACGTCCAATGACTTACATGATCCCCGTGTCAGATGAAGTAATACACCAGATTGCCCAAGACCCGATCATGCAGAATAAACTACTCTTTCTGCCGCGAGACCCGGTCATTGAACACAATGCTCTGTGTCTCGGGAAGAGGGCTCAGATTCCTTCGCCGACGTTGTGCAATAACTTCCTGAACTGCTGGGATGGATGGGCGTTTGAGCAGGAGTGCCCGAGTGGTCTGTTGTTCTCAAACGAAGGCTACTGCGATTACCCACAGAGGGTTGACTGCAATAATAGGCGGATGACCGGTAAGATTAACATAAGCGCCTTGTGGAGGCGATGGGTGAACAAGTCTGGCTCATACCTTCCTTGCAATGCAACCAGCCTTCTGGGCACCCTACCACCGAGCTCCGAGTTTGAAACCCATATTTTAATTCTAGAATTTCATTTGTGTAAGTTATAGTTGAATTTTTCCTAGCTTAAAGTACTGGCTTATTATGTTTTTTGATATTGTAAATTGTTTACAATAATAACGTGTCTTTCATCTAAAAAACAGAAACAGTATTAGGTATGATTACGAACATAAAATAAAAACAGAAGAATTCCTATTAAATAGCCTTCTGAGGCCCGACCTTCCAAAATTGACAACGTATTCTCAACTTTAATCAATATATAAGTAAAGATATAAATCCATTTTTTAGTACCTAATACTATAGGTCAATTCACAAGAGCTGGCGCAGAAAGTCTATGAAATTAATGACAGTTTTATACATTTTCCGCGTCAGCCCTTGTGAATCGACCTATACACGGGGCCTCAGGAGGTTAAGACTCATTGTCCCATAAACATAAGACTAGGTATTTCCTCACTAGAACAAGCGTGATCGGTATGCGACGGATTGTACTTTGACGTGAGCTTACTAATATCGCACAGATCCCCTCACTTGTCGGTCCACTGTCAATATTAGATTTCACGTATGCAGTACTGCGTTCATACCGCGCCGTTTCCTCGCATCCCGCGCCAGTCATGGAGGACTGATTTAAACGTAGGCGCGCGGTACTAAATCTTTACTGTCTTAATTGACACCCTACTTAAATTGTACCGACTCTCAACGAAAAAGAACGGAAGTACCCTTACTTATAAAATCTCACCCTAAAAATTTAATTGTAAATTTAACGAAAACCACAAGTATGTGCCAACAACATCAAATTTTAATTACATAACAACATAAGCTATTGATAACAACGATGGACGTTCAAAATATTAATCTAAAAACCACACAAGAATGACAGAATTGCCTATTTAGTACATACACACCACTAATAAATAAAATAAATACTCGTATAGGAATAGACGAGTATTTGTTACGAACCGTGGAAACTTACTTTAGTAAAAATGGGGCTACTTTGATCATATGGCATAAAATTAGTTCTAAATCCAATTGCCAATAGGCAATATTATCAAGAAAACAGCAAGATAATGTACAAATCATCATCATCATCATGTCATCCGAAGGACGTATACTGCTGTACATACACCTCCCCCAAAGACTTCCACAATGACAATAAAAACAAAAAAATATGAAAAACTCATTTGATCAAAGTCTCTCCTCGTGTCGACGGAACTTCAATAAGGTCTGCAGCTTCGATAATCCCAAGTTTATATCTTGTCACATTAATATTTCCTCAAAGGTTAGTGACACCTGGCTCACACACTATTGTGTAAGGAAATGAAATTGTGAACTTAGCAGGTGTCGTCAACAGTGGAAATGCCACGTTAAGTAATGAACAGGTTGATTGCACAACTGCGAACGCGTTCCGACAACCATCAAAATGACAGTTAATCTTTATGTTTTTCGTCTGTATAATGTATGAGAAAGACATATTTTTATACCACATAGACCTGATGGTAAGCGGTCACCGCAGCTTATGGACGTCTGCAACTCCAGGGCTGTCACTTGCGCATTGCCGACTCTTTAAAAATGTATACTCTCCCTTCGCTTATTATTTATATTCGGGTATGGCTCAAATAAACTTCCCAATTCAAAATAATTTACTCTAAGTTACAAATCTAATGAATAATCATTTCCATCGGCTAAACTCGGAATATGACTAGACGGAAATGGCTTTTACAAGATCATGTCTGTTAATGTGAAACTTTATTAGTCATTGTCAAATTTCAGAACGAAAACTGGTATTATTTTGCCATTGGACAAGACAGATGTTAAATAAATAAATAAATAAATATTTGGGGACAATCTTACACAAATCGTCCTAGTTCCAAACTAAGCAAAGCTGTAATATGGGTACTAGACGACGATATACATTCTTATATAGATAAATACATACTTATATACATAGAAAACATCCAAGACCCAAGACTACCTATGATAAATACAATAAATGCTATTCTAGTCTATTTTACAGTGAAAGAAACCACCCGACCTTGGACGTTTCTAATAAAAAAATAATATAATCTAAGAAATAATTGCAGTCTAGCTCAATAGGTAATCCACCATTTAATAATTTACTACTATTACTGGCCACATCCTGCATAAAATTTGCAAGCTAGTGTGAAATTAAATTCCTGGCAATAATTTTAGGCTAACCTAGTTCCCAAACCGCACTCGGCCAACGTGGGGACTACTGCCTGATCCCTCTTATAAATGAAAGAAGGCCTGTGCCTAGTGGTGGGACGTATATAGGTGATGATGATGATACCTACCGTTTGACTCACAATCAGATGGTTACTGACGCGCGCGGCGTAAGAGAGGTATCAAGATTGAAAATTAGAAAATTGCTTTTACAACACACCTTGCCAAAAAACCCATTTTTTGGTGACGTAAAATTGTGTACAAATCACGGGTCGTAAAATAAATAGCTATTACAGTTTACAGAAGTTCGCTTAGGTTTATGGTAGCACCATACATATTTCTGCGTGAGTGCAAATCGGACGTCTCTACGATTCCGTCTCCCTGCTTTAATTATAATTATATGTTTAAAGAAAAGTACTGGAACTCCACATAAATTGTATAAGAGTTTAGGAAATACATACTTTATACCTATGGACTAACAGTCCAAGAAAACGATGTCCATTTCAAATCAGGACAGAAACTTCTATTATGTAAGTCTCAACTCCGTCCCCACATGGAGTATTGCTGTCACCTAAGGGCTAATTTTCTCCCTCGGACGCTACAGTTATAAAATGAGAAATGAGCACCTAGAGAGGTTTTACGAATGGATTACAGTATGGGTTCTTCAAGAAAGGAGTGTATAATTTTTGAAGGGTTGCATTGTTCCCTGCAGTGGGCAAAACTTTACTCCTTACTACAAAATTAACGCGAGATGATCAAATGGTTATCGACCGGGAACACCGTGAACGCAGCAGTTGTATATTTGGCCCATCAATAGGCTGAAGAGACCGCTTACCATCAGACAGGCCGTACACTCATTTGCCGCCAACGTGGAATAAAAATGCTTCTGCTTCTGTTAAAGAAGTGCCGGTGTCAGTGCGATGCGCAAGCGACTTCGAGGCGTTTCGCAGCGAGTGGAGCTGCCATGAGTTCTTCGTGTGCGTCAATCGACTGCCTGTGCGCTTCCAGTGCCCGGCGGACCTCGCCTTCAACACGGTAAGCCGCATTCGTAATTTTGTGACGTGACGTGTCGTGACGTGATAGATCGATAGCGGTTATATAGGTATAGCTGCTGCGGCTGCTGTGGCTGCTGGCTGATTCGGGAGTTCTGGAGACGTTGCCGTAAAACGGGGTGCTAAGGGACAGCGGGGGCAGTAAGGATGCGTATACAGAATATCTTTTTTGGGTGGCTACTTTAATTTTTGCGACTTGTATTTTACAACAAAAAAAAAAGATATGGGGTATTCATATTCCCAACTCACTCCTTTGCTATCCCTACTAACCGCAACTACGGGATAAGGTGGGTTTATCTACTATTTTATTGTTTATCGATAATATTATAAAATAAATGACGGATAATCATTAAAAAAAAGTAACATTCATATACCGGAATATTTTTTGTGTATAAAAATTAAAGTCGCTAGGGCATTATGAATGCGTCTTTAAATTACCTGGTATAAGTAGTTCAAAGAGTATTTTCTCATGATTTTGCAGGAGCTGGGTATCTGTGATTACCCTTCTCGTGTGAACTGCACCGCGTCAGCCAACGTATCCGCGGCCACTGAGGCCCCGGCCCCAGCCACGGAAAGCCCCGCCCCTGCCGATGGCAAGACTGTGCTTCTGAAGAGTTCGGTCTTCAACACTCAGAGTGAGTAAATTCGCAGCTAACCGTAATGAGTGCTGCCGTTTTTGTGGTCACTACTTGGCGCCACTGTCGACACAGGTCCAACTGTTAAAGTTTGTTACCTACAGGGCTCGAAATTTTAGTGCCGATGACGTAAAATTGCATATAGGATGATTTCAATTGATATTATAGTAGTTATCGATCTTTAATCATCAATCATTAAATCATGCATTTATAATGGTATTTTTTCAAATACGGCCTATTGCATTCGAAGATTATTTCTCTTTTTATTTAGAATTTTAATTTATAAGCATATGAGGAACATATTCTTTCAAGTTTTATAACAGGTTATACCTAGGGATGTTGAATCTAATTATGAACGTGAACTCCAGGCATTTATGCCGGATTTTTTTCAAATACGGCATATTTGGAAAAATGTGATCACAAGTTACTATATTAACATCAATTGTAATCACCTATATACAGTGTGACGTCAATTTTACGCCACACTGCATATACAATGTAATTTCTAAATTATTATTGCAATGTGTAATAAATGCGGGATGAAAGAGACCCAACAAAGTGCATAATATGGGAGAATCCCATATCCTGCTTGTGGCTGACAATTTTCAATGTTAATTTATTAACAACCTAACTATTTAAACTTGGTAAACTATTTTATTTTAAGTTTAATTTTTCTATGATTCTATGTTTCTTGTAATGTTTATATTAATAAATAACCCATCCACGCGTTATTTTTACCACATTCCCTACGATGGAAAAAGCAGCATAAAGAATAATTATACTATAAAAAAATATTATAAATCGTACTTTAGATATTTCCACTTAATTCAACTGTACGAGTAGCACTCGGATGAGAGCAATGATCTATTCATACGAAATTGCAATTGCGCAGCACTAGGAGTAGGATGTTTGGAAAGTTCTAAATGGTCAAGCAATAACTGTTCTTAGAGTCATTGGGAAAGCGTCAGCTCACAGTTAACGCTCCAATGCGTCATGGAATACTAGTTATCGCAGAAAGACCTACGTCTCATAGCATTCTTAAGGACTTAAATCCTTAATCATTTGGCAGGCAGAACATTATGAGGTGTATTGTCATTATTCTCGTTTATTACAGTACTTCGATAAGGCAACATTATTTAGTAATGGTCGAAAGTTAGTTTGACTATGTAATGGAAGTGAAACTGTATTGTCTCAGATATTTGATAAAATAACGATCTGATATATAATATTAGTTGACAATAATGATGTAAGTGACTAGGTAAGTACCAGGCTACTTACCAATCTATCTAGCAGCGTATTTCTCGCACAGCGCATCAAGCATTGCTATAATCCAGGGTAATGCTTTATCTTTGGCACTACGCTGCGGGGGACGTTTTACTATTCATAATTTTAAAATTTTGGCAAGTCTAGGTTAATTTTTAATCTTCAGTAATTAACTTTGTGTCTCAGTTTTTGTGTTTCTTGAAAATAAATTAGTTTTGATTCATAGTTGATGAGAATATGTTTTTTTCTATAGATATAATAGACGTTTTTTTTGCCTTATAACGACAAAGGGCCTTTATTTTTCAGGTTGGTCATCTCACTCGCACGTCGCGATGTCGCGGCAAGACGCAGTCCGCCAGCTTCAACTAGGTCGCATCGCCAACGTCAATACAGCTTACTAACGTAATTACTTACACATAATGACATGGTGGCATCAAACGAATGCTTAGATGTAGTAGGCTATGGTTAAGTAGGAAGGAAACGAGGGTACAAGCAACCCACAATAGCGCCCAATGTTTTAGATTGATATATTATTTCAAAGTGTTGTTAGATCGTACCGAAAACTTGATGAATGAGTGATTATACTGTCATTTTCCATATCAAAAATATCAGATAAAGTAAGTTTAACATTACATAAACTAGCTGGTTTCACCATTTTACAGACCAGAAAACATAGGATATTTTCCTCCAAAAAGTATAAAAAAGTTCTTAACTTATTAGTATTGTTGTGCAAAGTACCTTCAAAGCAATTTTTTCACAAGTTCATTTAAATTCACGATAATGATGTGAAACCAGGGTACAGTTTTCGGTATGATGTAACTTTTACTCTTTATAGAATTGTGGGTACAGAGAAAACTAGAAGTAATCGTTTGTCGTCACTAAAAGGACGAGTACAGTATAATTCATATAAATCGTATGAAAATCTGTTGACAACAATTATTGACATATGACAACAATTGACAGAATAAAATAATGTTTCATACAACTTGGTCACCCTACACCACACGACGTCTTGTCATCCCTCTTACAACGTGTGTCAAAAATGATAGGGTGACCATGATTTAAGTATGGCGTTACTATTTTTCTTTTAAAATTTAAAAAAATTCACTTGTTTTATTCGATGTAACAACTATTGCATTGAAAAGGCGATCATGTGTAGAGTCTGAAAAATTAGCTTCTGATCACGTCTCCGATGTCACCCTGTAGATGCCGATAAGCTCCAATGTTGAGAAATAGGGGAGTCCATTTTTGCTTCTCCGTGTATCTATGCTCAATCTATTTACATCATTATTAATACCGCCTCGGATTTACCAGGGAGTTAGTTATTCACGCCAGAATCAGATGTCGCTACACGAGTTGCCAGAAATGTCGGAACTTAACCGACATGTCGCGCGATACGCTGCCCGGCTAGCACAAGACGGCGCGCGAGCTATATCGCGCGCGAGATAGACTATCCACCACCACCACCACCATATCAGCCCTAGGACGTCCGCTGCTGGACATAGGCCTCCCCCAATTTGATGGGGGGTAAACTACTACTACTATCCGTCTCTATCTAATGGGGACGATATAGTTCGCGCGCCGTGTTATGTTAGCCGTGCTGAATTGTGAGTTCTCGCGTTGTGCAATGTTAAATATACGAGTACCATAAATGTCAAGCGAGGTCGCGCGATGCAATCCGATGTCGCGCGCGACATTGGTCGTTAGACATTTATTAATCTCTGCTTTATGTACATTGGCATAATATATGGTTACTCGCACATACAAGCTTCAAAGTTATTCGGGTAGAGAAAAATAATCATTTGCCTCAATATTAACTGTACGAATCTGACTTATATTATAGGTACTTACAGTATTGTAAACTTAGTTAATGTAATTTTAATAAATATTTGCATTTATCACCTATTGCATTATCTTTGTTAATAATAGCCTTATTTTCTTTCTTCCTATGGATGTCAGTCGATTTTGTGTTTATGAGAATGATTAGCGGATAAATTGATAGTCAAGATATCCCCGTAATATCTCCATCTTTAACATTTCCAACGCTCTGTCAAATACGATAGCTGTCACTCACTCGTCATGATATCGGAATGTCAATCTGTATCTGAAACCCTATAAAAATGCATGTAAGTTGGCGTTGAAGCGATGGTGTGGATCAGTCATTGGTATCCAAAAGTTAGACCTACAATTTCCAGAAGTGTCACTAAACGATATATTATTTCATGTGTTCTGTCCATTTCGAAATACAGACGTGAGTTTGTAAATGCTGACTCTGCTTTCGGGTTCAGAAATCGCACATTGTTGCTGAACGTTTTGTTTCAAGCGATTATAAGTTCCCTATATATATATACACAAGCTATTCATTCATTTGAACGTGGTGATTCTCATCACACCTCGATGTTTTGACGCCGAGTTTTAGTTGAAAATGGTTAACCATGCGAGCTTTGTGCATCATTTACCTGGAGTGACAGAAATTGTGTTTCTTTAGCTACTAATTTTATCTAATGCCAGCCAAAGCAAGAGTGAACAATTATATTTTCATCGATTTATATTTGCAATCAACGTTAGTGTTCGTTTCCTTTGCATATATTGACATAAAGTGAAATTCACTGGCATTAATTACACAGGGAAATTACTATTTAGTATAAAGGCAACTTAAATGGATAATAACAACGCTAATATAGAAAATATAAAGTTTATTTACAGTACCATTTTTACTCGTAAAACTAACCTAAACTAAACGTACACTAAATGTATGACTAAACCTGACTTCATCGTAAGAATCCAAAGCATTGGGAGAAAAAACATTTTTTGGCAACAATTGTAAGTCTACAATATGATACAATTTTTGTCAAAAAAGTATAAGAATGAGTATGCTTGCTTACACTAGGTTTGAAAATAGAATGCCTCGAGCGCCTCTTCAGACAGACGGTATTGCATTCTTTTTTTTTAATACGGTAACATGCTACTTGTGCAGGTACTCTGACTACTCCGTATATGGTGTAGTTGTATTGTACTGGAATTTACAAATTCTAAACTATAAATATACTCAACATCAGAGCATATTTTTACTTACGCGTGGATTATAAATATTTAACATGTTTAAACAGTTATGTCATGTAATTCATCTCATAATAAGAGTATCATAACTGACAAGCATTCCCATAAAAATAAAAACGTATCTTTACCAGGCTCTCAGCCGTCTAAAACTAATGCATGTAAAAGCTTATAAGATTTTTTGGTGCTATTACAAACTTGTCCCCCAAAACCACTCCTTATTCCTTTCGAACATTTTCCTTATTATAACAACAATAGACGTAGAGGCAGACCGAAAAGGAGATGGCGGGCCGATTTGGCGGAAACTAATACAAGATCGAGACGAATGGCGGAAAAGAGGGAAGACCTTTGCCCAGCAGTGGGATACATTGTAGGCAACTAAAAAAAGACAATTTCAGAGACGCAACTTCGGAGTCTGTAAAACTAATTATCATATTTCAGAACTGTGGGTATTTTTTTACAATTATAATTTACAGTCAAAGTGAACTAATATCTACGCCAAACCTAGCCAACCCGCCAGGATTAAGTATCCGGGAATACTCTAGGACTCTAGAAGGATGCAGATATAAAAACCACTCAAGTACTCATTAAACAACGCTATTGTAAAGGAAGTATCTAAACTCTAAAGCGTGGTCTAAGTACATAAATACGAACTGTCAACGAACTGAAGAGGCATATGCTATAGCAATTCGGAGAGATTGAATTTCAGTCTGTCTTTGGAGCCGCTCCGTAACATTCAGAATCCCAGTTTCTTCAGCGCTTTCAGGTCCACGTCTCCGTAATAGTCCTCGCTGAAACCGGACAGTTTTATTATATGTCTGATAAACACTTTAGTCACAACAAAATAAATGGATTATCCAATGGATTGTGATTTACATTTATAAATATCAAAAATGCAAAAGCCACTAGGCATAAAAGCCTCGGACAGATCCATAATTCTATAAGTAACTTTAATTCACATTTTGATAACGCATGATTGGTGGAGAATTTGTTACACTTTGAAATATGTAGTCAATGATAACACCTTCGCACAATTTGTCTGTCACATGGATTATCCAATTAATATCTTCAGTCGATATGACTGACGCAAATGCATAAGAAAAGTGGTATTATCATTGTTAGTTCTCTCCACGTTCAAAGCATCACGGACTCACGTCCAGTAAAACTATTTAACTGCAAGCTGCACTGGCAGGTTGTAATTATCTATTGGTAAAACAGCTATGCGTTTATAATTGTATTCATCAACTGAAAGTAAATCTAAGCGCGCATCACAGTCCAGTGGAGATCTCCAGTTAGAAAGCGTGTCTTGAACACTCACAGGTGATAAATAACTTCGTCGTTAAAATGAAAAAAACAGCAATTACAAAAGTAGTAGTTATTGTTAATGGTAAAATATAGACATACCTGGATAACCAAAGAAAGGCGAAAGACTGGTTAGGTATAATGTTACCAGAATTTCCGCAGAAGAAACTAGAAGTGGATTAAGTATGAGTAGGTATTAATGTTATTCTATAGAAAGTGTTTGAGTGCATTAGGAAAATATTGTGTAACAACCATGTGTGTAAGTGTTACTAGGAAGTGGTGCAGTGCTTAGAACACAAGTAAAGAACAAACAAATATTTTTATATATTTTTTTTATTTTATCACTAAAAATAAAACTTAAGTATTACAGTTTCTATCAAACAACAACACTCAGTCGCAGCGAAATTCAATACAAAAGTTTCAAAAACTATTTACAAGGTCATGGGTGTTAAAATATGTCCACTCTGGTCAAACTACGAGGTTGTAAATGCAAGCCTCCTCGCGGAGGCGGCCACGAAACCGGCTAGAATTGTTATACTATACGATAACCTCAAATTCACGTTTTTACAGGACTATCAAAACTAAGATACAATAAGTAAATAAATATTTCTACCGCGATATGATCTCAACTAAAATAATTTCCTAACCTGCCTCTGAAACTGTTAAGAAAGGCTACAACGAAAAAAGTATTTGGCAACTAGAAATGAATATAAATCAATTGGCATAACTCACTATACATTCGAATTTTAAATTTTAAATTTGAACCTGGGACGCCGTCGTGCATACCAAAAGGAGGTTGTGTTCGTTTTGATATGCGCATCGTGGGGCTTAGAGGAAGTGAGTATTTAAGAGTATTGGTGGGTTAAAGTGTTTAGTTCTCCTTTTGGGGGCGGGGTTTGAGGGGCTTGGGCTGCGCGACGCGGGTCTGGCCGTCGCTCTGGAGACCGGCCAGCAGCTCGCTCTTGCGGATGGCCTTCAGATCCAGGTCTCCGTAGTAGTCCTCGCTGAAAATGGACGCGCACCTTACTGCTAGCCGCTCGGCATCGCCATTGCTTAACCTAACTACTCTAACTAGCCACTTACTAGCAATTACAAAAATCACAATTTCTACAAGTCTACGTTGTATGTATGAGTGGCCGGTCGCCGAGAGAATTGTGTAACAAATTCCTGTCGTTAGAGTAAACCGCCTTGAAACGCCAACAAGAATAGTATCCGTTCGCTTTTCTAAGTAACGTTATCTAACACTTGTTTTTCTTGACCAGTCATGTAGTTCGGAGCTCGCAAAAAGTAAAAAAAACTAGTTCCGACCTTGACTTGACCGGTTGTGCCGGCGCATCTCGGATCGAAGCGATTGTTCGTCGCAGTCAGACCATGAACCGAGTTTGAAAGGTTTCATTGTTCTCGGGACATTTTATTAAGGATGCGTCGTGTCCTTTTGCATGGGTGGGAGTGAGCGTTTAGGGATATTACTATCAACTCAACCTGTTACGTCAATAAGGCAGTTGTCCGTGCATAATGAATCATCAACCATACTGGTTGACATGTACGGTTCGAAATTTAAATATTCAATGTTTTGTCCAGTTAAATGGCATTGTTAAGACATGTATGAATGTACAGTTAGCCCGAGGAGTGCGGACCAGGCGGTCATTATCATGCGCGCCGTTACACCTGGCGGCATTGACCACGGCCATCCAAACATCAACTATGCGCGAGCGACTATCTTAAGTCATGTTAATTTCAACGCTGTCCTAAATATGTCGCATAATAACCATGCAAGGCTCCGAACCGCATATTTGCTGGCAGGAATTCGACTGGGCGGCCTACCTATCTCGACAACTTTGTTTTCTATAGCTATGTCGACCCATACATTTAATTATACATATCTAATAAGTGCAGAAGAATGGTTAGTCACAGGGATGACAGTTGTTTGGTTAATATGTTGTTATCTCTGTGACAGTCATCAACACAGAGTCAACCATTTTGAAATAAGTGTTCAAGTTGCTCAGTTAATTCAGCTTTTTCTTGAACATAACGGGAGACCATTTAGACAACGCATACACTCAAATCTTTAACTTAACGTATTTATCTTTAAGAATACACCATTTGAAGTCAAGGTGGTTTGTTAAAAGAACAGTTAAATGTCTGAGAGATTCCGACTGTTATACCGATTACCAGGTCAGTTGGAGCGTATACGCTGATAGAACAATTCGAAACTCACCATCCGGGAACATCCTCGGGGTCTTCGCAGTTGCCGGTGCCGTCGGCGTCACCGATCTTGAACACTGTGCCGATGGGGCAGCCGTACTCGCGGGCCACGCCCTCGAGGCAGATGTAGTATTTGCGGCAGTCTTCGGGGTGAGCGTGACGGCTGAACGAGCCCGCGTTAGAGACCTCACCGGGGGCGGGGCAGGCGAAACCGTTGGCGACCTCTGAGGAGTGAAAGAAACAATAAGATAAGAAGATATTCTTGACAGAGTTCGTTAAAATTGGTACTGGTCTTGTAGGAAATGAATTATTCTAAGTTTTTCAGAGGCCTCCCTTCAGGAATCTTCAGATTAAGACTAGTTTTCGCCCTTCGTCGCCACACCGATGCTCAAAATACGCTGATGATGGTGTAGAATCGCAGAGAACAAGAGGGAAAAACTTATGAGTTAAAAACGTCACGCATGAGGCACGTCACTGCGTTTACGGTGCGTCAGTGCGTTTTAAGCAACGGTGTGGCCGGACCTAAGTTGATGACTTCACGAACATTGGCGGAGCCAAAGCTAGTGATAAAAGAGTCCCGATAACAAAGTTCAAATTTTCCGATAAGTAGACACTAGTATTTAAAACCATGTTAATACGAAATGAAAATGGTTACTAAGTACATGTAAATAGTTTGACTTACCCTCGTTCTTGCACTCGGGGACCTGGTCAGCCCACATGCACACGCGCGCCTCCCTGTCGTACGCGAGCCCGGGGCTGCACTGGTAGCGGGAGGCCTCTCCGTTCCAGCAGTTCCAGAACACGTCGCACTTCTGCTCGTCGGGGAAGATGCCGTATAGCCTCTGGCAGTGAGGGGTGGTGATCGGGGGCTCTGGAACAGATGTTGGTATTGTAAAGACTGCTGTACCTATACTGTAACTATTGTAAATTTACATACAATTCTCCAACCTAAATATATACTCTAAAAGTAAGGACTAAATGAGATAATCCAATCGGCAAATAATCTATTCAGAATACAATGATTATTACAAAGTCGTGTCTTGGACTCGCATTAAGTTTAAAAATTACTGATTACTAAAGTAAAACTCGGCAGCAACATCACGTTCCGAGTCCCAACTAATCAATGCAGAGATCAATCAGTACTGTGCCATTGTGTTAAAGATTTAAATGCAAATTAATCGCTAACAAACATCAGACATTTTCAACGTCCACAAAAATAAACTTGTAAATCTTCCGAATGAAACAACATGTCAGACCGCATTGTCCTCATCTCGTCGACCTTCGCGACATCCTGGTCAGGTCAGGTTTTCGCATAAGTATATCAAAGTGGACATTATTTAAATCATAGCCTTGACCCAAAATGATTCAGCACAGGTGTCTTGATTTGAGGCTCCAAGCGGATATATAATAGGTATTTATGAAACGCTCGTACCACTTGCGTCAATCGGAGAATACCTAAAATAAATCTGACCCTTACACCGCCACGTGGCAAGTACTTCTTGAGTAGACCAATAAACATATATCACATATATTATTATAATTGATATGCATAACTGACGTGCTGCACTCTGATGCACTTTGACACCGGAGAGAGTCACACAGACAAGAGTCATATATCAGGACGCATCAGATGAAAGTGATTGTATATGTGAAACAAATATCGTTCTGTCGAGTCACGCTCGTAAATATGAACAAGCCTGAAACAAAATCTAAACTAAGTACTTATGTAGATCGAGTTAACAGTCTATGAGCCGATGATGCTGATGGTATAGTGAAAAGGCATTTGGGCATGGTTTGACCAGACGAAATTCAATCTCAATTTTCTATTATTTTTTTAAACGACCGATTGTTTCTTAAATAAATAAATAAATCCTATGTCAATGTCTTAGACTTTGACCGTGAAAAACTCAGGCGATGTTATCTGCATGGTACTCACCAAGCTGCGTTCTCTCGCCGCACTCGACGTTGTGAAGGTAGTCGCAGTTTTCGGTGAGGTACTTGGAGTCGGTGGCGTCGAAAGCGAGACCGTTGCCGCATGTCTTCAGCTCAGCGACACCGTTGTCGCACTTCCAGTATTTGTCGCAGGAGACGTGGTGGGGATAGAAACCGAAATCGTCCGGACATTTGAAGGATTCCTGGCCCATCGCTGTTGAGAGAAAACAAAGTTAGAAACTTCAACTGTTCTTATTTAAATTGAATATGGACAAATGCGTGTGCAATGGAGTGGAACATGAGGTGACAACTAAAACTATTTTAGTTTACGAACTATGTGGGCGACGAATTGTTACTAAAATATTGGTGACCAGATAAGTAAATATGTTGCGTTTTGTCTGTAAGACTTCCAACACTTGTCAAACTGCCATAAGTAGCAATGAGGAAACGTATCAACACGAATCCTCTTGAATTTTAATTGAAATTTCAAAATAAACCACAGTTTGCGCCAGCGATTATAGAGTCATTTTGCAACGCGCGGGCAGGGCCACTCTCTCTAAGGAATGCGCCCCGGTGGGTTGCGCAACACAGCTGTTATCACTGTTTGTTACTTGCAACACGATTGTCGCGTTGTCCACGTGTTCGGCTCCTTTTGTGCGAGATGACGGTGGTGTGGCAACGCGACTAATCGTTGTGACAATTGGCCCACGGTGCAAGTGTGAAGCAAAAGGTGTTTTAGGACAAAACATTTGTCAGCTGCATCATGGCATGTTTGGAAACTGTGATTCTTATACTGAAATGACTGATGCACGGTGTAATATATCTTTTCAAAAAGAACAAACAGAGATATATGTTCACAATGAAATGAAGATGGAAATTAAATGTTTAAAGAGCATCGGTGAAATAACGAGATGCTTAACACATAATTTTCGTAATATGGGAGTGCGCGGGTCATGTTACGTCACGGCACCGGTTGACATTTGATACCGGAGGCATCTAGGAAGTTTCTCAATGCGCCTCTCGCTGGCCTCTGCAAATGTTATTCATGCAGATTACCTAAGTTTGCCGCTCGCTTATACGTTTTTAGGTTAATTTTAACGATTACTAAACTAATAAAAACATGTTTACTGCAGTTATCCAGCGAATCTCTACCCAAAACTTAAAAGAAGGTTCTAGACAATGTTATTGACATGCGCTTCTATTCGCGATTTCGAAGCAGTCAATCGTATTTTGGTATCAATTAATATCCGAACAAGAATTCACTAATTGTTTCACAAAAACATGGCCCCAGTTATAAAATCGGGCCGTTACAACATTTTTATGCGTGTGATAATAATGGTGTTAATTACTTTATGTAACAGATCGACTTTCAGGTCGTGATGAGCTATTAGGTACATTGCAAAACACGGCCCTGTTCTATGTTTTGATGCTTAATCATTACATTAGCAAATTATCTTTAATTAGACTTTCATAATATACAAACATGCTTGCCTTTACATTGTATCTTTACGTTTCTATATCTATTGGGGTCTGTTCTATGATTCCTTATAATCCAACCCATAGTTACTATGTTGCGGTACTAATGTTGGCTTATTTAATTACATTCAATATCCACAGTAGCAATCTACATAAACAGTCTAGACAACTTTCCGCTGAGTCGAATTCATCAAGGCGATCCAGGTTAGCGACCTGAAATTCCTAAATAATTAACTTCATTTTACTGCAACAATAAATAAAAAAAACCAATTCTCGCGTGTTTTGTTTCGCTTAATTTGATCGCTTCACGCCACTTGCCTGCAATGATAATTGTGACTTAATTGCTTGAACTCTATTAGACAACCGTGTACTTTCTACGCTTCTCATGCACAGACAAGAGTAATTGGCCGTGAAGTATTGCAACGATGTATGCAAAGTGACAGTTTTACAATACAGTTAGTCGGACAAATCGAACTTTTTATATTTTTATTATTAATAAAATATCAATTGTTAAACGAGTAGCTAATAAAGTAATTGTTAATCGTATAATAAATAAGCATTCGTTTTTCGATTTCAACTTTTTCTTTGTTTGTTTGGTTGTCAAACAAATTATATTGGTCAACGTAACCACGAGGAACCTAAACTGTACATAGGTAGTTATCATGTTCAACTAATCGTGGTTTAGCAGTAACTCTATCCCTAGAAGCCTAAAGGCTAATGGCGTTGAGCATTATAACATTAAGTGCGTGGGTCAGTCAAAATGATACCTTAATTCTTTAGCAATAAGTAGCCCAATGGCCGCAAAGAATGGATGTCATACGAGTAATGTGGGGCGCCCGGTCGGGTGTGAAGGTGGCGCAATAGACACCAGAGCCCTGCCGGTGACATAATGTCGATCTGCCTACTCACTGAGCCGTTGCGTAACTGAGATGTGTGTTCAATCAGTCAATATGTATGCTGATTGATTTACGACTTTTGTTACTACAACGGAGAGTACCTTTTCGAGTGAGCTTGTTTGACAGCCAAGACACGGCATATATAGGTTGTGGATTATGTTTATCGTATTACGCACACTAGATATTTAGCTTTTGCTTTCGTTCAACAATTGATTTGAAAAGAAAATCATAATGTTTCTTGGCCCAACATTAGTATCTTGATTTTGTAGGTTATTATTTCTAATGCAATATAATGTTCTACAAAATAAAGCCAAAAACTCATACAGCACAGATTATACAAACAAGAGCATCTCCTTCTAGTCAGGGAATTGTCCTGAGAATGCATCACTTTATTCTCTCATATGTGGTTATCATCTGAATACTAAATGAATATGTTTCAGTTTATTTTACATTGACGGTCATACAATTTAGTGACCAAAATAAATAGGTACATGTAAATTACTTTTGAGACGTTTTTGCAACTGTAGTAGTATTTATATATTTACAGGGACACACGTACATATTGACGTATACAGACACACGTCAACGTGTGTGTGAGGCTGGCTACAAGCTGGCTACAGAGGTCACAACTACAAATGCAAAAACTCGAAAGTAATTTACCTGGCTACGTAAGATGTATCGACCTAACCCTTTATCAGGCCAGATTTCCAAAATGACAATTAAATGTCTGTCTTACTCAAAGATATTTAAGTACTATTTAGATTGGTTGATGTGTGAAGAGGTACTCTTAGCCTGATGAAAGCTTAATATAATTTAGGGTTATATTCCCGATATAACCCACTGTTTGTTCGTCTTCTGTTAATTCCAGTAATCACATATTAAAAACAAAACCAATTATAACCGTTTGTTCAGTGTAGTAAAGCAAAAGTCGTGCTTTCCAAGGTAATTTATTATAATAACGATAGAGAAATGATTGCGTCTAAAATGATGTAACTTAATATAACATTAGATAACAATTGTTGGTGAAAGTTGTGAGCACATTTAGTTTCGACGCGGGAGTAGGTTCGTCTGTCTCCCACATGACTGATGACCGGCTCATAATGGATGCTGCGATTTGATTGACGTACTCTTGTAAGGTAAAGTAGATGGTCATGGATCGGTCATTAAAATGTCAACAATGGGTTGATGTTGACTGATATTTAAAAAGGAGAAATCTATAGCTGTATTTTTCGAGGCAATACTGTAACTTATCCGCATTTTTGATTTAGATGGGAAATTATTATATTAACTTTAAGTTAATTTAAGATAATAATTTTTGTGTCTTTTTTTCTCCTTTTGCGAAATCGTAAGACAATCTCTTCAACGGTGTCGAAAAATAAATATTTAGTTAAATAAGTCAGTGCACATATACCTACTAATATACCATAGTTAATTGTATGTTTTACCTTTACCTGTATAAGATTGTTCAATAAAGGCTATTATTATAAGATAATAATTATAGTATACAGCTGAATATAAATATGATGCCGGTCTCTTAATACATCAATGGATTGATACTTGGCTGACGAGAAATTTGACCCCCTGCATGGAAGTTTGTATGCAGGGACGGGTCAGAGGTCTAGTTTCTCTGCAGCTGACTGTACAATAGTTAAACATAGTTGTGACGATCGCAATAAATAGTAAACCAACATTAATAATTGTTTTAATAATTTTGTAATTATACTCGTATGGTCTACATTGTAACGCGGTTGGTAATATTTGAACTTTACAAATGTTAAATTGTTAGTAAGTGCGGATCAATCCTTAGCATTTCTTTCATCTCAATTTCGCAACAGCAAAGCAATTATTAAGACCTTCCTTATTTACTATAAATATCTATTTAATAAATAGAAATATTAGTTATTTATACCTACCTATAAACCTACCAATAAGTATCATATTAATGATAACTCCTGGTAATCAAAATAATAGTTGATATAATCGACAGCCCAGTATATCTCTAACTGCTAATGTTGTAAGATACTGTAACGAAGAAGGGCTCGACTTGGGTAACTATTAGGTAAAACTAATTTCATAGTGCGGTTTACCTTAAGTGTTAAGGTTTAATTAACTTTTGCTAACACTAACGTTGCGTCAATGGTTACGATAAAAATATTCTACGAATTTGTTATGTGTTCTATCTATCCCTATAGACCATAATATACTCGTATAACCCTTATCATATCTGGGTAAGGACCATTTCTACCGACTTCTAAAAAGGAGGAGGAAACGCCTTCTGTGTTCGTCTGTATTGTTTTTTGTTTTTATTTCGAAGTAGTTTAGTTTTTATTTGTTTTATTATGTATGACAAATTTTCGTCTCGCAAAGTAATCAATGAAATTGTATGCGAATTAAAAGCAATAACGATGGTCAAATATTGCGGTCCTCATCTATCTCGTATTTATTAAATTGCTTTTTTATTGTTCTCGATTTTGCAAGATAGCAACTTTACTTAAAGCTCAATTTAAAATACAGCGCGCGTTGATGTCTTCCATACTCAATTCTCCGCCGTAATCGATACAAAGTTACATAAAGTTTTATCGATTTTATACATTATAAATAACATTTATAACCGCACTGAACTACTTTCCTCCATACATATAGAGAGTGAAACGTTTGCGTAAAAATCAACCAACATTTCCTTGAGAAACCGGCAGCGTGCCCGCGACCAAACACAGCACGGAAAAGAACAGCAGTTTTGAAAATGGAATGCCTTGTATATGTATAAGGTTATTTATAGTTGAAGGACAGACAATCACCGAGGCTGTGGGACTATCTAGACAAAAGGGCAAGTGTGCTGATCCAACCATACCTACTAACAGGTACATAAGTACAATTGGAATGTTGCTGCAGTTATTCTAACGTTTTATTTCGAACACAATGATGTTATTCCTTACAGTTCTATATTTTAAAACATACACCGGTTCTCGGGTAGATAGACTGCATTATCTGATTAACTTAAATAATTTGGGAGCGAAAACGCTTTAAAGGATATCCTAACTATATTTAAGTAGTATTGGAAAACTTTAATGTCCAATTAAATTTAAACATATTGATCAAATAATATTCAACTTTGTGCTCCTTTGAAGAGGGTTCAAAACTAATCGCAAGTCATGTCTGAAGGCTGGTTAATTTTGGCTGCTGGATATATCAATCGTGGGTCTTCCTGTGAACTATCTAAACAGTTTCCGTTGCATTGTTCAGCTGCATTGCAGTTCCGGTCACCTTGGCGGGATGAAAAGTTAATCAAGAAACAGTCGGAAGGTTGACACAACGGTTCCGCGTGTTTGTCGGGGCCGTTATTCGACTTGACTTGGCTATTGTCTGTAAGATATCACCGAAAGACTCGTCAATTAGTGATATATCAACCTAATCTTGGCAATTTGTTATTAAATAAATTTCGATTGTGTTGTTAAATACCGTGTGAAACTAATTTTAACCTTTAGATCCTAACATGGGCTTTCGGAAAACGTGAATTCTTAAATGCTGAAAGCGTTTAAATTTATAATGATTATAAATGATTGCCGTGATATATCGTCATATTAGTCATTAACAATTGAATCAACTTAAGAGGCCGTTCACATATAACGTCGCGCAAGTTTTCGACTTTTTGAAGCCTCCCGTACTTTCACGTTCGGTATGATCCCCAGACCGCTGTAACGTAATATTATGTGGATGGGCCCACTGTAAAGAGCAAATTACGGAAACAGTTGCAGTATTTAGGTAATCATTCCAGTTCTTTTTTTTTAATCGTATGGCATTTATCTATGAACCGTGAGATCTTCGAGAAGACAAGTACGAGTACGGTTGCCAGTTCATTATGAAATCAACTTTTTTTTTTTTTTCTGTAATTCCAATATTTTATTACAACATTATCATTTAGATTTTTCTTTTTAAAAATGATAGTAGATAATAGTACCAGTAATATATTTAGGTACTATTAATAGTCTCAAGATCTTTTTAATTTCACCGGGAAATCAAATATGTGACTGAAGATGACAATAGCGGTCATAATCGCGAGTTTCATATCGATGTTGGAATTCGTTAACGATAGTTCGTCTTTCTTCGATAACTATCTTGTATTCTATCTCTTTTTCAATATCTATAATTATATATACTATAGAGTTTATGTTTTAACTTAGGTAAATGAAACTATTGCCAAGAGTCCTGGCACGTGATGTGATGCCTCTTAAAGTACCAATAACACAATAAATAACAGTACTGTCATAAGAAGGTCCATTGATAACCCACTCGACATTTGATAACTAGAAAATTGTAATCAAAGTTCCCTCTTACCAATGTTCTTTTGTTCTTAACGCGATCGGGAGTTTTGATACCTCGGAGCGTGAATACTGAGCTTAGCTGAAGCGGCCAGATGAGCCTGCCCATGCCCATGATCAGCGATCGGCACGCGTTCACTCATGCAGATGATACATTTTCACCTGTTTTCTTTATTTGTGAAATGCGTACGCGCTGGTACGCGGGATAATTGAATGCCTTCACGCCACTCGAATAAATTACCACTTAGAAACTTAGATCTCCGATCATAACGGCAGATTATTATTAATACGCAAACCGACTGCAATTTGAATGCACAAAAGTGTCAGTTATCGTTAGCGGTGTTCGTTAATATCTGATTGTACTTGACAAGTTTCTATGTGCTATCAGCTCCCGGCGCCATATTTAACGTTGATCGGTCTAATCGTTAATTTACCTAAGCCGCCTCAAGTCATATTTTGAGCATACCACAACCACCACCATATCAGCCAAAGGACGTCCACTGCTGGACATGGGCCTCCCCCAAATTCACGAGGGGTATATGCCATAATCGCCACGCTTGGCATGCGGGTTGGTGATCGCAGTATCTCCACCGCACTCCAGGGATGCTGCTGCCCATCCCCCGGTGGTGTTGGTCGTAGTTTTAGGACATACCCGGGTCCTTTTAGGACATACCGAATGAATGAAGAGAATCTATTTTTGACTCATATGCTTCTTCGCATAACAGCTTTTCTAGAATTTTTGTTTTGATAACACGATAGGATCACTAATATTGTATTAATGCCATCTCCAGTTTCGTTTTAAGTTGGTAATGGAGGATGTAAGTAAGTATAAATTAAGATATGCGACAATCGAAAAAGTTATTTGAATGTGGCAGAATAGTAAATCTTGATGCGTTTGCGCAACGTCGTGGGAACAGAGAACGTGTCACACGTACCGAATGTTAATTGTTGTTAGAAACAGGACGTCCTCAGATACGACACTATTAAATCAATGACCGCCACGAAGAAAAGAGGAAAATTTACTGTTTATCAATTCAATTTGTATTTGTATCGGATCTGAACTGCAGTTATGAATTTGACAAGTGCGATACATATACTTGTTATCATAAAAAAAAAACAAGTAAGGTTTTTAGGTGATTAGAACGATGATGAATGTATTTGCGTAGGACAAAATGTTTTAATTAAGTTGAAATGGAAAATTAAATTGAAGAGTTAATATGAATGTAAATTAATCAACACCTGAAAGTACTATCTGTATAAGTAAACTAGATATTGTGTTCTTCTAAAACATTAGTTTTACTTGCATAGTAATACGCAATCGACGTTACTAAAGTCAACGGCTGAATTTGTAGAGTTGAACGTACTGGCTGGATCACACCCAAGTAAAAAATCTTACTGCGTAATTTTACACCTTGGTATCTTGTCAGTGTTGCTAAACCCTAATAACACTTTACATGAAAAGTACAGTCAGCATCAAAAGTTATTACACACATGAAGGGAACAAAAGCTCTTCGTCCCTTGTCTTATTCACTTTGGAACTTTTCAAATGAGTAGTTACTTTCGATGCTAACCGTACTTGTGCCTTTATTGAAATGCAACTGAAAACCAGTTGTGATAAAATGATAAGTGAGTGAAAGTGATACCGAGTAAGCTCTCGGCGTAGCACTGCTTTCGATTCGGAAATCGTTCAGCGGAGGAGTAACCACACAAGCAACCCTCTGGAGCGCAGTGTGGCTGTATGAAAAAGTCTTAATTTATAGAACCATGTTTCTATGGGATAATTGTTTAATTTTCTATCGGTTGGCTTTTATTGATATAAATGATTGCCATAAAATGATATGCCAACAGTTGCGAAAATTATACAACTACTACTTAATCCTTTTATCACCTATACTTTTGTAATGAAACATAATTAAAATATTCAGTTCCAAACATCACAACGAAAATTTATTCCGCTTTGTTGAAATCATCCAATAGCAAAACTTTGTCAAATATGAAATGTGATGTTTGCAACCGCTCCATTGCACACAGTCGCATTGCCTTGTGGAATCAGAAAACGGTTCCACTGCCGCTGAAATCGCGATAGCAAACGTGACACCACGTTAAAAAGAAAAGTCGCCGGCAGTGAAAACCGCTCGCATCGCCACAATAGTCCTTCCACCGGCCGTGAAGCCCAAAGAAAACCGTTTGATTTCCTTTAAGCTGTCGCGGTTCGTACGTACCCACGCCAACGGCCGCAAGCACTATCAAACACCTTGAATTCATCTTGTAAGTCCTTGCACGGTAGTGGTCACACTAACGATCGAGCACACACTGCGAGCGGGCGAACGGCAGCTTCAGGCATTTATACTGGGTGCCAGCGCGCACGCTGCCGCGCGGTGAAAAGCGGCGCCCGCGCGCCCCTCGCACCCTCCACACCCCATGCCCGAAAAGAAGACACACCAAACTTATCCTTATAACCCATCCGTTCGTACACTCCTTAAAGGTCAATTTCTTCTGGCAAATTCACGTCAAAATCGTTTTATAAATGATATACCACTGTTATCCTTATCAGTCATGCAAATTCGTACTCCCTAAGGGTCAGTTTCGTTTGAGACATTAGCCGGGTCATCAATGAGTAATTAGTGTAATGTAATAGATTCATGATGCGGAATTAGCAATTTAGGTATATAATATAACGGCAAATAAAAATAATACTTTGTAACATACGACATATTTTGTCCACTGTTAATACGTACATGACAATTCAAAAAACAGACCGCAGAATAAGACATTAAATTTTTTATATGAAAAGCGAATCATCGTACATAGATGACCTACAACATTAACACCCTGTGTGTTTATATTATTTAATATTTACTTATTTAATATATTTTCTTCTTTTGCAGGGAAAAAATAGGTCTCTCCATAAATACCTCTATTCATAATCCATATACTATATTTACAGGCCTGTAATAGGAGCAGAAAATTTAAGGGACGCTTCCTTAGAGCATCTACAGTAACCTCTTGCAACCAAAAAAAATTTTTTTCCAATTAAGAGAAACTTTGTTCAAAAGTTATGACCTCCAAGTAATGGATCTTGGTACTACGAGATTATACCGACGCAGTTAATACCGACTTTGAGGTAGCATCAAGTTATTACTCATAATCGTAGTTCTTTGCACTTTTGGTTTAAACACTATATAATAAAAAAATATTTTATTTATTGAAACCATTTGGAAATAATTGCTGGAGAGCTCAATAAATAGTTTAATTTTTTGCTCCTACTACAGGCCACACCCTGTATACATTAGTATGATGAGTATTTTATGTGTTGTATGAGATGGACATGGCAAAAAGTATTAATTATAATTGGGTTACATTAGTGAACTACTTCTGCATGGCACCTAAAATAAAATGTTATGATGTCCTAAAACCACCGGAGGATGGTTAGCAGCATCCCTGGAGCGCTCCAAGGGTGACGATTATGGCATTTACCCCCCATGAAATCGGGGGAGACGTCCAGTAGTGGACGTCCTTCGGTTGATATGGTGTTGGTGGTGTGAAAGTGAAATCTCCAACAAGCACCTGGTTAGCGTGGGGACTACATCCCCTTCTCTCGTACCAATGACTCATCCAATATAATGTCCATATATTTGATATTTACCGTTAGCTTTTGGGTGAACGAAAACATCGTGAGGAAATCTTCATACATCTGCGAAGTCATTCAGCGGTGTTTGTGTAGTCCCCAAACCGCCCTGGGCCCGCGTGGGGGCCCTCTCGTCAATGTGGAAAGTCCTGTGGCCAGCAGTGAGAAGTATACAAGCTGGAAGATGATGATAATGCATACAAGGTGGGCCCTGTAACAGGAGCAAATATTTACAAGGACGCTTCCTTAAAGCATCTGCAGTAACTCCTGGTGTACATTTTTTATTTTATTTTAGGGTTCCGTAGCACAAAAGGAAAAAACAGTACCCTTATAGGATCACTCGTGCGTCTGTCTGTCTGTCCGTCTGTCACAGCCTATTTTCTCCGAAACTACTGAAACAATTAAGTTGAAATTTGTTACACATATTTAAGTTTGTGACCCAAAGACGGATATGTAACGCAAACAAATGAATTTTAAACATGGGGGCCACTTTTGGGAGGAAAATGAGAAAAACAAAAAATTAAGTTATTCAAACTACATATATCATGTTACATATCAGATGAAAGAGCTCATTATTGTGTGCTGCTCAATTTTTTTTTGTAGTTTTAAAATAATTAGCTTCAAAATTATTTAACAAAATAGCCAAAAAAATTACCATACACACCTTCATCTCCGAAACTACCGGGTCTAAAATTTTGAAAAAGTACACAATAGTTCTTTACCTATACACCTAGGTGACAGGAAAACCTATTACAAATGTGCTGTCAAGCGTGAGTCGGACTTAACTACTTAGTCTTAGACGAGACCCTTGCGGGGTTTTTTAATAAAATTTTCATCGTTATAAGACACTTCACTTACGTTTCACAAAAAAAAAAGTTTAAAATGTTGTGATGTACGGAACCCTTGCAACAGTTGCAACGCGAGTCCGACTCGCAACTCGCCCCTTTTTTTTGGAGAAATTTTGATCTAATGTGGTGGATGACCTCCGAGTAATGGATCTTTACACCACGAGATTATAGCACATCAGTCAATGCAGTCTTTGGGGAAGTATCAAGTTATGACCCATAATTGTTTATTGCATTTCTTTATTTTTTATTTAATTTTTTAATATTATTAGCAATTTATTTAATGAATAAAGATTATAAATTTAACTAAAAAAACAAACAAAATAAATATTAACTTAAAATATACCTAATTAAAAGTTAATAATAACAAAAAGGGAACCCCAATTATAAAAAGAACACCCCGTCCAGAAGGTCAGCCTGCGGCATGGTGCCCAGAACGCTGGCCGCGTTACCTCTCTGAACGGCGAGGGAAAGCCTCTGCGAGAGGTATGCGCCAGCCCTGGGGTCACCCGAAGCGTCAACCAGCCGCGACGATAAGGCTCTCATAAAGGCTTTCATGTCAGCCGACCAAGGACCCAGTGTCTCTACCGCAAGCGCTGCAAACTCGTAATTACTCAATAAGGATGAGTATTTGCGGCGCTTAAGATCTTGGGCCTGGTCAGCTGCAGCGCCGGCCTGAGAGCGAGTTGCTTGAATGTGGGACTGCGCAAAAGTGTCCACACATGTGGCGTCCCACACCAGGGCCCTCTCTAACTTCCACGGCACCAACGTGACACCGTCGGGATGCTCACCATCGTCTCTTGCCATACCCGCTGGTACCAGGGTCGCGGGCACACATACGGTTGCAGGCGAGCGGCGGACCAAGTCATTAATGGTGCCGTGGCGGTATAAACGGCCGGCGCTTCTAGGGCAAGAGAGGCCGTGTCGATCCAGCTGGTCTACACTCTTGCCGCAGGAACAGGTATGGGGAATACAGATTCTGGATCCAAGTCTCAGGCATATTTCAATCCTTAAAGTGCTTGGATCCAGAACCGTTCCTATTTGACGGGAAGGGAGGGCATGCAACCAGTGGCCTGATTCGCTCGCCGAGACGGCCAAAATACGAGCCCGGTCGGCGTCGTCCGGACTGTTATTAATGAGAGATGCATGGGTTACTCTGAGGCGTGGAGTATCCCACGCTCTCTGGATGTATTTTAAGTTGGGAACGTCCACTCCAGGGCATGAGTCACACCAGGCTCTACTGGCCTCCGCCAGGCTCACCATCTCCATGTCAGTTATCTGAGGGTGATTTAAGATTACACTGATAAGAGAAAGGAGCTGTAGGTGGAGGACAGGAAAGCCGGTAGAGCCACACTAGAAGAGGAACGGACGCCTAGTCCACCGAATTCAATAGGGAGAACCGCCTGGGACCACGATCGCGAGTCGAAATTTATGTTTAAGAGTTTAGAAAGTGTTGTTTGAAGGGAGTCGTCGATTGCTGATAAGATAGATGGGAATTTCCAGATTGGGCAGCTGCTGAGTAAGTACATAAATTTTGGGGTAAAAAGACAGAACCGGATTATGAAGAGTACCATGTGCCCCCACATGGCACTCTTCATAATTGGAAAAGTAAATATATATCTTAATATTATTGAATTTTTAAAATAAATTGACATTATTATCACTTCATTAAAGCACACACGTAAGCTGTATGAAGAAAAATAAAATAAAAATACATATTTTTTCAACTAAGACCACTTGGAAATAATTGCTAGCCGGCTAAACAGTCCAACGTTTAATTTTTTCTCCATCAGTTACAGGGCCCACCCTGTATATCGCCACAATGAAGCTAAGAACGTTTTACTGTGTTGTATAGTCATTAGTCAAGTGCTATCAATTTAATGCTTTTCAAACATATGTGCAGAGCTCGGACTATTTAAGGATGATTCACAGTAGGCCGTTCCGTGTCCGGGCCGGTCCGTTTTCTTGTAGAGAAATACGCCGGCCGTTGCGTTTGCTGTTATAGAAAACGGGCCGGCCCGGACACGGTACGGTCTACTGTGAATCATCCTTTAATCATCGCAAAACAATAGGGTAGTTTTGTCATGTTAAATTTATAACATATGGTCGTGTTATGGATAGTATACCTTCAAATTCACACAACAAAATGAATATTACGAACAATATCAGTGCAATAATAAAATACGAGACTTGTAAATTATTATTTCATCATAAAGTTAAGTAAAGGCTATCAATAGAATTTACATCTATATATTTATATATATATACAAGTAAATTTTTAACAAAAAAACGCCGACTCCAAACTTTGCCAGACCCTCCTGCTATATAATTTGAGGAGTTCCTTCGATGTAGCCTTACTTACCCCATCCTCTTGGTATATAATTTGAGGAGTTCCCTCGATTTTTCCAAGATCCCGTCATCAGATCCAGACTTGGTGACAATGGGACCAACTAGAAAACACACCCTTTCAAAAAAAAAGAATTTTTAAAATCGGTCCACTAGTCTCCGAGTAATCGGTGAACATACAAAAAAATATATATTCCGACGAATTGAGAACCTCCTCCTTTTTTGAAGTCGGTTAAAAAGAAGAAGTCCTGACTGACTCATCAACGCACAGCCGAAACTACTACTGTTTAGTTATTGTTAACGTGGTATGTCCTTTTAAACAGCAATAATATAGGCTACAGTTTATTGTTCTGCGCGTGCGAAGCCGCGGACAAAAGCTAGTACATACATATAGTCACGCCCTCACCCACCAGAGAATGTCAAAAACTACGGTTCTTTCGCTTCAAATACATCCATACATCTCCTCATACATGCTCGTTGGTTGCGCGTACTTTTGACATGGCCTTGTTTCAGTAAGTATCATGAATTTGCATGTAAAATGTAGGTACTTACATGATGTAGAATTTACATGATTCCATACAAAATAAATTGTACAACTATAGTGGGTGGCGGTTAAAAAGTCAATCCTGACACCTGTCAATTCCATACAGTTTATATAACCTCAAAATGACTTTTAGGTTATAAAATCTGTGGAAATGACAGGTGTCAGGATTGACTTCTTAACCGCGGACCACTATATGTACAACATTTTCTTGTTTTTCCATACAACGTAACTACGGGACTCGTGCGTTTAACATTAATACTAGACGACCTTACAAAAAATAAAATATATGTGCAGAATAGTTGCATTTTGGTAATGAGTATCAAGACAGATCAGTTTTATTAATATTAGGTTTGCACAGTAGTAATACCATGCGCAGAAACGGAGAAGTACTGCATGCGTATCGGTTGACAGCTGACAGTTTTTTCATATCGTACCGCCTCCGCATCGACAAATCTGGAGAACCTTAGTCTTGGAGGGGCAGAATCAGTATTGTGATATTTTGTTCTTACTGAATTGGGTCTGTTACACGCTTAATAATATCACAATTTTGGTGTGTCAATATTATCGTGGTTTCCAAAAACGTATGGATTTTTCTTCAATATTCATTAAACAGCACGTGATACGGAACGTGATATGAGTGTATCGCGTGATAATAATGAATCTTTCTTTGCGCGAGAAAGGCGGCGGCGCGTGGGTAGCCTGTTGCCTCCCTCAACCTTCTGCTGATTTCCTTGTGGAGCTCCAGCGCACCCTTATCCCAAGGACCTAGTGTCTCTGTGCCAAAAATGTTTTTTTTAACAGTAACTTATATAGCGTCAGTCCTCTCAAGGTAGGTAGACCAATGTAGGTACGCAGAAAAGTAAATAAAATCGTCCTAAAAAAGCTATAGGTATAAAACAGACCACCTTTTTGCTAAACCAGAAGTATCTGCCAAGAAGGCTGCCAAAGGTGCCAAGTTTGACTTTGGATTCTAACCAACTTACTGATGTAACTTAGCCATGTGAGATGCCGTATGAGATTTGGCGTTATTATGTTGTATGGAATTTCTTTATCGATTCAGTTTTTGAATATTTTTCTAAATTTCCTATAACTGACTCGACAAAAAGAAAACATATAATTATCGAACCTGCTTTCAAAATTTCACGAGAATCGGTTGACAAATGTGAACAATACTTTTGCTTATTATATTTTGTGCAAACTTCTCCCTTACTTAATTATAGATTTTTCTAAGCCGGGGAGTTGATCTGGGGACGGTGAGAGAAAGAAGCTGACCAGGACAACTCCTAAACTACTCCAGATAAACACATCATGTTTGGGCTCATCGGAGCCATCTCAACAATTCAGCAATAAAAGCTCTCATAAATATCCGTCGACCTAAGTGGTATGGGACATATTTTTGAATAAGGTGACTTCCTGAATTGGCGCGGCGGGATCGATATGTAGCACTTTTAACATCCGCCGCGGAAGGAAAACGAGGGTTGTTATAAGTTTGACATGATGGCCACGGCCACTTTCTACCATCGCACTGCTCGCCATCGGCATGCATTCTCACACCATTAACATAACTGGCAAGCAGACACCGTAGCCTATAGACGCTTGCTACCCTCCACTCACCCCCCTCTCTCCCCCTTCTCCTTTACTCCGATGTATTTATCTACCAGCAATGATTTATTCCGTTGCAAAAATCAATAAATCGATCATCCCTACGCGGTCTCTCGAGAATCCGAAGGTTAACAACGACATTACACGGGGTGAAGTTGTAGACCGTTGAACTTATTACTTCTAGTTACGCCAGCAACTATTATCAACGTCGAAAAGGCTTATAAATCTCTAGGAGATGAATATTTAAGCCGTTGTGGTGCGCGGTATATAAGAAAGTAAGCCGTGTTAATAGTGTTACAACAGCTGATGTGGGACGGATGACCCGCAGACGATTGATCGCGCAAGGTTTGAGCACACCCACGCGATAGTAGCGAATTTATTAGCACGTTGAGTGTTGACTGTTGTGAATTAGTAGGGGTCACGCAGATTTAGATATTAAATCGCCTTTAATCATAATTAATCTTTAATTATATTTTTTGTTTCATGGATAAGCACTTTACGAGTAGAGCTTGACTAGCGACCCGCCCCGGCTTCGCACGGGTGCAATGCTGATACTAAATATACTAAAGAATGTCTTTATATACAATATATATATATATCCCTGCTATGGCCCTCCATAGCTATGTCCCTGCCTTTATATATCTGTAATATATTCGAAAATGATGTTGTAAAGGGCCATATTGATCTATATAAAATGCAGAATGTAAATACATTTTATAGAGTATACCTTAAATAAGGTACTTAATTGGATAAGGATTAATGCTGTGTTGCTTAAAATCGCTTCGTAATTAAACCATAATTTCACGTAAAAAGTAAAGGATAAAAATGGTTATTGTGGGTTAATCCTAAGAGATAGATGTATACCAACGCGGACTCTATTGTAGACCTTTTCAAGGTGTATAATATTGTAGTACATTATTTTGATCTATCTCGTAGGGTTCAGCCAGCGTTTGCAATGTAAGACGACAACACATTATTATGCATGTATTATACATATAAATCTTCCTCTTGAATCATTCTATTTATTAAAAACAAAACCGCATCAAAATCCGTTGCGCTGTTTTAAAGACTTAAGTATACATACGGACAGACAGACAGCGGAGCAACTTTGTTGTATACTATGTAGTGATGATAATGTAGTGATTACCTACTTGCAAAAGAATTAGCATACCGCCAGCCAGATTTTGGTTTGGGGAGCAATGGGGTCGTCATCCATAGAGAGGAATATTTTTCTTTTATAACTCGGCCTACCTAAACAATATAATACTACGACCCAATCAAGTTATATTGTTGATTCATATTATTTTAGTTTAGGAATTTAAACATGTAACATAAATAAATCTGCACAGAGTTAGATGTTTAGCAAAGTTTGCCCAAAACAGCCATTCACGAAGACAGTCGTGAAACAGCCGTTCATTCTCTCTTGCGAGAAGGATATAAACATGTCTCGGACACGCGGGCGACGTGCACCCGAATTGAGGGTTACCTATCACACCTAAGATTTTTTTAATACCGATTATTGAAATGCCGAAAACGAACAGCTGTTTTTCATTTTTTCATTTGTCCACAATTTCATTTTCTATACCCATTTTCTATTGACAGCTTTCTGTATGGTCACAATTTTACTTACCAGTTGATTTAAAATCCCATAGATTAAAATTCCGTACATTTATAATAAAATACCGTTAAGTCATTATCTAGACCTAGATACTTCTCAAGATAACAATATTCGATATTGACCCGCCAGCAAATCGAGAGAGCGCCGCTCCGCGGGGCTGTTACTTTCCCCTCTGGAGGACACCAGGTAGCGAAGGAACCTACTTGGGAAAAATAACTGTGACGTTGAGCAGTTCTGACACGCCAGCGAGTCGATGGCTATTGTCTGCTCCATCAGGACACAAGGTAATGAACGAAGCTAATGGATTCTTTTTAATTCGGCTTTACATATATTTAAAAGTATGTATACAATTATGGAAAATGTCATGTCAACTTTCCGTAACATCGTAAATATGAAAATGTGGCTAACGTATAACTTGACAAATGTAAAAATTTAGAAATGTAAAACGGCGTTTTGAGTTGCGGGCAGATTACATTCTGGTAAAATAAATTTATAGTATTTCGAATAGTTGCAAAAAAAAAACTGGATTACAAAAACCCGGTGAACTGTGTTCGGACAAATTACCATCGCAGCCACTACGAAAAATATTTTTTGTTTGCGTATAAGCATTTTCCTGTTCACTATTTTAATGTTAAACAGAAACCGTGAACCAAGTTCTTCGAGAAATAAACAATAAACCAAAAAACGGAGCCGTCTCTGTGACCTCCCTGGCCTTCCTCCGAGGGGTCGTGACTTTTACCTTTACTTACTTTGTCTCCTAACTCGTCCAAACAAAGTGCCGAAGTCAAACTTTCTGCTTCCAACCTTTCCACAATCATTCGTTGCCCGGGCCATGAGGGGATTCTGAGCTAATAATTCACTTGTTATTTCTTATTATTATTACCAATATCATTTAATGTACTACCTTTCTAGGTGCGTACGCTGTAGATGTATGCACACGTACGACCGCCAATCATATAGTAAGCGGCCTCGACCATGATCGTGCACTGAGGATTTTCCCCTTTCCGAGCGCGCCGGTGGTCGATTTATGACCTCATGTAAATTTTATCACACAACACTTTGTCATATTCGTCATAGATATTTATAGTTTCATTTGATATAGGCGACATGAGAGTGTAAGGTATCAGACGACGCTGTCGAGGACGGAGCGAAGTGGAGAAGGAAGAGAAGAAAGATTAGTTGAGAAATGCAACCAGTAGAAGAGAACTGCAGGAAATCCGTAGATCCGGACATAAGAAAGCATTTTTACCGAAGCTGAAATGGAGACCTTCCTTTTTTTCGAATCAAGCTTCAATCATAGCTGAAATCCTTTTACAAGTAGCTAGTCATCCTGAGACGCTAATTTAGAGATTAGAGAGTGTTATGGATAATGCTAAGGCGACTTCCTGACTTGGCGGGGCGTGATCGATATGTCATAGGTATTTTGTTGTTTGACGTAAGCTTTGTGATGTGAAATTTCCTCACTTGACGAATTACTGTCAGTATTACGTTTGCGCAGTACTAATACGATGCGCAGAAGTGGGGCAGTACTGCATTGATATTGGTTGACACTGACAGCTGACAGTTTTCTCATATCATATCGCCTCCGCATCGATAAATCAGGAAGGCGCCTAACTAAACAGAAAACGAAATTCCGGATTGTACGCTTCAAAACTGGTACAGATCTTACCAATACTTCCAATTACTGGATATCTTGGGAATGACTACTTTTACATATAGACTGTAAGTATTTTGCAGTGTCGCTATGCCGATGCCGGCCGCTTAAGAGTCGCCAGTATGCTCGGTTGAAAAAGTTTCATGTCATTCTAGCATGGCGTTTTAAAATGAGAGCGAAACTACGTTTGTATGGAGAATCGAGCTTAATAGACGATTTCTTCATGTTCCGTGTAATGTTTATTTCTACCTAAGCTTACCTTTTAAGTTCTATTACAAATTCGCATTCTTTGAAAGGCAATTTAGTATGAAACGTGGGTTTAGCAAAAGGTTTCTGCCAGCATGCAATAAGTATTGCCAAATCACTTAATTCATAAAGAATTATTAGCTTTAATACCTTGTTATTAGGGTCTGTTGCAATATCATTTCTTTTTTATTGACGATCATGCGAAATCATGTTTCTTATGACAACAATACTCGTTTGTCAATTTGTATCACATACTTATAGCAAAAAATTTATAGATCTTAATCTCCGACGCGGAACCAATAGAGGGATGTTATAATAAGTTTAACGTATCCGTGTTAGTCTGTCTAACCGTATCACTTAAACGCTTTCCAGTAATGGTTCTAAGATCTATTTTATTAAAATCGGTACAGCCGTTTTTGAGACATTGAACTTTGAAATGAAAATGTCCGGGGTTTCCGAAGTTGTCAGTTATGTTTAATGAACACATAAAATATGATTAGGAATGCATAAGGTTAGCGACCCTGTCCGAGGCGAAGATTTGGTGCTAACTATTATTTAGGAACACGGTATTTCGCCAAAAACGCTCAGTTAGTATGAAGTTCGTAGGGAAATTTGCCTAATGACCTCACAATTTTCTATGGTCAAAGTGCGTCCTTTTTTCCATATTTATGTAAGTATTTAAAATTCCTTAAGCTGCATAAATACTTAAGCTAGTTGGATAAATAAGTTCGATTTTTCAGGTAACGTAGAAAAATATTTTTTGGTGCTGTGTTGTATACATATTGAAGTGTAAATCATGGATTTTTACCTTTATTAGTAATTCAGTTCAGGCCACCAGCACAAAAAACCGCTTTGAGTAAAAAATTGAATGAGGTGTCAGCGCATAATTTAGTGGTTATACCCAGTCCGTCACATTTTGAGAAGTTATTGTTTAATTTTATAGACGCCGCGCACGCCGCCGTGTCGCCACAATGCGCATTCACAACGTTTACTTCTTGACAACGCGCCCGAGCCCATCACAACTCTGACCTCGGAATACACCCAGAACCCACGACTCGCGGGCTCAAGTTATCGAAGGGACGAGTGATGCATGTCGTGACAGGTTGTGAACCGTACAACAGTATGCGGAAATTCGTTAGCTGATACTCAAACCATAACCCAGACACGGGGACAACTCTACAGCGTATCCTTGCTAAATTATGAAACGAAGAATGCAAGTTTTAATGTGCGCATTCCAGCGGTAAGTGTTTGTCGGTTTTTTTATGCACCAAGGGAAATTCAAGAAAGATGCTAGGCTTATTGTAATTGGTCCGGTCCATGCTAACTCTTGGCTTGCGGGTTGGCGATCGCAGTGTTTCCACCGCACTCCAGGGATGCTGCTGCCCATCCCCCGGTTGTCTTGGTCGTAGTTTTAGGACATACTCTCGTCCGATAAAACGAAACCTCTGAGAAGGTGAACTGATGAGGTCACAGACCACTAAAGATGAGGTGATAAAGGTCGCGGGAGTCCGCAATGCGGGTGGCGCAAGACCGGCCATTGTGGCACTCTTTGGGGGAGGCCTATGTCTAGCAGTAGACGTCTTTGGTTGGGCTGATATGATTTATTTGTCAGGGGTAGGTTAGAATTTCAGACAAAAACAAACAACACCTTTGCGTTTGAGAATGTAAGGCACCCGGTACATAGTCTTGGCATGCAAATATTAAAATTGAGGGTACGTAAATCTTCCAAAACTTACGAACATATGTTAGGCACAGCGACAAGCAAACTATAAATCTTTTAAAACGCTTCGTACAATTTCATATATTTTTTACTCTGACTACCTATTCGTTTCCATTGCATCGATGTCACGGACTTAAATTGTAACATTTAGATGATATAAACTTTAATAATACCCCACAGTAGCGACACATGTCATGTATGTACGTATTATGTTTGTTATTCATGCACTAGTAGAGCGACATTTACTGAATTGGAAATATGTTGATCCTTTCCGACTTCAATGTGACAAGGGCATTTGAGATATATGCGCATTTAGAAAAGCATGTTTGGAACTGCGAGTAAAGATTATTCCTATAAATACGTACACACGGCCTTGGAAAGTTATCACAAAAAACTCCAACACAAATAGAAAGCTCACCATCATGATGAGACCCTCATTTAGAGAGTAAGGTATAGAAAATGCTACTAAAATATTTTCCGAATGTAAAGTATCAATCCTAGGAGGCAAAAGGTAGGGACTGAGTACTAAGCCCAGAAGCCCAGAATTGCTACCGCGAACCGAAAACGAAATATATGCCTCTATGTCGTACTTGCATATTCAAACGACAGAAAGGAAAATACATCGTTTTCAGTTCGCGGTAGGCCCTCAGGGCATGCCGTTTTATGTTAGAAGAAATGGTAACAAAAACTTCATTAGCTAAGACAAGTATTTTTCAAATTGAGTGAATGTATGTTTCAACATAAGTTACAGATAAAATAAACTAGTGATAAATTAAAGTTCTAATTACACGGGGACCTTCCATGTCTGGATGGAAGCCTTTTTTATTTATTTTTTCGTGGGGAAATGCCTTTACGCATCCCGCCTGGTCGGGGGAGCCAGGACGGGTATGACGGACTCCCAGGGACCGCCCGGACTACCGTCTAAAAGCCCACGGTGTTCTTCTCGCTGTTTATAGTGGAGCCACGGGAACGCTGACGCACACTTCCGCGACTCCACCAGCAGCTGTCCATTGATTGGAACCATCACGGGGAGGGAATCAGCCCTCTCCCGAAAAACTGTATTAGTGGCGTGCCCGAACACCCGGCACACACTCCGACTCGAGGACCTTATTCCATCGGGTGGCGAACGTCCCCGTGTCTGTCATCCGGAGGCCCTCTTTAAGGCGGGAAGCGGCGATCATAGGCCAACTGCCTGCGCCCGACTCTCTTGCGGCGCATCGGGTGGGCTTCTGCGTCGACCTCCCTGGCGCGCTCGGCTGCCTCCTTCTCTGGTATCTTCTTCGCAAAAGGAGGCCACCGATCTGGATGGAAGCCTCCTCCATCTCATGCCAGCTGTGTTTGTAAAAATATTGCACCTGTATTCTTAAGTCAGATGTGCGCACAGACACATGATGGGCGTCAGTTTGAAAATGGTTTTACTCTATCGAAATGGAATGTCAATGTACACATGTTTTGAATGAGTAACTACTGTAACTATGATTAAATAATTCAATTATTCATATGTTATTTAATATTTTGGTTAAGTCCTTCATACTGTCGCCCTCTTTCTTAGAAACCTATAAGAGTTTAATGGTTTCAGTGAGCAAAAATCGTGGAATGGTGACTGTATATTGCCGTATTTAGCGATACACATTATTCAATACAAAATATTTTAACAGTAATTTAATTTCGGTCAGGTGCTGTGAAATAATTTCGGTATTAAATTCAAATCAATGTGCTTAATAGCGCGTCGAAACGGTACTAGTTATTTATTATTCAAGGTGGCACTGACGGTCGAAATGCAGCGACACTCTTCACATGAAAAACTGTTCGATAAACAATCTGGTTTTTCTAGAAGGCCATAGGCCTGTTGGATGTTTATTTGCAAAGAAGTAAACAAAATGCTTGGTGCCTAACTTACCAATCGACATCTATTGTAATGTTTTTTAAACGATTTTAATTTATATCAGTTTTGTTGTAAAACATCGCTGTATTAAATTATAAGCATTTAATCGCTTATCCCCCTAAATTATATTGCTTTACAAACAAGATACATACATTCTAATTTACCGGCATTCTAGTTTAAATAGGCTTATGAACGTTTTTAAATAAAGGGTTGTAAAATTGGTGTAAAAAAAACCTGATATTTCAAATAAGCCGATTGCTTATTGGTATTAAATTCCACTGAAATCAAATTTTATCTATAAAAAGGTCCTTCGACTCATTGTTTAATCGTCAATCGTCAAATTAGGGTTAGGGCTCATAATGTCCCACTCGCAAAATGTCCCTTTGTACCTTTCGCAAAAGGTCCCTTTTATAAATGTCCCATTATCAAAACGACCTCTCTGCAAAATGTCCCGTTCTCAAAATGTCCCGTCACATAAATCCTACGCCCCGTTCGCAAAACGTCACTTTCGCAAAATGTCCCGTTCGCAAAACGTCCCTTTCGCAAAATGTCCCGTTCTCAAAACGTCCCTTCCGCAAAATGTCTCGTTCGAATACGTTCCTTACTCAAATCTTGCAAGTTAAATTTGATCCACTTTCCGGTTTCCGATTGAGCTGAAATTTTGCATTCATGTATAAATCGGATGACAATGCAATATTATTATAATATAGAGCTAATCGGTTGATGGAGCTGGAAGGTGGCCATAGGAACTCCGTAATTAAACGACGCAACCCCATAGAGTTGGGCTCATTTGATTCGTCTCAATGAGTAGTTGATGGTGGTATACAGAAAAGTACAGTCGGAAATAAAAGCTTGTACCAATAATGAAATTTTCCACAGAGACTTGTTTCTTTATTTAAACAAGTATTTTGCAGGCGGAACATTTTGCGAACGGGACATTTTGCTAATGTGACATTTTGCTGACGGGACGTTTTGCGAAAGGGGCTTTTTCAGAAGGGCCATTTTGCGAAAACAATGGGATTTTGAGAAAGGGAATGGGGTATTTTGTATAAGGGACCATTTGCGAAAGGGACGTAATTTTGGTGGTGGGACATTTTGCGAGTGGGACATTATGAGCCCTAACCCAAATTAGGCTTAGTATAGTTAGAAGTACAACAACGTCTAGACCCTTTGTTATGTATGAGACACTAGCTGAGGAAGCAACTGGAACTGTTCAGATGAGAGCGACAGAGTCTTTAAATTTATCCTCCCTGCAGGCGGCCATCCATGATGGCCGTTTAGATCAGTGGCGTAGCTATGGTATGCAGCAGGAGCGGTCCGCTCTGGATACCCATTTATAGGTTGGGGGCAGCGGTCGTCCATTAAAAAGATCCTACACCTGCAGAGGAAAGGGGGGAGGGGGTTACCACGGTGCGGAGGTATCCATAACGGAACCCTCCGTAGAAAAATTGACTTATTCCATAAAACTTTTATTCTTTAGATGTTAAAACATATCTAGTATATGGAACTTCTCGGCAATCACACGCTTTTAATTAGCTAGTATTACAAAACTCGTATCATTAAGGAAAATTAAAAACTTGATTTAAAGTGTTTGGCAATGTATTCGGCATTCTGGTAATCACGGTTGATTGTGGCTGTATTAAACCATTATTTATCGAAATTTTTGGGCAAGTCAATTACTTCTGGTATTTTTAGTGATGGTTTGAATGGTTTTTAATGTTTTTTGAGTTGCATAATACTCACCTTTCCGATGATCGCATGATGCCTTAATTTAGTATATCTATGCATTACTTATTTTTAATTGAAACATAGATTTATCGATACGATTACAATAAACTTCATTAAAATATTAATGTATCCTATCGATTTGATGCCCTGGACATGCTGGCAGTTTATCAGGTAAAATATACCAAGATTGTTTTAACCTATTTCACGCCCTTGTGCTGAAACCTTAGCTTATCGGACGTGGGAAACTAGTGTGCTACACACATTGAAATATGTAATAACGAAAAAAAGTCTCTAAAATGTTTAAGAAAAAATAAGGCTAAGTATGTTTATGGACAAGGGATGCGTTATGCATGTCAGGCGATTCTAGTCCTAGGCAAATTACTACACATCATGATACAGAGTGTTTGGTTCATCATTTGCCAAATTGAAATGGCGGATAGGTGGGGTCATTAATTTGCTATCTCCTAAGAACACCAAAAATTTTTTGGGCCCACGCAATTTCATATGATTTTTTTGAGGAATCTTATAGGTTGTCTCGCTACATCCGAAATTTAAAGTAAGGGGTCGAGTCTACAATTTTTATTACAATGTGCAATGTTGTACAACTCGACTGTTGTTAAAATTACTAATATTAGCCTAATTTGTCGCAAAATTGACAAATTAATGATGTTTGTGAAGGTTTAGATAGCAACTCGTCACATCAAAAATGTTTTCTAACTGGTCACAACGCAAAATGCAAAATTATTTGTTTCAATCCGTCACATGTAAATTTAGTTCTACTTTTATTTAATCGTATGGCATTTATTTACGAACCGTGAGATCTTCGAGAAGACAAGTACGGTTTTGCCAGTTTTTGTTGCACTTTTAGCACCACCCAGGGGTCACGTGTAGGGTAACGGTGGGTACTCCCTACGGACGTGGTGCAACTTCGACCCCCCTTTGTCAAGTGAGTGGGTAACTTGACTGGTAGAAGTTCTCAAGCCGCCCGAAGGCCTCTAACTTGGCTTAACGACTGCTGTCGTAGACAGCAGCCGGGATCAACGGCTTAACGTGCCTTCCAAAGCACGAGAGTTAGTTCTACTTAATTGGCGTCTTAGTTTTGTAGCTATTGGTCACATTGAAAATCTGTTCTTATTCGTCACCCCGTCAAACAGTTCTAACTGGTCACAAGGCCTCAGTTAGGTACGACGACGAGCGAAGCGAGGAGGAGTGTTAGTAGAACTGCGACCCTACAGTGCGCGAGCCGAGCGAGCGAAGCGAGCGCGCCGCGGCAGCGGCCGGCGAAGCGCCAGAAACGAACCTATTATTCTAGTTGTGACCAGTTAGAACTGTTTGACGGTGTGACGAATAAGAAGAGATTTGTAGTGTGACCAATAGCTACAAAATTATGATGTGACTTAATAGAACTAAATCTTGTTGTGACGAGTTGAAACAAATAATACTGCTTTTGGCGGTGTGACCGATTAGAACAAAATTTTGGTATGACGAGTTGATTCCTAAATCTTTGTGAAAGGTTTTTTAGCATGATTGTACATTATTGAAAACTAGCAACCGTACTTGTCTTCTCGAAGATCACACGGTTTGTAAATAAATGCCATACGATTATTATTATCATTAAAAAGCGAATAGACCTGAGCACTTCTAAAATAATTTTAAGAACTGTGGTATATGCGCATGATAAAGAAAACAACGTCCGTTTGTATTGAGGTTTAAGAATGATTCACAGTAGACCATTACGTGTCCGGGCCGGCCCGTTTTCTATGACAGCAAACGCAACGGCCGGCGTATTTCTCTAGAAGAAAACGGGCCGGCCCGGACACGGTACGGTCTACTGTGAATCATCCCTTATTCCGACACTAGCCGTCATTCGCCGATACCCACTCCCCTACGCTAAATTGCTATATTTTTATACTAATGTAATGACAATATATTAAATCCTATAATTAGGCTTATTTAACCTTCACTGTTGACAGGGCGGGCTCGGGGCGCACTGGCTTGTTGTGGAGAATAAAAACTTTCCGGTGAATCCCGGACAGTAAGATTGTCCTCCAATATTTATTCATTATTAAGAGTCCCCTGTACGCTCGACCGCTCAGATATGGCGGATCCCATTGTGTATACAAAGTTTCATGTTATTTCAGCATGGCGTTTTAAAATGAGAACGAAACTACGTTTGTATGGAGAATCGAGTTCGGTCGAGCGTACGGGGGACTCGTAATGACTGAATGAATGTTCACAATTTTAAGTTTCATAAAAACTAATTTTGTATCAAATTATTCAATTCGATTTTATGCAGTTTAAACGTTATAGCAAATGTTATTATGATATGAGTTATCTAATGTAAGAATTATACTCGTAAATGCTGTATGAAATTTATGAATTTTATGATTTTTATTAATCGATTTAATTAATCGTATGGCATTTGTTTTCGAACCATGACATCTTCGAGAAAACAAGTACGGTTGCCAGTTTTGTTGCACTTTTAGCACCACCCAGGGGTCACGTGTAGGATAATGGTGGGTACTCCCTACGGACGTGGTGCAACTTCGACCCCCCTTTGTCTAGTGAGTGGGCATGGGCAACTTGACTGTTAGAAGTTCTCAAGCCGGCCGAAGACCTCTAACTTGGCTTAAAGACTGCTGTCATAGACAACAGCCGGGATCAACGGCTTAACCAGCCTTCCAAAGCACGGGAGCGCTCAGTTAGTAACCACTCAAAGCGGTCACCCATCCAAGAACTGACCTGCGCCCACATTGCTTAACCTCGCCTATTTATTTTATGATAAAAGATTTTTTATGGTAAACGTATGCGTTTCGTGCATAGGTATTTCTTCGAGCGTTAAAACCGCTGTGATTTCTGTGGTTGCGTTATTGACGACAATTTTAGTCATCAATAATATGACCACTGAAATCACAGTGGTTGAAACGCTCGGAGAAATGCCCACGGTACATGAAATTGTGCAAAAAATTATGTGACAATAGCACCGCACAGATAATTTTCTGCCAGTAGGTACAGTCAACAGCAAAAGCAGATGATCATTTTAGTACCTTGTCTCTTTTACTACTTTGGCGTATCGCAACCGTCTCAGAGGGCCTACCGCGAAAATCGAACTTCGTGTCGTGCCATCCCTTTCACTCTCGTGGTATACACTATATGACGGAAAGGGACGGTACGATACGAAATTCGATTTTCGAAGTTCGCGGTAGGCCCTCAGTATTGTTACGTTGGCATAGATAACCTCCAGTACGTATAGTCTGTGTACGTTAGTGCGACAAAGTACTAAAATGATCATGCACATTTTCTATCGACTGTAGAACGCTATCGTGTGCTTCTTATTGGATTAATCTAAAAGCTGTCAAATACAGCCCAGTAATAATCGAGGCTGACCTCAACGCAGTCTGCTTGTCTCGCAATAAGGTTGCAGATCATACCCATCTTGCGAGACGTGTCAGATTAATAACTAAATAAAAATTTACAACAGCCCACTGTCGCTTATAAGATGCATGTTGCATTTCCACTGATGCAGTTACTGTTACTCAAGCATTACAATAATTGTTTAGTGATTGATTCGACCTTCAACTATATAATGTGACAGGCGGAGGATTAGCAAAACGAGAGATTAATCACGGCATGTGGGATTATCGGCTGTACATATTATAATAACAAACATTATTCAGTGTAGGTCATTGGAATTGACAATTGGCATAAAATCTCGAAAAAGAATAAATAAAAAAATAAAAAAATTGATACAGTATCTTATAGACACCTAATTAAATATTATTTTTAATTTTTAAATCACAAGTGTTTGTTATACTGGCTGTAACAAGTAATAGGAGCAAAAAATTAAATGGTTTACTATTGAGCTCTCCAGCAATAATTTCCAAGTGATTAGAACTAAAAAAACCGGCCAAGAGCGTGTCGGGCCACGCTCAGTGTAGGGTTCCGTAGTTTTTGTAATTTTTTCAAAAACTATTCAACCTATCAAGTTCAAAATAATTTTCCTACAAAGTTTTTATAAAGTTCTACTTTTGAGATTTTTTTCATATTTTTAAAACTTATGGTTCAAAAGTTAGAGGGGGGGGGACACATTTTTTTTTACTTCTGGAGCGATTATTTCCGAAAATATTAACATTATCAAAAAATGATTATAGTAAACCCCTATTTATTTTTAAATACCTATCTAACAATATATCACACGTTAGGGTCAAAATTAAAAAAAAAAATCACTCCCCACTTTACGTATAGGGGAGGTACGCTAATAAAATATTTTTTTCCACTTTTTATTTTACCACTTTGTCGGCGTAATTGATATACATATTAGTACCAAATTTCAGCTTTCTAGTGCTAACGGTCACTGAGATTATCCGCGGACGGACGGACGGACAGACATGGCGAAACTATAAGGGTTCCTAGTTGACTACGGAACCCTAAAAAAGAAGTTTTAATTTTTTTATGCAAAGTAGTTTTTGTGTATGAATAAATAATGTGGGACAATCTTGCACAAAAAGACCTACATAGTCCCGAATAAAGCTTGTACTATTGATACTAGACGACGATATACATACTTATACGGGTGATTCGGAAGACGTGAGCAAGATCAACACTACGGTTTCAGTAGATCATAAGCTACTGCTTCGTGCCACTATTAGTGAAATTAACGATCATTTATCTTTGGTGTTGAAAACAAAACGTTTTTAATTATTTACGAAATTCATGGTCACTCTACAATCAGAATACTTTAGTCAAGTCATACGTGTCAAATTGAATGTTATCTGAGTCCGATTACTTTTGAAATATCGTATCTCACTCAATGTGACAATTTACTTTCTTCGTAATCAAAGTGCTGTCATAACAGATAGAGGTTTAATCTTTATAAACAAGTTGTTGTAGGGTGACCATGATTGTAGAGAATTAAACTTTAACTAAACAAAAATTAAAATACAGGAAATGGGTATGGGTGTTTCACTTAAATACAATGGTGAACGATTCATTGCCATTTACTATGTATGTAGTGTTGGTCTTGCTCACGTCTCCTGAATCACCCTGTATACATAGATAAAGACATACTTAAATACATAGAAACAAAAGAGAATACATACTTATAGAACATATAGAACATCCAAGACTCAGGAACAAAATATACGTCTAAATACACAAATAATGCCGTGACCGGGATTGAACCCGGGACCTCCGGCTTCGTAGGCACGGTCTCTACCCACTGAGCCAAAGTGGTCTTCAAACTATTATATTGGTATTTTAGTTATATTCTTAATTTAGAGAGATACTCATAACTCTTTATTTCAAAACACAAAAATTGATAAACATACTCGTACTTTCTAAAATCCAAAACCAAACTAAAAAAAAAATGGAACTACATATTATGAGTCATAACATGATGCTACCTCAAAATGAGCATTAACTGCTTCGCTATGTCTTGGCGTCATAATTGTCATAAATTACTTGGAGGTCATAACTTTGGATCAAAATTTATCCGAAATAAAAAAAAAGCTTTTTGGACACAAGAAATGCAGATGGTCTAATGAAGCGTCCTTTTAACTTTTCCTCCTATTATATGCCACACCCCACGTAGTACGTGTGTACTATCACATGTCATCATGTGAAAGACTTCATTAATAAATAATTAACATTTAAACGTATGAGTAATAGCGTCGATAAGTGTTAGTTAATATCGTCATTGCAATGAGTAGAATTCAATTACGTAACGTAAAACAGAGAGGCAGGTCTGATCCGACATCGACGTGGTGAATATTAATTTGTTTGTTAACAATTTTGGAATAGTTCTCTAATGTGCCAAATATGAATGTATTCATAGTCACTTCTATGAATACATTCAGATTTTCAGGGATTTTCTATAACCTTAGCTGCAGAGGTCAGACTGATATTATAAAACCGGAAGGGTAAACGTAAATTAACTTTATTTATCTCGAACTGTGATACTAAAAGTGATACGTGTCGGATGTAATGGAGAAAGTTATATTATTAATCGTGATATTAGGGCTTGCGGGAACAGCGCCTAAATTGACTCTAAATAATAAATTATTACGAGTACACTATCCTTTACCAGTAGCGCGGTTTATAAAGAAATCGCTAGAATACGAAGAAGACATTTATTTTAATTTTACGGAGTTCCGTAATATTTAAATAAATGTCTTTCGGGTGATTGTATTTATTGGTTAGTTAACCAATAAATACAATTACCCCACAGAGGAACATCACGTTACCACTGTGGACGAATATATTCTAACCTTATTCAGGATATTGCCAGAATGTGATCACGCTGCTGGATATCTAGTTATATTACTTCATGGCATCTACGACAGTTCAGATGCGTGGATTCTAGCTGGACCACAGAATGGTTTTGGGTACGTGCTAGCCAAGAGCTGCTACGACGTTTGGGCCACTAACCATAGAGGCAACGTGTACTCAAGGAAACAACTCATATATGATCTAAACAAAGATCCAGAGCACTGGAACTACTCGTTTGAAGAAAACGGCTTCTACGATATTCCAGCGATGGTTGACTACGTCATTTTAAGAACTGGACTTTCGAAAGTGAATTACATCGGCCATTCCCAAGGAACCACGGATTTCTTCGTGATGGCGTCTCTGAAGCCTGAATACAACGCCAAAATACAGCTTCCAGTGCATTTTGCTCCTGTATAGTCTACTTGAAAAACATCGGTATACCGATTCTGAAGTTCCTAGCGCCTTTTGCGGCCAGTTTTAAGGATGTTCTGGACAAAGCTGGCCTTTCCGAGGTTCTAGCCAAACACCAATTAGCTCACGTGTTCATGGAATACTCCTGTCATTTCGATCCCGACGCTGTTTGTGGAACAGGTTTGTACGTCACTACACTACATGATATAAAAGGATCTATATCTTTGAGAACTTTGAGCGTGGTTGCAGGAGTATCGACTAAAAGTTTAGTGCATTTAGTACAGTTAATATCATTACAAAAGTTCCAGCGATACGATGAAGGAACACTGCGGAATATGAAAAGGTATGGCACATCTCGTCCACCCGAGTATGATCTGTCTATGGTGACTGTCGCAGTTCTCTTAATGACAGGACAGAATGATTTTCTGTCACCATTGGAGGACGTTAATAATCTATCTACAAAATTGCCGAATTTAGTAGAAAATCATATGTGGGGTAAGAATGTTTGGAAGTTTGAATTCCCCAAGATTTAGGAATATTTGAAGTTATTCAACTCTTAGTACTTCAGTTTTATTATTACCTGAACTTATTTTCACTTAAAGCACATTAATAAAATACGTACATTAAATTATTATAACAAAAGAAGTGTTTTTTTTTTCATAATCTAGATACAACATAATAACGTCTTCCGTTAAAATCGAATGTGTACCTAATCATCATACTCAATACATTTTGGTTTATTTTCCGCTAGTTGTGTATTTTTTTTATTGAGGTATACCCTAAAGAGTAGGCAGGTACTGTTAACCAACTCGTATTGTCAACTCATTTGCTGTTATATTTGACTATTATTCTTTCTTCTTTTTTATTTTTGTAGTTGCGCCGTTAGTACGATTGAATTGCAGTGGGGAAGACGACCTGGAGGAAATTGAGGGATCTATCTATACATAATCATAATCACAGAAAATGCAGTTATGAGCTCCAGTGAGATAAGAGCAAAAGTCCCATGATCCAACCTATTCAAGTGCGTGGATGGTGGATGGAGGAGATTTTTTGTATTTCCAGGTTATATACGTTATATCCAGCCGTATACCTATGTCAGCAGCTACGATGAAAAGTGTTTGGTTCAGAAAATAATCAAGCGCGTCTCTGCATAGATTTAACGCGCCTGTCCGACTTGTCTCGAACGCTTCACTAGATCCTTTGGCGCGGCCTTCAAACAGGTCTACAAATTTTTATCGTTCATGACCAAACTACTATACAAGGAGTGACCGTTCATGATCTACTTAATCAAACTGAGATACAACGTAATTAAAAATAGTCTAACGATCATTCAAAGGAGACTTCTTTAAACTTGGCACTCATAGCCTATCCACTGTTTGACAGCGTTTTCATTGCATGATAGTGGAATCGGTACAAATAATGTTAACTGAAATTATTAATTACAGTTAATAACTTTATTACATAGACATTTTAGAAATAAATCTGTACAACTTTGGATCTTATTTCCCTGTACTGGCATTGTACGGTGACGTCATATGTTTTCTTACCAGTTCTGAGCGCAAATGGTAAGAAACAGTAGTATTAAAGTTTAATTACAAAAATTACTTCTCTCTCAACTCGTCTGGGACGAAATTACGTAAAGTCCGTTAACTCTCAGAATCACATTAGTTTTTCGGGTAAAATCGGACGGAATTGCGTGATACAAAATAACAAACCACGATACAATACAATGACTCGTTATTGCACACCTCGATTAAGGGACATAGACACAGTACATTAATAACAAACAGAAGAGGCAAACAAAATGCGGTCTTATAACTAAAGATATCTTACTGATTTAATCGCAATCCAATAACGTAACGTTTTGTTATCAAAAATTACCTCCGAAATAATTTTAACTTCTGATTCTATTTTATTTAAGATATGACAAAAAGTGAAATATTAAATTCTGAGCATGCTATTCTGCCATACTACTTCCGCTGCTGACTGCGGATGGAATCAGCCAGCCCAGTGAATCCCAGTGGCTGTAACTGGTCGGGAAATTCAGTACCAAATGTGGCGACCGTTAAGGTCCAAGAGAGGTCCATTTTCACAAGCGTTTTCCTTCCAGACGGGTTTGAAGACCAGGTAGAAACCAAGTAAAAAATATAGCCAGAGCGTCACGAACAACAAAACAAGTAAATTTTTAACAAAAAACACCGACTCCAAACTTTGCCAGACCCCATCCTCTAGGTATATAATTTTAGGAATTCCTTTGATTTTTACAAGACCCCGTCATCAGATCCAGACTTGGTGACAATGGGACCAGCTAGAAAACACACCCTTTCAAGTAAAAAAAGAAATTTTGAAATCGGTCCATTAGTCTCCGAGTAATCGGTGAACATACATAAAAAAAATATTCCGAAGTCGGTTAATGAAGCCACTTTTCTAAATATCTGTGCGTATCAGTGTTGCTACAGGAAGGAAAAGTCCCCATAAATGGGGTGATTCGTTCAAGTTCTCTATTTTATTCGTAGAAGGTAAAATAAACCAGGATAGGCTATAATAATAATCATCATCATCATCATCATGTCAGCCGAAAGACGTCCACTGTTGGACATAGGCCTCCCCCAAAGACTTCCACAATGACCGGTCCTGCGACACCCGCGACCTTCACCAGGTCATCAGGCCACCGTGTGGGGGGCCTGCCTTCGCTACGCCTTCCGGTACGTGGTCGCCACTCGAGAACCTTTCCGCCCTAACGGCCATCGGTTCTACGTGCTATGTGCCCCGCCCACTGCCACTTAAGTTTAGCGATTCGGAGGGCTATATTGGTCACTTTGGTTCTGCTGCGGATGGCATCATTCCTGATGCGATCACGCAGAGAAACTCCCAACATAGCTCTCTCCATTGCCCTTTGGGTGACTTTGAGCCTTCTTATGAGGCCCATAGTAAGCGACCACGTTTCAGTGCCATATGTCATCACTGGCAACACACACTGGTCATTTGGACTTTTGTCTTGAGACACTGCGGAATATTGGACGAAAAGATGTGCCGTAGCTTCCCGAACGCTGGCCAGCCGAGTCGGATTCGACGATTAACCTCTTTCTCGAAGTTGGACCTACCTAACTGGACAGTCTGTCCTAGGTATATGTAATCGTCTACAACTTCGAGCGTAAAGTGTCCGATTGATATAATAATGATGATGATGAATACTAGTAACCGTTAAGTCACTAAACGTAATGGGATACTCAGCATCCTATTTTGAACCCCTGAACTATTTTGTGTGAAATTCAATAAATTTCAAAATAAAGCGTTCCGTTTTGGTAACAGAATTGAACTATCTATTGAAACTGCAAACAATGTTTAAATATGTATTCAATATGACAGGAAGGACTGTCAACCTTAAGCGGGTTGACTGTACTACATGCGTATTTAATTGCATACTCATTTTTTTAGATTAATACAATTACGGCATTTATAATGACGGTGTTTCTAATTACAGGAAATAAAAAGGCCATGTAGAAATGTTAGTATACATTTTATTGAAGAACAAAGCATTTTTAACTAAAGTCAGTTACATTTTAACAGACCCTAAAGAAACAGTGAGTTGTATGCATTTTATTTGGTAGTTATTGAATGAGAATCTATTTAAAAAATGAATCACTATCCTTTCAGTGCGGTTCGTCACTTCATCTAAGCTAAGTGGTCGCAAACCGGCACATCAAATTAGCTGGTCGTTAACCGACCTATCGATCTACAGTTGGGGTAACTAAAAATCAATATTTTTTGATTTATTGCACGCCCTGGTGTTATTTTTGCACCCCTTAATCACGCAGGAGACCATATTTTCAGTGTTGGTTTTTGATGGTATGTGACAGCATGTCAACATTGTACTGAATAGTTTTGGCTTTGGTTTTGGTTTGTGTATGTGTGAGTGAACGTGTATTTACTTAGTGGGCTTGGTTTTGATGGCTTCAGTAGGTTGTTCGTGACACTCCGCCTATAAAATTAAATTAGTCATAGACTACATAATTCACGAAAATACTCGGAAATAATCTAGCTGCTACTTAGTGCTATTCAAATATTTACTTACATACATGGGGATTTAACAATGGACGCTGTCGTGAATGTCGTGATGCCATTTATTCCATTTTCCAACAAGCTTTATGCGACAGAGCGTTTTTCAAGGATTCATAAAAATATGCTATTAGACTATGGTCAATATTCCAATTGAAATGAACACATAAAATCTACTGTATTAAAATCTACTATTCCATAGGTAGCCCAACTTTAACGCAATGCAAAAGGTTAGAACATCGGCCCGGAGAAGAACGCACCAAGAATGCACAAAGTCCTCATTGCAAGGACCTTTTACTAATAGCCGTAAGTACAATTGGTTTCGGTGACACAATAGGATAGGTTTCGAGAAATAGACCTCGGTGGCGTGTGAGCTGCCTTTTAAACAGTTTGCCAATAAAGCGCAACGATGCAAGTGCAGGTGGATGACAACATAACATTCAGTTAGCGGGAAGACTCAAAGTGCAACGACCATTTGGGTTGAGTCCAAACTTTTGGATCTATTGAGGCTTTTAATTTGTGTAATAGTCTAACCTTGTACCCATATAAATTATACAATAATGTTTCATATCACAGCGGAATCAATTGAATTGTAGACAAATTAACCTTCTATAAAAGTTTATACTTTGAACAATTACCTACCCACACTCGTGAGACAAAAAATACTGTACTAATATTTCGGACATCGCAGAAGTTAACTGACTGTCTTAATCGCTCTGTATTTTTAAAATAAAAATAATGCGTGATGATTTCTGGTTATTTCCTGATGTTTCGTATCATCATCATCATCACTCTCTTCGTATTCTTAATAAATATTGTTAAGTAACCTTTTATAGGACACGGAGACATCAAGTTCAGGCGTGGTTGGTTCATATTAAGTTTTATGCCTGAAATCTGGTTTCTGCAAAATTCTAAATACTAGACTACCAACATTTTGCCACAGTCCGAAAGAAAACAGCTTAATGCTAAGTAAAATTGGTGTCTTCTACCAACACTACAAGTAAGGAGGCAATAACCGGTTGTCTTTAGAAATTAGATACAAAATATTTCTGCAAATATTAACTTTATTTACGCAATGAGTCTTAAACTAATTACAGAATCAATTGACATTAAATATAGTTTAATAAAATACTAAAACTGGTTCATATTTAATTAAAATAACATTAAAAAGGCTGCCAGATTTGGTCCCGCGGTAGCGCACCCATCTTGCAGGTAGCATTCCCCGCTGGATTGCAATGTGAATCCTTTGCGCAAAAAAGCTACCGCTCGTTTCCTCGCTTAGACGATACACTTGTATCTTGTGGAGTCTTCTACTCCACAATCCCAGTGACTGCACTCCACATGCTATAAAGTCGTATTGGGCGCTGATACAGCTGTACTTACCTGCCTATAGATACTCTCGAGCGCCAGCCGCTGCACCAGCTCGACTGCTGGTCGCCAGGAGGTAGAACGCTGACACTGTGTCGACGCTCGCTGGTGGCGGCTCAGACAAGAGCACGGCTCATCCTCCAAGGGATCAATGACATCCCGTCAGAGCGCTTACCATCGCTCCACACGATCTAGGGCTCCATACAGAGCCGCGGGTACGTTTGGCGTTGGTACAGACGAGCGCCCTTCGTAGGATGTCACTGAGCGAGGCATGACGGGATAGGCGGCTGGGTACTATTGTGAGAATGGTAAATAAAGCAGCGGTAGGAAATTAAAATTTGCAATATGACGACTGACTGACGTAGACTGACGCTAACGTTAACGCATTCATGATTTGGAATGCAGGCAAAGACGATGGTCCCAGCTGTCAGTGAAGTAAAAAGGTTTCAAGCAGAACTTTTTTAAAGAGAGAATTTATCCCCTCATTGGTCTAGAATCTACCTAATCGGTCTAGTTCCTCCACTGCATTCGAAGGTGGACCCTACTGAAAATATTGCAGCACTGTATTATTTATACGCAATGCGAGACTCTTACCAAGATTCAATGCAAGTGACAGTGAAGCCGTAGGTATTAGTTTCAGTCGTAAGTCGCAATACCACGCCGTATACTTCAGTCAGCTAAAATTATTATTCTTAAGCAATTCCGCTTAGGATATGATGTTAATGTTAAATAAATATTAATAGAACTTAATTGTCTTTAACGTCACATCATCACGGAATTAAAGAAGCACAAATGCCATCTTCGATTACCTAACTGGCCCATCGCCTTTGTGAAATATGGGACGAATTTTTGAATATTTATGTACCGTTCAAGGTCCTGTGTATAGATTTATATTCGAGTCAACGTGTTTAAATAATGGTATTCCTCGTACATCATATATTATGTAAATGTCATTACGAAAATGCGAGCGCGGAGCAAATCAGTTTGACGAAAAGATACGGTGATTTACTTTTCGAGCTTATCTCCAGAATGTTGAATGAAGAACATGTTTACAACGCTGACGGTACATGAAATTGAAATGTAATCTATTATCTTGATTAAAATCACAAATAACTTTTAAGAAATGAGTTTGTTTTTAGGCAGGCCACACATAATTTTCTCTCCATAAGTCTTTTATTAGGTTTGAATAAAATATGCGATGAAGCATCGTTGCGTTGGTTGCCGAATACGTTGATAGTTTCCGGACACTGGTGGTCCCGACTTCGAATCCCGGTCAGGGCTTATAAATTTGATTTTGTTTCTGAGTCCCGGTTGTTTTCTATGTATTTATTATCTATATCGTCCTCTAGTGACCAATAAATCCATTAATATTTACCCATAGTACAAGCTTTGCTACGTTTGGGTGTAGGTCGGTTTGTGTAGGATAATCCACAAATATTTATATTTTCCAATATTCTCGGGGTGTTATTAATAAACCACTCATCCGTACCTCTCACCTCACACCTCAGCCGCTTTTATAAGGAAACTGTCAAAATTTAACATGTTCCATATAAAAAAGGGTGAGGTGTGAGGTAACAGGTGAGGACGAGTCGGATTCTGTATTAATAAGAGGGCAGGTACGGTACATCACTAACTCTATTTCGGCCTATTGGACACTCTTGAGAAGTAAAATGTTTTACGAAACGTAACGTAAATAAGTATTCATAACGCGGTCAGTACGCACCACTGAGCCAAAGACCCGAAATGTCGCAAGTTTTCTCAGCGGAAATCAAAACAATTGAACTGGATAGTTGCACCAAACCTACATGTACCGAAATATGTCACGGTCCATACCGGGCGTGGCCCGGTTACGAGACCCACTGCGGTCCCAATGGGCAAAAGTGTCCACAGTAACGGAAGCGAATGTGAGGCGATTCGTAATGGCAACCTATTATGACGTGTGACGCTACGGTATTATCAGGAGGATATAGGGCAATAGTAAACTAGACCTGCTGACATTTTATCTATACTAATATTATAAATCTGAAGAGTTTCTTTGTTTGAACGCTCTAATCTCAGGAACTCTGGTCCGAATTATATATTTACTAATTTGTGTTGGATAGTCCATTTATCGAGGAAGGCTTTAGGCTATATAACATCACGCTGCTACCAATGGGAGCGAAGACGCGGACGAAGTCGCGGGAAACAGCTAGTATTTCATGATATCAAAGATTTAGTTCATGAGTTCTCACGTTTTAGTGCTCAAAGTCAAGACGTCGCTACACTGCTGGCTCGACCGCTTGGAGAATATGGGATACGATCGTGTACTAACCTGGTGGGCTGTTTCAGGTACCGCTGGAACGAAACCTCACCGAACTGGCATGAAAGGGCGCAGAATAGGGAAGAGTTGCGTTCTCTTAGGTCTAGCTAATCTTTGGGTCATTGAGGCAACGTAGTAAGTTAATGGAGTAAGTACACATACACACAAGCGTAGTATTAGCGATAACACGAGTTTTCTAAAGAGTGTGGTAAATGGTAAGTATTGACCATGACGCACTCAGTGATAGACATAGAAAGCTAGTGAAAATGCACTAAAGTCGAAGTTGTGCAGGCACATGTTTCAATTGAACCGAAAATGATGTAGGAATTATCTATAACATCCATCACGTTCCATCCATCCACCCACGCGATCATGAGGAAAAAATTGCATCGTTGATGGACCATATCCGAAAGAGTTTAAATAGCATTTTGAAGGTGTTACCGGATAGGTACAATTGTCCCATCTTTTGTCACTGGGTGGGACATATCCAGGACTTTAGTAAGGTACCTTAAATAGCCGTGATCTGTGTCCCACTATTTGGTGTAATTTTCTTTTATTTCATCTTAAAATTAAACTTACATTATAATTATTAACAGAGACATACTTTCATATATCTATTCATTTGTCGGCCTGTTTAGCCTAGTTGGTAGTGTCACTGCCTCCGAAGCCAGAGGTCCCGGGTTCGAATCCCGATAAGGGCATTTGCTCCTGAGACTTGGATGTTTTCTATGTATTTAAGTATATATCTATTAAATATATCGTCGTCTAGTACCCATAATACAAGCCTTATTGAGCTTACTATGGGTGTAGTTCGATTTGTGTAAAAAAATTGTTCAAGTTTTCTACTGTAACTAATCCGATATGGATATTCATCCGAAATAAATTATTTTAGATTTGAATAGAGGATTGATAACCATTATTACGAATTCCCAACATTACGACAACATACTCGTACTTATACTAGTAGACAGACGTCTGCCTTTCACAACAAAAAAAATACTGTGTCAAAGAGACATAAATACCATAGACAGGATTAGATAATTAAATGTCGAGGCGTGACCTATGCTTGTTAAGCCTCAGACATCGATCATCATCATTCTTAAGCACGGGTAGGTATCCTTGCATTCGGATTTAACAAGTAAAGATAAAATTATAGCATACGTCTGATGAGTAGATAGTGTAATATACCAATAGTCAAGCACAAATTTTGACAGTCAGTTCCTCTGGACGATAACTTGTAAAATGATTCAGAAATTTATACCATAAAGCCCTGTAAGCAACTATGGACGTATAGAAAATACCGGTAAATATGGTGGTGATGGTGGCGAGTCGGACTTGCGCACGAAGGGTTCCGTACCAACACCTCCTAATCAACATTTAAACAATACATACCACCATACAATACATTTAATCAAAAACGACCTTACGGCACTTAGGCCCTTTTGTTTAGGAAAGACAGTTTTTCAGCAATAACTCAAAAATCGTTAAACCTATCTTGTTCAAACCAAAAATCGTTGAAAGTATTTATTTATTTACATCATCTTTATTTTTTTCAGAATTTTAAACTTCATAGTTTGGAGATTAGAGGGGGGGGGGCGTTTTTTACCACTTTAACAGGTAATATCTCGCCAACGGTTGACTTAAATGGAAAAGTTTTCTCGGAAACTCTATGTCATTTTTGAAGGTCTATTCCATATACGCACCACACGCCTACGTGCATTTAAAAAAATTGAGCCCCCCTCCCTTACATGTATGGGATGCCCCCCCAGTTTAATATTTTTTTCAAAATTTCACATCATATTTCCATAGCGGTTCATAGCATACACTTTCCTACCACATTTAACGAGTAAATCGGCTGTGACATACGGACGGACAGACAAACAGACAGACATGACGAATCCATAAGGGTTCCGTTTTTTGCCATTTGGCTACGGAACCCAAAAAAGAAGATCTTAACTATACATATAGACCATACTTTCGATTGCTACATAACCTTTCATTATACTAGCTTCTGTAACTTTATTACGTTCCAAACATTCGCACTACCTACAGTTTTGAATTACTCATTCAATGATTCATCCAGCAGAATGCGGAGAGGGAAGAAATTAACTTTACTGGCCTAAATGCTATGTGGCAACACAGACAATGAATTCACATCTAGATAAATCTATTCAAAAATATTATACTGGGTATGTTCTTGTCACTGTATAATTCATACTTACCTACCTGTGTCTAGTAAGAAAATAGAATTCAAAATTACATAATCAGAATATTATACATTCAAAAGTGAGTCGGTAATCATAATCTTTTCGTAGCCAAGAAAAGTCAGGGTCGCCACAGTTACAGTTGACTTTTGAGAGAATTTATGGTTAATCATCTTTGTTCTAAATATCAATAGTTTAATTTATTCATGATCTTGTATTCTAGATTCTGATTAGCGGTTGGTTACAAGTTGAAGTTGTAATAATTATAGCCAGAGAACTAAATCGTTTCTTTTCTCATTAACATTTTTTAGACGCGGATCTGTTTTACTTAAATTGCTTGTTAAAATAATAATTATCTCTTGGAGGAGAGGCGATGAGACTTCATGACTTGACGTCACACTAGATCAAAGTACAAAGGCGAACTTGTCCCAATTATGCATATCTTCTTGAAATCTTGACCATTAACTGTACAAAAACGTTATTCTATTTCTTTTTATCGATACATAACAATCCTATTGGAAACTTTTAATTTACTTGAAAAACACTCTTAGACGATAAAAAATATGTCAAGTTCGAGTCGGACTCGCGCACGAAGGGTTCCGTACCACTATCTATAAAAACGGCAAATAATCACGTTCGTTATATAGAAGCTCCCTTAAGTATTTATTTTATTCTGTTTTTAGTCCTTGTTGTTGTAGCGGCAACATAAATACATCATCTATGAAAATTTTAACTGTCTAACTATCACGGTTCATGAGATACAGCATGGTGACAGACGGATAGACAGACGAACGGAAAGCGGAGTCTTAGTAATAGGCTCCCGTTTTATCCTTTGGTTATGGCACCCTAAAAATATTGCATATTTTGATCGATTCTTTTAAGTCTTTAATATATTTTTCTCAAACATGCAATGAAATATTGATGTTATGTTCCTTATAATAGGCTGCGAAGTAGGACGTTTTAGGTGCGGCTAGGACAAGGGGTCGTTAATGGAATTTCATACAAATTTTGCCGGCCTAGGCTGGCAAAGTCCTCTTTTTTAATGTCCATTCCACATAAATTTGTGGCACAAGCATTATGACATTGAGCCACTATGCGTATGAAAAATAAAAACTTTGTTTTTTTTTGTGGTTTATTTCATTGCATGTTTGAGAAAAGCACTATACATACCTCGGCGGGAAATACGGGGTTGCCCGCCTCAGACCTATCCGGCCTCGCTGTGCTCGGCCGTCTATATGTCTTCGGCAGGCAACGCCTTTCGTCCCAGCCTCTGTAGTAATGTACTATACATATTAGTTTGAATATTTTTGTAATCAACAATTTGGAAACACGAGAAAAGTTGTACACCCTATTGTCCAATGGCTATGTCTCGTTGTCTTATAAAAGTTATGAATAGATTGTTACCAGACGGAGCTGCCGCGAAAATCGTTTATTCTAGCATTTGTAGATATTAATGAAATTGTGAAAAGCTAATAACAGTAGCATGTATCGGGCAGTAATTAGCAGTATTATCCAACCATTATAACCACGCGAATTGAGTTATTAAAAAGAAACTACGTAGCTTGAATTTCAATCCCGTAATTTGGAAATGCTGACTTTTATATTGTAGGACAACTACTGGTGGAACTATTAGTGTTTTTTTTAATGGTATGGCATTTATTTACGAACCGTGAAATCTTCGAATAGACAAGTAGGTACGGTTGCCAGTTTTTGTTGCACTTTTAGCACCACCCAGGGGTCACGTAGTAGTAGCGGGTGTAGGGGCGCTAGTCGGGTAACCTCCACGAGTGTCTGGGCTCTTCCAGTTCCCCTGGACCCTCGCGAGTCTGGGGGAAGGGGAAGGGTTCCGGCCGGTGCGCCCTGGAGGCAACGGTAAGTGATTCATCTTTGGAGGGATCGCTTACCGGTGTTACCAATAACCCGGAGATGGGGTCGCTCTGGGTGTTCCTCTGTTTAGCGGAGGACACTCCAGATGCGACTAATGGGGGGATGCGGGATTCCGCATCAAGGCGTCGCATGACACCCCAGGTGCGGCGAGAGGGACAGGCCATGCCGTATGCCTGTTGAAAGAATTACGGACCCGTAACCCTGACTTCGGCAGAGGGCCACTATAGTCGGGAGCGGGGGCTGTCACCGTCAGGCCGGGACCGGGTGGTGGCTGCGAGGGAGAAAACCTTTATAAAAAGTTACAAAGGGACCTGAGGGAGTGAATCCGGGGTTTTTCACTCTCTCCTGGCGTGGAGGTCCTTTGGTCGGCAAGTGTGTGGTGTCGCCCTGCACGCTTGCCGTCGGGTGGGGGGCGCAAGCCTCTACCGAGAGGGGACAGCTTCGGCTGTCGCAGCAGGCGGTGTTTGCGGTTGTGTGCCTTGGCGATCCCGTGTCACCGCCACTAATGCTGTGTGATGGGCATACCGTGGTGGTTTTAGACGGTAGTCCGGGCGGTTCCCGGGAGTCCGTCATACCTGTCCTAGTTCCCCGGCTAGGCGGGATGCGTAAATGCATTTCCCTAGGTGAAAAAATGGGGTCATGTGTAGGGTAACGGTGGGTACTCCCTACGGACATGGTGCAACTTCGACCCCCCCCCCCTTTGTCAAGTGAATGGGCAACTTGACTGTTAGAAGTTTTCAAGCCGCCCGAAGGCCTCTAACTTGGCTTAAAGACTGCTGTCGTAGATAGCAGCCGGGATCAACGGCTTAGCGTGCTTTCCAAAGCACGGGAGCGCTCAGTTAGTAACCACTCAAAGCGGTCACCCATCCAAGAACTGACCTGCGCCCACATTGCTTAACCTCGCATACCGAACGCGGTACGCGGGCGCCGCTGGGCCACGAACGCTCAACTATTAGTGGTACTATAGTGGTATTGACTAGAGTATGTTCGGTTTTGCAAGTTATATCAGGGCACACGACAGATATACGTACACTAGGCAGTTAGAAACACTCTCACCCCGGGCATGGCGTGGATTCATAGCTCTATTATTAAATTAAACTCGTTTATTAAATTAAACTACGTACACTGCCGACAGATGTCTAAGGCGAGAGTTGTGTTAGCAAATTGGATTGGCCCAGAGGAGATAGGGCCAGTTCCCTTCATCCCATTCTTCGCTACTCTTTAACGTCTCGCACCTTTAATGCCGCGCTCCCCACACTCGCGGTCTGAGTTCCTACGTAAATTTTAGAGATAAGAGCTTCATGCGGTCATACACATATTTAGTTTCACGACTTTCCTATGGACATATTGAAAGTTAAGGGCTAGGACTAGAAAGCCTCATTTTTCCTCCGTTTAATAAATCCATGTGAAACAGAACTTACGTGCACAAAAGCCGTTATATAACTATTGTCCACAGGAGTGATGTCTTTGGTTTTTCAACCGTGTACGAGTATTACCCAGGATACGGTTCCTTAAAGATCAAGTTTGCTGAGTCATGTTCACTCCCAATGTTCAGGTATCATGGATCCGTACGCAGAGAGTTGCTTACAATATTATAATTACTACAACATGGTGTTATGTACAAAGCGATACGCCACATAACATAACTTAACAATACACGGTCACTGACCTCAACTGGCATTTGGACTCTTAAGTTCCTCGAACTAACAATTTCAATAAAAGTCATCTTTGAGAAAACACCTTATTTGGTTAGCCTGAAGATTGTTTTTGCAATCATGCAACAATAAGATATAGGAGCTTGACAAGGTAATTAGCCTATTTATTCTTTGACTCATACTTACATTCACTTACACGTCGAAGATGCTTTTAACGATGCGATAACCCAACGCATCTTATAGCGTCGCGTACTTGAATCTATTTGCGGATTATATATTTTATTACCTTGCGAATTTGCATTAAAACTTTCTTCTTCTGCGTAGATAAAGGAGTCTAAGCGACATTTTCTTCCATATTCTGTAGTAATTATTTGATTTTGAGTTATTATCTAACTTGGACTTGCCACTGATAAAGTGTAGTTCAACTGGTAGCCATTCAAGAAAGTGGTCTTCCGTGATACCCAACATGAGCATACCTCTCATTGGAGCGCTCGTGGCCCAGCGGCGCCCGCGTACCGGGTGCGGTATGCGAGTTTAGGCAACGTAGGGGCAGGTCAGTTCTAGGATGGGTGACCGCTTTGAGTGGTTACTAACTGAGCGCTCCCGTGCTTTCGAAGGCACGTTAAGCCGTTGATCCCGGATGCTATCTACGACAGCAGTCGTGAAGCCAGGTTAGAGGCCTTCGGGCGGCTTGAGAACTTCTAACAATCAAGTTGCCCACACACTTGACAAGGGGGTCGAATTTGCACTACGTCCGTAGGGAGTACCCACCGATACCCTACACGTGACCTCTGGGTGGTGCTAAAAGCGCAACAAAAACTGGTAACCGTACTTGTCTTCTCGAAGACCTCACGGTTCGAAAATAAATGCCATACGGTTATATATAGCATAGGTACCTCTGAATGACAATCACACGATTTCCGCCCGGGTGCCACACGTGCTACTCACATAAACGGGAATCAAGGGCTCACCGTGCCTTCGCACAAAAAGTCCACATGCATCACGACCGATCATAAAGTGTCTTGTCATCGCGACAACGCTGCTTAGCTTTGGGACTGTCATCGTTCCACGGGTATCGCTAGCCATAAATTGCATCTAAACTACTATTATCTAAAGCTTCCAGCAGGCATGTGATGGTTGTAACACTTATCGTCGTGGATGAGTCCCCCGTCACTCTCGCACTCGCATACTTGTCATAACGTGACGAGATGTATTATCCACGACGATAAGTGATAAAATGGCAACCATCATACGCCTTCTGTACGGTACGGTCGTGCCTTTCGGAATATACCTAGCACCCCGTCAAACGAAGTCAACGAATGAAACAACGAAAAAAATGGGCTATTAAATATGGAAATAAGAGAGCATGATTTAATGAGCCATAAAGATGTAATAAGTATGTATTCTATTCAGTGTTATATACGAGTTAGAATATAATCCATCAGTTCGTGTTCAATACAAGATACACGTAAGGCTCACTCAACCCAGTTTGACGCCAGACAAGCTGTCTTGGTTTCCCCGTAATGGCGTAAGAATAAACCACGTTTTATTAAGTTTTTGCACATAAATTCGAGAAATATCCGAAAACTTTCGTAGATTTCCGTGGCTCTGATGTTATCGCTGGCAACATTATGTAGTCCGCAGCCAAGCAGCCCCTTTGAATTCCAATACGTATTGCGTCACACCTCTCGTTGTTTGTTAGTGCGTATTGAGATTATGTACCAATGAATCCCCCTGGACATAAGCCCTTTTCAAACTTTCACATTAGCTTGTTGCCAAGCCTACGCAAAGCCGTATGTTAATACAGGATCGTAGCTCGTCGCACCTTTCTGTGGTCGGAAGTTTACTCGCTTCCAATTTATTTGCGCGCCTCGAATTCCAATCAGGTTTCTGATTATTCAACTTCGTTCAAAAACTGCGTATTTAAACCCTTTTAGGTTATAGTATCGTGTTGCACGGTCAAGTGACGTGTTAAGTAGTTGAATCTGGTCAGCGATGAAATAGACAAAAAAGCGATGTCAAACATGGTTAAGGGTACCTAAGTTGGAGATAATTCAAGGAATACGAGTTTTTAAATATCTTAACTTTTACTCAACTGACTGGGGGGCGGGCAGGTGCTTTGGACGCATACATGGAATAAACGACTCTTCAATTACGTCCATATAAGGATAGGACTGCAAAATGATGAGCCGATCAATACGGTGTGTTGAACTGAACGGCCTTATTCTTAAATGGCCAAACCAAACCAAACAAAAAATCAAACCTATTTTAACTACAATACTTTAAAAATCATTTATTTTTATCTTTCACTAAACGCAAATTTACTAAGTAGAGAAAATATTGATTAAATTTCTAGAATAGGTACTTAAGGGACATACTCATTTAATCGGGTGCATTTGCTAAAAAAAAGGATATTTTCTGCTCGGTAAAGTCTTATGCCTTTAAGGAAATAAAATTACCAGTTTTGAAAAATATTTTTGTACAAATGAAGTGAACAATCCGTTTTCATTGGGAAAACTCGGAATACGACTAGTCCCAAAGAAATGCCAATCAATTACCGTATTATTTAACATATGTCATGTCAAATGGCAAAATACTACCAGTTTTCATTCTGACATTTGACATTGACTAATAAAGTTCACATTCACATATATGAACGTGTCAATCATTTAACCCTTTGAACGCCAAGAGCCTATAAAGTGGTCGTGTGTCGTCGTGCCCACCATGCCAAGAACCACTAAAAAGGTCGGAGTGCCGGTGTACTTTGATCATGAAAAAATCAATTATGTATTGTATTGATTGGTTTAAACGTTACATAAATTTTTGATACCTTGGCGTCTGAGTGATCACTTCAATCAAATATCAAAATAAAAAAATCAAAATCTAATATTTATTCGGACCCGGGTATGTCCTATAACTACGACCAAGACCACCGGAGGATGGGCAGCAGCATCCCTGGAGTGCGGTGGAGATACTGCGATCGCCAACCCGCATGCCAAGCGTGGCGATTATGGCAATTACTCCTCATGACATACACAAACAGGCCACGGCCCCGAGGTTCCGGCGACCCCCGGTACCCTGGTTCTGGTAGCGGCCAGGGTACTAGCGGGGTCAGGGGTGCGAAGAATCTCCGGTTAAGATCCGGCTACCACCACCGACGACTCCAGGCCCTGGCAACATACAACACACGAACACTGCGGACCGACGAAAAGATAGCGGAACTGGAGGAAGGATTGAGCAAGTTGCGTTGGGATATCGTAAGGTTATCTGAAGTCCGAAGAGAGGGGGAGGACACGATAACCCTGAAGTCCGGCAACTTGCTCTATTTCCGGGAGGGCGACCAACAGTCCCAGGGAGGTGTCGGGTTTATCGTCCACAAATCCCTCGTGAACAACGTGGTGAAGATCGAGAGTGTGTCGGCTAGGGTGGCGTACCTTATACTCAGAGTATCCGAGAGGTACTCGTTGACGGTCATACAGGTGTACGCGCCGACCTCGGCACACTCCGACGACGAGGTGGAGGCTATGTATGAGGATATATCAAAGGTCATGCATAGTTCCAAAACCTACTTCACCGTTGTTATGGGGGATTTCAACGCGAAACTGGGCAAGAGAGACGGCGAAGAGCCGAGAGTGGGGCAATTTGGAGTTGGAAGTCGGAACCACCGGGGCCAACTACTGGCTGGTTTCTTGGAGAAGGAGGGACTCTACATGATGAACTCCTTCTTCAAGAAACGCGAGCACAGGAAGTGGACCTGTATGAGTCCCGACGGTGCAACAAAAAACGAGATTGACTTCATCATGTCGACGAAGAGGCATATATTCAATGATGTCTCTGTGATCAATACGGTTAAAACCGGAAGTGATCATCGTTTGGTAAGGGGCACATTGAATATATGCGTCAAGCTAGAGCGCTCTCGACTGATGAAGTCCACGCTCCGTCCAGCAGCAGTCCAAATCCAAAACCCCGAGAGCTTTCAGCTGGAACTCCAAAACCGTTTCGATTGTCTAGGCGGCGATGTGGACGAATTCAACGACGGGTTTGTGGAAGCTGTCCATAGCATTGGGTCTAAGTTCTTTAAGGCCCAACGAACTCAAAGAGCCACAAGGCTCTCTATCTCCACTCAGAGGCTCATCGAGGAAAGGAATGAGATGATTCTGCAGTCTTCAGTCGATGCGAAATTATACAGGCAGCTCAATAAACAGATCTCTAAGTCCCTTACCCGCGATCTGCGCCAATTCAATACAAATCGTATTGAAGAGGCCATCGAGCAGAATAAGGGCTCTAAAGTTTTCTCAAGAGATCTGTCTATTGGGCAGAGCCAGCTCGCCAGATTAAAAACTGAGGATGATAGAATCGTTTCGTCCAAACCTGAGCTTCTGAGTGAGATAGAGTGCTTTTATGGACAGCTATACACGTCAACTAGCAGACCCGAATTTGGTCTGGCGGAAGACCCTAGAGCTAGATTAACTCGGCACTATACCGAAGATATCCCGGACATCAGCCTGTACGAGATTAGAATGGCTCTTCAGCAGCTGAAGAACAACGGGGCACCCGGTGAAGACGGAATTACAGCTGAACTCCTGAAGGCGGGTGGAAAACCGGTCCTTAGGGCCCTTCAGAAGTTGTTCGACTCCGTCTTACTGGAAGGGAACTCCAAAGGCAATTCTTCAAAAAGGGTGACAACTCCTTACTGAAGAACTACCGACCCATCTCACTTCTGAGCCATGTCTATAAGCTGTTTTCAAGAGTCATTACGAACCGTCTCGCACGCAGGCTAGATGACTTCCAGCCTCCCGAACAAGCCGGTTTCCGAAGAGGCTTTAGCACCGTAGACCACATCCATACGCTCCGTCAGGTTATACAGAAGACTGAGGAGTATAACCTGCCCCTCTGTTTAGCGTTCGTGGACTACGAGAAAGCCTTCGATTCGATTGAAACGTGGGCTGTACTACAATCTCTCCAACGGTGCCAAGTGGACTACCGGTATATCGAAGTGCTGAAAAGTTTGTACAAGAACGCCACTATGTCAGTCCGACTCCAGGACCAGAACTCAAAGCCTATTCCGTTGCAGCGGGGAGTCAGGCAAGGAGATGTTATTTCTCCTAAACTGTTCTCCGCTGCACTGGAGGATGTTTTCAAGACTCTGGACTGGAGAAGGCTAGGCATCAACATAAACGGCGACTACCTCACTCACCTTCGGTTTGCTGACGATATAGTAGTCTTGGCTGAGACCATGGAGGATTTAAGTACAATGCTCAATGACCTCAGTAAAGCCTCCGAGCGAGTTGGTCTAAGGATGAACATGGACAAAACGAAGATCATGTCAAATGTCCATGTCGCACCAACTCCCTTAACAATCGGACACTTTACGCTCGAAGTTGTAGACGATTACATATACTACCTAGGACAGACTGTCCAGTTAGGTAGGTCCAACTTCGAGAAAGAGGTTAATCGTCGAATCCGACTCGGCTGGGCAGCGTTCGGGAAGCTACGGCACATCTTTTCGTCCAATATTCCGCAGTGTCTCAAGACAAAAGTCTTTGACCAGTGTGTGTTGCCAGTGATGACATATGGCACTGAAACGTGGTCGCTTACTATGGGCCTCATAAGAAGGCTCAAAGTCACCCAAAGGGCAATGGAGAGAGCTATGTTGGGAGTCTCTCTGCGTGATCGCATCAGGAATGACGCCATCCGCAGCAGAACCAAAGTGACCGATATAGCCCTCCGAATCGCTAAACTTAAGTGGCAGTGGGCGGGGCACATAGCACGTAGAACCGATGGCCGTTGGGGCGGAAAGGTTCTCGAGTGGCGACCACGTACCGGAAGGCGTAGCGTGGGCAGGCCCCCCACACGGTGGACTGATGACCTGGTGAAGGTCGCGGGTGTCCGCTGGATGCGGGTGGTGCAGGACCGGTCATTGTGGAAGTCTTTGGGGGATGCCTATGTCCAGCAGTGGACGTCTTTCGGCTGACATGATGATGATGATGAATATTTATTCTGCAAATAGGCCACAAGGGCACTTTTACGTGTAAAAGCGTGAATTTATACAATTTGAAAAAAAACTGACAATCTTACTCAATAATAATGATTAAAAAATATACTGATTAACAATTAAATGAAAATAAATTTACAAATATTAAGGACGTATTGAATACGATCTGTCCGAATAAACACAAAGTACTTAAAATTAATTTAATATCTCAGAGATGTATATGGTCTCTGAGCATCCATATGATGGCGTTCAAAGCGTTAATACGATAATTGATAGCCACTTTGGGGCTAGACGTACTCCATTAGTAGGTACTCCGAGTTTTCACGATGCCAAACATGTATGTACCTAATTGAGAGAAAATTACACAACCAGTCAAAATACTTTTAAAAATAACTCTTGATTATCGTTACTTCGACGTATATTGCATCAACCAATAATACCGCAATCGTTTTATTGAAGTATATAGATTCCGCGTCAACTTTACTTGTGGTAAATGTGCAAATATCAACTTTCCCTGGTTAGTTTGAATAATTGTCTCGTCACTATGCCGTGGATGTCTCATCCGAACAATGCGGTGTTTAGAACATTAGGTAATCATTCGTTTATTTGCCTGACTCATACAACTGATACTAAAGAATAATGTTTCGTCTAGAGACTGCATACATCTCAAATTTATTAGTTACTAGCTTTTGCCCGCGACTTCGTCCGCGTAGAACTCGTTCTCGCCTTAGAATTATTTGTTTTCCCATACAAATTTTCTCAAGCTGAAATGGTTGAATGGCGTCCAAAAGGACACCAGGACCTTAGGGGTGTATTCTCTAGAAATCCTATAGTCCAAACGAATGAAAAAGTGCTTATTTTGGAAAATCAAATGTACCGATTCTAGACGAATGAATCCCGTCAAAAAATAACAATTATAATGATAGAAGTCTCGCTACGTAGTTCTACCGTAAAACGTAGTCCCAACAGAGCGAGTTCTTCATGTAAGTATTATGGCCAAAGGCCCTAAACAGACCGGCAAGACATGCAGGCCTATCATTCCAACAGATCAGGCTCCTCATGCAAGGCTGAGGGCCGAAGGCCCAAAGCAGAGCGGCAAGGCACGCGAGACCGAAGGCCGAGCGTCCCAACCGAGTGGGTTCTTTACGTAATGATAATGGCCGAAAATGCGAAGCAGAACGGCAACAAATGCGAGACCGAAAGCCGATCATTCACACACAGCGGCCTCCTTATGTATGGCTGAGGGCCAAAGGCCCGATGGGCGCGCCAAGTCAAACCAAGAGTGTTATACGCGATAATGAAGGCGTGGTGGAGGGCGGTAAGGCACGCGAGGCTGACGCCAGAGCGTAGTTATACACACTATGTATAGGTTATTTAGGACAACATCGTGTATCTTATAAGCGACCATAACGGCCGAAGGCCCTAAATCGAGTAGTAAGGCACGCAAGGCCGTAGTTAGTTAATAGAGCGGCTCTTTAATAAGGATGAGGGCCGAAGGCCCGAAGCTGTGTGTTAAGGCACGCGAGGCGGAAGATCGAGCATCCCAGCAGCGGGCTCTATAAAGCTGAGGGCCAAAGGCCAGAAGCTGAGAGGTACGGCACGCGAGGCCGTAGTTCGAGCATCCCAACAGAGCGGGCTTTTCATATAAGGATGCGATGGGCGTGCCGAGTCAAGCCAAGAGTGTGATACGCGATAATGAAGGCGTGGTGGAGGGCGGCAAGGCACGCGAGGCTGACGCCAGAGCGTAGTTATACACACTATGTATAGTTTGTTTAGGACAACATCATGTGTCTTATAAGCGACCATAAGGGCCGAAAGCCCCAAGGAGAGCGGCAAGGCACGCGAGGCCGAAGGCTGAGCGTACCAACAAAACGGGCTCTTTACGTAACTCTAAGACCGAGCATCCCAACAGAGCGGGCTCTTAATAAGGCTGAGGGCCGAAAGCCCGAAGCTGAGTGTTAAGACACGCGAGGCGGAAGATCAAGCATCCCAGCAGCGGGCTCTATAAAGCTGAGGGCCGAAGGCCCGAAGTTGAGAGGTAAGGCACGCGAGGCCGAAGGTCGAGCATCCCAATAGAGCGGGCTTTTCATATAAGGCTGAGGGCCGAAGGCCCGATGGGTGTGCTAAGTCAAGCCAATAGTGTTATACGCGATAATGAAGGCGTGGTGGAGGGCGGCAAGGCACACGAGGCTGACGCCAGAGCGTAGTTTTACACACTATGTATGTATAGGTTATTTAGGACGACATCATATGTCTATCTTTCTTTCGTTATCTATCTATTTATGTGGTATAAGTGAATGAATATTAAGTAATCCGCAAAAGTAATTGGATTACAAAGTTACACATGTAGATTTTATATCTAGGACAATCTAGAACGGGACCGAAATTTGGGTTCAGGGTCACAGTTAGGTACTTAACCTTTAACCACTGACGTGTTGTTTTCTTACATACGAATGACAATTGTCTGTTTATAATAAGTGGTCTAATCTTTTAAATTTATATTGGTTATTATGTTTTTAGGTAACAACTGTTTTAATACATATCTCATTTATTAGAAAAAAATAAAAAAGTGTGTAGTTTTTATAAACAACAATATTTGGCTTATTACTGGCTGAAAATCAGCGCTGTACATAGGTGTTCGGCACCTCAGCATAATGCTGAGCCAGTGTCCGTTTCACTGCCGCGGGGACACACATTATATGTGATTTGTGTGTATCTACGTTTTTACTTTGGGTTCTAATTTTTGTCATGTATGTGTGTCTTCTGTGTGTCTGTGAATAAATGTTTCTTTCGTTATTTCTATGTACTGATATTAAAGTGATTAAATATAAAAAATCAGCAAAAAATCAAAAACGAAAATAGACGTAAAAAAGAATGATTTTATAAAATTATAAACGTTTTTTTTTCTCAAAAATTAGTTACAATGAATTTTCAACGGCAGCTTCGACTCCGGCTTCTTCACCAGAAGAATCACTTCGGTTAGACAAAATGTCATCGTTTTCATCTGCCGAAGAATCATCTGACTCGTTGAGCCACGATTCTATGGCCTGATCTGCATTTTTTTTGACTACTTTCAACATTTTGTCTTTTTCGTGAGGTGTTCATACTCGCGCCGTTGATTTTATCGATAAAACTTTAATTGTTAATCGTGTTAAAAAGTTACACTAACACTGACCATACGCACATGCGTCAAGAACATAAATATAACTATTTAGCAATATCGTACACGCTCCTTCTTATCTGTTTTGGTCGCGTCACTGCATGCTAGGAAAATACTAAAACCGGCATTAAAGACTACCCACCAAAAAAAAAATATGTATGAGCGAATAACAGTTTACGCGACGTACCTCATTCGTACGTCAGTGGTTAAGGGCTAAAGGGCTAAACGCTAATAGCTTTCAAATTTTGAAGAGACTGTGGTGGCTGGCGCGCACGCACACTGTGCAGCGCCGCGGCGCAGCGCTTGCGTTTACTTTTTTTTCAGTTTCTACCTTAATATTTCACAAATTTTGAATGAGGATATTTTTCCTTTGTCGTCAAATATATGCTTACCAATTTTCATACCTGTAATCATGGATTATAGGAGTTCCCATACAAAATTCAACCCCTCTTTTTACCCCCTTTTAACCCAAATCTGCACAATTTTTATAGCCTAAAACCTGACCGGGTATTTAATCGACAGATTAGTAAAGTTTTCATCAAAATCCGTTCAGCCGTTTTCACGTGATGCGCGTTCATATAAACAGACAAACAGACAAACAGACAAAAATTCTAAAAACTGTTGGAACGTGTTCTGTTATCGATTCTTAGTATCCCCAGCCAACTTTTTTTCGAATATCTTCCATGTACAGACTTTCGACCCTCTTCAGCTTTATTATATGTATATAGATTTTAAGGGTGGCCATATCTATCTTCTATATTTACTTCTTTCTTTTGAGATGTGGCCATATTGCATGACTGCAAGGCCCATCTCAGATGCATTTGTTATTTTATGTATTCTATACGCTAACATCTTTAATGTATTTTACCTTTGAGATATGGCCGTATGTGGCTGATAAACGATTACATCTCAAAATGTACTTTACTTATGAGATATTTTTTAATTAAAAATGGGATTTCTCTTGGCTAGCATCTAGCCGACGATGAAGCGAGCTTACCCAGAAGATGCCTATTCACTCGTGCCTTACCTATATAAAGGTCTAGGTTATATGAACTCGGAAATAAAGACGCCGGCAGAGAATTCCAAACCTTAGAAGTGCGCATTGTAAAAGATGATGCAAAGCGCTTGGTTCGAATTAGAGGAATTTCGACCAGGTAAGGATGGTAGCCAGCCGCACGTCTGGATGTCCGATGGAAAGAAGGGGGAAAGCGGTATCCACTTTGTAGTGAATAGATATCGGATGACCATAGATGTGGTGTGGTGTGCCTATTTTAGTAGCTTATTGCTTACGTCTTCATCAATTTTGCCACAGACGGATAGACCGACAGCGGAAGCTAAGTCGTGCGTAGACTCTGTTCGGAAGTTTCGGAACCCTAAAAAATAAGAAAAGCTGTATTTTTTTAATTGCTTGAGTAACGGCATTCTTTGACGGTCTGTCCGTCGTTAAGCGCGTTTGTATGGCGACACTGAATCATCATCAGACTAACACACAAACCACAAACCAGCTAACACACTCATATTGTAAGGTAAAGTCTGCAACAATTACCTTATTGTACGAGTAATTTACCATAATAATACCATACTGTTATCGATACGTCATATCTATTATAATTAACTAACATTTTACCAAAAACTCCGTCAGACAATTTATAACGGTAAAGCAACGCGGTTACGTCTCTCGCGATTCGTCACAAACATAACAATAATGTCGACAAGGACCAACAAAGCCTATATGTTGGTACTGGTAGTGATCATAAGCCGTTCTATGTTACGTCGTGTGACAAAGATACTATGTCGATTTCACGGCACCATCGGCCCCGCGGAAAGTCGGAGACAAAGCGTGATGCTGCGGGTGCTATGCGCGATTATGACTCTATTCTCGTACCGCAATTCGTTGTGTTGACAGGAGCAGGTTCACGTCTTTCCTTTAGACGTATAATTTATTTTATCAGGAGCTATAGATACTACTACTATGAAATATATACTGAACGTCATGAAAACATAACTTACATGTACATAGACCACCATTCCACAGACTACAGAAAAGACCTGTTTTGTTTTTTCATCTGTACATGACCCAGCTAGAGACATAAGGGGCAAGACACGGCGGATTTCAATCCAGAGGTAGTAGTTTCGAATCTTAGCACCACTGGATTTAAACAAGCTGATTAATAAACTAGTGGCTCTGTGAGCTATAGTGTAGAACTCTTTATTTTTTCCAATTTCCAGAAACAGTTATATGTAATTAATTATAGACCCTGCTCACAAAATTGCACGAGAATTGGTTAAGAAATACGACCTGTAGAGATCTGGACATACGAAATCATTTTTGTCGAAGCTGAAGCGAAAGACCATTATTTCACTCGGTCGATTAATAAAAACCGCCTTCAATTTACTCAGTAATAGTCGATTAACTATATTTATCTTACTTTCCTAATATCCAGTATGAACAGTATAAAAAACTCAGGTGAAAGGTCGCCAGTTCTGTCTTCATCATCTAACTTCATCATGTGGTACTTACGAGAGCCAATTCACGTTACTTTAAAAATACTGTAATCGTTAAAGATATGCATTTAAAATATAAGGAGTTCCTTTGATTTCTCCAGGATTCTTTTATCAGATCCTGACTTGATCACTATGAGACTAACTAAAAAGCATACCCTTACAAACAAAAAATGAAAGCTTTTCTAAATAAAATTAAAGAAATATACATTTATTTGGGCCATTTCGTCGAAAAAGAGGTCGAATGACTGACCGAAAACGCCTTCTGGAGCTATTGGTACATGAAACACCTCATGAAAGGAGACCTATCCCTGCCACTCAACGTCTCAAAATTGTCAACGTAGCTCGAAAAGCGGTTAAGTTGAAATGGGAGTGGGTTGGTCATGTCTGCAGTATAGGTATGCCAAGTGAGCCCGACAGCTCGAAACGGAGACGCGGCAGACCTCGCCGACGATGTGGTGGCCGGCGAGCTAGACTCTTTTTCAAAGGAGTGGTCAGAGGATGCTTTAGACCTACAATAGGGGCCGTCCAAATATTACGTCACGCAAAATTTCGACTACTTGAACCCTCCCCCCAGTCACGCTTTTTTCCTATCCCTTTAACATGTACTGTCACGTTCAGAAAACATGTAATATGTGGATGGCCCCATATTGGAAACAGAGGGCCTTTGCCTAGCAGTGAGACACTATAGGCTCCCAAAAATACATTATACATATATTTAGACGAAACTTCCTCATTTTTTTAAATCGATTAAAAATAAACTTATTCAATAGAATCTTTGTATTTATTGTAGCTAATCGTAATGAATGTTAAATTGTATTAGGTGATAAATGTTAAATATCTTTTAAATAAGTTTATTTACAGTGGAGGTAAGTACATAAATATACCGAAGAAACCACTCTGAATCAAGACAAAAGGAGCTCTTATTCATTCGAAACCAAATATACAAATAGTACGTGCGTAAATAGAATGAGTAGGTGCGTGCCAATATGAACTTACATCTGTATTCCCAAAAGGGGTAAAGCAACATCCTCCCCATTGTCAAGTGTGTTGAAGGGGGTGCTAAACTCTTACCCAACGGTGCTTTGATTGTGTATCAATTACATTATTTGTAATAGAACAGAGACCCATGTTTGACGAGAAAGCTCCGGAGCGGTATGCGAAGACCTTTGCGTAACTGTTGCATAAGTTGATAGCTGTAGCGAGGTGTTATGATTGTTTTTTAACTGTAGAACTTTTGAAGATGAGCTTCACTGTTTTTAAAACGGTGGTAATCCTTGCGAAAGTGTATATAGTTAGTTTTTTAGATCATTTGCACATGACCCTCCTTAATTTTGTTTTCACATCAAGTGGGGTATCAGATTGTTTGCCAGCGACGTGGTATATAAAAAAACATCATCAGCACAGATCGCTTCTCATTGTTGAGAGGGAACGGCAAGATGTCCCCACGCTGCCCCAAGGCGGGTTAGGAACTTCCACAGATGTATGCTTGCAAATAGCCCATTGTTAGGTACGAGCCCAGATTCGAACCCACGACCGCCGCTTGACAGCCGCATGCTTCAATAACGGGGCTATCATAATAGCTTGTAGCGTTCCTTTTGCTTGGGATATAGCAAACAAACATTCAAAGATTCACAAGGTACGTTCTTTAGGATTATCACACGGCTAGGGTAATACTCCCTTTATTTATTGAACCTCATAGGAAAAAACGGGGACCAAATTTCGAAAGACGCATTTCTAGAGGTATTTCCTCGAAGCTTGTACGGTATGGACTTTTCGTCTGAAAAATGTTAAGAATTCTCAATAAAACTTTTCTTATGTGACCTTGTGTTCCATCCGGTCTCACGAGGAGTCTTTAGCAACTGGTGTTATGATATGAAAATCTTTCAGGATAATTGGAGCGCTTCAGAGTTTAAAAATACAGAGGCAATGTGTACACGCAGTTAATTTCTCTATGAGCTGTAGGCCTAGCGTTTTTTTTTTCGAATTTCTATATTTGTCAATACTGGCTAAATAAGAAAGTCTAATCTATACTATATTATAAAGCTAAAGAGCTTGTTTGTTTGAACGCGCTAATCTCAGGAACTACTGGTTCGAATTGAAAAATATTTTTTGTGTTGGATAGTCCATTTATCGAGGAAGGCGTTAGGTTATATAACATCATGTTGCGACCAATAGGGGCGAAGACGCGGACGAAGTCGCGGGCAACAGCTAGTTTATAATAATTATCAAAACTGCTGACAACATTTCACGAGAATCATTTGAGAAGATGCGACCTGTAGATGAGATGAGAACAGCCGAAAATTAGGACCTCCGCGGGCACAAAGGCATTTTTGCCGAAACTGAATCGACCTACGTTATTATTATTACTTATACGAAAGCAAAATACTACATGCTTAAAGGTATAAGTATTAGCGGCAGATATGAACGAGGAAGTCATACAGCCATGAACGACCGATCACAGGAATGCAATTCAAAAATTGAGAATTTAATCCGTTTTCATGGTTAAAGTATTATTCACCATTATGCTTATTTAAAGAACGAGCGAAGCTTTCCGATTTCACAGAAAAATATGAACATTTGAATGTATTTATGTATGTACGAGTATATTCAAGTGTTCCACGGATTGGTACCTACACTTACTGATGACCTGGGGTGCTGGATGCGGGCGGCGCAGGGCCGGTCATTGTGGTACACTTTGGTGGAGGTTATATCCAGCAGTGGACGTCCTTCAGCTGATGATAAATAACGCGATATTGAAGTCTATTGATTTTCCTAACGAACTTAGAAGTTGCTCAGATAAGTGCTGTAAAAACTTAGAACATGTTAAAGTTATTGATAGCTTATACCAAAACATAATAAATGCACTTTGTGAGGCGTCGATACATAGTAAGGCGACTGCCAGTGGGGTTGGCAAAGGAAAGGTAATAGGTTGGAATAAGCACGTTAGTGAGGCCCACAGAGAGGCGAGGCTTTGTTTTCAAAACTGGGTTTGTAGTGGTAAACCGTCCACGGGTCATGATTTTAACGCGATGTGTTCTAGTCGAAAAATATTTAAATCTAGGCTCAGGTGGGTACAACAGCATCAAGAACAAATCAAAATGGATTTACTTGCCTCTCACCATAGACAAAATGATTTCCGTAACTTCTGGAAACTTACAAAAAAAATGGAAGCAAGGCCTGGTCTCTCTGTCACTGTTAATGGTATCTCTGAGCCTCAGAGGATTGCTAATATGTTCAAAGAACAATTTAATCTGAAGTCACCATCCAATTGCAAAAGGCAGGTCCTCGACGATGAGTTAGAAACTGACCATCAGGTTCGTTTTGGTCCTAATGACGTCATCCAAACATTAAAAATGATGAAGAGAGGAAAATCTCCTGGTTACGACCACTTAAGCGTCGAGCATCTGCAGTTTGCTGGCCCACATCTACCCCGGCTGTTAACGATATTGTTTAACCTGTGCATCGGGCATTCCTATGTACCTACAAATATGACGAAAACTGTAGTGGTCCCCATCGTCAAAAATAAAACCGGCGATATATCGGACAAGACGAATTACAGACCAATCTCTCTGGCAACGATTGTGGCAAGGGTACTAGACGGCCTGCTTAATGTACAATTGGACAAATGCTTGCGATTACACGACGCACAGTTCGGCTTTCGAGCCGGTCTGTCAACCGACAGTGCAATCATCTGTCTAAAGCAGGCCGTCGAGTATTACACGCGCAGAAAGACGCCAATATATGCGTGTTTTTTGGACCTCTCTAGGGCTTTTGACCTCGTAAATTATGACCTATTATGGAAAAAGCTTGATGGGGTCAAATTCCCTAGGGAGCTCACGCGCTTGTTTAGGGTTTGGTACTCCAGTCAGAGAAATAGTGTTCGCTGGGGCAGTGTTTTGTCTGAGGAGTACAATTTAGAATGTGGTGTAAGGCAGGGAGGGCTTACCTCTCCTAAGCTCTTTAATTTATACGTAGATGCTCTGATCGGAGGGCTCAGCAGAACACATGTCGGATGCCACGTGAACAGGGTTTGCTTCAATAATATAAGCTATGCTGACGATATGGTTCTGTTGAGCCCATCGGTCGGAGGTTTGAGGATACTTCTCGATGTTTGCGAGTCGTACGCCAAAGAACACGATCTTAAATATAATGTACTCAAAAGCGAGTACATGGTATTTAAGGCGGGTAGCAAGTGTCCATCATATGTCCCTCCCATACTTCTAAATGAACAACAGGTAAAGAGGGTGTACATATTCAAATATTTGGGACACTTGTTAACCGACGACCTGCGAGACGACGCGGACATCGAGAGGGAGCGTAGAGCATTAGCGATCAGGGCTAACATGATAGCGCGCAGGTTCAGCCGATGTGCGGTACGCGTTAAATTAACATTATTTAGGGCCTACTGTACATCGCTGTATACCTGTAGCTTATGGTGCAAATACACCCAGAGATCGCTCAATGCAATACGCGTCCAATACAATGATGCATTTAGGGTACTGGTGCGGCTGCCGCGATATTGTAGCGCGTCCGGTATGTTCGCGGACGCGCAAGTGGACGGCTTCCACGCGACACTGCGCAAGCGCTGCGCCGCGACGCTCCGCAGGGTATGCGCCAGCCGCCACAGTCTCCTAAACGTAGTGGCAGACAGATGGGACGGCAGTCTCCTAAGACACTGGTCCTCCCTACATTTAAGTTTACGCACTAACATAGTTTTATAAGTCTTTTGTAGTACTAACAACATATGGATCAAAAGTTGTCCGAAATAAATGCATTTTATTTTATTTTATTTATTTTTTAAATAATGTTACCGAGCCGAGCATCTGAGTTCGAAGCGGGAACGGTTACTTTTAATTTGTATCGTGAGTCGTACAAACTCTAATAAACCTAGTGGCTAAGATAGGATGACATTCTTCCGGCGATGACACCCGGAACCCATCGTTGACCTTTGGGTGACATGCTACGTATGCTACGCCACAGAATCATTTCATTAAAGTAGTACCTGAGCGAGCTAAACAGTACGGTATATATACTTATGTAAATTTCTACACCCCGCGACGTAATAATTGTAAACCACGTCATGTCATTACGTTCATGCTCTAATTGACAACATTCCTGCCCGCTGACCAATTGTCTTCCTAGCAATCGTACCTAGAGAACTAAGGACCTAACTACAAGTCACAATTCACCTAACAAACGTTGAGCTTGAAAGAGCTAGAATTCCGTATTCTTATGTTCAGGATTTAAGAGTCCCCCGTACGCTCGACTGAACTCGATTCTCCATACAAACGTAGTTTCGTTCTCATTTTAAAACGCCATGCTGAAATAACATGAAACTTTCTATACACAATGGGATCCGCCATATCTAGGTCGGAAATTAATTACTGTTGCTAGAAATTGTAACAGAAAAAAAATACAGCGAGGTTTAGAATTTTTAGGCCTTGCATGAAAACCTTAATAATCGCTGTATTTTTTCTCCATTATTCCAGCAACAGAAACTAATTTCAGATCTGGATATACTGGATCCCCTTGTGTATACAAAGTTTCAGATGATTCCATCATGCCATTTTAAAATGAGAGCGAACCTACATTTGTATGGAGTACCGAGTTTATTGCGGACTCTTAGGGCTGATTCGGTACGATGACGATATTTCAAGGTTAATTCAAAGTATCAACAGTTCACTGAATAAAGATCATACAATGCGTTTGGTGCTTAATTGAAATTGAAACGTAAGTAACTGGATTTAAAGGTTATTTTACAATTACTTTGGTATATCAAATACGACCTGGAGAAAATTAAGCTATTTGTATGATATCACCGGTAATGAATCCAGTTACAGTGAAAATTACATTCCACTAGTAAACTGGTACTTTATCGCTTATTGATGTAGTTTTAACACTGTAACGGTGATAAACAAACCTATGTAATGTACACTAACAAAACACACTGTGGCCTCCATAGGCTGCGGTCGCTAACGTCCGTACGAATAACTAAACAAGCACGTTACTAATTCAGTGTTGATTTAAGAATTCGTTACGTTGACAGCTAGGGCGCAAAAAACGCAGGGGCGCCTGCAGTTTTAAACAACGAATGAATTTGCAAGACGAGATTAGAGACATAGACGGAAATATGATGTCATGAGCCCAGAAGTCCGCAGCAAACCAATCTATCTGGACAAAGGTCCACTATGTACGTGTATTTTTTAAATAGGTATATAAGCTAGCGTGACTGTCACATATCATAATTTATAATAATTAAATTTTAACGATCATAAAATCACCGGGCAAGGGCGTGATTAAAACAGAAAGTGGTCGTAGGCGTCCCTCATTGTTCAAAACTACAATGGCGGCATCTTGCAATACCTCAACCCCTGAATCCAACAGATGCAACTCCCAAAATATTTTTTTCATTTTGAGTCCTAATTCTGCTAGACTGAGTCTAAAATCGTAGTTAAAGAGTCTGATTCGATCGCTTTTTGTCTTCAAGGAGGTAAGATATAGTAGCGGCTAGCGCGTTCTAGTAAAATACGTCTTATGCTTATAGCAATAAAGATGCAATGAAGTTACTACCGACGAAATATTCGCAACGAGATCCGATTAATAGGTGATGAACATATCGTAGGCATCGTGAATTTTAAGTTGGGATAATTGACAGGCTATTGCGAAATTCATGATTATTCATCTTAAAGGGAAAGTCTTTTGTTTCGTACCTATTACGGAAGTTATAGCGGCGACGACCGAGGCCGGACAAATATTATACCTACTGCATTAATCTTAGGCTGACCTTACACAGTCTGAATCCGAGTCTGAATTCATAATCTGAATTCCGGAGCCTTGCCTCACACATATATAAAAAAATCCGATCAGTTCAGTAGTCTCGCGTTTGACAGCTGTCACCCCGGTGCAACAGGCGTCAATGGTGACATAAATTGTACTGGGATGACAGCTGTCAAAAGATTTATTAACCTTGCAAATGTCAACATTTTCAAGGTCAAATAATGACAATATATATATTAATCTGAATTCCTAATCTGAATCCAGTATGTGTGTGCCCGTCCATACTAATTGTATAGAAAGAGGTGCCCCGGGATTCATAATTTGAATTTTCATATTCTGAAATCATAACGCATGTCAGTATCATTCTGACAGATCAATCTGAGAAATTCATAATCTGAAAAAATCAGAATGTGTGTGGATAATAATTGAATTGTATGCAATTAATTAGGTACCAGAATAAATAAATAACAAGAATAATTTACCAGAGACAGTGATAAGTGCCCCATCAGTAAATAACTTCAAAAATAGACTGGACAAATATTTAAAACAAAACAAAAAAACATTATTTTAAATAACAAGTGCAGTGATATACACGCATCAACTTGTAGCTGCTAGTGTATAAATAATAATAATAATAAGACTATTGTACCCAACAAGCCTGATATCGTGCTGACAGATCGATTGAAGCGCCAGGCAGTACTCGTTGACATCACCATCCCCCATGACGAGAACCTCGTGAAAGCTGAGAAGGACAAAGTCAGCAAGTACCTAGACTTGGCACATGAGGTAACCGCCATGTGGGATGTTGATTCAACGATTATTGTCCCGATAGTCGTCTCTGTGAACGGTCTAATAGCGAAAAGTCTCGACCAAAATCTCAAGAGACTCTCGTTAGATGCCTGGGTCAAGGGTCAAATACAGAAGGTGGTACTCCTGGACACGGCGCGGATAGTCCGGAGGTTCCTCTCTCTGTCGCCCTAACCACCGGTAGCTTAGGCTCGCCTCGCTGCCGGCGGCACTCTAGGTTAGGTTTTTTATAATGCTTTTATAATTTGTATGTATATAAAATATAAAAATATACATATATATATATTTTATATACATACAAATTATAAATTTATTGTAAAAAATCTAACCAAAGCAAAAGAAATAAATAAGGTGAATAATAATTCCGTGCATTCTGAATTGATAATATGAATTCAGATTCGGATTCAGACTGTGTAACGCCAGCCTAACTACCTACAAGTCTACTTCCGCATTGGTCGATGCGGTATCGGTAAATTGTTAGCTGTTAGTGTCAACTGTCAGTCGAACCAGTAAATAATCTTTATTACGTACATACATACATTACAACATACAACATACGTTACATTTAAATCATTCTTTTCTGACAGCCAGGACGAATATTATTTGTGTGGTGAGCATGAATATTAGTTTCTGTATCTTGGATGTTTTGAATGTTTTTAGTATTATATCTTTTAAATATGTCGTCGTCAAGTAAAGGTAGCATAAAGGTTATTGAGCTGACTATCGATCAATTCCGTTTTGTGTAAGATTATCCAAACTAATAATAATATTATACTTGATAAACTGGAAAATACCGGTCACAGATTCAGGTTTTTTCAAAAAGGTTGACGTAAAACCATAGATAGCGTAAGACGAATCACAGGAAATGCCAAACAAACCGTGTTTTGATTGTATAAAGATATCTATATTAATAATTTCGTGCAGGGGTACGGTAGACCCGAATGAGACCTGTCTCAAATTGAAGAACGTATAAAAATAACGATTTCGAGTTGAACATATGTATCCGCAAAATTCGGATTGTCGCGTATTTTGCATTAAAAAGTGTTAATTTTATGACAATAGGTCGGCCATATTAAATTCGTTGGTTGACAGCGTCGGGTTGGGTACGTTCGGAAATTGTAAACTATGTTTGCGTCCGGTGTGTTGGCCAGGTTGCTTGCTGGGCTGCGTTCTGGGTGATGGGCCATCATCGCCCATTGATTCGGCTAGCCGCGTCTGCAGCGTTTTGTTTTTGTAGTTTTCAAGCGTTCTATACACCTATCACCCTAGCTAGCACGATAACTTAAACCGTCACGTTATACGGGCGAAATGTATTAAAACGTCACATAAAACGTAACGGTATAATCCATCGTGCTAGCTAGGCTGATTGTCACAACAACCGCCTTCAAAGCGAATGTATGGGACCTGTTACATGGTTATTATTATCACGTGATACATTCATATCACGATAAGTATCACGTGAATATTGAAGCAGAATCCATACAATTTTGAAAACTGCGATAATATTGACACCCCAGTATTGTGTTAATATTAATCGTGTAAAGGACACCACTTGAATGTTTGCTGAGTCTGTCCGCCATCTTAAAGCTGCGTCTCTATTTTGTTGTGACAAACTACTAGGTGACTTATGGCTTTTAAACGTCTAGAAAAATTCTGTCCCTATCTCGCTCTATCTTATAACTTAGTGGTACTGGGGGTCTACTCCGAAATTCGAACTACGTATGGTGCCGCCCCTTTCACTCATATAGTCTATGACAGGAGAGTGAAAGGGACGGCACCATACGAAGTTAGGATTTTGAATTTCGGAGTAGACCCCCAGCTCATGCCGTTCGCCGTGCTCGGACGTTAGAGGCGCTACCGCGAACCGAAAACGAAGTATCTGCCTCTCTCTCGCACATGTATATTCGAACGACAGAGAGGAAGATAGTTCGTTTTTGGTTCGCGGTAGGCCCTCAGGCGTCAACTTTAAAACGAATAGGGTATTTTACTATAAGAGAAATAAAATTCAAAATGTAATAAAAACCAGCCAAGTGCGTCGGAGTCGCACACTGAGGGTTCCGTATAACTAAAAAACAAATGTGATCTATCAATAAACTGATATTTTTGGTAAAATATAATTCATAATAAACATTATCACCTAATTTCAAGTTCATAGGTCGATGGGAAGTTAAAAAATTATATGTGTGACAGACAACACACGGAATGTTCTTTGACTTTCTTCGACCGTCCGCCGCGCTTGGACTAAAGTGCTACCAACCGAAAACTAAATTTATATGCCTCTCTGTCGCACTTGCATATTCGAACGCGGAGAGGGATATACTTCGTTTTCAGATCGCGGTAGGCCCTCTGGTCTGACGGCTCCTATTCCTGGATGGTGCGCGTATCGGAATGTGAAATACCTTTGGCAAAACGGAACAAGTTGTTAAATAGCTTCCATTAATTGGAGAAAATATTACCAACTGTTATTATTATCACGCGAAACACTGAATATTGAAGCAAAATCCCTAGGGGCCTGTTACATGGTTATTATTATCACGCGATATACTCATATCACGATCCGTATCACGTGCAATGAATATTAAAGAAAAATCCATACGATTTTGAAAACCACGATAATATGACACACCAGTATTGTTAAGCGTTTAACAGACCCCATACAATTTTAAAAATTGCGATAATATTGACACGTAATATTGAGTGTAAAGGGCCCCACTTAATAGAATTTGGCGGAGAATAGAGAGCTGCTACCGCGAAACGAAAACGAACGAACATCGTGTATTTCCCTCTGTGACGCTCGATTTTGCAAGTTCGACAGAGAGGGAGATACACGAACTTCATTTGTTTTCGTTCGCGTTAGCAGCTCTGACTTCGCACCAAAAATACTGAATGGCACGTCAATATTTAACAATTGCACATCTGAACTGAATTTTAATGAACGATTAGTATTTTAGCTATACAAATCAGTACTGATTACGGTGTCAAATTTTTTATGTGCCTTTAAATACTACCCTTATAAAAATGCTTAGGACTTTGCCCGTGACGTCGTCAGCGTAATCTTTTACTCCCTATTCCATATGTTAATCCAGACTACAGACTATATTTCTATACGAAGTTTCATCATAATCCGTTGTTGTAATGTTTTTATTTTATACATTTTTGTTCACTATTTCTTTCGTCGTTTTCATAACTGTCACGAATAAATGTTTACTTTATTTTTTTCTTATTTATTTCACCCGAGCGAAGCCGGGCTTTCATCTAGTTTAATAAAATTAGCGACGAGATAATACGCGTAAGTTCTGGACACACATCTTCAACAACCGTCTAAAGACGTTCTTGATAAAGAAGAGATTGATTGATAACTCTTTCTTTATATCGACAACATACATGGAATAACACAGTAATAAAATTAAATATTAACACCGACAAGTGCTATTACTATTTAAGTGCATTCCTTGATGACATAAATAAATATTTTAGGGTTCCGTAGCCAAATAGCAAAAAACAGAACCCTTATGGATTCGTCATGTCTGTCGGTCTGTCCGTTCGTATGTCACAGTCGATTTACTCGGAGACTATGAGCACTACGGTTCATAGCGTACACCTTTTATGAAATTTCGTAAGGTGTATGCTATGAACCGCTATAGAAATATGATGCGGAATTTTGAAAAAAATATCAAACTGAGGGGGCACCCCGTACATACATGTATACATACACAGGCGGGTCAAATTTTTTTTAAATGCACATAGGCGTGTGGGGTATATATGGATAGGCCTTCAAAAATGACATAGAGGTTCCTAAAAAACTTTTCCATTTAAGTCAACCGTTGGCGAGATATTAGCTGTCAAAATGGTAAAAAGTGTGTGTGTGTGTGTGTGTGTGTGTCTCTAATTTCCAAAGTATGAAGATTAAAATTCTGATAAAAATCAAGATGATGTAAATTAGTAAATACTTTCAACGATAATTGGTTTGAACAAGAGTTTAACGGTTTTTGAGTTATTGCTGAAAAACTGTCTTTCCCAAACAAAAGGGCCTAAGTGAAGTTTCCTATGAAGATACAACCTTTTTTGATTAAATGTCTTGTATAGTGGTTTTAAATGTAGATTAGGAGGTGTTGGTACGGAACCCTTCGTGCGCTAGTCCGACTCGCACTTAGCCGGTTTTTTGTACCTCAGGTAGGTACTGCATAATAACTTAAATTAAAATATTGTTATTAGATAAGTTAGTATATAAGTGCAATGGTGTGCCCTGACAGGGCGTCATGTACAGGCTTTCTCAAAATGTAACCAAACACCATTATTGTACCTACGTTACTATACAATGAATAAATGAAAAGACTAATTAATTAAAAAAACCAAAAAACCCGACTGTTTTTCTGTGTATTTTGGAAATTGGCGCCAAAAAACCGCTATTTTGTTTTTTATTTTTATTTTGATATACCCAGTGTCACTCTCACAGTAAATACGAATCTATTTAACGACACCTCTTAAGCTAAAATCCATCGAGCCGTTCAGGCTGAATCAATAAATAAATAAACGTACCAAACAATTATACATACATACCAACTCTCGAAAAACATAACCCTCCTTCTGGTGCAGTCGGGTAAAAAATAAAAATTATCTGCTTTGCTATTGGCAATATTTATTCCCATTATCTCTATTCGAAGCGAAAATTTGAACACAACTCATTCATCGATCACAATCGATAACAGTATCGAATTCAGCTATCCAGTCTAGACGTGGATCCGTGTCGGCAAGTCGTTGCTCCCGAGCACGAGAAGCATACTGAAAGGCTGCTACGCTGTAAAGAAGGTTTCTCACCGGTCGCGCCGGACCGGAGAGAATTCTACAAGAAGCAAATGTTTTAAAACCTTTATGCAATTCGGTGCTTAAGTACGATAACAGCAAATGTAGATGATCATTTTAGTGCTTTGTCGCTCTAACGATTGTAACAATACTTCGACAGTTGGGATGCGTCGAAGTAGTGGAAGGTACTAAAAGATCACCTACTTTTGACGTTGACTGTACATTTCGTATTTAACAGAGGGGAACACATTATTTGTGCATTTAACACGGATATTTGTTCGTGGGTCTTGGATGTTTTCTATGTATTTAAGTATGTATTTATCTATATAAGTATGTGTATCGTCGTCTAGTACCCATAGCTTTGCTTAGTTTGGGACTAGGTCGATTTGTGTAAGATTGTCCCCCAATATTTAACAGAGGGGAACATATTAGATAGAAATAGGATACAGCGGAATGGTACCTGGCTCATACTTGGGGCAGCCTAACTGGAAAGTACAGTCAGTATCAAAAGTAGCTACAGGCCTTTAAAAACGTTATGAAAATAAGCGATATTATAACGATATGTCGGCCTGTTTAACCTAGTTGGCAGTGACACTGTCTCCGAAGCTAGAGGTCCCGGGTTCGAATCCCGGCCAGGACATTATTTGTGCATTTAACACGGATATTTGTTCCTGGATCTTGGATGTTTTCTATGTATTTAAGTATGTATTTATCTATCCTCGTGGCTCCCACGCGCCTTTTGATAACCCAAAATAAACATGGTGACTCCAGCCCAGAACTTTTTTCAGCTAACTTTCAATTACTGCCCATGCGCCTTTCAGAAGGCCATATTAATAAAATATGTATAGATTTTTGAAATTTCGTGGGTTAAAGAAATAATTTAAGTCGATTTCTGAACGAAATATTAGGGAACAGTTTCCGGTATGCTACCATTGGCTATCACAGTTGACAGTTGTCATTTTTTGAAAAATGGACGCCCGGCTCACGAACACGTGAAAAGTAAATCGCATTTTTTTATTATAATCCGTGACTGTCGAGTATGTTTTTATGCTAAAAGTTGCTAATGAATAGGTAATACTTAAGTAGAGATAATTAGTTCGCATTTTTAGACCTGAAATTCTGCGAAATCTTGGGTTGAAATAATATGTTCTTTGTAAAGTCGCTTGGGTCGAAGCTAGTACTAAAAATATCTGAATGTTTTTAGTTTGTGGCTTTATTGTTCTGGTTTATGAAATATTACTAATATAAAAAATCGGCCAAGAGCATGTCGGACCATGCTCAGTGTACGGTTCCGTAGTTAACCAATGAAATTACTCTGAAAAAATCAATAACAAGCAAAAGGAAATACTTTCGCAGCGTTTCATACGTGTTTTACTAAGGGAAGACTTTTTGTGATAACACAAAAACGGCTTAACTGATCATGTCTGCTATAGTTTTTGTTGAAAGTCTTTATTAAGTTTTACTTTCATAATTTATTTCATATTTTTTGGACCCATAGTTCAAAAGTTAGAGGGATATTTTTTTCTCTTCGTATCAATATTTCCGAAAATATTCACTTATTCAAAAAAAAATTGATGATGACTTCTATTCATTTTGAAACACCTATCCAACAACACCCAACAACATAGAGTTGAAGCTAAAACAAAATTTCATCCCCACTTTATGTGTAGGGGAGGTACGCTTATTTTTTTTATATTTATTTTAGGGCTTTGTCAGTTTTATTAAATTATATATCCATACCAAATTGCAGCTTTCTAGCACTAACGGCCACAGAGCAATGCCTCTGGCAGACAGACAGGCAGACAAACAGACAGACGGACAAGGCGAAACTATAAGGGTTCCTAGTTGACTACGGAACCCTAAAAATGATACTACTTATCTTTTAATACTACTTATCTACTAATAATTTAATACTCTTTACACTACTAAGTTTTCGTGTCTAGTATGTTACATAGCTTAATAATTCCTTTAATTATTCCTAGTAATTATGGCCCAAAGGCCTTTGTAAAGAACAAAAGGTAGACAAATAATTGAAATCAAAAACACATGCTAATATAATCATAATTATACCCTGAAAGTTTCACTTTAAACCTGTAACTCTAACACATACAAATTTCAACTCAAAATCTTGGGCGGATATGACTATAACTATTATGTCCTATAAGAAGGACAGTCGGGTCATAGTTAAAGAGGACCCAAAAAATCTTTGGACGCCACGAGGCTATGTGTATCGTCGTCTAGTAGCCATAGCTTTGCTTAGTTTGAGACTAGGTCGATTTGTGTAAGATTGTCCCCCAATATTTATTTAAGTATTTTAATATATTTCGTTAGTGATTAAAATTTCGTTATAATCATAATCGATATTCCTCATAACGATTTTTGATATCATAACAAAATGAAAATCGTAACATTACATTACAATGTTATAAGAACGTTATAATATCGTTTAAGATGGTGGCGGTGGCGACAATGACGTGCTCGAGTTTGACGTACAAGTCACAGCGCACGTAAGAGAGACTGTGTGCGAGGCACAGATAGCCTATAACGTTATTATAGTGCTTCACAAAATATCGCTATATACATATTGCTCTTTATTTATAACGATATAATGGATACCGCTATAAATAAGCGTCAAATATCGTTTTTAGTAAAGCGTTTTATTGACAAAATAGCGCTATGAATCATAACGATATGCGAAAATAGCGCTATTTCAAGGCCTGAGTAGCTACCCATGTGAAGGGATCAAAAGTTATTATTTCCTTTTTATTAGACTTTTCAAATACTTTATTACTTTTGATGTTGACTGTACCTCAACCTTACGGAAGACAGACTTAATAAATTCTATGTAGGATTGTATCAATTGTGAAGATGAGTAAGGTCGCCTGAGCTCTTCCAGGGATCCCGAGAATGCGTCTGAGGACTCTGAAGGACCTTCATTTGTCTCAAACTGTCTACACAACGAAAATAAATACCGTACGCTAGTTATATTTCAGTCGCAAGCATATATTGGCTACGGTATCTACTAACTGTAACTTCCACCACGACCATTTTGGCTTACTATTACTTATTCTGTGTTAGTTGGTACGTCCGCCTACGGAGCCGGAGGTCCCGGGTTCGAATCCCGGTCAGAGCATTATTTGTGTGATGATGAGCACGAATATTTGTTGAAATAAGAATACTGTTTAGACAATTCAAATTCCTTTGATCAAAAAGCGTTCCGGTACGGCTTGGTCAGTGGAATCGTACTTTAGACCGTCAAACTAGCAACATACACCTTTGTCAATCCGCATATGGCACACGACATTCGGACGTTTTTTTAACTTGTTCCGTAAATACTGATATTCATCCTAGCGTTATCCCAGGACATTCGCATCCTGAAGAATGCCCGGGATCCGCTACCTAATCCCGAGAATTGGTTTGTGACCAGTTTTTACTGAAACGACTGCTACCTGACCTTTTTATCCAAGGGGGGAAACTATACTTTATTGGGATTAGGCTTGTCATGACAGTGGGCGACTTGACTGTCAGAAGTTAAGCTAACTTGGCATAACGACTGCTGTCATAGACAGCAGCCAGGATAAACGGCTCATCAGCTCAGTAACCTCTCAAAGCGGTGACCCATTAAAGAGACCACAGGCGGTACGCGGGCACCGCTGTGCTACGAACGCTCCTTGTAGAAAATCACGCCTTATTACCATCTTATTACAGTACGACAAACAGGTAATTAAGTAACTATTAATAACGTGTTTGTACCTGTTATAGACTAAACATCTAATAAACAAGTATGTACTTGTACAGTCGTTAAATTTCTAATGGAAAAGAGAAAAAACTTAACAAACATGAAACACCGCCTTTCGATAAATTGTTGGCAAAAATCCGATGCAATTATTCACCTGCTAAAACCGTCCTTTATAATTAGGTACGGTTGCATCCTCATTATCTTCGTTGCATTAACATTATCTACGATCGCAATTAATTTTAAATTCGAGACAAAAACATTAAAGGTCAACTGTACAAAATCCATCTTGATTCAATATCATCCACTTTATTTTTGGGATTAATTGGTTTGACCCACATTGCTGTAAAGTAAAGGATGCACCAGCAAGGTCATCAAGAAAGTAATACGTTAAGTTGTTAACAACGTCGCTAAACAAATAACCGTAATCATTATTGAACTTTATTTTTATTAATCGACTAAACTTTCAATTTCAAATTAAAGGGAAATACTGAAAAAATTAATGCTCCGAGCAGGATTCGAAGCTGCGACATGGCATACGCGGCCAATCGCTCTGGCCACTGAGCTATTGGAACTAATCAAGTTCAGGCACGAAATCCTTCACTAGTTATTTTTTACAGCGACATCTTACCGTAGAATACTTCTTTTAACGACTAGATTTTGCTTGAACTCCCTTATTAGCATGCGCCCTCGACTGATTGCATTCGCCCTTTGAGAGAGGATTTTCCGAATAACGAAGTGCCCTATGTTTTAAACCAGGTTCATTTTTCTACCAACGTTCATTTAAATCAGTTCAGTCATACAAATGACTGAACTGATTGCTGATTGCGTAAAATGCATGCAAAAATTAAATTACGGTAGTAGGATAATTAGACGAAAATTACTTACAGGTCGTTTGACGTTCACTCCAAGAGGAAGTATTTTAATTGTGGAGCTCATGGGTGTGTTCTAACTTTATACGGATGGGATATTATCGATCGAGTGAACGAAACGATCGAAGGTCTACGTTTCAGCTCAGCTTGGACCAAAATACTTTCGTATGTCTTGGCGTCTTTCCGGTTGTTTTCCTCTACATGCCGCATATCTCAACCGATTCACGTGAAAATTATAGGAACAGGTTCGATATTTTTTTATATACTACGACGGTGGAAAACTACCTTACGGACTGCCTGATAGTAAGCAGCCACCGTAGCCTATGGACACTTGTAACTCCAGTAGAATTACATGGAGTATTTACCCAGTCAGTTATTTGAAATTAAAAAAAAACTTCGCGTGGTCCGCGGCCTACACAGCTCACAGAGCCACTAGTAACCTAATGAGAATAGTACATTGTTTAACGAGGGGCGTAAGTGGAAAATAGCGAACTAGAGTCTATCAGAAACCCGACGCTGAAGGCGGAAGGCTTTTGATGACTCAAATTTGCTATATTCTTACGTCCGAGGTAATCACAATGTTTTCATCACATTTGCGAGGAAATAAAATAACTCCAACATTAATCAAAATTGAATAAATTGACAACTTTACCTCCTGTATCAGTGCATGGTCGCCGAGAGGAGCGCACAGCTTCAATATTGCATCCAATCACAAAGCAGTATTCATGCGGCGCGCGCGGCCTACTAGATTTGACAGTTTTACTTTAGGGGGTCAACGTTTTCATTCGCTGGGTTAACGTCACTCGCTTCCGTAGGTTTACCCTCGAGACCCTACAAGTGACCCCTGGGCGGTGCTAAATGAAATGAATGACAAATCTTACCGGTGGTAGGCTTCGGCCGTAGCTGGGTACCACCCCTCTGACTAAGCCGTTGCGCCATAACGGTCCGCCGTGTTTCGGAACGAAGTCTAAGGATTGCCAACTCGAGAGGTCGTGTCTGAGTAGTAGCTTCTCGCCTTCATATCGTATTATGGTTGGTATGTGCTACACGCAAACATCTGGTTCTGGATCCGAAGCACGGTGTACCGCTGGCTGACCGCAGGTAGTTGGGGGCCCAATTAGCGGGAAAGCCACCCGCGAAAGGCTGCCCCGCCAACTAGCGAAAAATCCTGAAATGGCTCCACCTTGCCGGTTGGCGACCGGATGGGAGGGCCAGGTGGCCATTTCGGGGTGTTCGGGCGTCCCCGCGGTCTCCAAGTCAGCTGTCACTGTGTGTGGCACGTATGAGTGCGTGTTTGAGTTAAAAGGTTGAGAAGCCTCATTCAACTTGCGTCCTCTTATCTATTTACTCTCTTGCAATCATGAATTAATAATAATAATGACTAAAAAGCAAACAAAAAATAAGTTAAGAAACAGCGGATGCACTCCCTCCCTCTTAAAGTGCACCTGTGTAACATTCGAGGTCTGCACTCCAATATCGACGCAGTCCATCACCACCTTGAGACTGACAAACTGCAGCTGCTATTCCTCACCGAGACGCAAATCAGATGTCCAGCTGATGCGACATACCTCATCTACCCGGGATATACCCACGAGCACAAGTTTCTACCACGTGCCGGAGTATGTATGTACGTTCGTGCTGACATTTGTTTAAAGCGTCTCAAAAACCTTGAGGAGTCAGTAGCTGATGTCATACGGCAAGGTATGGAATATTTTATTCCATTTGCCGATGTTTCAATAGGCTACAAAGCACGCCTGGAAGCAAGGCGTTCTGGTCCCTGGCTAAAGCCGCTAATTAAAGCTAAGATGCAAATCCTTGATCGTCGTAGGAAAGTCGCCTGCTTGTCGGTGTTCTACAGGATACATTTCAGAGAGTATGCGCTAGGATTACACGAATTAATCCCTCCCTCACCATTTCGCCATCGTGGGACAAGGCGCGGACATGGGTTCCATCCTTATATTGTTGACGTGCCACTGATTCGCACGAAGCGCTTAGCTTCTAGTTTTCTTGCGAAGACTGCAAGGGGGTGGAATTCTCTTCCGGATAATCTTTTCCCACATACTTATAATTTGGACCTTTTCAAGACGAGAGTGAATAGGCACTATTTAGGTACGCATGTAACACCCTGGACCTCATCATCACTTACCATCAGGTGAGATAGTGGTCAAATGCTTACCGGCTATCTTATATAAAAAAAGCTTCAATATTTCAACCAATCATTAGAGCAGTATTCTTGTGGAGCGCGGCCAACTAAATTTTTTTAAACCAATCAGATCACCGAGAAACTTACTAGGGAGTTATGAAAATCCATAACTCCCGTGGGAGGTAAATCGGCTATAACTGCTCTATACGCCTGCGTACAATAAGACCCTTCACGAGCAAATGTGATGAAAAAAAATGTTTTGTTGCAAGTTGCATTGAAATGGGATTTTGCTGCCTCCACCGTTTTTTACAACTGGTAGGCAAACCGGACTTTTGGTGGATCAGCATTCCTTAGGCACTCAACCTTGCGCAGGTTTGGTAATGACATTTACCTTGTTAGGTTAGGGCTTATACACAACTTGCAAACTAATTAAGAGTAGTGCCTAAATATCAAACCTTTTAAATACTCTTAAATATACACTAGTGGCTCTGTGTGCTGCAGACACAGAATTTTTATTTTCAAAGTTTCCAAAAACTGAGCCGACAGTGAAATTCTATATAATTATCGAACCTGCTCACAAAATTTCACGAGAATCGGTTGAGAAATGCAACCTGTAGAGGAGAACATCCGGACAGACAGACAGACATACTTACGGAAGAATTTTTGTCGCTGAAACGGAGACGCTTCGCTCGCTCGGTCAATAACACCCCTCTTTTGCGTCCCGCGTCGGGGGTTAAAAATACAGACGATTTGAAAACGTCGTTTTTAATCAAGTGTGCACTAACCTTTTTGTTTATTTGCTCATTACCTTAGCAGTAACATTGGTTAAAAATACAGACGATTTGAAAACCTCGTTTTTGAACAAGTGTGAACTAACCTTTTTGTTTATTTGCTCATTACCTTAGCAGTAACATTGGTTTAACGATGACTAGTATTCATAAACTCGTTCAGTAATGGGAGCAAGTTTGTCTTGTTTCGCATACGGAGCTCATTTATATGGGGATTAGTATTTAGGTAAATAACTGCTCATGTTATCCTTATGTTACCTTGCTTCCATTTAAATGATTTTACTTGTTATTTATTTGTATCTAAATCATGCATACGGAGGCCATAAGATAGGTATTCGGTTTTCTGTAGAAAACAGAACACCTATCTTATGGCCTCCGTATGGCCCTGTATTGCTGTAGCAAGCAGGGTTTTATCACCATTGACTTATACTTTTAGAGTCGTTGTTTAAAGAATCCACTATTTTCACTAGAATGTCTCTTACATGATACACAAATCTACCTCGACGCAACGAGTAAAGCTCTTGAATAAACTGTACGTAGGTAAATCCTGATATTAGCACCAAAATGTAGCTTCCTAGCATTATCAGAAAAAAAAATTACAAGAATATTACCGCTTCGCACGCTCACATTTTTAACTGACTTCAAAATGGAGGAGATTCTATGTTCCACTATATGCATTTTGACCGACTTCACAAAAAAGGAGTTCTCAATGCTCTTGTTCGTTCTTTTTTAGGGTTCCGTACGCAAAGGGTAAAACGGAACCCTATTACTAAGACTCCGCTGTCCATCCGGATGTCTGTCTGTCTGTCCGTCTGTCACAAGGCAGTATCTCATGAACCGTGATAGTTAGACAATTAAAATTCTCACAGATGATGTATTTCAGTAGCCGCTATAACAACAAATACTAAAAAACATAATAAAATATATATTTAAGGGGGCTGCCAGGCCTGCCAGACAACAAACGTGATTCTTTTGCCGTTTTTATAGATAATGGTATTAATGGTACGGAACCCTTCGTGCGCGAGTAGACTCGCACTTGGCCGGTTTTTTTACTAACTCAATTAACTCATGTATGAACCGATTACATTTTTTTTTTAAATGTTGTCTTCCCGAAAAAGAGCTTTCTCGATCTGGAAAATAACCATCTCGTGATAATATGGCTTATTTTCGACCCTTGTCATACCACCACCACCACCATATCAGCCAAAGGACGTCCAATGCTGGACATAGGCCTCGGCTTGGCATGTGATCAATTGATCATTTTCATATTTTTACATCATCTCCGTCATACATACTATTGTCATACAACCTCATATTATATCATGTCCCGTGTCAATTTCGTAATTTCCATGTAGGTAATCATCAAATAATGTAGTACAACATTACACCTAGATTGTAGCAGAAGCAGAAGCGTACGGAGGGCCTCCGACGACATACAACTACCCTAAACCCAAATGCCACATGAACCTATGATGCATTTAGTCGATGTTACATTTTAGAGTGTTGGTGTAGCGTTGGTAATTGAATATTAGAATGCAAGAAAGTGCCGCTAGGTAACGGTGCCGACGCCCGTGTGTTGAATAGGTCCCTGGGGAGCTTGCACCGAATTTTAATTTCAACAAGCAAATTAGACCAAATAAGGACTAGCGTGTACACTCAGTCACGAGTATAACTCAAGAATGTGCTTGATTTTGTCGCACCCGCTATTCAGAGAGTCAGTGTTGTAATCAAATGTGGGATCAAAGTATGTACTTTTCTTTCCGGGCCTATGATGGTTGCCATTTTATCATTATCACTTATCGTCGTGGAGAAGACATTCGTCACCTCAGAACATAAAAAAGGGAGAAGTGCCCTACAGCTTCCTTTCAACGAAAACCAATGTCTCCAGTTTTCTCCCACCAAGTCCACACACGCACATTGAACCGTGTAAAAACAAAACCTCGGGCGGTACCGCCGAGTTTACGACATCATGCAAACAAGCGCTGCGATTGGCTTTACGCACCCCTCAAAACAGGCAATGGACACTAGAGGGAGACAAACGTTAAATGATGTTTTATCGACATCGATCTTTAAATTATTATGTTAAGATATTGATGAACTATTGAAATGGCCAGTTTACATGGTGTTCATATAATCACCAAAGTTGCATAACATAGTAAGGCATTATAGCGATACATACATTAAAAAAACATTAATACGAACTGAGAACAGTGAGAACCTCCTTTCTTTTATCAAAGTCGGTTAATAAGATCAAGTTAGATGTTGGTCTGCAGTCTTTTGAAACAAAGTTGTGTTTATTAAATATTGTTTTGTCAATTTACAGTTGATATGAAATGACTAGTTCAACATTCTATTCCTATTTTATCGGAGACGCATAAACTGCAATTTTAACCGGCACCACTCTAGTAGGCGGAGCCAAACAGCGGGCCAGCGCCTGCGCACCACTAAATAATTCACGCAGCGGCCAAAGCTACAGCGGTATGGTACATTGCGCCGTGGCTTAGCACGGTACGATGTGATTATTGTACAAAACGTTTAATGTACAACTCGCAGAAAATATAACTCTTTTTCATACGAGTATGTTATCATTTACACTGCTTTTTGACCATGTCGCGGCGACATGCGCCATGCCCCCGTTTCACATCTATTTCTTTCTATGATCTGAGTTCGTCACGTTCTGACAAGTATGCGAGTGCGAGAGTAACGGGGGCGTCTTATCCACGACGATAAAATGGCAACCGTCATACGCCTAATTGTATTTATCAAACAAAACTGTCACACTTTATCAATATTTGACGGCCTAGCCTAGTTGGTAGTGACACTGCCTCCGAAGCTAGAGGTCCCGGGTTCGAATCCCGGCCAGGCATTATTTGTGCATTTAGCACGGATATTTGTTCTTGGGTCTTGGATGTTTTCTATGTATTATAGTATTTATTTATATAAGTATGTATATCGTCGTCTAGTACCCATAGTACAAGCATTGCTAGTTTGGGACTAGGTCGATTTGTGTAAGATTGTCCCCTAATATTTATTTATTTATATTTATTTATTTAACTAGTTAAGTTATTATTATTTTTGATGAATTTGCGTACAATTACTAAACTTCTTTAGTCATCTTAATAGTTTTCCTTAGCAAAATGATTACCGCCTTGTACGTAAACAGTTGAATTGTACGTAAACGCTCGAGATTCTACTGTAGAATCTTTCACTTCACTCAGGATTCAATACACCGTCTTCGCTGTAGATATATCATTATGGTCCCTTGAGGCACAATCTACTATTATACCATAGTGGTCTCAAAGAGCAGACAACGCAACGCCTGAAGCTAGCAACTCCCGAGGACGCGCTGTGTTAGGGACCTGCATTTTTCCTTAGCAGTCGACATAACGAATCGTCAATAAAGGATCAGCTACTCTACTGCGGTGGTAAACAAGCTTATGGCCTGGTTGATGGTAAAGCAGACCCCGTAGGCTACGGACACTTGCAACTCCAAAGGAGTCATAATGCATTCATCATCAATCATCATCATGACTTCCACTGCTGGACATAGGCCTCCCTCAAAGACTTCCACAATGACCGGTCCTGCGCCACCGGCATCCAGCGGGCACCGGCGACCCTTACCAGGTCATCAGTTCACCGTGTGTTTCCGCCCCAACGCAACGGCATCGGTTCTATGTGCTAGATATGTGCCCCGCCCACTGCCACATAAGTTTAGCGATTCGAAGGGCTATGTTCTGCTGCGGTTCATAACATAATGCATTGTAGACCCTTTATTTATTAGTCGATTCGTTGTGTTTATAGCTAGCGATAATGTCTCTTGTGACCAAAAACGGAACCTTGGGAGCTTTAGCGACCCTACTCACTACCAGGAATACACCCCATACCAACCGACACGACAGAGCAAATAGTGATGTTATTACGGCTGTAATCTTCTGTAAGGTCTACGGTGCCCAAACCAAATTAGTATGTGACCGACTGTATTGTGATTTATAGCAATGATTTCAGTGCTGTGTTTGTAAATGGAATATTCAAATATCTAATTGAAAATTCAGTCTGGGTTTCGGAACAAACGGTTCTTATAGCAAAATGCGAAGCTAATTGCAGGTGGCGCCTATCAGCATAAATATTTTAATAGAGTAATAACTCACCCAACGAAGAACAGGAATTGAATCAGAAGTACACAATAGATTTTTTGTAAAAGACTCAAACAGAGTCGAATGTAATTAGTGTGTACTCGTAATATTATTTAAATGTATTTTACACTTTATTTCGTCATTTATAAGCACTGTGACCCTTGACCAAAGAATATAATACTGACTAATGAGAAGAACGATAACTCCATACAAAAAATATTACACACTCCCGAAACATCAAAAAATCGTTTATACTAAGAGCGACATCACTTTTGAGCAGTGAACTAAAAGGTGGCTTGTTGGTAGGCAGGTAGCCTCCGGAGATTGGGGCCCGGGTTCGAATCCCGGTAAAGACATATATTTTTAATTTTTTTTACTTCGGTTTCGTAGCATTGTATTTATCTATATAGATATAAATAAAATGCAGCTGTGTATGTGTGAAAAAATGTTTTTTTTGTAATATTGTTGATTTTCTCTTTATAAAGAGATATTTTGTTGGCCTCTTCCGGCAAATAGATCCCGATTGTTAGGCTAAGGGAAATAATGCAATCGAACTTATTCTTGATCTTGGGCAGCAGCTCCACATTTAGCACACATCGTGTATTCATTTGTGGATTTAAGTACATCTTCCATCTAAGTTAACAACCACTGGAGAAAAACTGAAGGTGTAATAATCCACAAACGTGACGCAAGTGGGTACTATCTTCCAAGGCCCAACTAAAGTCCAGTATAACACACAAACTATAATTCTCTTCTTTGCTTTGATTTGATACTGAACACTGAATATAATGCAATGCATTTGCATGCATTGTCGCTGTCGGGGAAGACAACGCGACAAGAAGAATATATTAGCCAAAACTGAATTTAATACACAATTTCCACAAATAGAATATTGTTCGTGTTCGGTCTTCAATCGTTAAACTTTATTACCGAGACGAAAAGTAGCTGTAATGTTCCATCGATGTTAACTTATGCTTGTGGATTTCTATTACCAACAGCATGCCACAAGAAAAGCAAAAAGAACGTTTGTAAATATAATTGTTTGTTTTCTTGAAATACGTTTTGACAATATTTATGATATGGTAGTTTGACACAAGTGTTATTTCAATATATGAAGTTTCCATGGTAACCGAACCATAGAGTTCACTTGCTATACTTCACAGTAGCGCTACTATAACAATACTTAAACAATACAAATTTTAACACAGAATACTCAGAATTAATCATGAAATAATATATCTCACGCGACTAAAATGCAAGAGCAAATTTTACATAAATTTAAACGATTTTTCAGATGCATGGCACCATTGATAAATCAAATTAAGCCCCACCCAGACGTTCCAGGATTGCAGTTGTGGGATCTATAAGATAGAACGATACAACCGAGGTCTATAATCTTCCTATTTTGCTCTATCTTATAGGTTGCTTCCCACGGCAGACTGCAAGGTGGACTGCTATGTTGCACTGTCTGGATGCCCTTAAAGTATTACTGGTAACAATTTAATTCACTACAACTCACACATACGTAATTACGAAGCACCCTACATCTTCTTAGCGTAGTTAATACGCCTTGCCCTTGACATTCTTGACAGGACAGTTTTTCATATGTAAAAGGGTATCATAGCAACCACAGTCTATGTATCTATAGAGTTTATTACTTTTCTGACTAGTGGTATGCTACCAACATATGCTTGGACCTCAAAATAAATCCCGAGATCGTGTGGAGCCTTTTTTCCCGAGGGTAGAATCCACCGCACCGCGGGGACAGTGTGGTGGTTATTTCGGACTTGCACCGACTAAAAACACCCCGACGGTCCTCTTCAACTCCTTTTGAACGGCTCTATCTCCGGGACGCACCAGTGCCGCCTTAGAGCCACACCTCCCGCCATCTATTTTCATAGACGATCTCCTATAGCCCCCAACTGCGACCGTCTTCGACCCCAAGAAGGTATTTTAGTTGCCTTGTACGACAGGCAGGGGATACCGTGTAGCCGTATTCTATGCCCGAGCTACAGGGCGCAGATCCTGTGGACCCACTGTTTAACATAGACGTTGCTACGTGTCAAAGGCTGAACGTTGCTGCTGTTCAATGGTAGACCTATTGTTCCTAGTACTTCACGATGTGATTAACTACCTCTGAAAAGAGTGCACTCCACCTTTCCCGATCTTCTGCCGCTTCCTGCCAGTTATCAACCTGAAGCTGACGCAGATCTGCCTCTACGCTGTCTTCCCAGCGGTACCTGGGCTGACCAACTGGGTGGCGATCATTCAGCCGGCTTAGGTATGCTCTCTTGACGGTTCGATCCTCATGAAACAGGATAATCAGTGGACGATTGATAGGTTTGCTAAATATCTTTAAGAATGTGTAATTTTTGATGTACAAAAAATGCTCATGGGGAAAATGTGTTCTGGATTAGTCATTTTTCTAACCGCAAATAGTACATTAGGTATTTACCAAAATGTCAATATCTACAAAACTAAGGCATTTTTACCTCAGTTGATGGAACAGCCAGTACCAGCATAGTTGCATGTATGTACCTACATAACTTGGCAATGTCACCAAGTTATTGTAGGCTTGGCTATTGTAGGTGTGTCGACCAGCACAGTATAGTTATCTATACCTAAGTTTTGCAGACTTATACAATTACGTAAAGTTGACATATATATCATTTTTCATACAATAACTACAACTTAGAAAAGTTGAATAACCCCGACATTTTCAATTCAAAGCTAAATATCTCATAACGGCTGAACAGATTTTCATGAAACATGGCTAAGAACACTCGGGATAAAATTATCTATGACACAAAAACAAAACGAAAATCGTTTCATCCGCTTGGGAGGTACGATATCACAGACAGATACACAGATACACAGACAGACACGTTAAACTTATAACACCTTATAACACCCCTCTTTTTGCGTTGGGGGTTAAAAAATTACAGATCTACCTTACATTATGTTTGACACCTTACGTAATGATAAAAAGCAGAAGCTCCTTATTGGCTAAACTCGAAAACCCACCTTCTTCTTCCTCTTCATGCGCCTCTCAATTACTGAAGACTTTAAAATTTTCTTTATCACGTGCCAATCTGAACATTTGCTCAACGGTCTTAATCGAACGATCTTAAATCGAATCTTTGATGACCCTGTTTCAAAGCTATGTTTCTTTTCTTTTAACATTAGAAAGATCTTGCGTTTGCCTCCTAGCGATTTCAAGAAATATAATCTTGAAACGGGAAAATACGCGGCGTAATATTTTTGAAACGTTATAAGTTACTGAAATAAGTGTACCTGCACAATATCATCTTCTGATATAAGGAAACAAAGAAACGTGGAGGAAATTATCGGAAAAAAATCTAATCTTAGAAAAGCAGGTATAGGTGTGTCTCTTATGTCTAAGTAACACACAGACTAATTTTACAGAGGTGTTATTGAACTTGTGTTCGTTCTCACATACTAAGTATCACGTGAGTCCAATAATTAATGACCAAATTACTATCGCGACGTAACGTTAGTGGTGCAATTAAAATATTACTAACAGTGTTTTAACTTCGCACAAACGCCTGAATCAGTGCATGGACCTTGGATGGATGGAAAATTTACGTAGTAAAATTTACCTGTGTTACATGCTCCATTGTCTAACTTTAAAGATGTCCCATCCTTCAATCCTAACCCTTAAACCCTTCCCTAATCGTTACGGTCTTCATGATGAGAATGAACCGGTTTTTACTAGGTAAACGAGTAAGCGCGGTTTTTCACTAGACCACAATATCACTTACCGTCAGTTGATTTGTGGCCAAGAGCAAACCTATCCAAGTTAGCCCATAACATATTTTAGCTGTTCCCTATAGGCCAGAGGTTCCTAACAAATCCACGGGAAGGATAAGGTAATTATGTTTTAACCCGACACCACACGAGGTTAACTACCGTCAGAAAGTTTAAGACCAAACACAAAATATGCAAATGATCAAATTGATCAACATTTATTGATTATTCATTCAACTTTGATTCTTCTGTCCGTAGTACTCTCGACCAGTTTGCAAAATTGCAATTTTTCCCTTGTTTGGTTTGCGTAATAATTTATGAAAATGAACCTAAAAATTGTGTTTGCTCCTAAACTTTCTGACTTTAGTGTACTTTCAATCAAAATACTGTACCTACGAGTATAAAAATGACTGTGACATAGATTTTAATCTAGTTTGCGTGACAGCTCTTCACAACTATAAGTACTTATACTCGATTAAAACACGTACCAACATAACTCTGCCGATAGTTCAATGGAATACGAATATCGTACTTGAACATTTTTTAGGGTTCCGTAGTCAACTGTCTGTCTGTCTAGCGGACATGATCAGTTAAGCAGTTTTTGAGCTATCGTAAAAAGTCCTTAATTCTTAGTAAAAGACTTATAAAACGCTGCGAAGGTATTCTCAAGCTTTTTTTTTTTTATTGAGTTCATTGGGCAACTACGGAACCCTACACTGAGCATGGCCCGACATGCTCTGGGCCGATTTTGTTTTTTTTTTCTATTTAAAAAAATACCACCACCACCATATCAGCCGAAAGACGTCCACTGCTGGACATAGGCCTCCCCCAATTCCATGGGGGATAAATGCCATAATCGCCACGCTTGGCATGCGGGTTGGCGATCGCAGTATCTCCACCGCACTTCAGGGATGCTGCTGCCCATCCCCCGGTGGTCTTGGCCGTAGTTTTAGGACATACCCGGGTCCCAAAAAATACAAATTTATTATAATTTAATTTCACCGCTGTTTCGGCCCAGACGCACCTTAACATGACCAAGCCTTTTAAACTTGGAATAATCGTTCCAATAACCGATGACATGCACGCACTTCCGCGTAAACCGGAAACTGACGTAACATTCACCGCGGTTGGCTCCAACGGTGCTCTTCGCAACTTGTTTCTCATTGCTCAACCAGAGATCTTGATCCTGTGACATGTAATAACAACGCGTAGTCTGAGGTCTGGCTAACCTGGTTCGCCGAAGAGGTAGTGTGTTATGAGTAACCACCCGGGCGACATTGGTACGAGGCCGACATCATGCCGACTTTCAAAGTGGACCTTATTCCTTAACGTGTGTCTAATTAGCTTTATTACCCCCTTAACCTTTCTTCTTTTAGTGTTCCGTATATATACTTATAGTTAATAGTATTTGACGGAACAAGTTGCACAAAAATTGGGACACAACCACAGAACAAATAAATTACGTTATACAGTAAAATGGGGGAAGAGACAGCGAGCCATATGGATGCTACTCTTTTCAGTTACGACTTTAATTCTAGAGACTTAAAGTGTCAACCCTAGCAATATTCCCAACTCACCTCATTGCTAGCCCTACTAACCCAAACTACGAGGTGGTGTGATTTCGTATTATTTTGTGTTAAACTTTAAAATTATGAAATGAAACGACAGATATTCAATAAAAAACTAAAAACCTTACGACCGTTTTTTTTTTATAAACTCAACGTGCCACGTGTAAAAATAAACTTTTATCGAGGTTATGATTTCTCTTTCATCACTCCTAAGAATTTAATTTCTGTTTCATTCATCCATTTATCCCTTCTAAGAACCGTGATATGGAATCTCCCACAATGTGACAGTTCATTCCCAGTAGTCCCGTGGAAGTAGTTCCGTGGCGGAACTAATGAGACTTTTTTTCCCAATAAGTCCGTCAACGGTGCAGAGTGCTAGTAGAACTGTGACCCTACAACGCGCGAGCCGAGCGAGCGAAGCGATCGTGCCGCGGCATGGCAGCGACGGGCGAAGCGCCACAACTGAACATTGGGAACGGAACTATTGGGAACAAAGTCTCACTAGTTCCGCCACGGAACTACTTCCATGGGACTACTGGGAAGAATTTGACCTGGCTCTCACTTTTAGGAGAAGACCTGCTTTGGTGCAAGGCGGTCATCGTGCCACTGTACAAGGGAAAGGGCTCACAACTTGACTGCAAGAACTACAGGGGCATTAGCTTACTCAGCATCGTTGGCAAATTATATGCGAAAGTGTTGATTGAAAGGGTAATGCAAGAAACCGATGAGAAAATATGGGATGTACAAGCGGGATTTAGGAAAGGTATGGGATGTACGGATCAGGTCTTCTCTTTACGATGCATAGCCGAAAAATATTTGGCCCAAGGTCAAAAGGTCTATTGCGCGTTCGTGGATTTGGAGAAGGCCTATGACAGAGTGGTGAGGAATGAACTTTGGTCGGTACTGTCCGGATATGGAGTGAGCGACCATCTCATTCAAGCTCTGAAATCTCTCTACGAGGATTCCTCTGCTTGCGTGAGAGTAAACGGGTCCTACACTGAATGGTTTAGCATCGAAAAGGGTGTTAGACAGGGATGTGTAGCGTCACCGTGGCTGTTTAATCTATTTCTGGACAGTTGTTTGCAAGATTTGAAAGACGATGAATGTGGGTTGGAAATGAATGGGTTGCTTATCAAATGTCTACTCTACGCCGATGACCAGGTTTTATTAGCGTCATCGGCTGAGAAGCTACAGAAGATGGTAACTAGCATGCACAGATTATTTGCGAGAAAAGGAATGAAAATGAATGTAAGCAAGACGAAAGTGATGGTATTTGAAAGAGATGAGTGTATGACAGTTTGTGAAATTGCTGTAGATGGAGAGAGGTTGGAGCAAGTGGATGGGTTTGTGTATTTGGGGACTTTGTTCACGAGAGACGGTAAGCATGAAGGAGATATTGAAAGGAGAGTGATAGCTGGGAATCGAGTGAATGGGGCACTTCACGCCTTTATGAGTAGCCAGAAAGTGTCAGAAAAGGCGCGGCTGGCCGTGCATAGAGGAGTGTTGGTGCCGACACTAATGTATGGTAGTGAAAGTTGGGTGTGGCAGAAGAAACATCAGAGTCGAGTGAATGCAGTGGAAATGAGAGCGCTGAGAAGTATGTGTAGCGTTACTTTGAGAGATAGAGTGAGAAACACCGTTATAAGACGGAGGTGTGGAGTGAATGAAGATATAGTGACGAAAATTGAGAAAGGTATGCTAAGATGGTTTGGACATGTAGAGAGGATGGATGAAAGAAGATTGACAAAACGAGTGTATGAAGGAAGAGTGGATGGAAAAGTTGGAAGGGGAAGACCTCGGCGAACGTACTCCGACCAAATCGGAGACATTCTGCAGAAAGGCCAGGTCAGGAGTACCCTAAATCGGCGCGCATGCATGAAGAATGTTATGAAAGTTCATGAAGCGAAAGTTGTATGTCAGGATCGTAGCAAGTGGAAATCCGTGATCTCTGCCTACCCCTATGGGAAACAGGCGTGATTATATGTATGTATGTATGTATGTACCTGCTCACTCTTCGTCGTATCTCGGGGACAAGGCATGTGATCAGCCATTATTACAGGTTTATTTCATAAAAGGTCACTTTTTTATTTTTCTTCTTAGATCTCCAAGACCACCCGACCACCAAAAGCGTAGCTACTGGTCGATGTCCCCTGGTCGGACACGGGTCTACTCCGAAATTCGAAATAGCATTAAACAAATCGCGGCGACAAACGTTAGGCTGCAGGCCGCGTATCCATATCCGTCTATATCTACTTGGCCTGCAACCCTTCGTTTCCCGGCCTCTATAGTAATGTACTATAAAGGCATAGTTTAACTTCCAAGTAATACCTAAGCAGTTGGTTACAACAGGCTCGCCTCGAACGACATGTTCAAATTCAAAACGCTCTTTTTGACGACTTCCGTTTCCGATGCGAGTCCAATATCAAATTTAAATTAATAACCTAGTTAAAATTCATACAGTGACCCTTAAAAATACTTAAGTAATTTGAGTAGGTAGCTATAGCGACCTTAACACGAGCCCTCTCCGTGGTGTTCGAATGAACGCAAAAAGATAATTAACATTATTGTAGATTACTTACAATGGCCGGGGTTCATGCCAAAACAAGCGAATTAAAGATGGATAACGGTCAAATGCAAAAAAGTCTGATCATTTTACTACCAATTACAACAGTCCATAATATTAAAACTCCAAATTCAAAACAAGTTTTGCAAATGAAAAATACATAATTATGTTGAATTTTAGAGCCGCATATAGTTAGACGCATATTTTATAGATATTGAGTACTTCCTAATAAAAGTTAAATATAGATTCAATGTAGGTGTTGAATTCTTAACAATTACACTTATAACTGGCAGCCTAATTGCAAAACGCTAGTCGGTTCATCCCATGAAGATTAGGCGTTTCGCAATAATTCACATAAATTCATATTCCTTATATTTATATAGCCTAGACTAGATACACAATAATTTTAGATACATTCAAAAAAATATTTATTTTTCAAAAAAAAAAAATCCAATACATTAATCCACTAACGTAAAATCTTACGGCATTATAGTCTTTTAAGTTGTCATAGCGTGTTCTGACAATATTCAATTTTGTCGTGTCATTGAAGATTAAGGCGCCTCCTGACTTGTCGATGCGGAGGCGGTACGATATGAGAAAACTGACAGCTGTCAGTGTCAACCGATATCTATGCAGTACTGTCCCAATTCTGCGCATGGTATTACTACTGCGCAAACGTAATACTGACAGTATTTCGTCAAGTGAGGAAATATCACACCAGTAAACTTACGTCAAAGAACAAAATACCTATCAAATATCGCACCCGCCCCGCCAAGTCAGGAAGTCGCCTTCGCGTAGGTACGTATAATGTCTACATTGGACTATTACTTATTGATGTTTGTGAGTACACCACTCAGCACAGTTAGCACCGTAGCTACTATGAGACACTTCTGTTTCACTAAGAACAACACTAATAGCAGCTCCATCACTGTCTTGACCACACGTTACAAGTACAGACGTGACGTGTACTCACAAAACAATGTCGTAACTATACCATACTGATTGGCAATGTCATCTTACAATACTCGGCATGGTGAACTGTTTGTTATCTTTACTTCGCTTAGATTCTCTCACTAAACAGTTTCGCGTTAGGTTGAAATAATTGTCCAGGTTGCACAGACAAACCCCCGAATGGAGTCTGTTGTCTTAGGAGACGGCTAAGCCACAACATCTCACTGTACAATTTGGTGTTAGAAATAAGTTTTATAATGTGTTTCGCTACAGTGCTGAGGGCCGCGGCAGCCACGCCACTGACGTGGCTGTTGCACGCCGTTTCAGAGTGTTGCGGACGCAGCGGGCTCACTCGGTTGTTCACGGTGCTCAAATGCGCGGAGAAACACCCGAACGGAGTCTGCTGTCTTAGGAGACGGGTAAGCCACGACATCTCTCTATACAATTTGATGTTAGAAATAAGTTTCTATAATGTATCTCGCTACAGCGCTGAGGGCCGCGGCAGCCACGCCACTGACGTGGCTGTTGCACGCCGTTGCAGAGTATGGCGGACTCAGCGGGCTCACTCGGTTGTTCACAGTACTTAAGTGCGCGGAGAAACACCCGACCGCAGTCTGCTGTCTTAGGAGACGGCTCAGCCACAATCGTTGGAGAAACCGGACGTGCCCCGTCAGAGTGCATGTGGAAACTAGAAAAAAGAAAACATGTTATATTATAAGAGTTAATCCAGGACCTGAGTGCAGTACTGTAGGGAAGTTCGTGGGTAGAGATTTTTTTCGGGAAAGTTAAGTAGGAGTCTTGGTAAGTATTTTAGACTTGGGTGGACATCCGTCACCTGGTACGTTTTCCAGCTATGACGTCAACATTTTTGTTTATGAAAAGGGGGGTGTCAAATAAAAGGGCCCCGTGAGCTAATTCCAAAAATATAAGTACCACACCATTATATACCACCAGCGGTAGGGTTAATAAATGGTTTTGGTTGCGTTAAAAGTAAAAATAAGTTTCAAAACATACATAGTTTGGAGTCTTCCTCACAGGGAACAGCTGATTGTTCTTTTTTTAACATAACAATGTGGTATTAATAAATTTACAGGGTCATCAAATACTTACTTTGCTCCATTAACAGGTCTGGTGACTGAAAATCGTTCAGCACTATGTAATGGGCTTCCTCGTAGACCCTGTTACACAGTTGGTCGACGAGTGCAGCGTCCAACTTCGGAGTGAACGCGTAGCAGCCTCGGCTGAATCTCGCCATCAGGAGAAATAGCACCCTGTATCATAATAACATTTGAATATCATTTAGAACCACTAGCTCCGCTCAGCAAGTTGCAAAACTCGAGTGGCATAACCGGAGCACATTGCTCGCAGAACCGATGGCCGTTGGGGCACACAGGTTCTTGAGTAGCGACCACGCGCCCAAATATGCAGTGCGGACCCCCCAACAAGGTGGACCACCGATCTTGTCAAGATCAAGGCAAACCACTAAATGAGAGTGCTGCAAGACCGGTACTTGTGCAGGTCCCTGGGGGAGGCCCTTATCTTTCGGATGCTATTCAGCTGTAAAAATAATATCAAACGCAAGTAGCGTGAAGCCTTCTACTCTACACGGCCTAACTCTATCAGCTTCGCTATAGAAATTCTACATCTGCCGGTAGTTTGACGAACATGCGGTAGTGTGTCAATGTGGGAGTTTCTGTGTATTGCGCCTGGGTATATGCTAGGTATATGCCATCGGAAAAGTCATAACTAAATTCAAGTGGAGTTGGGCAGGAAATGCCAGGCAGAGTGATGGCAGGTGGACCAAAACGTTAACAGATTGGTGGCCACTTACAGGCAAATAAGCATCAGTCGGCCACGGGCTCGACGGGTTTACGACATTAAAAAGACCATGGGTTACATCTGGATGAGACTAGCACGAGACTGGGGTGACTGGCATACTCCTATAGACGCCTATGCTCAGCAGTTGGCTATTTCAGGCTGAGAATGATGAATGAGTTTAAGTTTAGTTTTATTATGGTTACTATTTTTTATACCACGTCAGTGGCAAACAAGTGTACACTCCTTTCTTGAAGAACTCCATACTGTAGGGAAAAGCTCGGCAGGGAGCTCATTCTTCAATCGGGGTGTCCGAGGGGGGAAAAACCATTTAGGTTGTGAGGATGAATACCCTGCCGTCGGCGAGCGGTGTGATAGTACCCAGAAAGCGACCGAGGGCATCAAGTCGAACTTTTCTTCGGAGCGTAACCCATTATACAAGAGATAGAACACTTACCTATGGAGTAGAGCGTATCCAAAATCTGAGCCGTTTTCCACAAATATGAGACATTCCTTTGGAGTAGTACACTTATAGGACTGAGCACCGGGCTTTGGAGGGTTCTGTTTTAGAGAAATCATGCAGGCATCTGCAAACAATATTCGTGATAATATGAGATAGGACATTGTATTTTCACCTAATTCATAGATAGCATTGTGGACACATTCATACACTATTATTATTATTATTATCATTATCGTTGATACCTTTCGTAAACACAGGATAGTTCTTAGCAGTAGAGAGTACCTACCTAACTACACTGGTCTGTAAAAGAAGGTATAACAGTTTTTGTTCAAGAAAGCTAAAAGTAATAATTTTTAAGAAAAAAAAACCGACTTCAATGGGGGAGGCCGGTAAAAGATTATTATACTTAGATGGTGCACTCTTAGATAGATAAAAAATAAAATAAAAATGGCTATAATATATGTTTATAATGGTAGAAGACTAAGTACCCTCAATTCCTCATGGAATCATGAAAAAACCTTGCTTGTTTGACAAACAAAACGAAGAGAACAAATCGCCAATCGTGAACTACGCGTCGTTGAAGAGTTCCGTTCTGATCATCATCAGCAGTTCCACTTCATCAAATGTCACTTTTATGAATGAAAATGCTTGATTAGTTCATGAAAATACTAAAATCACATTTGAGGAGTTCCCTCGATTCCTAATGGATCCCGTCATCAGAACTCAAGCATGACAAAAGTCAATCGTGAAAATAGAACTTGCTTAACAAACACAGCTAGAAGGACAAATCGCCAAACGTGAACTGTTCGTCGTTGAAGAGTTCTGTTCTGATCATCATCAGCAGTTCCACTCCATCAAATGTCACATTTTTGTACGATAATGCTCGATTTGTTGATAAAAACACAAAACTCACTATATGTTTGCCTTTAAGATTTGAGGAGTTCCCTCAATTCCTCATGGATCCCATCATCAGAAATCAAGCATGACAAAAATTAATCGTGAAAATAGAAATTGCTTAACAAACACAGCTAGGAGGACAAATCGCCAAACGTGAACTTTTCGTCGTTGAAGAGTTCTGTTCTGATCATCATGAGCAGTTCCACTTCATCCAATGTCACATTTTTGGATGAAAATGCTTGACTTGTTGATAAAAACACAAAAATCACTATATGTTTGCCTTAAAGATTTGGGGGAGTTCCCTCAATTCCTCATGGATCCCATCATCAGAACTGCGTTTTGACAAAAACGGGACCAACTTGGATATATATACTTACAATCAAAAAAAGAATTTTCCAAATCGGTTAAGAAATGACGGAGTTATGGACTAACAAACATTTAAAAAAAAACATACAACCGAATTGATAACCTCCTCTTTTGAAATTTTGAAGTCGGTTAAAAAATTACAGCATTTGATAAGGGAGCGTTTTTGTTTTTTTCAGCCATCTTTTAAAAGGAGGTTGTCAAAAAGGAGTTTATATAACAAAACTAAATTGTCTACATAATTCTTTTTATTTCCTAGTTTAAATAGTACAGAAGTTATCGTCACGTTTATGAGTGTTATACCTTCTTTTACAGGCCAGTGTAGGTACCTTATGTCTTCTCATCATAATAATTGGCCAAGTCTCCCGTAGGTATAATGTGCAATCCCGCCGATCACTAAGCCATATGAGTATGGACAAAATAAGGAAAAAACCGGCCAAGTGCGAGTCAGACTCGCGGACGAAGGGTTCCGTACCATTATCTATAAAAACGGCAAAAAACACGTTTCTTGTATGTGAGCCTCCTTAAATAATTATTTTATTCTGTTTTTAGTATTTGTTGTTACTACAGAAATACATCAACGAAAATGAAACGTGAGAATTTCAACTGTCTAGCTATCATGGTTCATGACATACAGCTTGGTGACCGACGGACGGACAGCGGAGTCTTAGTAATAGGGTTCCGTACTAGTAGTGATACTGCCTCCGAAGCTAGAGGTCCCGGGTTCGAATCCCGGTCAGGGCATTATTTGTTCATTTAGCACGGATTTTGTTTTTGGATCTTGGATGTTCTCTATGTATTTAAGTAAGTGTTTATATAAGTATCTATATCGTCGTCTAGTACCCATAGTACAAGCTTTGCTTAGTATGGGACTTGGTCGATTTGTGTAAGATTGTCCCCCTATATTTATATTTATAATTTATATTTTGTACTTAAGTGGCAATAGTGTAAACAAACCAGCCAACAAAGCGGTCTGCCGGTTTTGAGCCTTAATTTACAAATAATAGAGGCGGTTTTTCTTGACTTACTGTACGGAATCGCGATAGTCCGGTCCGGTCGATGTTCTTTTTACCACAATTAAAGAATTAGCTCACACCATAGTTACACACACGTAACGTTATTTTTGTGCTTTTTAACCGACTTCAAAATTTCAAAAGAGGAGGTTATCAATTCGGTTGTATGTTTTTTTATTTTTATTTAATGTTTGTTAGTCCATAACTCCGTCATTTCTTAACCGATTTGAAAAATTCTTTTTTTGAATGTAAGTATATATATCCAAGTTGGTCCCGTTTTTGTCAAAACGCAGTTCTGATGATGGGATCCATGAGGAATTGAGGGAACTCCTCAAATCTTCAAGGCAAACATCTAGTAATTTTTGTGTTTTTATCAACAAGTCAAGCATTTCATCCAAAAATGTGACATTAGATGAAGTGGAACTGCTGATGATGATCAGAACAGAACTCTTCAACGACAAAAAGTTCACGTTTGGCGATTTGTCCTCCTAGCAGTGTTTGTTAAGCAAGTTCTATTTTCACGATTAATTTTTGTCATGCTTGATTTCTGATGATGGGATCCATTAGGAATTGAGGGAAATCCTCAAATCTTAAAGGCAAACATATAGTGATTTTTGTGTTTTTATCAACAAATCGAGCATTTTCATACAAAAATGTGACATTTGAGGAAGTGGAACTGCTGATGATGATAAGAACAGAACTTTTCAACGACGAAAAGTTCACGTTTGGCGATTGGTCCTCCTAGCTGCGTTTGTTAAGCAAGTTCTATTTTCACGATTAATTTTTGTCATGCTTAATTTTTGATGATGGGATCCATGAGGAATTGAGGGAACTCCTCAAATCTTAAAGGCAAACATATAGTGATTTTTGTGTTTTTATCAACATATCGAGCATTATCATACAAAAATGTGACATTTGATGAAGTGGAACTGCTGATGATGATCAGAACAGAACTCTTCAACGACGAAAAGTTCACGTTTGGCGATTTGTCCTTCTAGCTGTGTTTGTTAAGCAAGTTCTATTTTTACGATTGATTTTTGTCATGCTCGAGTTCTGATGATGGGATCCATTAGGAATCGAGGGAGCTCCTCAAATGTGAAAGGCACACAAATAGTGATTTTAGTATTTTCATGAAGTAATCAAGCATTTTCATTCATAAAAGTGACATTTGATAAAGTGGAACTGCCGATGATGATCAGAACGGAACTCTACAACGACGCGTAGGTCACGTTTGGCGATTTGTTCTCTTCGTTTTGTTTGTCAAGCAAGCAAGATTTTTTCATGATTCCATGAGGAATTGAGGGTACTAAGTCTTCTACCATTATAAACATACATTATAACAATTTTTATTTTATTGTATATCTATCTAAGAGTGCACCATCTAAGGATAATAATCTTTTACCGGCCTCCTCCATTGAAGTCGGTTTTTTTTTCTTAAAAATTATTGTTACCTACTGTTTTACTCGTACTTAGGGTAAGTTGGACCAAACCATCTGTAAAAGTAGGCTGTGATTTTTAAATTCTAATTGTATGGAACGTTCGACGAGTTTCTAGGGTTTCATCTGCCCGCGTCATATTGAACGTTTATCAATCTATAATCGTAACTTTGTGCACCCGCCTTTGGTAAGTTGGTATCATCATGTCAGCCGCCGACATAGGCCTCCCCCAAAGAGTTCCACAATAACCGGTCCTGCACCCCCCGCGTATTATATCATACATTGATTAAATTTGGTTAGAAGCGGATCTGATCCTGGCAGTACCTAGCGGCTGCGAAGATTTCAACTCAAGAAGGATTGTAACTAACGACAGACTATAAAATGTATTGTGATTTGATTTACCTTCTGGCGGTGTCAAAACGGCGCTGGTATCCGTAACGACGCAATGAAAAAGGATCCTCACTGACGTCGACATATTATAGGGACCTTATTACTAAAGAAGGACGGTGATAAAGGATTATACCTGACTGCTCGGGATTCGGTATGTTGTTGTCAAAGTCAAGGATCCGCTTCTCGTACCAACTCCAATGAGAGTACTTGTCCGTCAAATACTCCTTGCGAAACCCTTGCAGTTGCGCGTGAGACACTTTGCCAAACTCCTGTAGTCTCTCTGCCCACGTGTCCTCATCTATGAATAAATACGTAACTGAAAAAGAGGTTAATTGACCGGTTACTCTCAGGGGAGTAAAAGAGAATCAAGTCGACTAGATTTAAGGGCATTAAAATCCTGATTCTCCTGATTCCTGATTTCTCGATGTCAAAATGACCTGATGTGAATGATGTCTAGTGCTGTTATGGACTGCATCGTCATCATTTTATTAATTTATTTTTTATAAGAGGAAATACGGCACCTACCTATACCCATTACTACAAAATTGGAAAGAGTAAATTAGGGCATTCATGTATGAGAGAAAAAGTGAAAGAAGCGAGAAATGGACCATTATAGATTCTTACCAAAACAATACTTGCTTTCAACTTTTCCGTGTTCTTCTTTTAAAAACCTACGATTCTTTTGGAATTTTTTAAGTTAGGAACAAAAAAAACGTAAAGGCAAAATTCGTTAACGAAAACTTTCATTAAACTGTGCGTCAGGCGCTTAGGCTCTGTTTTTAAAAGGTAGGTCTTTGTCAGATTTAACTTAATAATCGTGAACATTTTTGCATATACTGATGTCAATTTTAATAGCCCGCCAGACACTATCTGTAATAATGAAAGTATTTCGTTACCCATCCCTTTCTGTTATACGAAATGAGAGTAAGATAGTTCGGTATTGTCTGTTTCTGGTGGGCTATGATTAACCTTAGTCCCTCAGACTACAGGTGTTGTAACTCGTGAAACGTGCAAACCTTTCATAGAACATAAATAATGTAAACGTTCGAGGCCTAGCGGCGCTCGCGTACCGCGTGCGGTATACAAGGTTAAGTAATGTCGAGCGGGGTCAGTCCGGGGTGACCGCTTTGAGTGGTTACTAACTGAGCGCTGCCGTGCTTTGGAAGGCACATAAAGCCGGTGATCCTGGCTGCTGTCTATGATAGCAGTCGTTAAGCCTTCGGGCGGCTTGAGAAGTTCAAACAGTCTAGTTGCCCACTCACTTGACAAGCCTAATCCCATTAAGGTCTAGTTTCCCCCTTGGATTGGCAGGTCAGATGGATTCGTAAAAACTAGTGCCTACTCCATTTACTAGGATTAGGTAGCGGACCCTGGGCAACCTTCAGGATGCAACTGTACTGGGAATAACGCTATAGGATGATGATGCGTGTCTGGTGGGCTATGATAACCTCTTAAGTTAATTTATAACCTGTTTCTCAGACTACAGGCATTGTAACTCGTGAAACGTGCAAACCTTTCAGTTAAATAAAACAAATAATATTCCTCCGTGCTTATCTTGTCACTGAACCAATATTGAATTTTGACTAGGTGAACAATAGATATCAAAATTGGGTATACGTAAAAAACTTAAGAAATTGAGCTTTTGTATGTAGTTGTGACGTGTTTGAATAGACATTTGTTTTGTTTGTGTTACGCGTTTTAAATATGTAATAAGCGAAATTTTGGGAGAAAATTACTGACTGTCGAGTTTTTTTCCTGCGTTTTGTCTCGGCAGTAGTCTTCATTTTCAGGAACGCTTGTAGATTTTGGCCTGTAAACGTGTCATTGCGGCGTACTTGCTGATTAAAGTTCATTAATTCATTTACTATTCGTACATGTCCCAACTACATACAACGTCAAGTCCTTATCTTGAGTTTTTTTCCTATATTGAGGTGGCTTGCATTGGAACATTTAGCTACCTTATTTATATGCGATTATAATAAAAATAGTATGTTGAACTTACGCTCGTAATTATCATATTTGTTGGCCCTAATATACTTGAAGTAGCTCAATAAAGCGTTGTTTTTGATCATTATCCTTTGTATCTGGATCTTTAAAGCTATCGGCATACTGGCGTTTCTCCTTAGCATCACACTTTTCAAATTCACTGCAAAAGAACATTATGTGATTACGTTACCGTTGTGTAGGGTCCACAATAGCATTTATTTATTTGGTACGGGACACCAACAGAGTACATAACTACGAGGGCCGTTCCGAAAGTTTTTAGCTGCTCTCACTCTATTCATGCGATATATTTTTATTTACTCCATTATGTGGGTAATTTCAATAGTTATGAGCTGAGATAAAATCGTTAGTAAGCAGCAAGTATTTTTTTCACATTTCTTTTACCAAAAGGCCTTTTGTATGGGCTTTTAAAAATTTGCAAAAATAGTACTATTTTTCATACCTAAAAATAGTTTTGGCAACGAAATCCCTAACAACTGTAGTTGAAAATGCCCGGGATGACTTTCCAACTTAATTTTTCTGATTTTAATGTAAAATCACTAAGTGATTTTATTTTATTTAAGTATTTTTTGGGATGATGACAAGTCCCTAATCTCGCGACCTAGACTAATATTCGACACACCTGCTCAATGTCGCAAATTTTTATGCAATCGAAACAGATTACGTGGGTAGAGACAGGTAAGATTCATAGTTTGCGGTGTATAAAAATTCGTTTAGTTGTGGTGGCGTATTAATTAATATTGGCCCGCAACACTAAATTGGTATTGTGACCCGTTCATCGCATATTCGATAGGGCTGTTGACACGTCGTACTTAAAACACAATAAAAAAAACCCAAGCGACTTTCATCAACAGTTTCACCCCAACACATTTGTATCGAAATTACCCGCATAATGCTATCATTAAAACATATATCGCATGAATAGAGTAAGAGAAGCTAAAAACTTTCGGAACAGCCCTCGTACAAGTAACTTGACATATCAATTGTCCTTCCCTGTTATTCACAAACAGACTTGACCTCACCTGTCACCTCACACCTCACCCGTTTTTATATGGAAACTGTCAAATATCATTTGTCAAATTTTGACAGTTTCTATATAAAGGGTTAGGTGTAAGGTGAGAGGTGAGAACGAGTCGGTTTGTGAATAACACCCCTTGAGCTATTATTCACCCCAATTACAGGTGAACACATCATTGGTCAGTAATTCATCAAAAAATTACTCTACGAGTACTTTTTCTGAGGGTTCGTATTTGATGTGAATATGAATTTACTTAATTAATAATGGCACAATAAATTTTAGGCACTTATTATACATTAAATTTCAGTATCCATTCACATATTTAATGAAGATTGAAAATAGATCGAACTTTATTATTTATAGGTATTTACTTTGAACAATAATTTAGTTTCAACTACAATGAGAAAAAATAAGAGTTAAATAAGATACCTAAAACTAACCTAATAAAAAAATAAAGAAATAAAATTAAAAATGGTCCCCTAAGGCTGGGTTGCACCAAACCGTCTGTAATCGTAAGCTGTGTTCGTTAAAATCTGAATGTATGGCAAGTTTGACAATGTTCTATGGGATGACAGCTGCCGGCGCCATATTTAACGTTGATCGGTCTGTGATCGTATGGCGGTGCAACCCAGCCTAAATCAGAGCCCCGCGGAAGGGTCCCCATAAGACTGACTGCGTTTCCCCTTTGGATGGCTATGCCGATCCGCTGGACAAAAAACGAGCCAGCCCTATGGTCTCCCGACACTGTAATTAACTTTTTGGTCTGTCGGCCAAACAATTTGTGAGCACCTGGGCTCCAGGGTCCTAGAGTTTCGACAGCAAATGCCGCAAAAACATACCTGTCCGGTAGTTTCTACTTAATTATATATTTATTCGCTGTTGGTAACGTAAAGGATTAACTTATTTTTGCTACACCAGAGGGATTGTAAGTGCGTTGCCGGCCTTTAAGATGGGAGTACGCTCTTTTCTTGAAGGTTTTAAGTTCGAATCGGTCCGGAAATACCGCAGGCAACAGTTCATTCCACAGTTTAGCTGTGCGAGGCAAGAAATTTCTGGAGAAACGCACAGTTGAGGACTGCCAACCATCTAAGTGGTGAGGATGGAAATTTTGTCGCGTTGGGCGATGGCGGAAGGAAGCGGCAGGGATTAATCCGAACAATTCCTCGGAGCACTCCCCGTAATACATGCGGTAGAAAATGCAGAGCGAGGCTACATTTCCACGCAGTGCCAAGGAGTCAAGCCGTTCCAAAACCCGCTGGCAGCCGACAATTCGAGTCGCTCTCCGTTGGATGCGGGAGAAGCTGGTACTGTGGTGCCCCTGCCCAAAGATGACTTGACTAATAAGTACAGGACAAATGATGGTTATAGACAAGGGCGTCGCCAACGGGGTGTTGAGGAGGGCAGCTGCCCCTCTAGATACTCAAAATGCTCTAGACTGTAACCACAATTCATAACTTTCCTCGCCCTATCGAAATCTGGCATGACCTAATATGTGACTAGAGTCTGACAATCGCAAATTGAACCCACTACATTAAAACGCGACAAGAACTGCTGAAATAAATGTACGCTTAGGTATGGGTTTAGTTGATGTGTTTTCACGTAGGTACCTAATAGATTCCAGTGGGTTCAACTTTTGACTGTAACATACAGAACAAAAAATAAGTATGTATGATATTACCAATATTATACCGAGATTAGGTATTACCTACCATTTGCAAGAAACAATCCAAGTCCAAAGTTACCGTCGATTTTGCTTTGCGGTGTTCCCGCACTATGCACTATTCCCTCCAAAGCTTTCAAATAAATTGGCAGGTCGGCTTTCGTGGGCAAGACATTTGAATTGGCGGATTTAACACTTTGATTATGATCTCGAATTAGTATAAATACGATAAGCAAGAATTTGTTTGAGATTTTCATGACGTCTTTCGTCTGTGATGCTTTGAGCAAGTTCGGTGGAAAACTGCTAGTCTTCTTAGAGCGACCCCTGTTTTATAGCCTTCGGTAGAGAACAAAAGATGACCGGGTGACAAATAAAAATAGCATAAAGTTAGGGCGGTACTGCCAGCGGATCGGATAATTACATAAATCCACAAATAATTGTCTTAGCAGTCAGTACCTTACGGTTTAAGTTCTAATTTGTCTTTGGCATCTCACTAGCATCCTAGCATTATACCAGTACAGTTGCATCCTGAGTATGCTCGGGGGCCGCTAATCCTTAGAATTGGCCTAGTCTCTTGTTTTTAAGAAAATTACTGCTTAATCTGACTTCCCAATCCAAGGGCAAACTAGACCTTATTGGGATTAAGTTTGTCAAGGAAGTGGGCAACTTGACTGTACTCGATAGTCATTTCTCAAGCCGCACGAAGGCTTTTACAAGCAGCAGCCAAGCCAAGTTAGCTTGGTATAAAGACTGCTGTCGTAGACAGCGGCTGGGATCAACGGCTTAACGTACCTTCTAAAGCAGGGAAGTACTTAGTTAGTAACCATTCAAAGCACAACCAAGAGTAGACCACGGCCGACTTTGCATACGCGCTGCACGTGGTAGGCGGGCGCTACTGGGCCACGAACGCTCCTTCTCTTGGTTTCTTCCAATTTGTCTTTGCTGTAGTAGTTATTATGAGCTCATGCGTATTAAATGCTGACGCCTGATGTAAATTCAGACCCAGCATCTTTACATTTTCGGAAACAGTTTGGGTTGGACACTCTCCAATAAGACGTACTTGTTTCTCCCTTCACTTTCATTTCCCACCACCACCACCACCATATCAGCCCTAGGATGTCCACTGCTGGACATAGGCCTCCCCCAATTACATGGAGGGTAAATGCCATGCCCGTGGGGGTTTTTTTCATTTCCCAGTGGCCAAAAAATACACAATGTGGCGTACAGGATCCGACATTAAAGGCCCCTTTTTTGTTTTAATCTGAAGTTAAACGTTAGAATTGCAAACCTACTTGAGATAAGTCTTGTGTGGTATTTATTTTTAAACTAAGACAATAATTACTTATTGCATACAGATTCTTTTAAGATACAAAATACTGCTTAAAAAATATGATTAAAAAAAAATACAAAAACTATATGAAGTGAATGGGTGAGTGAGTATGGTGGGTGAGTGAGTATGGCGGGTGAGAATGTAAGGTGTTTGATTGATTTCATATTTAGTCGATAGATACTTACTTGTAACTGATCAACGCTCACAGTGGGGCCACAGGGGCCTCCCGCAGGGTGACGGAACGTCGACCACCCCCGATAATCCCCGGTAAACTCCACCTAAAACCTCATTCAATTCATTTTAATATACAGAAATAAAGCAAAATGCTTTTGTTTGGCTACCTATTTGTGTATGCTACGCCAATTGTTTATTTTGGCAATCTGAATAGAAATTTGTAGATAATTTAGGTAAATCGCAAATACAAGCCCTTTATGTTTATTTATTATTGTTTTTCGGTGAATCAGATACTCGTAATGCGGTGTTACATCAGGAGATTTGTAGTTCGATGATATGAGATAATCGGCTGATCTGCGTTATCGATGTTACCTATCCGGTTTTACCATCTTCATTTTTTTATTTAATACTTTTTTTTAAATATTTATTGCACAATAAGAAATCTTATCGTACAAAAGGTGAACTTAATGACATGAGGCATTCTCTACCAGTCAACCTACATTGAATAGAGACAACAATTCGTCTAAAAATAAAAAACACGTTTTTTACACAGATTTAGGGTAACCGCTACCTAGAAGATTTAATTTCTTGCAAGATTCATAATGCGCATTTCTTTTTTGAATTGCGTCACTGCTTAGGTAATCATTTATCACATCATATAAATCTAAGTAGGGTGTAAGCATAGAGGTAATGTTCTGAATGCCTTCGCATGTAGGTACGAATACGCATGAAGTTGTAAAGGTGATGCCACGACTTGACAATCGATTTACCATGCTTTTTCTTTTCAGAGCAGAATACTGACTAATTACGTTAAATACATTCACAACTTATAAGTAACCCGCACTTGAGGCGATTGATCAGTGCGAATTTTTCCCCCTAACATACACGTGCGGAAATGTAATTTTCCCCTCACTAGCTCGGAAAGCCGTCTTTTATCCTTTGAAACAAGCGGGTAAAAACGCATTTTATCCACAAGTGGGGAAAGTAATTTGACCTTGGAGCGTGTTTGAGTAGCTTTTGACAGATAACAAAACGTAAAACGCTCATATTAATGGTTCGTTTGATATCAATTATCATTAAATAAATGGTTTGAGAATTTAATAAAAAATACCAAATTTAGCTTTATTTAATGATTTAAGTCGTAAACCTTAAAATTCTATAAGTAATTTTTTTTTTATAATGACTTTTAGTATAATTGTAAACGCACAAGTTGAGTCGATGCAATTTCAAAACGCATAGTCAGAAATGTCATCATTGTCAATGTCAACTAAAATATACATAACTTGTCACCGACTCCGACTCGCGTAAATATTATACACAACTTTCAGAGTTTTCTGTTATAATATCGTTAAAAAATCAGTGATTCCAGTGATGAAAATCATGCCTGTGGAACTGTGTTTTTTTGCATGTTGCACTTTCCTCGCTATAGTGAGGAGAAAAGTTTTGTGTTACATACTGGTACAAAGTTGTATTTTACTTCTCGCGTGTTGAAACACTCGCTACGCTCAGGATTCTATTTTAGAACCACTCGCTTCGCTCGTGGTTCAACTATAGGATCCTTTCGCTGGCTCGTGTTTCAATTCCACACTCGCGGGTAAAATACAACTTTGCACCCTTGTATAACAAATAACTATTTCACTCGTCCCGATTCTTGCCACTCGCCCTATACCCAGTGGAATCGTCATTAAAATCGCAAAGCACGATGTACTTCTGGTTTATAGTATGTAGTATGGATCAGTGAGGGTAACAGTCTAGATTGGCAGCATCGAATAATTTGAGCCCGTGGTCACGCGAGGAACTGCGAAATTTCGCAACTTACCTATTCTAAAAGTCATAAACCGTGCGTTTTTCGACAGCAAAATCTGACCATCTTGGAAAGGCCATAGCTTTGTCCCTAGAAGGGGTAAAATTCTTAGCTGCACAGTAGGGCTTGAATTAACGTAAATTTAATGAACTTAAAAAAAGTACCACTTACATTTTGCGATCGACAAACTTACAGTTTATGACTTTTAGCTTTTAGAACATGAATAAGTGAAATGTATTGCAGTTTTTTGCGTGGTGCACAACAAGCTTAAGTTTTACGATGTTGTAAGATTGGATGATCACTTCCCTTATTGATCCATATATCATACTAAATAAAAGCGGCCAAGTGCGGTATGGGCGGCGCGCAGTGGGAGGTTCTGTACCTATTGCTACTGGTCCTTGTTTAGAACCACTATCCTGTACTGTGAGTTAGGAGGGGCGAGGCAGTTTTTCAGCGATACCTGACTTAGAAACTATTGGACTTATCTTTTTCAAATGATTTTTCGGTGAAAGTATTCAATAACAAAAAAATCATGTACTTAGTGCCCATGAATTTTTTCATATTTTATGATTCCACGGTTCAAAAGTTGGGGGAAGAACACAATTATTGTGACTTTTGGAGCGATTATCTCCGATTATATTCACTTAATCAATAAAACTGCTGAGAAACCTCATATTTATTATATTAAAAGACCGATCGATTAATGTGCCACATATTAACTTAGATTTTTTTTTTGGATGTTCAGTTACTTGTCTGGAGTGCCCACATTTTTTTATTTTTGGTAATTTTACTACGTTATCATCATCATCATCATCATTCAGCCGAATGACGTCCACTGCTGGACATAGGCCTCCCCCAAAGACTTCCACAATGACCGGTCCTGCGCCACCCGCATCCAGCGGACACCCGCGACCCTTACCAGGTCATCAGTCCACCGTGTGGGGGGCCTGCCCACGCTACGCCTTCCGGTACGTGGTCGCCACTCGAGAACCTTTCCGCCCCAACGGCCAGCGGTTCTGCGTGCTATGTGCCCCGCCCACTGCCACTTAAGTTTAGCGATTCGAAGGGCTATATCGGTCACTTTGGTTCTGCTGCGGATGGCCTCATTTCTGATGCGATCACGCAGAGAAACTCCCAGCATAGCCCTCTCCATTGCTCTTTGGGTAACTTTGAGCTTTCTTATGAGGCCCATAGTAAGCGACCACGTTTCAGTACCATATGTCATCACTGGCAACACACACTGGTCAAAGACTTTCGTCTTGAGACACTACGGAATATTGGACGTAAATATGTGCCATAGCTTCCCGAAAGCTGCCAAGCCGAGTCGGATTCGACGATTAACCTCTTTCTCGAAGTTGGACTTACCTAACTGGACAGTCTGTCCTAGGTATATGTAATCGTCTACAACTTCGAGCGTAAAGTGTCCGATTGTTACGGGAGTTGATGCTACATGGGCATTTGACATGATCTTCGTCTTCTCCATGTTCATCCTAAGACCAACTCGCTCGGAGGCTTTACTGAGGTCATTGAGCATTGTACTTAAATCCTCCATGGTCTCAGCCAAGACTACTATATCGTCAGCAAACCGAAGGTGAGTGATATACTCGCCGTTTATGTTGATGCCTAGCCTTCTCCAGTCCAGAGTCTTGAACACATCCTCGTACAAACACTTCAGCACTTCGATATGGCGGTAGTCCACTTGGCACCGTTGGAGAAATTGTAGTTCAGCCCAGGTTTCAATCGAATCGAAGGCTTTCTCGTAGTCCACGAACGCTAGACAGAGGGGCAGGTTATACTCCTCAGTCTTCTGTATAACCTGACGAAGCGTATGGATGTGGTCTACGGTGCTAAAGCCTCTTCGGAAACCGGTTTGTTCGGGAGGCTGGGAATTTTACTACGTAGCGGCTTACAAAACATCTTTAATCCAAATTTTATTTCTTTGTTTGTTGTGTGTAGTTTTTGATTAAAATGCTTATGAGATACGGACAGACAGACGGACATGACGAAACTAGAACTTCATCGTGCTTTAGGATGTAAAGCTTTGAGTGTCGATTAGTAGTGTTACTATTGCTCGAGGCAAGATCTCTCAGGACTTATGAAAAACATATTTTCCGCAGTTCTATCAAAATGTATGTACCTTATTGTCTCTCAATTTGCGTTTTTGCGTTTTTCTTTTGGATTCTGTACCTCAAAAAGAAAAAAACGGAACCCTTATTACGCTTGTTTCTCACAGGCGTGATATAAAAAAGGATCACTCGTGTGTCTATCCGTCCGTCTGTCACAGCCAATTTGTTCCGAAACAACAGGATCGGTTGAGTAGAAATTTGGTACACATATGCAAGTCGGTGACCCAAAGATGGACGTGTAACGTATACAGGGCGTTTTAGACATGGGTGCCAATTTTGAGGGGTAAATTAGAAAATAAAAACAAGTTTTCAAACTATATCGTCTGATATACGTATCAAATAAAAGGCCTTAATGTGAGAAACTCATTATTTTTATAAATATTTCATAAATAATTTTGAATACTGAAGTGATTTGAGAAAATATACGAAAATTGATCTCCAAAACCACCAGGCATAAAATTTGAAAATGAATACACGAAATAGTCCTTTACCTATAGATTACAGGAAAACCTGTAAAAAGTCTATGTTTAATAATTATAGAGATATCAATATCTTGTGAATTTCCTATGAAGATGCGACTATTTTGATTCGAAGTACAGGATAGTGGTTTCAACATGTGGAGTGGTAATGGTGGGAATGGCGCCCTTTATTGTGCGTGGTCCGACACGTACTTGGCCGGTTTTTTTGCTAAAGAAAAATTTCGCGCTCGCTACGCTCGCGCATTCATTTGTTGTGAAATGTCCTGATGGCCCGTCAGCCCCCCCTTAGAATTTCTATATCTACGTGCTTGATCCCTACCATAAGTCTGCCAACACTCTGAAAATTACACATTATACTCCTATTTAAGATTCTTTGTATATTTCATACATGTTATGTAATATATACTAATATTATAAAGCTGAAGAGTTTGTTTGTTTGAACGCGCTAATATAATATAATATAATATTGGGGGACAATCGTACACACAAATCGACCTAGGCCCAAACTAAGCAAAGCTTGTACTATGGGTACTAGACGACGATATACATACTTATTACTTATATAGATAAATACATACTTAAATATATAGAAAACATCCAAGACCCAAGAACATAAATATGAACAAATAAATACCCTGGCTGGGATTCGAACCCGGGACCTCTAGCTTTGGAGGCAGAGTAACTACCAACTAGGCTAAACAGGTCGTCTAATCTCAGGAACTACTGGTTCGAATTGAAAAAATATTTTTGTGATGGATAGTCCATTTATCGAGGAAGGCTTTAGGCTATATACCTCGTATGATCATAAGTTTTGAGACGGCTAAATACTCGATGTTTTTTTGATTATTTTGTTTTTATTTATATGCCTATAAATATTTTGTTTATTTTACTTGACAATATTTTCATTTACAAACATGCATAGGTATTATTTAAACTGCGTTCCAATATTTTATGTTAGATGCCATTTATTGCGTCGGCTACACCTAGACAATGACCCCGCGAGACACGACAATTTTCATCAGGGTTTCTCTTGCTTCTCTTCCAATGGCTCATTTGTGAGTAACTATTTTTGAGTAGTATTTACGGCAGGTTTTTATTATGTGTTCGTAAAAGGTAATTTTGTTCAAAAAGTCTAATCAGGAGTATTTAGAGCCAGGCTCGAAGAAAGTTACTAATATTGACTGATAAAACTTTTAGCACTTTTCGTATGAAATTTCATTTTGTTATGGTGTTCTCTAAAACTTTGTCAAAGAACCAATTGTTTTGACAAATAAACGTGTCAAATAAACTTTAACAAGTGATTCTAACAGTCCTTCTGGTAAATGGATAATTTTAAGGCATAATTTGAGCATCTAGTATTCAAATTGAAGGAAAAGGCTACCTCGTACGCAATAATCGACTGTATCGTGAACCTCGTAGGGTGATAAGGTTGCAGTACGTTCCGTGCAGTAGTTGGAACATCTATCGACATTTTGATGTACACTGTGGATGTACAATTTGTCGTTCCACTGCCTAACTTTCTTTCTACCATAGACATTAACTTGTCAGTGAAAAAGGCGTTTTTCGTTTCGTGCCCGCACCTAAGACACACCACCGCATTTAAAGGCTTAAATAAAAAAAAATTAAAGCCAATTTAAATAAAATCTATTTACTTTTATCAACTACAGTACAGTGATTCAATGAAAATGATAACCTTGACAGAAATATTTTCTGTAATTGAATTATTTAAAACAATATTCGTCTCAAAACTTATGAACACACGAGGTAACACCACGCTGCGACGAATAGGAGCGAAGACGCGGCCGAAGTCGCGGGCAACAGCAAGTTTCTAATATTCCGACTGAAGGACTTTGTATCCATGGTCAAGAATAAATAGAAAAAAAATACACATTATATTCTTTCTACTGGTAACACTAAAATGGCGTCTGTCAACCATTTTGAAGTATCATTCTCAGATTGTTGTCGTTCGAAGTCTCGCGTTAGCTTTCCAATATTTGTATAAATTATGGGTCTAGCCACAGTAATTGAGAATGAGGGACATTTCCAGCACGAAATGGCGAACGCCGGCACAAAACTGGTAGTTGTGGACTTCACCGCGACATGGTGAGTTGTAACCTAGAAGTCAAAAGTACGGAGTCATCGTGGTAGATGAGTGTTAGTGACTGACTTTGGTATTTGTAGGTGTCCTCCTTGCCAGAGGATCGCGCCGTTCTTCGAGCAGCTGCCAGCGAAGTTCCCTAGAGCGGTGTTCCTTAAGGTTGACGTGGACCGCTGTGCAGAGACGGCGGCGGCGCAGGGCATTAGTGCTATGCCTACTTTCGTATTCTACAGGAATAGAGTAAGTAAACTTTGTAATGAAATGGTTTCTTTGTACTATTTCGATTGCTGTGCGTTAGAGTGGTATTCCACTTATCCAATTTAATATTTATAATTTCTATAATTGATGAAGGCCAATTCCACTTATTCAATTTCTTTGATCAAATGCCCAATGGACAATTGGAATACCACCCTTAAGTCTTATTGATTCTACAATATACATACCTCAAAATATTTCTAGGAAGAACATCATTATTAAGCTTGTTTGCTCTGTTGAGTTTAGTACTGAACAAGTTGTACAATACCTTCCAATAGTACATTCTGAAAGTTAGAGTAAGTTTTGTTGAAGGTAGATAAGTGCTACATACAAACCACAGTGATAATATGGCTACCGCAAACTGAAAATATTAGATAATTTGCACTAACAAACTTCATTTACATATTGACACATTAATAATAATAATAATAAGAACTGGCTACGTTTTGGGGATCTTTTTGGGGAAACTGAAGGTTTTGTCTGTGAAAGCTGAGAAGGACAAAGTCAGCAAGTACCTAGACTTTCCACATGAGGTAACTGCCATGTGGGATGTTGATTCAATGATTATTGTCCCGATAGTCGTCTCTGTGAACGGTCTAATAGCGAAGAGTCTCGACCAACATCTCAAGAGACTCGTTAGATGGCTGGGTCAAGGGTCAAATACAGAAGGCGGTACTCCTGGACACGGTGCGGATAGTCCGGAGGTTCCTCTCTCTGTCGCCCTAACCACCGGTAGCTTAGGCTAGCCTCGCGTTAGGTTTTTTATAATGCTTTTATGTTTTGTATGTATATTTTTATATTGTACTTGTATAAATTTATTGTAAAAAATCTAACTTAAGACGAAAAAATAAATAAGGTGAATAATAATAAATATTATGGGACAATTCTTACACAAATCGAACTAGTCCCATAGTAAGCTCAATAAGGCTTGTGTTATGGGTACTAGATGACGATATATTTAATAGATATATACTTAAATACATAGAAAACATCCAAGTCTCAGGAACAAATGTCTCTGCTCACCACAGAAACAAATGCCCTTACCGGGATTCGAACCCGGGACCTCTAGCTTCGGAGGCAGTGACACTACCAACTAGGCTAAATAGACGAAAACCGACAAAACATTGATGGACAGCACTTCCATCAAATAAACGATACACGGCTTAAACATGTCCTGTCCAGTCCCATATATAAACATAATAAATATAAACACAAAATATAATACAATGACATAAGGTGCAAACTGGCTTTAAAATTTTAAAGGACATGGTCTTTCCATGTACTATCGCCCAATGCTACGGGTTCACACCTCTAGGATTATTTTCGAATGCACTTCACAGCATTCTCTATTTAAAATATCTACCAATAGAAACCGCCAGCCTGCAGACAATATTGTTGAAAAAGTGTGAAACCGTAGCGTTGGCTGATAGTAACCTTCAAATGTTTGTTATTCATTTATTTGATGACAGCTAATTGCATCCTTCTCATATACGAGGGCTGTTTGATAAGTATCCGAAGTAACGCCGAAAATGGTAACAAATCCATATAAAACAATTATTATGTTACACAATTTCATTTTAGCTGGATAAACCGAGTCTAATTAATATTTATTAATAACATTGGGAAAAAAAATGAGGGCTCGTTTGTAAAACCCTTGAAAATACTCAAATACGACCTTTATTAGTGTAGTTAAGGCTTGCCATTATTGTTCAATTAGCTGTCTTTTTTTTCTTTAGGGCATAATTATTGTCTATAAGGTTAACGCAAGCGATTAAAGCTACTGAATTGGTAATACAGCTGTTATTTAAAAAAAATAAGTCATCTATAACTTTTAGCGTATGGACAGGTGATCGTCTGATTTAAGAAAATATTTTGTTCCATTATTATAGGTGATTTTACCATTAGTAAGAGGTTCTGAACACATCATATTCATATATAATATTTAAAATTTATTATTCTTCCATATACGCCAAAATATTAAAATATTGTTGCGATAATATCATAGTATACCAGCGGACACTTTATTTACCACAAACTACATATTTTCTACCTTCATGGGTATTTACTCATTTCATCTTTGGTCTATAAACCATTTTTGTATTTCTGTGTATACTGATCGATTAAAGGGTCACTAATACTAAGAATTTAAATTAAATTATTTCCAAGTTTTAGCTTTAAATCATTCAAACACGCTGCTGATTAATTTACTCTTCGATTCTTTGCTCAATTGTATGAAAATGCGGCAACCAAAATACAAAATCATTTTCATTAAAAAATACTTAACCAAAATAACCTAATTTTATTTTTTCAATATGTGTATTAATGAAGCTAACTCTTGCAATGAAAAAAACTAAACGATGTCGTATTTTTTAATTAATTTTTTCACCGGTTCTAAGAAACGTAATTTTTTATACTCTTTGATAGGGGTGTCGTTACCGTAAAAAAATATCGGTTATATGAAATATTACCCAAGTGAAACCATTATTTACTGCAAGATAAAAGTCCAACAAAATAATATCCAAGTGGGTTTCAGATTTAGTTGCAGGTTTCGTATAAAATTCTTAGCGGTTTGTGGCGGTATGATATGAAAGTTCCACCATTTTCACGTTAATGATAAAGAGTCTTACTTAAAATCAATTAAACGTAAAATTATATAATGTACATAGTCATATATTATCCATTTAAATTAGTGGTAGATAGTCAATAAATGACATGGCATACTTACTTTTTTTATAATTTTGGCATAAACTGGTCATATCGGGTACTTATCAAACAACCCTCGTACAATTGTTCTCATGTGTGAAATTTTGTTTTAGACGAAGATTGATCGGCTACAAGGAGCCGACCCGGGGACTTTGGAAAGCAAAGTGAGACACTACTATGGTTCTGACGATGCTGGTGATGAGGACAATGCGGTTGCTGGCCATGTAAGCAAGCTTTTCATTATATGTAGTTAAAGCTACAAATGCTTAGGGCATGCAAATTCTCGGGAATTTTCATACAAATGGGGACCAGGACTGCAAACCCAACTTATGCTATACCTATGTATGGTTATAGACACCATATTTCATATAGACTCCGTAGTATCACATTTCGGGTGAGGCGAAACGAACAGCGCATAATAGAATTGCATACAAAGTTGGACGCCTAGGCCGGCAAAGCCACCGTCCTTTATTTGCTTTTCTTTCTATTTCCAGCTGCTGCAGCGCGTGTTTTCATTACTGAATTTTTAATTTAATTCGGATTTTTCTTAAATTTGTGAAAAACAGCTCTTAACGGAATTCAATAAAAAGACCCTGTATATGCTTCGGCAGGAATGGCAATTCGTCTACAAATTAGATAGATAGCTCGTGATTAATTTGTCCCCGAAATGCTTTTTCGGCATCTGCATAATGTACTCTTATGGACGATTCACACCAAACAGCCGGAGTCGGCGTGCACGCCACCAGAGTCAAAAGAATTCGAACCCTCCATACAGAAGTGAGACTTCGTATTCAAACGGCAGCGGCAGAGCCCGCAACCCATTCAAATATGAAATCTCACTTCTGTATGGAGGGTTTGAAATACTTTGACTCTCGGGAAGTGCGCGCCGACTCCAGCCGTTCGGTGTGAATCGTACATTAATCGATATGGTCACATTTTCTCTATGGGGATGATATTATGCCAAATGTAGTAGATTATTTTACTAACTTTTACTTTATGTGGTCAAAATGTGATAAAGAAGATGTTTGAATAAATGATAAATGCAATAACAAGAAATTCTATTGCGAAACTACAAACTTTTTTAAATAAAGACATCCACAGCCACCTTCCGGCCCCATCAGATGCCCAGCTCGACGGTACCATATTAATTGCATAGTCACCGAAGTTACATTGGTATCCCAAAATTCACCAGGAACTGCTTAAAACGGATTGTGACATTTCTACCGACCGGACAAACAAACTGACAAGAAAGCGAGGTATTCAAAATACAAATTAATTCAGCGGAGTATAATTATTTAGTCTGTTTTAATTTTTACAACATTCTAACCCCTTTATTATTTTATACTTGCACAAAATTTATGTAACTCGATTTATTTGGCTGTCTCTTTAATTTACGGCATAAACCTGTCCATGACATCTGAGTGTCTACCGCGAACAGAAAACGAAATGTCTGCCTCTCTATCGCACTTGCTTATTCGACGGGCAGAGAGGGAGATACTTCGTTCATCCGCGGATGCTCTGCTGCTGGTGCGTGCAGCAAAAAACTCACTGGCGGATAATCTTACTGATTGGTAGTTATTGTCAATTATGTCTATTTCACCTACACGTAACTATTTACAACAGTGTAAAAGAGACGAATTTTTTTTTTGTTTATCATCTTCGGTTAAAGGCTCTGTCTGTATACGTAACATCATATTAGATGTAAGAGTATTTGTGTGCTAATATGTGTGCTAATTCTCCCAATATATATGTTTTATTATCGTTAACTGGGGCCCTTTACACGATTAATATTGTCACAATACCGTCAATATTACCGTGTTTTTAAAAATTGTAATTTTGCTTCAATATTGGAGTGATGCGGATCGTGATATGGGTGTATCGCGCGATAATAATAATTATGTAAAAGGCCCCTTGTTAGTATGAGCCAAATGTTCCATTGTCCATCATTAACTGTCATGGATCATTCCAGATGGATCTGAGCACATTCATCACCAAGAGCGAGTGCGAGTGTCTGAACGAGTCTGATGAGCACCCACTGGCTCACGCGCTCACCAGCAACGGGGGCTATCTCGCCAGCGACTGTGACGAGCAACTCATTATAAACATCACTTTCAACCAGGTAACGTAAAGCTGCGTACGCATTTTAGCGGCTCGAGTCGAGGCGTGCTTGCCGCGAACTGCTCGCGAGCAACACATTCGCACATAAACATGCAGTGAGGCAGCGAGCCCGCGGCGAGCCGACATTCTGCGCCACACAAAATAGCGTCGGACTCGATAACAGCTGTTGCTGAATTTATTGTAATTGAGGGAATTATCTATACTTATAATATAATATTATAAAGCTGAAGAGCTTGTTTGTTTGTTTGAACGCGCTAATCTCAGGAACTACTCGTTCGAATTGAAAAATTGTTTTTGTGTTGGATAGTCCATTTATCGATAAAGATAAAGATAATTTATTTGTAAAAATCGAGGAAGGCTTTAGGCTATATAACATCACGCTGCGACCAATAGAAGCGAAGACGCGGACGAAGTCGCGGGCAACAGCTAGTTAACAATAAATTGCGCTAGCAGTGGATGTAACTAATGTATTAGCTTCGATATCATATTCTTATATATATCACTGATGATGCAACAAATAAGTGATATCCCCAGAGAAGACGTCAAATAATACCGCTCCCGATCTAGTGGTCATTTACTAAATATAATAAAAGCGACAGAGAGGGATACATCATTTGTTGTCCCTGCCAATGTTCAGGCATTCTTTATTTGCCTCAACGTCAAATAGTTTGAGGCAAATGAACATTTACCTGTCCGATTTATAGAGGTTGTTTATGGTAAGTCGTCAGCCGTTTAAGGCAAGTTCTCAATTTTATTATTAGTAAACGGGACTTAATCGCGTAGAACAACTGAAAATTATTCACCTGAGGTTTCGAATGTATCACAACATCCGTGGTCACGAGCTGACTGTCTTGAGCGGGTGTCAACATCTTCTAGCCGCGCGGGTTTTCCGAACTGCCCGCACTTGGTCTTTATTATTCACATTTACACAAGGGTTGTCACTCTCCTATTCAGTTGTACGCGATTAAGTCCCGTTTGCCAATAATAATGTGTAAAAATCGTGCAAGTTTAAATCAATATAAGTTCTCAATTAAGCTGCATAAGAGGTTTTCTGTCCCTCTTGGCGGAATGCGTATAGGATCTCTTTTTAAAACCGACTTCCAAATTTCAAAAGAGGAGGTTATCAATTCGGTTGTATGTTTTTTTTTTTTTGTTTTTTTTTTTTTTTTTTTAATGTTTGCTACTCCATAACTCCGTCATTTCTTAACCGATTTGAAAAATTTTTTTTTTGATTGTATGTATATATATCCAAGTTGGTCCCGTTTTTGTCAAAAGGCAGTTCTGATGATGGGATCCATGAGGAATTGAGGGAACTCCTCAAATCTTTAAGGCAAACATATAGTGATTTTTGTGTTTTTATCAACAAGTCAAGCATTTGCATCCAAAAATGTGACATTGGATGAAGTGGAACTGCTGATGATGATCAGAACAGAACTCTTCAACGACGAAAAGTTCACGTTTGGCGATTTGTCCTCCTAGCTGTGTTTGTTAAGCAAGTTCTATTTTCACGATTAATTTTTGTCATGCTCGAGTTCTGATGATGGGATCCATGAGGAGTTGAGGGAACTCCTCAAATCTTAAAGGCAAACATATAGTGATTTTTGTGTTTTTATCAACAAATCGAGCATTATCATACAAAAATGTGACATTTGATGAAGTGGAACTGCTGATGATGATCAGAACAGAACTCTTCAACGACGAAAAGTTCACGTTTGGCGATTTGTACTTCTAGCGGTGTTTGTTAAGCAAGTTCTATTTTCACGATTGATTTTTGTCATGCTCGAGTTCTGATGATGGGATCCATTAGGAATCGAGGAAACTCCTCAAATGTGAAAGCCACACAAATAGTGATTTTAGTATTTTCATGAACTAATCAAGCATTTTCATTCATAAAAGTGACATTTGATGAAGTGGAACTGCTGATGATGATCAGAACGGAACTCTTCAACGACGCGTAGTTCACGTTTGGCGATTTGTTCTCTTCGTTTTGTTTGTCAAGCAAGCAAGGTTTTATGGTTTATGGTTTAAGAATTTATTTCTCTAAAAGAATGTTACAATTCACTTAAACTAGAGAAATACAGAATTATCTTAAGTTAATATCTTAACAGTGTACGAAAGTAGTAGCTAACATTATACAAAACAGTAGTTTCTACACCTTAATTATAATTAAACATACAATATTTGAAAATGTGGGTACCATGTTTGTCTTGTTAGCTGGTCGTAGCAACCACCCGCGCGAGCGCGACCCATCTGAGATCTTTAACCGACCAGCGTAACTTGAGCGAGAGATCCGCTGCCTCAGTGCGTTATCGGAAGACGTTCATCTGAGCGGTCGTTCCACTCGCCGCGCTCCGCAAGCGACTTGAATAGCTACCTAACAAGACTGCGTTTCTAGCATTAATACGTATCAAGTAGTGATTGCTATGGCGTTCATGACGATAACGGCCGTGATAGCAATATCATGTAAAAAATAAACAATTATAATAATATTGGCGTGTAATAATTATAATTATGTATTTTAATGTACATATATATGTAAGTAAATACTTTATTGTATATAGTGTTATATATTATATTATTATACACTGGGTAGGTTTAGTATTTTTAAGTGGTTTTTACTAGTTAGAAAAATAAAATAGAAGTGGAAATTATTTAAAATAGTAGTATTTTTAATTTGTAAAGTTAAATATCTAATATTAAGGTTACGTAAATTCGCAATGGTCTCGGAGAATGTGTTTTTTAAGGCTCTTTTTATATATCTGAAATGATTTGGTTTCTTTTATTTGATTGGGCAGCTTATTATATAATTGGGCACCCTCGTACATTAAGTTTCTTTTACCATAGTACTTTGTACGCGGTGTTCGGAGGCATATATCATTAGCTCGCCTCAGTGTGCGTTTTCTAACGTGAACTTTAGTTGTAAATGATATTTGGGTGTGAACATTTTTATTAAGAATTTTTCTCACTAGGATGCATGTATTGTATTTATACATCTGAAACAGAGTCATTAATTGGGTTTCTTTATATACTTTTTCCGTTAAAGTTAGGTAATTAAAGTTAAAAATAAGTTTTATAATTTTGTTTTGGGCTCTTTGTAATGGTGATATATTTGTTTTGGCTGCACATCCCCATAGCTCAATCAGGTACTCGATGTGTGGTTTGACTAGTGAATTGTAAATGATATAGCGTACTGGTTTAGGAAAACATCTGATTGTTCCTCTGAGCATAGCCATAAGAGATGATAATTTTGACCGAAGTTTCTCGATATGAGGTTTCCAAGTTAACCGGCTGTCTAATATGAGCCCAAGGTATTTTTCAGATTCTACTTTAGTGATTGGCTTATTGTGTAAAGTTAAAGGTTGAGATTGAGAAATGTTTTTATTCTTGGCACTGAAAATTATATAGTTAGTTTTAGCTACGTTTACGGTTAATAGATTTTCTTGGAACCATTCCTGCAAGGTATTTAGGTCCTCTTGAGCTTGACTTACTACAGTTGTCACTTCGCTGCCAAAGTAAAATAAACTGGTATCGTCGGCATATAAGGAAATAGTCCCATTTAAGTTTAAGCTGCTTATGTTATTAATATATGTTAAGAATAACAGAGGACCCAAAATTGAGCCTTGAGGGACGCCATACGAAATTTTTTCAGGTGTACTCTGCTTATCGCCAATTTTTACTATCTGATAACGGTTTTCAAGATAAGATTCGATTATTTTTGCAGCAACTCCCTTTACTCCTATTGTGTGTAGTTTTTTTAGAAGTAGTTTGTGGCTGATAGTATCGAATGCCTTCTTTAAATCAATGAATACACCCAATGCTAACTCTTTTGCATCTATTCTGTTTTTAATGTTTGTTACAAGATCTACACAAGCGGACAGGGTATTTGATTTAGGTCGAAAACCATATTGGGCGGCAGACAAAAAGTTTATAGATTGTAGGTATTGCTCTAACCGGGTATATATTACTTTTTCTATAACTTTAGACATAACTGGAAGGACCGACGACCTTTTTCCATGATTTCATGAGGAATTGAGGGTACTTAGTCTTCTACCATTATAAACATACTTATAGCCATTTTTGTATTTTATTGTATGGAATCTAAGAGTGCACCAGCTAAGATTAATAATCTTTCACCGGACTCCCCCATTGAAGTCGGTTTTTTTTTCTTAAAAATTATTTATGATAGACTGACCAGCGATTGGCCTTAGTCTCACCTGATGGAAAGTGATGAGAAGGCCTAAGATGTTGCTCACTGGTTCAGTAATAGCCTATTCTGCACTCCTGTCTTGAAGAGACCCAGATTGTATGTATCAGGATCTCTGTAGAAATCATTACACTTGAGTATTAAACTAATTCAAACTACTTCTACTCTCCCAGTTGGTGAAGCTGCACTCGCTGAAGATGAAGGGCCCCGCCGACAAGGGCCCAAAGTTCGTCAAGCTGTTCATCAACCAGCCACGCACGCTGGATTTCGATCAGGCCGCCGGGAACACTTCTGTGCAGGACTTGGAGTGAGTATACTAGGGCAATACTTGCACAGCAACAATTAATAGTACCATCGCCAACACAGTTACGTGACCATTTGTGCACCTTATTTTCATTGTAATAGGGGTCACGAATAGTCAGTTCACTGTGTTGGCGTTTGTACTTGCGTACATAGGGTCATCTGTTTAATAATCAGAGTCAGTAATGTCAGTATGAGTCAGTGTCTTGTCGGTTTAACCTGCTTGGTAGTAACACTGCCTACGAAGCTGGAGATCCCGGGTATTGATTATTTTTTTTATTAAAAATGGGTTTGCTTTTGGCCAGCATCTAGCCAGGGGGCAAAGATGAGGCCGACGATGAAGCGAACTCAACCAGAAGATGCCTATTCACTCGTGCCTTAAAAAGGTCCAGGTTATATGAACTCGGAAATACAGAATCCCGTTAAGAGTCCGCAGGATGCTCGGTTCTCCATACAAACGTAGTTTCGCTCTCATTTTAAAACGCCATGCTGGAATACCATGCTGGAACCACAAGCAACAACTGAAAAGTGCATTCTGTTTGCTGATGATACGACGCTAATGGTCAAAGGAGATATCATCAATGAATATGAGACCAATATAAACAGAGCATTAGATGATATTTATACATGGACATGCAATAATAATCTTAACATCAATTTATCTAAAACTAAATACATGCAATTTCGTTCTTACAAATCTAACCCGAAACAGCTGAACATAAGGTATAGTAATAATTTAATAGAGGAAACCAGTAGCATAAAATTTTTAGGTTTAACGGTTGACAGTCACCTAAATTGCAAAGATCATATTGATTTCGTTTGCTCCAAATTGGATAGATTTGTTTTTGCAGTAAGAAAACTCAGTAGAACAGTATCTACTGAAGCTGCAATAACAGCATATTATGGATACGTTTCGTCTACTTTAGATTATGGTCTCTTATTGTGGGGCAATTCGGTTCAGGTTGAGAGGGAATTTAAAGTACAAAAAAAGTGCATACGTGCTATCACAAACTCATGGTTAATGGATAGTTGCAAACCTTTATTTAAAAAATACAATATACTGACTTTGGCATGTATGTATATTAGAAAGGCCTGTCTGTTTGTCAAAGATCATAGGGACTATTTTCAATTACGTTCCGATGTGTCTACCGGAACACAAAGGGCACAGTACAGAAATCTCTTGTATCAACCTCGATGTCGTGCTGATATATATAGACGCAATGCCTACTATTCTTGCATATTAGTGTACAATAACTTACCAGACGAAATTAAACTTTTGTGCAATATAGAATTTAGGACAAAATTGACGAAATGGCTCTATGAACATTGTTTTTACTCCGTAAAGGAATTTTTGGACATTGCACGCAACTAAATTAATTTATAACCTTATATTGTTTTCCTAATATCATTAGTTAGTTCATCAATATTTTTATTTGTAATTATTAATAGAGTATTATGCTAATATTTGCATGCCGTTTAAGGCTGAATACTGCGACTCACAATATAATGTTAACATCTTATGTACATATTCTTGCAAATAAACTTTACTTTACTTTAATAACCTGAAACTTTTGTATACACAATGGGATCCGACATATCTAGGCTGGAAATTAGTTTCTGTTGCTTGAAATTATAATGAAGAAAACATACAGCAATTATTAAGGTTTTTCACTAAGACCTAAGAAGAACACACTGTATTTTTTTTCTATTACAATGTTTAGCAACATTAACTATTTTCCGGCCTAGATATGGCGGATCCCATTGTGTACACAGAGTTTCATGTTATTTCAGCACGGCGTTATAAGACTGCGTAGTACGTTCGGTTCTCCATACAAACGTATTTATTTATGCTCTCATTTTAAAACGCCAGGCTAGAATATGTAGTAGTAATATGGAGAAAAAATACAACGATTATTAAGGTTTTCATACAAGCCGTAAAAAACTCAAAAAGCCGCTGTATTTTTTTTCTTTTACAATTTCTAGCAACAGAAACTATGGTCCGACCTAGCTATGCCGGATCCCATTGTGTATACAAATATTCATGTTATTCTAGCATGGAGTTTTAAAATGAGAGGGTAAATACGTTTGTATGGAGAACCGAGCCAGACCGAGCGTACTGCGCCCTCTTAAAATGAGAACGAAACTACGTTTGTATGGAGAATCGAGTTCAGTCGAGCGTGCGGGGGATCTAAGGTTATTTCTGTATGTGATGGGAAAAATATTTGTTCCTGAGACTTGGATGTTTTATACGTATTTAAATATATGTGTATCTATTTAATATATCGTCGTCTAGTACCCATAACGCAAACCTTGTTTGCTTACTATGGGACTAATTTGATTTGTGTATGTCCCCTAATAAAACTGATATTTGAAAGTACATATTTTCAATGAAGAATATCACTCACCCTTCTATGGCAGTTGCCTAAAAATATGATTGTAAAAGTAAAAGCATGAATTTCACTAAAAAAAGCAGACTGCTTTCCTTCTGACGTAAAGCTCAACTGGAAATATTGTGGACTCTGACAAAAATAGTAAATATATTTTTAATACCACGTCGGTGGCAAACAAGTGTATGGCCCGCCTGATGGTAAGCGGTCACCGCAGCCAATGGACGCCTGCAACTCCTAGGGGTGTCACATGCTCGTTGCCGACCCTTAATAAGACGGACATGATGAAAATTTACGGGTTCCATTTTTTGCCATTATGACTACGGAACACTAAAAAGTGATGCTTGTACGTATTGGCAATACTAAACCTAACATTTCAATTACCAGGCTCACCCCAAGCGACGTGGAAGGTAACCCTGTACCTCTGAAGTTCGTGAAATTCCAAAGCGTCCAAAACATCCAATTGTTCATAAAAGACAACCAGTCCGGAGGAGATGTGACACAGATCGACCATCTCGCGTTCTACGGCACGCCCATCTCTACTACTAATATGGGAGAGTTTAAACGCGTGGCCGGCAAGAAGGGGGAGGGGCACTAGCTTGGCTGTGAAGGGCTTGGGTACATGGGTACATACAAGGGCAAATGAGTCTATCTTTTCGTAGCGCGCTTAGACGCAATGTGTTCATCTTTGTAGCGAAAACAGCCTGCAAACAAGACGCTTAAATAATTTTAATGTGATAAATGTTCAAATGAATATACAGGCGCTTTTTGAAATGATCAAGAAACAATATAATGGAAAGTTTTTACCACACTTTGATCTAGACGATTAATTTTTGTATTCTTTATTTAAACTAAACGAAAATAATGTCTTCATTAGGCCATAGTGCAAGCGAAAAGAAGGCATAACATTATGGATATGGTCATCAGACGTATCACAGCTACTACTTTCAGAACTTCAATGATTGAAAAGTACCTATGATGTTTTTTTTTTGTAGATTTGTTTAAATAATATTTTGAATAGGATTATGATGTATTGTAATGATAATGAATGTCAGATAGCGTCCTTTGAGGATTTTAGCATAATTTTACACCATAGCTCTAAGCTTGACTTGTTTGCACATGTAACTTGCTGTGTAATCAGCTCATTTCAATGACGAAACTTATTTGTATAGCCCTTTGTAAATTCACAGTTCAATTTTACATGCCCATTTTAATCTAATTAAGGTGTCTTCGGGTAATCACGAAAATTGAAATGATGAAATTCAATAACATGTTTGGGATAACAATGGTTGTGATTGTGCATTGTTGATGGCAATATTCTGTGAAACTGAGCTATTTGTTTTATCTAGCTAGACTTTCTGAATAACAGAATACACCTTACTAAGATTAAGCGTCTACCATTAAAATTTGATGACCGTCTCAAGCCCGTATCCCTGCCAATGCGAAGAGATCTAATTGTTGTTATACATAACATTTCCCAAGCTGTCTAATATAGTAATAACATGAATGTAATATATTTTGTGACATGATTGTCATATTGTTTGAATGGAACATTAGGTATTCACAATATTTTGTGACAGGATTATCATATTATTTAAATAAAACATTTAGTTATTCACGATATTTTGTGACATGATTATCATATTAGTTAAATGGAACATTAGGTATTCACGATATTTTGTAAGCGTAAGGGGTCATTCCACGGGTTCAGCGCATATGTGATAAAAAAATCTGAATGCAATCTTACGTATTAAGTAAGGCTAATACACTTTGAGATGTAATGTATTAGGTGTCGTAGAGTTGAGGTAAATGTTGGCGCGCCTCGGGCGCAGATTCGGGCGGATCAGTGCGTTAAGGCTTCGCCACACAGCGTCCGTGAACAGGTTGGCTCGGCCACACGGGCTGCGCAACGCAAGCGGGATGTCCCGTTTGCACAGCGCACGCGCAGTGACCAAGCCTTAAGAGTGCGCAGTACGTTCGGTTCTCCTTACAAACGTATTTACGCTCTCATTTTAAAACGCCATGCTAGAATAACGTGAAACTTTGTATACACAATGGGATTCGGCACATCTAGGTCAATTATAATGGGGAAAAATACATCGATTATTAAGGTTTTCATACAAGCCGTAAAAAACTCAAAAAACCGCTGTATTTTTTTCTTTAACAATTTCTAGCAACAGTAACTTTTTTTCGACCTAGATATGCCGGATCCCATTGTGTATACAAAGTTTCATGTTATTCTAGAATGGCGTTTTAAAATGAGAGCGTAAATACGTTTGTATGGAGAACCGAGCGTACTGCATTTAGCATACTTATGCAAGTTCTGTGACAATTCAATATTATGATTGATACTGCTAAGCTGATCCGATGATGGAGACAGAAGGTGGCCATAGCATCTCCTAAACTACACAAGATAAACCCGTCATGTTTGGCAAGATGTGTTGATGACTGAAAAAAAGGTAGTCTGCAATAAAAGTTTATACTAGAAAATGAAATTTTTAACAGCAACATATTATTCGTATGCGTCGAACCTATTAAAGTCCGCAGTTTGTAGAATGGTACGGGAATATCAGACTGTATATGCAATAAATAAAGATTATATTTTATTGATTGTTTTATTCCATTACTTAAGACTTAAGTCTAACCTAATTGCCCTAGATGAACGACGAAAAGCGATCCGACTTGAACAAACTTGTATGGGTAAGAACAACATTTTTGGTCCATATTTAATGCTTCTGATTCGTTTACAATTTAATTGATTCCGTTGTGACTCTCATGTCACTACGGATAAAAATTTGGTCCTCACCCATGTACTGATAAATGTTTTAATAATCAATTATATGGTCAGAAAAAAAATGCCGGGACCACACAAGGCCATGAGGGGCCAACGTAAAGGACGCAGTTATGAGTTAAAAGGAGAAATACATACTTGCATCTCATTCCAGCATAACTGCGTCCTGCACAGAGTCATATACGTATAGTACATAGCAGTCAGTGGCCAAATAGGTAGTTCATAGCAGTCAGTAGTCAACCGCACTATTTCGCCACTTTGACTGCCTACTATATGACGCTGACTGTACGTGGCCCCTCAGCCCATTCTGTGGTTCCTCAATCTTAAAAATCCAACGGATCAACTTGAGAATAACATTAGGAAGTTTTTGTAATTATTACGATATTTTAAAGATCGATATCCATCTTCTACATGATTGGGCCTGCCACGGTATCATGACAATGTATGATGAATGCAATAAATATTATTATTATCGTGTCGCTTGTACAGTCAGTTGCAGAGAAACGTGACCCCCTTGCTTAGAAATTTGTATGTAATTTCCGTCATATAATGACATTAATGACACAAGTTACACGAGAGTGAAAGGGACGGCACGACACGAAGTTCGGAGTAGGCCCACAGGTTTCTATGCAGGTGACTGCGTAGTTTTCTTAACATATCGTCTGTCGTTCACCTAGGACGTTCTCTATGGTTTCGGGTCCTGGTTGAGCTCGTAGATCTGTATGTAGGCTTCGGTGAGCGTGATCATCTGTGGCAGGATGCTGGTCACATGGAGGTCTTGCATCTCGTACCTGGGACATGGAATACATGTGTGTGTTACATCTGTTCGCCATTAATCACTGCACTGACTAAAATGACGCACTCGACTTATTGATTACTAGAAATAAGACTGGTCTTTTGACAGCTGTCATCCCAGTACAATTAATGTCAATTTTAGGGTTCCGTACCCAAAGGGTAAAAACGGGACCCTATTACTAAGACTTCGCTGTCCGTCCGTCCGTCCGTATGTCACCAGGCATTATCTTAAGAACCGTAATACTGTTGCCGCTATAACAACAAATACTAAAAACAAAATAATAATAATAATTAAGGGGGGCTCCCATACAAAAAACGTGATATTTTAGTCCTTTTTCATGGCTACCACTCGCCGAGCTAGATTTCAAGAACCGTAATAGCTAGACAGTTGAAAGTTGCGCAGATTATGTATGTCATTGCGGCTACAACAACAAATACTAAAATCAAAATAATAATAATAATTAAGGGGGGCTCCCGTACAACAGAGTTGTTGGCGTTTTTTTTTCTGGTACGGAACCCTTCGTGTGCGAGTCCGACTCGCACTTGGCCGGTTTTTGACGTATGATGACATTATTATGTCGAATTCAGTTATTTGATAACAGACAATTTTAAAAATAACAAAAAAATCTTAGGGCCAAATTCATTTTTTTTGTGCTGGTCAAGCACACATAGCAGATGACCTCACCTATCCCCAATATACGTATGTCCATCTATCTGCCAAACATCCTGCACTTCTCTAGCTGTCACTCAAACGTCATGCGACCAAATGGCACAATTCCCTCGCCTTCACTACTATTCGGCATGAGTCACAGCCAGAAAGAGGTCCTCACCATTGCTGGCCCTTTTCGGGCGCGCTGACGTGACGTGCCCGAACAAAAGTGGCTTCAAATTGTCGCCCGGACCAAGATTTCTCAGCAAAAGTGGCTTCCAAATATTGCCCCGGACCAAGTTTGATCAGGTTGATAATGCCCGGCCAAATAATGCACAGCCCAGTAATCCGTGTACATTAGAAGCGGATTACTGGGCAGGACATTCTTGTGACCGGGCATTATCATGGCCGTACAATATAGGGACTCAATACAAGGTACTCACCACTGCTGCGTGGGCTTGTGAAGCACGTGCGCGCGATACGTGCCCTTCTCGGGCGCGCCGTCGTGCACTATGTTCCCGACCAACTCGTACGTCGTCCGACCTTTGTGCTTCGCCTTCACCTCCGGCGTTAGTATGTCGCCGAAGTCCACGTTCCTGTGACAGTCATGTGTAAATGTTAATAATTACCAAATGTTAACCGTCAGATACAAGGACTGAGAATCAATAAAGAAATGTTACAAATAATATACAACGCAGTTATTTTGGGATAATAGTAGACTCTAGACTTCAATGGGGACCTCATTGAGCAGCTCTTAAAAAAAAAAGTTCAGCTGTACATGCTGTAAAAAAAAAATTTGACTACTCACTGACGTAGCCACTGTAGCCCGAGAGCTATACGGTTTCATTGTATGAAAAAACAACAATATATCGGTATCAGCAAATTTTGTGCATCAAAAATTAGGTTAAGTAATTATACTAAGTATTCTTTAATAATACACCTACATTTATTAACGCGACGGTAGAAAATATTAAAAACAAATCTATAAAAAATCCGTAAAAATCTAGCGAAAACACTATAAGAATTATTTTCTTTACGATATACTACTTCTATTTATGTTCTTTGTAATATATGAAAATCAACTTATTTTTGTTACGGTAACTTAATAATACAATCAATTATTAATATCGTAAACCATAAAAATGCATTACGCTAATGGCATATAAGGTATCATTACAGTTAGGGTTTTTATATGCCTTTATTATATTTCTTGATACTTTTTATACTGAATCAACCCAAAATACCTAAAGCTGTAATAACTTTTGGAATTAATGTGGCAGCCAAATGCACTCTGTAGACTATTCATGAAGGTCAAATTGACTTCTACTACTACCTATTAGATATTTTTTTTCTCATTTCCCGTTGCACATATTGTTCGATTCTGGTCGTAAGTATAAAAATAGACATAAACATAGAAGTACTCATCATAAAAATACTGATACCCTGTTTGCTGCAAAAATTCACCAGTTTTCGGGCACATCATTTTTTTTCCAACTTCCGGTCTTCAGATTCGGAAATTTTAAAAATATAGGTTCTTAAAATCACATAATAGGACCGTATAACAAAAATTGGCCAGTTATTGAATTATTTCCAAAAAAACCGTATCTTTCTCGGGCTACTGCAAGACTTGTCATGTGTTACGGCATGTTACTATATGGCAGAGTAGCAGATATCGAGTCGATTTTTGTTCTACAAAAACGAGCAATACGAAGTTCGGAGTAGGCCCTCATACTTACTTCACAGGAAAGTTGACGACGGTGGGGTTCTTCTCCACAAAGAACGTGTTTTTCGTGAACCGTTTGATGTACAGTATGAGGTACGGCGGGAGCTGTGTGATCTCGAACCGCTTCAGGAAGTTCTCTTTATACGTCTTGTATTCTTTTGACGTTTGCCCGTTGAACTTCGAGAGGAGTTGGTACAAGTTCACCTGCGGGCAATTGGTTGGTTCTCGTAAAAACCCAACTTGTTTGAAAAATCTGATAATAACACTACCGAATTGGTCTTATACGAGAAATAGGATTAGGATAGGATTTAAGTATAAGAGTGGTAGATATATTTATATTCTATGTTCATCATCATATGTCCACAGGGCACAGACCTCCTCCCATTCGTAAGAGGCCATCATTATCATATGCTGTCGTTGTCATATTTTCACTTCTTTGTCTGCCACAATCGGTTTTCTTTTTGAAAGTAAATATAGTTTATTTAAATTGAATAAGTGGGTACAAAATATGTATGGACACTATGACCAATAATGAAAAGTAAATTCTGTCGATGTGTGGGCATTTTGCCACGTTTAAATTTGTGGCGAGTTCCACGTATGCACATGCTGGTGGCACGTATGATGGCAACGCTTATTCGAGTTCTGAGCCATCCCAGTACGCTATAGCTTCTCCCATGTATAAATTATACTTAATTATTTATATATACTATATTACACACATAATTTGTTCAAAATATGCATGAAATGTGTTGAATGTTACTATCGAAATTAGTTGTAAGTAGTAACTTATTGATTAATCATATATGACAATGATGTGTCCACCTGTAATTGGGGTACATAAAATACCAAATAATAGCTGTGCTACAGATAAATTTATATACCTAGCTTATGTACTCTGTTGGTGTCTCGCATAATAGAATAAATAAATAAATGTGTCCGATGAAAAATTACATTCGGGGTGCAAAGACGCCATGCACTGACGTTACTAATGGGGTTAAGGTAGCGTGTCGAATTTCACAACAAACGATTATCCGCTTTAGTTAAAGTGGGTTATTAGATACAGACGGTCTGGTAATCCAATTTACTAATTGGTAAAATTTATCTACTACTCCTTCTCCTGCATCCTCTAGTGGTCCACAACACTGACCTGAGGGATGATGTTCTCTCTGAACTCGTCGGTGAAGAGCGGCGTGGGCGGCAGGTCGCAGGTCAGGTACAGGAAAGGCGACTCGGTGATCATTTCTTTGTACTCGTCGCTGCTAAGGTCCACGCGCGCTGCGTCGTCAGCGTCGGGCGGGGGCAGTTTCCTGACAACAAAGACGCAAAGATCATCGTCAATTTTCGAAAAGGCAGTGGCGGGTTTGTAGATTTTGTAGGCTCCAAGTCATATAGTAAGTACCAGCCACCTCAGCACTGATTGCAAGCTTGGCCGGCAATTCCTAATATCTGACCCACAGATATCATAGTAGATCCGCTCATTTAAGTTGAACGATTTCTGAACATCTGATCTATTCCCAGTAATGCACAAATCAGTAAGTTTGAGAGAGACAGATAAGTGATATGAGATATCTGAAATTGTCTCCGTTTTCATAACCGCAAATTGTATTGAAGTGACGTATGTGGTGTGTTAGTTTACATGGGATTTAACATTTTGGTGTGCTTTTGTCTCGTTCTAACTCATCTTGGTTAACTCTAAGGATTCAAAGATATAACTATATGAAAAATAATCTTGCTTAACACTACGGCTCTGTTGGTATTATTGGTCTAAGATCTGGCCGCCCTAGGTCCAAATCCGCCACTGTGAAGAGGCCATACATTATTTAAAAAGTTAATAACAAAAAAGTATGACTAAAGTATTGATTCATCGTCCTAGCGTTATTCCAAGTACAGTTGCATCCCGAAGGATGCCTGGGGTCCGCTACCTAATCCCAAGAATTGGCGTAGGTACTTGTTTTTACGGAAGCGACTGCCATCTGACCTTCCAACCCGAGGGGGAAACTAGACCTTATTGGGATTAGGCTTGTCAAGTGAGTGGGCAACTTGACTGTTAGAAGTTCTCAAGCCGCCCGGAGGCCTCTAACTTGGCTTAACGACTGCTATCATAGACAGCAACCGGGATCAACGGCTTAACGTGCCTTCCAAAGCACGGGAGCGCTCAGTTAGTAACCACTCAAAGCGGTCACCCATCCAAGGACTGACCTCGCCCGACATTGCTTAACCTCGCATACCGCACGCGGTATGCGGGCGCCGCTGGGCCACGAACGCTCCACTAAAGTATTGAATATTCCAATAAATGCTACGACTCTTTTATTGAAATGTTTGATAGTAACGGAACTGTATTTTTGCTTTTGTTGCATGTAGTAGAATTCATTACTAAAAGATATTTTGTTAAGTGAAAAGTCGGGTGGTCGCTTCCTTAAAAACTAGTGCTTACGCCTATTCTTGGGACAAATCCCAAACCCCTACTGGGTACCTAAGTAGCGAACCCTGGGCATCCTTTAGGATGGAACTGTATGGTCATACCTTGTGTATATCCTCATGTGTCCGAGGAACGATTTGTATATGATGGAGCTATCCGCCTTCTTCGTACCGTTCAGGGCCATGTGCAGAGAGTTGAGGAACCAGGAGAGGAAGTCCACGGGATCGCCTGGAAATACATATGGTGTTGTTGGAATTTTGGAGCCAAACTTTGACAAACCATAGACCTTATACAGGGTGTTTGGCAGATGGATGGACATACGTATATAACGGATAGATTAGGTCATCTGCTACGTGGTCAAGCATAAAAAAATACTCTGTTTTTAAATAACTGAATTAGCAATAGTTTGTATAGTAACCCGGGACCGGGTATGTCCTAAAACTACGACCAAGACCACCGGGGGATGGGCAGCAGCATCCTTTGGAGTGCGGTGGAGATACTGCGATCGCCAATCCGCATGCAATGCGTGGCGATTATAGCATTTACCCCCCATGAAATTGGGGGAGCCCTAAGTCCATCGGTCGCCGTCCTTCGGCTAATATGGTGGTGGTGGTGTATAGAAATTTTAAAGTCTGACGAGTAGAACCACAAATAAAGGATCTTTTTATAAATCGCAAGCTGGTTACACAAAACAAAATGCAACGCAATGCAATGGTTTAGGTAGCTGACAGCTTATTTTTACGTATAATTATTGCTATGTTAATAAATTTGGATAAATAATAGTGACATTGCTTGCTAATCCGACAAGTGCAATGTCAAAATCGATAATAGAGGTTAATTCGGATTTATAGGGGGTGAAGTTGCATTGATCCAGAAGCTGGAACATATTATTACAAAAGTTGGTTCATTCAATTCCATTTCGCAATAGCCAGGCCTTTAAAACGTTATGAAAATAAGCGATATTATAACGATATATTTCGTTAGTGTTTAAAAATTCGTTATAATCATAATCGATATTCCTCATAACGATATTTCATATCATAACAAAATGAAAATCATACCTTATATTATAACGTTATAATATCGTTTAAAATGGTGGCGGTGGCGACAATGACGTGCACGAGTTTGACGTAAATGTCACAGCGCACGTAAGAGCGAGACTGTGTGCGAGACAGAGATAGCCTTAAACGTTATTATAGCGCTTAACAAAATATCGCTATATATATTGCTTTTTATTTATAACGATATAATGGATAAATAATATAAATGCGCGCCAAATATCGTTTTAGGTAATGCGTTTAATTGACAAAGTAGCGTTATGAATCATAACGATATGCGAAAATAGCGCTATTTCAAGGCCTGGCAATAGCGATACGAAAATAGCAAAAGTACGGTCGAGGAATTTCAACGTTTGTCACTTTTGGACTAATCGAATGAAATAGAGTCCAAAAGTGACAAAAATTCAAATTTCTCGACTGCACAACACGTTGTTTCATTCGATCGCTTAAATTATGCATTACGCGCGGTATACCTTTATTTATCAATAAATTATGTAATTAACTTAACAAAATTTTAAATAATGTACTATGTATAACGTAGTCGCAATTCATCATTTGACTAATGCTCCGGCCACACCGATACTCCAAATACGGTGACGGTACGGAATCGCAGTGACGAGAGAGAGAAACTTATGAGTTAAAAACGTCACGCATGAGGCACGTCACTTCGTTTTCGGTGCGCTAGTGCGTTTTAGGGTCCGGCCACACAGGTGCTCAAAATATGGTGACGGTACGGAATCGCAGTGACGAGAGTGAGAAACTTATGAGTTAAAAACGTCACGCATGAGGCACGTCACTTCGTTTTCGGTGCGTTTTAGGGTCCGGCCACACAGGTGCTCAAAATATGGTGACGGTACGGAATCGCAGTGACGAGAGTGAGAAACTTACGAGCTAAATACGCATGAGGCACGTCACTACGACAGTGCGTTTTAAGCAGCGGTGTGGCCGTCTTAATTCTGGTGTTCGTATTACAGATGTGAAGAGAAGTTTTGTAAGTTAGTAAGTATGGGAATTCGCGCGGAGGAAGTAGAGGGATCTGGTGATAAAATATATAATTCGCAATGCACTATTAAGTATAGGTTTATTTATATCTCAGAGTACCCAGAGCAGACGTCAAATAATAATACCGCTAAGAGCGAGAAAATCATATACTAAATTGAATAAGAGCGACAGAGAGGGATATATCATTTGTTGTCCTTGTCATAGTTCCGCTTATCTTTATTTGCCTCAATGTCATCTAACCGTCAAGTCAAATAGTTTGAGGCAAATAAACGATTACCCGGCCAAATTAAAGAGTTTGTCTATTGTATGGCTCCAGACGCTTAAGACTAATTGTCAATTTAGCTGCATAAGAAGTTCTCTTTCCCCCTTGGTGAAACTCGTATAGGATCTCTATAGAAATCCTTACTTTGAGGGTTATTTTTCCATATATTGCCGACCCTCAATGTGTTGAAAGTAAACAAAAAAAAACAAGAAAAGAACGGTGAAGCAGCATCAATATTACGCGCAGCATTTTTGGCCACGGCAGCCGCTTTATGTGGAAGTGTTTTGTGCGGAGGTAGCTCGAACATTGCCCCGCTCAAACGTGCCACGGTCCGAGCCGATCTTTGTCGGTTATTGGACGGTCAGTGCTCGACTCGCTGATAGCGCGATCCATGGCTGTCGCGCATTAACAGTTTTCGAGATGAATCGTCTGCTGCGCTGTAATCAGAATCGTGCCTAAAATCGGCTCGTGCGCCAAGCGGTCGAAAGCGCCACGCGCTCCGCCGCGCGTAGTGTAGTCCTACCTTAATAATTTTAGACTATTATTTATATGAATTTACAAAAAGGCCTCTTACAATTTTTCACCACGTCAATAAAAATCTGATCACTAAGGCACATATTTTATGTGTGCATATGAATAAGAAAATAACAAAAAAAAAACCGGCCATGTGCGAGTCGGACCCGCGCAGGAAGGGTCCCGTACTACACACAGAGAGACAAGACAGACAGACGGACGGACAGAAGAGTCTTAGCAATAGGGTCCCGTTTTACCATTTGGGTACAGAACGCTATAGAGGAAAAAATAACTCCTCCAATGTGTCCTCCAGCCTTGGCACCGCGGCTTGTTGGGATCTAGCAATAAGAATCACCCTCAAAGTTTGAAATGTGAATTACTAACTCTGCTTTATGAACTGGAACCGCTTCTTGGACCACAGCACGACCGCCTGCAGCATCTCATGCGGCGAGACGTGCGCCTTGAACGCGCGCGGGTTCCACAGCTTGCGGATCAGCTCGCCAAAACGCTGAGCGAGTAGGAACAGCGAATCGCCCGGCGGCCGTTTCACGTTCGCGTAGTTCGCTTCCCGGAGGAAGTAGTTGCGTAGCGGGCGGACTTGAGATAGACACTAGAAATAGAATAAAAGAGTGATTATATATTAGACGGTATTTGTACACACATCGAAGTACCATAGTTATTGCTTGTAACTAAATATTCTCGTTCATTAAGTACACAAATATTTGAAGGGTGCATCGAAAGAACATGTGTAGTTCTTTATAATTTCAAAGCCAGTTTGCACCGTATGAGCCGCCATCCATTACAGTCGATCAACCCTGACACAAACGATACAAACGTAGTTTTGTTCACAATTTAAAAAGGCATGCTGGAGTAACATGTAACTTTGTATATACAATGGCAGGGGCAGCTTCACCTGGCCCTTCGCCGCGGTCCTAGGGGCGCCGAGCGCCCGGAGCACCACTCACCGCGCGCTTACTAGGGGGCGCTTGGGTGATTTGCACCCGGGCGCTACATGGGCTAGAGACGCCCCTACACAATGGGATCCGCCATACCTAGGCCGGACAACCTCACGGTGTGAGGGTGTCCATATGGATTTTCCCCCCAACGAAAAAATATGGTGGCTCCGTGTATACCTGCAGAATGACGTTGCAGTAATCGTTTGCCTTGATGTTGTTGAGACCCACGATGCCCGGCATGTACATGGTGCCGTCGATGGCGCGCGACATCTTCGTGTTGGAATCCATCTGCTGGATCTGCACCGGGGTAAACACCGGATTCAACACATACTTGATGTCATTTAGGGACGAATCTGGAAATCAATTAAATAAATTTATCAATCTCATCAGCTTGCTGCTTGCTGTGTCCACTGCTGGACATAGGTCTTTCCCAATTTGCGCTACCACCCCCGGTCCGCAGATGTCCGTATGAATAAATATTTTGTGGACAGTCTAACACAAATCAACCTAGTCCCAAACTAAGCAAAGTACAAGTTTTATACTATGGCTAATGTACAACAATATACATACACATATAGAAACATATTTTCTCACTTAAATAAATAAAAAAAATATTATCCAGGACTAAGGAACAATTAATATTTAATAATTAAATGTTCTTGTCTGACACAAGGCTACATTACATTCAGTAACTTATTATGTTTGTCCTTAAGTTACATGTTCTTTTGTTCATTTTTACTAAATAAAGTTTTTACTTGAATTCTGAAAAATATTGATGTTGATTGAGTAGACATCCACTAGATATGTGGAAAGACGTGCTCCCATAAATTCAAAACTAAGCTGTCAAGTGTGCAAGGTTTAATAGATCTGAAAACATAGCAATGAAGATCTCACAGATATTCTATTCACCTTAAATCAAGTGGAAAAACTGCCGTAAGTGAAGAATAATAAGATTCCGGGTGGCGCAGACCCGGGGTGCTACCGCGAACTTCGAAAATCGAATTTCGTATCGTACCGTCCCTTTCCGTCATATAGTGTATAACACGAGAGTGAAAGGGACTGGCACGCTACGAAGTTCGATTTTCGAAGTTCGCGGTAGCACCCCAGGTCATTGTGGCACTCTTTGGGGGAGCTCTATGTCCAGCAGTCAGCTGATGTGATGATCATTATAATTTATAATAAAGTATGGTATCCTGACTCACCTATGACCTCATAGTTGTCAGGCAAGCAGTAGAACTTGAGCGTGTGTAGGTTGAGGAACACATGATGACTATCAGCCACAGAATGGGTGTATGCATGTGTGTTAGTACCGCGACCCTGAAATATCAGTAGATTTTACAAAGGAGGCATAAAATTTATATTGTGAACTAATCAATTCACAATCAGCCAAAAAAATGGCCCCCTGGAATATACGCTCGGGTGGTACATTCCTGTTATAAAAGAAAAAACGTTTTTTTGGTGCATAAAATGGTACACAAAAAAGCAGAAAACAGAAGTGGGTATACACCAAAAAAGTTGTCACTCAGCATATGCTACAACAGGTGTGTTTTAATGCTGATTTTCAGGACGGCCAAAAATATAATACTAGGCTTAATTAATCTAATTGGTGACGACACGAACGTTTTTTTTTAAATATAAACAACATTTAACACAATTCAAATATTTATTCAATCATAATAGCTATATACTGAATATATACAAGACTAGCGACCTGCCCCGGCTGCGCACGGGCTCTGTATCCCTGCCTTTCAAATCTGTTTTATCTTCGAAATATTAATTTTACTTACATGCTGTAAAGGGCGATTTTAATCTATATTACATGCACGATATATTTATGTTACTTAATTGGATAAAGATGAATGCTGTATCATAAATAAGCCATTATTTCTCGTAAAAAATTAAAGGATAAAAAATGGTTATTGTGGGATATTCCTAAGAGCTGTCTCTTAGGGACATATACCATTGTGGACTTTTTTGTAGACTTTTTTAAGGTGTACATTACTGTAGTACATTATTCTGATCTATCTCATTTGATTCAGCCAGCGTTTGCTATGTAAGCGCGAAAAATGTATTTTTTACGACATCACATTAAAAACCTCTAAAATTATCACTGATCAGAAAGATTTACACAAACTTACCAGTTGCGGAGTGTAAAAAAATGTAAAGTTTCTATACTAAAATCAGTAATTCATACCACGGATGATCTATGTCACTAATAATAATAATATTGGTATTTTGTATGATATTTGTAACAATGTTGAAGTGGAAGTAAAAGTAAAGGAGAATCATCCTCTATAAATGCCTGAGACAACCCTGGACATGACATGAACCTTCCCCGATGGGATATGCCCACGATCCGATACGTCACTGGGGCGTGTATATCAAACACCAAGTCAGAGCACCCTACTATCCACATGGTATTGGCTGCCCTACCCCTAGAGTGTATATAAAAAATCGGTGCCCTGGAGGAAGAGCCTTGACCAAGGTGTGGAGCCGAGCATGGATAACCATGCTTAGTGAGGGCAGAAGGGCTGCTAGTCCCGCAGCTCCGGAGCCAAGGTGGAGTCTGACTGTCATGGCCTGGTATTCATTACCATTTTAGTATAGAAACTTTTCAACTCTCTTTTTTTTAACAATATATCTCCACAGCATGAAATTTTGTGGAAAGCTTTCTAATAGTGAGTGAGTGTTTTTGGGGTTGCATATTCTAAAGTCCTTCCATTCACCATCTGTGTCTCTAGTCTAGCTGTAGTATCTGCAATATTTAACCTTGTCATGCTTTCATTGACATTAAACAAGTCCCTGGTGAGTTCGTTTGTGTGCTTTCATTTGGTTTAAAATACAAACACAAAATAGTATATATTAACCAGCAGCTAGAATGCACCAGTGGCGTGGAGAGCCTGCCCTGTATCAAAATTAGTTGGGGTGGGCTCCCCAACTATTTGAATGAAGGGTTTTGCTTACACATATTAAGGGCCTCTGTAGCCCGGGAGCCCCGAATCATTGATACATCTGATAGGGCGGTAGCTACGCCCCTGGGACGCACCGTATTGGATTGAACGATGTTTAAAAGCTATTATCACTAACCTGGAAATATTTTCCGCATATTAAACACGCGTAGACGTTGATTCTAGTCAATGAAACCGAGCACAGTTTCTCGAAGTCAAAATCTAGGACATGACGGTTGATGGTATCCAGATACGGACACTGAATGTGTGGCATCTTCACTGGAGGCGCCGTTACCTCTAGAATTATTGCAAAATCAGTTAGCATCCTAAAGTAACAATTAATGTAGGTTAGGTTACTTTTATTCATTAACTCACCGGATTCGGCGGCATCGGATATTTTGCGCTTTTTTGTTTCTGCAGACATTTTTGCTTTATCAAGTTATGCTATATCAGTAACAATAACTAAAATATTAATTAACGATGATTATAACAGGCTTGGTTGACACTTTACCACTTCACCTATCCAGGCACAGATTAAAAAGAATAACAAACTGATGACATTGACAGCGTTACAAAACTGCGTGAAACGAATTGAATCTCAAACAACGCAGACTCAGAGTACCCAGAGTAGACGTCAAATAATAATACAGCTATGAGCGAGAAGATCATATACTAAATAGAATAAGAGCGACAGAGAGAAATATATCATTTGTTGTCCTTGTCATAGTTCCACTTTTCTTTATTTGCCTCAATGTCATCTAAACGTCAAGTCAAATAGTTTCCTTACTCTGAGAACGCAGACAATCGTAAAGGCCAATACACACCTACCGATTTGTGAGTGTTTGTGAAAACCACGGAATATAGTATTTGTTTGTTCTGTGGTGAAAACCGACTTGAAGGAGAATACATTTAATGGTTGCTGTCTCTTTAAGGCCTGAATCACGCTGGTGCGGCCTGCGGCGGCGGTCAATAGTAAATTTCACAGCTCATGACAAGTTTACTATTGCCCGCCGCGGCCCACCCGCGGCCAGGCCGCGCCAGTCTGTGAGAGGCTTAACAAAATCGCAAGGATGTTTTATTTCAAAGAGCCGTTTACACTGTTATTATTATAACGCGATTCACTCATATCATGATCCGTATCACGTGTCTATTGATGAACATTGAAACAAAATCCAAATAATTTTAAAAACCACGATAATATATATTGACACCCCAGTATTGTGATAATATTAATCGTCTAAAGGGCCCCAAAGGTTTTACACGGTGAATATTATCATACGATACACTCATATTTCGATCCGTATCAAGTGAATGTTGAAAATAAAAAATCCATACAATTATAAAAACCACGATAATATTGGCATAACAGTATTGTGATAAAATAATAAATATTGGCGGACAATCTTACACAAATCGTGCCAGTCCCAAACTAAGCAATGCTTGTATTGTGGGTACTATAGATAAATACATATTTAAATATATAGGAAACTTCCAAGACCCGGGAACAATATTCGTGATAAATGTATTATTTGTGTATTTACTAAATGGTGCGCGACTAAATGGTCGCGTACGGTACGGTTTCAGAGGAATTTCCTCCCTCGGGACCTCCGGACGCTCCGGTTGTGGAATGAGCTCCCTGTCGAGGTTTTCCCGAGGGACTACAAGGATGGGGTTCTTCAAGAAAGAAGTGTATACATTTTTAAATGGTCAGTAACGTATATGTAACAGCCCTAGAGTTGCAGGCACCCATAAGCTGCGGTGACCGCTTAGCATCAGTCAGGCCACGTGCTTGTTTGCCACCGATGAGGTATAAAGAAAATAAAATAACTTGTTTATTTTATACCACCTACACGAATTATAGGGTGTTTCATATGTATGTCCGAAAAGGACGACCTACTGACATTTTATTCAGCGATTTTAACCCTAACAAGGCACCACTAATCTAGAAGGTTTTACTAAAAATAAAATATTATGTACAGAATAGTTACGTTTTGCTGATTGATTTCAAGACAAGTCACTTTTCACGGAAATGTAATCTGATATTAACCTTATTAAGTCGCAGAACTAAGATTGAACTTATATTGACATGTATGTGGTCTCTAAATCGCCTCTGCCTTAATAAGGGTTAACACGTCTATAAAAGTTTCGGTTTCAGTTATTTTCGGCCGAAACTTGACCCAAAACCGAAACTTCTGTTTCGGCAAAAAAACATGTTTTGGTCGGACACTATGTCGTAGCTTTGTTGGTAGATATGACAAAGGCATATGATAAAGTCTCACACACTGTACTTTTAGGGAAATTATATGGCGTAGGTATACAAGGTGAAGCTTACAATTGGTTAAAATCATATCTTGAAAATAGAGTACAAGACGTTCAGATACAATGCTACAGTTAAAAAACGGCCAAGCGCGTGTCGGACCACGCACAAAGAATGGTTCCGCACCTACCGACACCTCCTAAAAATCTATATTTAAAACCACTATAAGTACACATTGAATCAAAAAGGTCGTATCTTCATCGAAAAGTTACTGCACTTGCGCCCTTTTGTTCTTGCAAGACAGTTTTTCAGCAATAATGAAAAGACCGTTAAACCTTTCTTTTTCAAACTATCAATCATTAAAAAGATTTATTCATCTTGTTTATTTTATGAATTTTATACTATAGTTTGAAAATCAGAAGGGGGGGGGGGCACTTTTTACGACTTTGACAGCTAATATCTCACCGACGGTTGAGTTAAATGAAAAAGTTTTTTAGAAATTATTCCATAAATACCCCACAATCCTATGGACATTGAAAAAAAATTTTGACCCCCCCAACCCCTGTGTATTGTGTTTCGGTATTTTTTCGTAATTTTACATCATATTTCTATAGCGGTTTATAACATACACCTTCATACCAAATTTCATAATTGTAGTGGTCATAGTCTCCGAGTAAATCGGCTGTGACATACGGACGGACGGACAAACATGCCGAATCTATAAGGGTTTCGTTTTCGCCATTTTGGCTACGGAACCTTAAAAACGGGAAAACTCGCTAAATAATCTTATCAGAGCCTCTAATAATAAATAGTTCAATACTACAGGGGAGCATTCTCGCATATATCCTGTTTAATATTCCGAAATTAAACGAAATTGGCCTTAATAATCCGAATGATTTAAACCGACGATTCTAGAGCCTAATTAGAGCATATGATGTAGTGTAACATATGATCCAAAAGCCCATAATTTAGGAGATATAAATTATTTAAAAGAAATCATTCGTAAAAAAAAATCCAGTCTAACACACCCTAAAGGCGTGACTTAGTATCTCTTCTTGTCAAGAAGCGGTCAATTCATTTGATTTATATTTTACTGGAATACCTAGTACCTAGTTCAATTAAAACAAATAATTGGGCCCATGTTGATATAACATTATTTACTTGTAGTGACGTCAAAAATACGTGGTTAAAATTTTACGGGTTATTACGGCCTGCGGTGTATATTGTACTTTGTGGTGCCTTACTTACTGGTATGACTTATTAAGGCTGAGTTGCACCAACTTACAATCACAGACCGATCAACGTTAAATATGGCGCCGGCAGCTGTCATCCCATAGAAACTAGTCAAACTTACCATACATTTAGATTTTTACGAACACAGCTTACGATTACAGACGGTTTGGTGCAACCCAACCTAAGTACGAGTACAAGGTTGGGAAAGTTATGACTGACAAAATATTGAATTTCAATTTAATTGAAACTCGGTAAGCTTTGTTAAGAAGCCCTCCTGCTTATACCTAACTCTGCAGAGAAACGTGACCCCTCCTGCATACAAACTCCTATGCAGGGGAGGTCACGTTTCTGTGCAGCTTACTATACATCACATTTGCTAACATGAACCTTCAAAATTGCCAATCAAGTACTTTTCCTTCCTCAATCAAAGAGGCATCTTTCTGTTTAGCTCTTTTTGGTTACATGCAGACTTGCAGAGCTTCGCAAGTTTTTAAACTAGGCTAGGCCGGTTTTAAAAGCTTTTATTTATTTAATCTGAAATGTAGGCAAGGCACCATCCTCGTTCCATCCCAACCTAAGACGAGCTCTAATCAAATTCTAAATCTAATTATCTGGACTCATAATAGGTACTTAAAGTTTGTGGCGAGTCGATACTATGTTACATAAGGATTTGCTTTGCTATTCACAATGTGTATCGATCGCCACTCACCCACTATATCTTGATTCCGATATTCGTTACAACAACGCGTGGACTAATGTAAGACGTATAGGTACTAGTTCGACGGTGGGGAAAGCGTAGCGAATACTCCCTGGATGGTAAGAGTAGAGTGGAAGTCGACTCGGCTCGATTCAGTCGAGTACTGCGTCCCGGAGCGAGCGACCGCGCCCGCACCCGACGCAACGCGCAACTCTCGTGGTAACTTGTATTAAAAAACGTAACCGTTGCCATTTCTTTAAACCACGTTTTCGAATTTCGAACTGTTGGCTTTTGTTTTATATATTTGCACAATATGTTGTTATTTTTTGTGAATATATGAGTTACCGGTTTAATGCATTGTTTTATTTGTTTTTATTATAGGTTGGTCTGTTTCCTTTGCAATGATGATATGAGTAGATGGTTTATTTATTTTTTATCTTAGAGTCACAGAATAATTATAGACATTTTTCTCGTGTTACCGATAATTCAGGATAAGGATCTTGAAGCTCCTGAAGTATGAAGTATATAATATTAGATTATTTATTGTATGAAAAAAATTACAGTACCAATTTGCATAGATGTCAAATTGTATAGATGTTGTTCTAATAATCCCGTGAATATTCGTAATGGTCCCGTGTTACTAAAGAGAAGAGAATAGTCAAATAAGTATTTAAAAAATCAAGGAATGTTTCTAAGTATTGACTGGCTTACACTACCGTCAGAAAGTTTTGGACCAGACACAATTTTTAGTTTCATTTTCATAAATTATTACGCAAACCAAACAAGGGAAAAATATTGCAATGAGCTGTTTCTCACAAGGATTGGACTTTTGCAAACTGGTCGAGAGTACTATACGGACATATGAATCAAGGTTGAATGAATAATCAATCAATGTTAATCATTTGAATATTTTGTGTTTTCTGAGGGTAGTGTAGTTTATTTGGTTATTAATATTTTTGTTAACTAAATCACCAAATCTATTATTTACTTACGTGCGTATGTATATTACGGTAGCATTACTCGGCATTTTTCGTGTTTTCCGGAAGATGAGATGGTAAATGTAAGCCTTAAAATATAAGACTTACATTTACCTTTGGAAATTCCAATTCCAAGCCTTATAGCCTTTGGAACGTCTTACTATGCGGTTTTGGAAAAACAATTATTTTCTTATTATTTTTTTTTCGGATTCCGTGGTCGCCTGTCGTGATATCGACCTCAATACACTGCTACGCCGGTGGGGTTCCAATATAGCTTAATCTGGATGCCTTGGACACTGATGGGCTTCCTGTTAATTATAGACAATGTATATGTTATAGTATAATATTATGTTATGTCATTAGCAGGAATCCTAGCTTGACCTTGAGGGTCAAGTGTAGCAATTAAGTAAGAGCGTACGCAAACTGTCGGCCAAGTTCAAGGTTTAGGAGACACGACACTCTCGACGACTAGGTAGTTAGAACTTTTATTTGGCGTCGCTACGAATGTTTAGAACAGTTTTCGTTTAAAATCTTGGAAATATAGTTTTTTTATTTTATAAAATCGATGTCTAGAAAGGTCTTCATCATTTTTTTTTCCATCCACCGGGCTTTTCCTCATTATTCGGCTTAACCGAAAACATAACCGGAAGTTTGACACTTAATGGGGCTTAAGGGAGGGGGGGGGGGGGGTTTTGCCATATAAGATGAAGAGTATTTACTTACCTAAAAATACTTATTATGTTTTCATGAAAATCTTTGAATACAGCTTTTCCTGATTCTTTTCAAGGTTTCTACTCGTAAGTGACTTCGTTTGCTGGTTTACGATCACTTCTACAAGGATATTCTAATTCTTCTGTTATATTGATCATTTCAATTTTGCGATATCCAATCAAGCTTTGCTCGTTCTAGTTTCGTGTCAGGTTCCTTTTTATCGAGGCTTTGTTAAATACGTTTCATTGCATTCTTGATGAAAGAATTTTACGCTAAAGCTTACATAACTAGTACATTAGTATTAACTAATTAAAACATAGTTGTAATCAATTACAAAACAATTTTAGATAAATTTACATTATACTATTCTGTATCAATTAATTCTAAAAAAAAAACGCTCCGCTAATAATTTTCAAATATAATAAAGAATTTTGAAACGCGATCAAGATGAATAGAGGCACGCTTAACGTTGGTCGAAACGCACGAAACGGGCGCGGCGCGGTGCGGCGCGGAGGCGGTTTTTGCATTTTTAATGTTTCGGAAGCTATCGACTGTCATTACTGCTTTATATATCACACGCTGCCTCCGCTCTACCGTGCTACCGAATACTGAGCGGATTTTTTGGTGCGACGTCCCCCGGGCCGCGTTCACTTCACCAAAAAAACCGCCTCCGCCACGTAACGACCTAATGACGCTGCGCCACGCTCTGTGTGTTTCAAGATTTAGCAGCAGTGCGCTACGGTGTACGCCTACGGGACCGAGAGCTACGTACACCTACCAGTCAATAAACAACTTGCTTGTGCTACACCTCCACCTAGTGCTACGGGCTACGCTTGGCCGTAGCCACGTATTCGCCGTATGTAGCGCGTAGTAGCTACGAACAGAACCAACAATGAGCTCTCGGCGCTGAATGTGTTAAGTACTACGTCTCCAGTTCTACTATGTGTCTACGTAACTACGTACTCCGTAGCAGTGTTTCTGACGTGCGATTGGTTACATAATTGTTCGTACTAAGAGGGTTAACACCAGCCAATTGGAACATGATTATTTAGGTAATGATTTATTAAGTTAGGGAAATTCAAAAAGTTGCACATTTCACTTTTTTAACAGCAGCGAAAGTTCATACGACTTCTTGGGCTCATTCAATTCAGAATCAATAACACTTGCTTGGAAAAGCACACACTCGTAAATTTTCCATTGATTGCTTAGATAATGTAGTTATAGGTAGTTATGCCAAAGAGAGTAGCTAAATATTAATTTGTGAACTTTTAAGTTATCACTTAATATACAACGGTGTGCAAATGCGGAACTTTGTATTGCGCGTGGCCCTACATGCACTTGGCTGTTTTTTTATCAAGGCATGTGTCCCAAAAAATATTTGGTGCATATTAAATATGTATCACAAAAAAATACTTACGTTCCTTATATAAGTCGATGGCTCAAGTAAATGTTATAATCAAAGTTATACCGTTTTACTACCACCATTCAACAGTTATTATTACGAGCATGGTCGTAATTCTACACTTTATGTGTCCGCCCACACGGGTAACAAATATTACTACATTGTTATACTACATTCATTTATTGCCAACATGTTGTAACTTAGGTATTGTTAAGTAACGAGCAACAGGCGGTAATAATCTTACTAAGCAAAAAAAATACATGTTGTATGTAGTTGTCGATAGTTAAGATAGAAGTTGATCCGATCTGACATTTGGTCTAAGTACCTATGTGCTACGAGAATAATGTTTTTTTTTTATAAAACATGGCTAAACGACTCTGATGAAGGTTTAATCCAATAAGTTTTCTATAAATTTTACGATGGCAACATCGTTTGCATGATTCATTATATTTGTGTATAATTATTATTAAAAAAAATATATTAATGGCAACAGTTACGGTTTTGTAAGGGTATTGCAAGTGTAAAACTGGGGCACCTTCGAATTAATAGAAAGTATTAAAAAAGTATTATTATTTACTTACTTACGTTATGACAAATATATATCATCATTATTATATTTAGATTTCTATTAATATTGCTATTAACTTTTTATGTTAGTTTGACGCCTATGATGCAGCTTTCTTGGATTTATTCACACGTTTGACAAACCGGCTTGTATTGCTATGGACTAAATTGATACCACCATATCAGCCAAAGGACGGCCACTGCTGGACATAGGCCTCCCCCAAATTCACGGGGGGTATATGCCATAATCGCCATGCTAGGCATGGGAGTTGGCGATCGCAGTGTCTCCACCGCACTCCAAATGTGCTGCTGCCCATCCCCCGGTGGTCTTGGTCGTAGTTTTAGGATATAAAAGGTTACGAAAATTGCCAGTCCAACATTTTGTAGAAAGTAAATTACGAGTAAAAAGGGTGAGATGTAACTTTTCTCATAGTTTGCAATCTTTTATTTAATCTATCTTTCTTGTTATATATTATTTCGCTTTTTATAAAATCTGTTAGGCTGTACTGATACTTTGGGTTTTCTTTGCTTACCAATACACAATAATGAAGATTGAATACTTTAAATAGTTAATTTTATTGTCATGAGGTGTACAGCACTATTCAGCTAACATTATGTAGAGTTAAAATTTATTAAAACTGTGACTTAACAGATTAAATAGCGGACCATTATGCAATATTAGCAACCAGCTAGAGTGAAAGAATTATATTCTCGATATTTTATGGATCGGGCAAGAAAAAGCATACGTCTCACCGTTTCTCTAAGACCTCTGGTACTGTATAGTTTAAAGTTTAATTGAAAATATGCTCATCCATCAGATGATCGCAAACTAAACCTTGTCGAGTAACTGGTAGGAAAGTTAAAATTTTCAAGTGTTCTAGTAAGTTACCACAAGAGTATACAACTGATGGTGATTATAATATGAAATCGCGGGACTATCCGTACTGCTTCGCAAAGTGTTTGGATTTCCAATTAGTATCAAAACGATGAACATAAAGAGTGGACAGAGAAATGAATAAGCGGGGAGACGAGAAACCTCGACATCGACACCGACATCGGCAGTCACACGACCAGGGTAAGTACAAGTCAAATATCTCATTGATTCATAAAAAATAAAGAAATTTATTTAGAACGTTATACAACAACAGATTAATTACCAAAAATAAAACTAATTACAATAGAATTAAAACGAATTACAAAACTGAAATAAAACTAAATTAAATCTAAAAATGGCCCCCGTGGCATTGTGCCGAAGATACTGGCAGCATTTCCTCTCTGAATAGCCAAGCTAATTCTTTGGCCGAGGTAGCTGCCAGCTCTTCGGTCACCTGTGGCATCAATAAGCCTCTTCGACAATTCCTTGAAAAGGCTTAAAGCCCCAGAACCCCACGGACCGAGAGTCTCGACGCCGAAAGGGGTGAACAAGTATTCGGCGCCGAGACCGCTGTATTTGCCGATTTTACCATTATGTATGGTATACACTATAACAAAGCCAGATATCTATAAAAACATTGATAAATAAAAATGTCTATACTACTATAGGTGGTATACACTAGCATACATTTGATTTGAAACTATTCACTTTTGTGTTCCGCGTTCTTTTTGTCTCGTCATTATTAACAATGGTTAGTCTTTAACAATACGCTTTACCAGCGACGCTCTCTTCAGTAAAAAGCACATTGAAAAAATAAGTAGCTCAACTAGTTTAGCTACTTGAGAAATAGCCGAATTGTGCTTAGTAGTGACCAAAATTATGCTAATTTTCAATAACTAATTTTGATTACTAGTAAACTTTCAGTTTGCCAGTCCTCCGATTTAATTACTAGCATCTAACATTGGGGCTACTGTTAACAATAGTTATTTGTTCAACAAGAGAACAAAGTAGATTTTTGCTGCGAGTGTTAATGTTGAGCTCCGAATAAGGGAAAGATTCTATAATTTATTACAAAATTAAAATATTGAGCGTAGCGAGGGACTCAAAGACACGAGATGCAAATATCTTTGCTCTTTTTATTTTCATCGAATGATAAGTAGATAACGAATGATGAATGTATCTTGTTGATAAGTACATATATAGTTCCAAAAAATGTGTTTACGATTTTTGTGTTTTTAGGGTTCCGTAGTCAACTAGGAACCCTTATAGTTTCGCCATGTCTGTCCGTCCGTCTGTCCGTCCGTCCGCGGATAATCTCAGTGACCGTTAGCACTAGAAAGCTGAAATTTGGTACTAATATGTATATCAATTACGCCGACAAAGTGGTAAAATAAAAAGTGGAAAAAAATATTTTATTAGGGTACCTCCCCTATACGTAAAGTGGGGAGTGATTTTTTTTTTCGTTTTAACCCTAACGTGTGATATATTGTTAGATAGGTATTTAAAAATAAATAGGGGTTTACTAAAATCATTTTTTGATAATATTAATATTTTCGGAAATAATCGCTCCAGAAGTAAAAAAAAATGTGCCCCCCCTCTAACTTTTGAACCATAAGTTTTAAAAATATGAAAAAAATCTCAAAAGTAGAACTTTATAAAAACTTTGTAGGAAAATTATTTTGAACTTGATAGGTTGAATAGTTTTTGAAAAAATTACAAAAATAATTTCTGAACTAAGTTTGTAATTTAACCGTATAAACAGGTGTTTATTGTACCTGTCATTTCTACAAAATCACAATGAAATGACGTGCTTTCAAATAAAGTAAAACCGGTGAAAATCGGTTCACGCAATAAAGAATTATTCCATAAAAATCATCTTCCATACTTTAAGCTCGCGCGCAATAGTTTACTTAATTTGCCGATAGATGTCGCTGTACGTGGAACGCTCATTTCTACATGGCGGTGTTAAGATTTTTCCTGATTTAATGGGGTCTAAGCAGGTGCGCCCATACATTAGGTAACGTTTTGTGTTTCTGTACTTAATATGTCAACTTAATGTGACGGACGGAAAACTACGGAACCCTACACTGAGCGTGGCCCGACACGCTCTTGGCCGGTTTTTTTTTAAAGCATATCGAGATTATCTTTGCAAAGTGGCCAGGACTTATTTATAAATTCTGAAAGAGGAAAGTGTTACTAAAAAAAAACATGTGTTTTGGATGCGAAAGCTTAAGACCCCGTTAAATAGTTACGATGCAAAATGTTCTGAAATCGGTTGATTTCCCCGAGTAGCCACTTAATTTTATTTTATTACAACAATGACAAACAAACTATAAGCTTGGAAGGGACACACTAAGACAATGTGCGTCTCTTTCAGATCAGGTTTTCGGCCACAGATGGTACTTACTTATAAGTTTTTATCTCCTATTTCTTTGGTACATGTACATTAACACTCTTTGTCACGAAACTTTCTAAACTATGTTAACTAAATAAGCGTTCTTACATAAGTAAAGAAGTTTATGTCCATAATTACATTTTAGTTACAAGTTTTTATTGCAGACTCCAATGAGCCCGAACACGACGTTTTTATCTTGTGTAGTTTAGGAATTGCTATGGTCTTTATTTTTAGATCATGATGATTGGTAGATCATGGTGATGCTCGATGATCGTACCATAACATTGCTTTGTCATCGGATATCGATACTATAAATATGCCAAATTTTAGCTCAATCGGATACCGGAAAGCGGCTCAAAAAGGATTACTTGATGACAACTTACATACTTATACACACGAACAGTGCAAGTTTAATAAAATAAAGGTGTGGTTCTCGAGTGAAGGGGCATCTTTTGGAGGCCTCATTTCTGCCCTTTAAAAACCGAGCAACTGATAAAGTGACAGATAGGGACAAACGAGTTTATAACGGCATTTTAAATATGTTTGATTATAATAACGTTTCTTTAGTGATGGGTATACGTCTAAACTATCGTCATGTCATGTTATAAGGTCAAGGTTTCGTATTTATTTAACACAAAAGAACCCTCTTTGCAATGAGTATATTGTGTGAGTACAATATTGCAATGAGTTTCGGATGGAGTATATTCGGAACGAGGCTTTGAGAGCTGCCTGGGTCGACATAAATCACACGGGATTTCTAAATAGTATTCTGTCTGTACCTATAACTGATGATACCGAGATTTTGTACAAATTAGCAGCAGGTTTTTTTCTTTTGTAAAGTAATAATTTTGTTGGCCTTACTTATACGGGGCGGTATGTTCACCCACCGACGAAAGCCCTTTTTATCAATAAAAAATAAACATTAAAGTAAGCAATTGACCACTGGTGATTATGCGAGGCGAAGCTAATTCTTTGTGATGTCTACAAAGAACTAATTTCGCCTCGCGCCTTCATTCAGATGGGACTCCTTTATATAGTACCATATACAGAAGGCCCACCTGTAACAAATCCCTCGTCTAGGTATGCCAAAAGTGGCCATCCTTTTCGTTCGCAGGCCAGGCTATAAGCCCGCAATGCGGGCGGCCGACATGTACTTGCAGCGCCGCGATGAAGTCACGGAGTGAGCCGCGCCTGACCCTGCTCCTAGACTCTCGCAGTATCTGTAAAGTATCTTGTATTTTATCTGTGGCAGCGTATATGGACCCCTCTAACGTCTGTTCCAGGGGGCTTAGGGTAACGAATGCTTTTAGCCCCGGTCTGTATTGCCAAGACTGCGTGACAAATATTGGGAATGATTTTCCTTCAGTTATCTTCATTTTAACGAAATGGCTGCCGCAAAACGCCTCCGTTCTTCGTGTCTATATCTTTCTCACTGTCAATCGAATAAAAGTGCGATAGAGATACACGAATGAACTAAGTTAGCGCTTCAGTGCTTCAACTTATGCGCCTAAATTGAGAATTATAACTAGGGTCTAAATTAAGCCATATACTATTAGAAAATGGTATGAGGAGTAATACGGTTTTTATACCAGAATTACTTATATACTCTACTTTTCAGTACCATTGCGTGAAAATAAATAAACAAAGATTATCCACCAAAATTCCAAATTCCAAATAATTTATTTCACGTAGTTTTAGGTACAATAAGATCTTACAAGTAACATTCGTATCACTAAAACCTACCATACATGGCATGTGAAATTGAAGTGTACACTAACTAAAAAATTAACACTAAATTCCGCAGCGAACATATGTATAATTGCGGCAGTCGCGTCATGTTTTTTTAACTTCATTGACATGTACAAATCTATGCGCTTAAAAGCGTTGTTGTAACGATTTAATCTGTTTATAATTATTGTAAAATGGGGACTAAAATACTTAGTTTTGAGAAGTCAATTATGTTTCCTGATTGGTCGATTTTAGTATTGCTGTATACTGATACACACTGATTGGTTGATACAATTAATTTGCTTTTTTTAAGAATATAATTAGTGTATTGTTATTGTTGGATTTAACATGGTGAAGTGTTTTTTTTTTTTTTTAGTGTTTTGATTGGTCAAATAGGGCTTAGGGCTTAAAATTTACTTTAGCCCTTCTTGGTATGTAATATGAACCGCTTTCCGCGCATGCGAAGTGGAAATTTATGATGTGGATGTGTTAAAATAGCCACATTAGCTAAATAATATCAACAAGTAGACGAGGCCCCACCTACATTCCAAATCGAAAATTTGCCCTACATACATAACATAAGCTCGTCAGTAGCGTGTCGAGAGTCATACGAGTATAATGAATACATTAAAGCATTATTAAGTTTATTAAATATGCCAGCGAACACAGACAAAATTACTATTATGTCACAGAACATAAAATGGTTACTCAATGATTTACGATGTTCCTGCTATTCTTCTCGCACTTCGCAATTACGCGCTATGGTTAGAATTTGATCCTTACCCAAAAAAACCCGACCCCAATCTGATACTTCCCCACTCCCCTGGACATTCATCAATTAACCAATTCTCCATACAAAACCAAAAAAACTTACTTATTTCGAATCAAATTACGATATCAATACAGTAGTATGGCTTGGTTATCTTATATAGTACTTTTATTTTACCAAATGGGTTTACTATAGAAAATTCCTAAATTGCCATGAGCGTGCACGATTTCTCCTGGATCCCATCATCATATCATTACCAAATGTAAATGGGACCACTTCGATAGTACCTTATCAACCAAAGCAAAATCATCAAAAGCCGACGGCGACGATGGTAAAATTGTGTCCCCCTCTTACCTTTGAATTATGGGTTCATAAATATGAAAAAAATCATGAAAGCAAAGCTTGCTCAACGAAAACTATAGCGGACATGATCATTTGAGCTGTTTTTGAGTTATCGTAAAAAGTCTTCCCTTTTTAGTAAAACACGTATGAAACGCTGCGAAGGTATTTCCTTTTGCTAGTTATTGATTTTTTTTAAGTAAGTTCATTGGGCAACTACGGAACCCTACACTGAGCATGGCCTGCCATGCTCTTGCTGATTTTTATTATTTCTAGACTGCGGCCAGTTACAAGTAATGATGTCCCCTAATGGATGCAAGTTTCCTTGCTTTCAAGCAAAACTCTCACGTCCAAACGGTCATAAGTGATACGTTGTTCTCACCAACGTACGACTGTGTTTTAAAAAGCTGAAAACACATAAAACCCTCTCCTCTCTTTTATATAGCCTTGACAAGGGTAATGTAAGGCACTCGGATGTCAGTATGTCCGGACTTGTCCTACATTTTACTCGTATGACATGGCTTTTAGTCATCTACAGATTTTTAAATTCTAGAGATTATTTAAAAACAATCGACTTTTAATTTTTGTTTCAGATTTTAATATAATTTTGGTTTATAGGCTAATTAGTACCTAAGTACGATGAGCCAAATAGAACACCACACGGTACTTTACTGATAGTCAAATCAGCAACTTTTTACGAAACGTCAAATGTGCTCGGTTAAACGAGGGTTAAACGAAGTTTGTAAGGAAATATGTTTTCTATGGTCAAACTGCGTCCTTTTTTTCATTTTTATTAACCGACTTCAAAATTTCAAAAGAGGAGGTTATCAATTCTGTTGTATGTTTTTTTTTTAATGTTTGTTACTCCATAACTCCGTCATTTCTCAACCGATTTGGAAAATTCTTTTTTCGATTGTAAGTATATATATCCAAGTTGGTCCCGTTTTTGTCAAAACGCAGTTCTGATGATGAAATCCATAAGGAATTGAGGGAACTCCTCAAATCTTTAAGGCAAACATATAGTGATTTTTATGTTTTTATCAACAAATCGATCATTATCATACAAAAATGTGACATTTGATGACGTGGAACTGCTGATGATGATCAGAACAGAACTCTTCAACGACGAAAAGTTCACGTTTGGCGATTTGTCCTCCTAGCTGTGTTTGTAAGCAAGTTCTATTTTCACCATTAATTTTTGTCATGCTCGATTTTTGATGATGGGATCCATGAGGAATTGAGGGAACTCCTCAAATCTTAAAGGCAAACATATAGTGATTTTTGTGTTTTTATCAACAAATCAAGCATTATCATACAAAAATGTGACATTTGATGAAGTGGAAATGCTGATGATGATCAGAACAGAACTCTTCAACGACGAAAAGTTCACGTTTGGCGATTTGTCCTTCTAGCTGTGTTTGTTAAGCAAGTTCTATTTTCACGATTGATTTTTGTCATGCTTGAGTTCTGATAATGGGATCCATTAGGAATCGAGGGAACTTCTCAAATGTGAAAGGCACACAAATAGTGATTTTAGTATTTTCATGAACTAATTAAGCATTTTCACTCATAAAAGTGACATTTGATGAAGTGAAAAGTAAAAAAAAGTAAAAGTAGTTTATTCTTCAAATTAGGCATATTACATGCACCTATGAACGTCAATAAACTACCACCGGTTCGGAAAAATAAACCTCTGCCACGAGAAGAACCGGCGTAAGAAACTCGGCGAGGTGTCATTTTTTCAAAACAATATACATTGTATAGTTAAATATAAAATTACAGTCTCAGTTACTACAAAAATAACAAGCTACAGTAGAAAACCTATTTTCGCGATAGATTAGCCGTGCAGGACACTATCACTGCCAAACATCCCTGTCCATGATGTAATCGTTTACCTTATAATATGCTTTTGAAATAAGTGTTTGTTTTACTACAGATTTGAATTTAGAATTGCTAAGTTCAGTAATGTGTTTTGGAATTTTATTGTAGAATTTAATACAATTTCCCAAGAACGACTTTTTCGCCTTTACTAGTCTATAGAAGGTTATTTTCAGTTTCCCAGTGTTTCTGGTGGCTATTGGTTTATCAGCGTTCGTTGGGAAATTGCACAAATTCTTCCTAACATACATTATTATTTCAAATACGTATAGGGACGGCAGGGTTAGAATATCTATTTCTTTGAAAAATTCTCTTAATGAGTCACGCGACCCCAAGTTATAAATTGCCCGGATAGCCCTTTTTTGCAAAAGAAAAACAGTTTCAATATCTGCAGCTGATCCCCACAAGATTAGACCATAAGTAATTATACTATTAAAATAAGCAAAGTAAACTAACCGTGCCGTTGCCACATTGGTAAGCTGCCTTATTCTCCTGACTGCAAATGCAGCAGAGCTCAACCTACTTCCTATCGCTGTTATATGGGAACCCCACTGCAATTTTGAGTCCAATGTAATACCTAAGAATACAGTTGACGTAACAAATTCTAATGTTTGGCCATTAAGTTTAATATTTGTATCTAAGTTTCTATTTGACGAGTTCGCTAGAGAGAATTTCATACATTTAGTTTTTTTCGGATTCAACACTAAGTTATTGGCAGCAAACCAGTCAGATATCATGGACAGGGTATTATTTGGTTCAATGAGTTCAGTATCTTTCCTATTTACCTTGAACAGTAATGAGGTGTCGTCTGCGAACATTACAATGCCTGATCTTCGGCTTACCATATATGGTAGATCATTTACATAAACAAGGAACAGGAAAGGGCCTAGAATAGACCCCTGAGGTACTCCCATCTCTACCACTGTCTCTGACGAAAGGGCTTTATTTATCGCTACCTTTTGATTTCTCTGTGTTAAATATGATTTCATAAGATCCAATGCATGTCCTCTGATACCATAGAAATTAAGCTTACAAATTAAAGTTCCATGATCTACACAATCAAAAGCCTTGGAAAGGTCACAGAACACTCCAATGGCGTCATATGACTCTTCCCAAGACTGCAAAATAAATTTTATTAAACTTGCACCTGCATCAGTAGTTGATCTACCTTTCGTGAAACCGAACTGCTGTGCGTGCAAAATATTGTGTGAATTAAAATGAGAAACCAATTGCGTAAGCATTATTTTTTCGAATATTTTGCTAAACGCAGGTAGGATAGAAACTGGACGATAATCAGAAGGATTATCTCTATGACCTGATTTGAAAATAGGAACTACTTTACTACACTTCATTAAGTCTGGAAAAATGCCATTGTCTACACAACTATTAAAAATGAGAGCTAGAGTGGGTGCAACGACCTCGAGAATAGATTCCAGTACCATGACTGACACGCCCCATAAGTCCTCAGTCCTCTTTATTTTTAACATTTTAAAAGACTTCAGTACATCTAGAGGAGAAACATGATGAAATTTGAAAATATTTAGTGACTCTAATTTTACGTTCTCATTCAGAAGGGATTCTGCTATTGTGGTAGATGATGCCAAACTTTGAGTCGTGACTATAGGAATTTTGGAAAAGAAATTATTAAATTCATCGGCTACTTTTAGTGCATTAGTAATTAAATTATCCTCTATTTTCAAAGAAATCGTGGACTCTTTATTACTTCTCTGCCCAGTCTCTGTGTTTATTATTTTCCAGACAGTCTTGGCTTTGTTATCTGAGGACTTTATTTTATTATTCAAGTGCATTGCTTTTGCCTTTGTGCACACTGTTTTGAATAATTTGGAATAATCCCTAACATACTGATGGAAGCGTTCGTCAGTGGTGCAAGATCTCCTTTCATAAAGTTGGTATAAGTTATCTCTACTCTTTCGAATTCCGGTAGTTGCCCAATCATTAAATCTCATTTTATTGTTTATTTTAATACGCTTTTTACTACAAGTCCTATTAAATTCGTTACACACTGTATTCAGAAGCATTTTGAATTGATCATTCGGATCATTTGATTCTACCTGGGTGTTCGGCATGGCGACTAGTAGATTTGACTTTAGTAGTTCTAGTCTACTTTTACTCAGGGGTCTTATTTCTATAACGCGATCTGGAGGTTTTACTTCGCAAGGTAGCCTGACCATCTGAGCTTTATGATCCGACCGGACTCCATTCACTATGCTTCTGTCTAGATGAGGACAGTTTAACCAAATATTATCTATGCAAGTGGCAGAGGTCGGAGTAACTCGGGTAGGTGCTTCAAATAAGTAGTCAAAATTGAACGATTTAAAAAGAGTGATGTACTTATCTTTTGGAAGTGCTGATGATGATCAGAACGGAACTCTTCAACGACGCGCAGTTCACGTTTGGCGATTTGTTCTCTTCGTTTTGTTTGTCAAGCAAGCAAGGTTTTTCCATGATTCGATGAGGAATTGAGGGTACTTAGTCTTCTACCATTATAAACATACTTATAGCCATTTTTATTTTATTGTATGGAATCTAAGAGTGCACCATCTAAGTATAATAATCTTTTACCGGCCTCGCCCATTGAAGTCGGTTTCTTTTTCTTAAAAATTATGTATTTAAATTGCATACATAAGCCGACGTTCAATTTTTTATGAGTATTTTCGTAATATGTGTTTATTGGTAACGTAAACAAATATTTTTAACCTTATTTGGATACCTTTTTCTGAGTTTTAACCAAATAGAATACCATATTTTGGTAAACTTTGTCTGAACCTTCACAAGGCGTCATTAGAAAAGTGTACTGTTGAAAGATTCTTTTGTCATCATCTGGATCCCCAAGATAGCTCAGTTGGATCAAAGCAATAAATAATCTATACTAATCTATACTAATATTATAAAGCTGAAGAGTTTGTTTTTTTTTGTTTGTTTGTTTGTTTGAACGCGCTAATCTCAGTAACTACTGGTTCGAATTGAAAAATTCTTTTTGTGTTGGATAGTCCATTTATCAAGGAAGGCTTTAGGCTATATAACATCACGCTGCGACCAATAGGAGCGTAGACGCGGACGAAGTCGCGGGCAACAGCTAGTAAATAATATATGTCAGCCACTTGACTACATATATCCAATTGAGTTGAAGTTTGGCATACTTATGTAAGTTCGGTGACAATGCAATATTATGGTAGCACCAGCTGATCTCATATAGAGACAAAAGGTAGCCATAGCAACTCCTACACAAGATAAACCAGTCGTGTTAGCTAATTTACACATGTCTCTTTCCCCAATACTTGTAGTTTCTAGTTATTGCGCTAATATGCATACGTCACACTGAAGGGTCACATTTTAAGAATAGTTATACTAAACAATCTTTGAGCCTTTAGAACAGTTTTTGGCTTTCCGATGAAATCGTCGATTTTGACTAATAATAATAATTTGGTAAGAACATGGTAAGAACCGAAGATTGTTTGAAGTGGTCAGAACGAACTATGAATATAAACAGTAAATTGAATTTCTACAAGCTCATGAGGACGTGTTTTGAGGAGTGAGCAGGGAATTTTAAATTTAAATTAGTATCCGAGCGAATGGGTTCTTCTGCAAAATTTATTCTTTTACTCGCACCCACTGTGCCAAGCTGGTTGATGAGATTGCATAAGTAATACAATGTTTAAAATTGAGTGTAAAATAAAAGGTTCACCGGCAGTATGGGTTTTTATAATGGTGGATTGCTGAAATCAACTTCAGTGTCGTAAATTGTCTATCTACTGAAGAAAAAAGTCAACCCTGTCCCGAGAATTTAATTTTAAGTGTATGTAAATCTCTCTATTCGATTTACAGGTCGATTCACAAGAGCTGGCAAGAATTAATTGACTGAAAGCAATGTCACTTGTCACTGTAAGTGGCAGTGTGAGTGGCGTTCTTATACAGGGGCCTTCTAATATTTTGTAAACATAAATACGTTTAAGTTATTCAAGACATAAATACGTTTGAGTTATTCAAGAAAGAATAACAATATTATTATAATCTGCACCAAGTACCTTGTTAATCCTGTTAGTAGATATATTGTTAAAGTTCTTGTATTTATTTGTCTGACTTATTTTTAATGTCAAAAATTAAAAGGTGACGGCTTGTTCGAATTGTAAAAAATATCTAAAAAACCGTTTTATAGTTTTTAGACGTATTTAAGAATCGTTGGCGTGGTAAGCACTGCAGTGTATGGCAACTTTAGGTGTTCTTGGCGTCACCTCTCGGCGAAACATCTGGCGTGCCTAACGTGGAGGGCCTCCGGGCATTCGTGAAGAAGCCGCTTGGGAGCGGCTGCTGCCGTTTTGCGCCTATATTGTCGAAAAACACTATCTTATCATAATCACTTATTGAAGAAACCTGAATTTGATAATTTTGTGATGCACACATAGAAATTATCATTCACTCATTCAACTTATTCGTGCCATTTCTCGTGAACCGACCTGTAACTATCGTACACTTGTACTATTACTTATTCTGTGCTTTTGCGGACACTATAGTGAACGCAATTTCGCAGCAATTACCATTAGCGACTCTTCTTGCAATGCGTTAGTTAAGGTATAATTTAATTTTTTGTCGGCCTGTTTAGCCTAGTTGGTAGTGACACTGCCTCCGAAGCTCGAAGTCCCGGGTAAGGGCATTTGATTCTGTGGTGATCAGAATGTTTTCTATGTATTGAAGTATATATCTATTAAGAGTCCGCGGTAAGCTCGGTTCTCCATTCAAACATAGTTTCGCTCTCATTTTAAAATGGCATGCTGGAATAATTTGAAACTTTGTATACGCAGTGGGATCCGATATATCTAAGTGGGAAATTCGTTTTTGTTGCTTGGTAATATAATGGAGAAAAAATACGAAAAATTCAAAAACTCGCTGTATTTTTTTTCTATTCCAATTTCCGAGCTAGATATGGCGGATCCCATTGTGTATACAAAATTTCATGTTATTTAATCATTTGCTTTAAAATTAAAACGAAACTACGTTTGTATGGAGAATCGAGTTCGGTCGAGCGTACGGGGGACTCTTAAATATATCGTCGTCTAGTTGTCCCTACCTATAACACTAGCGTTATTGAGCTTACTATGGGACTAGTTTGATTTGTGTAAAAAATTGTCCCCTAATATTTATTAATTTAGTCGTAGGAATATCTGATTAATAGAAATCATGCATATACATTTGATTTTATCCCATCATTTGACTGGTTAGGTTTGAAGCGCGTGCCATAACTGTGGGCCATAGGGTATTTCACAAAACAATTTTTCTTTACGTTGCCAATAAACAAGTCATACGAAAAAAGGTACTTCAGAAAAATCAAACTTCAGCTTATTTATAGGTATATACAATTTTAATTTATAAAAAATTAAATACATATAAAAATGAAAATAAGGACGTCATTAAGCATATTTCCCTACAAACTTCATACTAACCGAGCGTTTTTGACGTTTCGTAAAAAATTGCTGATTTGACTATCATCAAATCATCATTGAAATTCCTTATTGGGCCTGTTACACGGTTATTATTATCACGCGATACAACCATATCACGATCCGTATCACGTGCTGTTTAATGAATATTAACGCAAAATCCAAACAAGTTTGAAAACCGCTATAATATTGACACACTAGTATTGTGATAATACTAAGCGTGTAACAGACCCCATTGACATAGTCTTTTTTCACAGTGATGTTGCAGGTGACATTTGTCACACCGTTTCGTTGCATTCATAAAAAGTCGCTGTGGTGCGTTTTATATTGTGTTTACAGCAATATTAAAACAATAAACTTTTCATACAAATGGATGTCTATACCGTAGACAATTTTTTTAAAAGAGACACACGTCAATGCCCGTATTGTGTCACCATATAAATTTTTAATATAAATCCTATTATTTTGTTGTCGTAGAACTGTTGCATAAAATACTATTATGATTGTATTAAATAATATTATACATAATTTACGACATATATAATTACAAGTACTATTATGTCTATAACATAGATGTATAGAAACGGAGACGTATGCGTAGTATGCGTCCGACCAAAAGTTTATTTTTAGCTCTTTAGATATTTCCACAGAGAAGACGCGAGTCTACATCTGTGTACTTGTATGACTTAGACATGAAATCACAGCCTTGCACATATCTGTTGCCTCAGATATTCACTTGCCAATGCGGAATAGAGCGGAAAGGAAGCGACTCACTGGCGATGGCACCGCTTGTTCTGTTGTCGTTGTGATATGTGGCATAGAAAACCCAGTCACTGTATACAATATAGGTAAAAACGTCCTGTTATTACTGAAAATATTAATAACTTGATGCTTGTCATCAAACAACACGTCCATGTTGATATTCACGTAACATTTGACGTGGAGATAGGTGAATTCTTCGTGCAAGTTGGGTTGGTTGTGCTGAAAAGTAAAGGTAGTGGAATTAATGTTTATGATAAACAGCTTGTTCCTTAAAAGTTCCGTCAATTTTTCAAACGAGCATTAAGACAAATCAACTATCAAACAAACACAAAATGACATTCCTTCCAACAGGACCTTTACTTAATTAGATTCTTATACTATAAATAACCTATTTAACCCTTTACCAGGCCGCGAAGAACCAGCATGTCTTAATACGTACTTACAATACTGTTGCAACCGTATTGAACGCCTTGTAAAAAATGTATTTACGAAATTCGGAGATGTTCCTTTAAACTAGAAATAAAAATCTGGGCTACGGTGATCTCATCGCCTATCTAAGTAATGAACTGTCATACTCGATTTTGTGTTAATTTATTCTTGATCAGGCGAGGGATATATTCCTCCCACATCTTATATCGGTTATCATCTTATATCGGTTATATAGTTCCCACACAGTCAAACTCTGATAAGGCCATGGGATAGTGTCAACCCACATCCTAATTCTGGTCATACACAATAATGCATGAATATTTAGCAATGTTTATGATTACATTACCTTTCAACACACAAAATTTACAATATATAAAAAAAAAATTTTGACCTATGTACTTCTGCCCGGCTAGTATGATAGCTTATACCGTCACGTTTTATGTGACGTTTCAGTACATTTTGGCCATATAACGTGACGGTATAAGCTATCATACTAGCCGGGCTGTTTCATAGAAATTAAGGAGAGTGTTCGGATTTCTCCGTAGTTTATTGAAATTAGAGTTCAAGTGATATTACGCGATTTAGAAGCGTGCTGTGAATGAAGATCATAAAATAATATTTTCAGTGATTGACATAATATTTTGTAGGAGATTTGGAGTTAAAACCTGACTACGGAAACCGATATAAAATGTGGGAGGAATATATCCTTTCGCCTCGTAAAGGGTTAACCGAAACGTTACGCAATCGGCTTGCTATCTCAGTTTCAACCATTAACCGATTTAGGAATTTCAAACCACCAGTTCTCTACAGAGATTGTTCGAAATTGGTTATTAGACCGGGGCCCACTGGCGACGCGCTGGCCATTTCAAAACGACTTGAGTTGCTTGACTTGACTTTATTGAGGTACTAATATCGCCGTCGCATCGTTCGTGGCCTTAAATTACAAAATTCTGAAGCACTTCACAATATTAAAACGAATTCGATTTATCACATCAGTGAGATGATGCATATACATTAGTAATTGATTAGAATGAGCCAAATAACATTTTGCTGATTTATCGTGGAAGTTATCGTTTTCTGCTAAAGTTAGGTACATACTATGGCTATTTAGACGCTGTTTGATAATCCACTTACTTTTAAATCTAATGTGTACATCTGCTGGAAAGGTGGTATTTTTCCCTCCCGTGATAAGGACAATTTTTCTCCCGGTCGATGAGTACCTTTAAAGGGCACGAAATAAAAACATTATTATTATACAATTAGGCAATAAACTGGGTGGTGGTGGTGGAAAGTTAATTTTCTCTTATCCCTACCCAAACCCCACTCATCTTACTCCGTCTCACCTTGTACCTAATTGGTCATTACTGCACCTCTTATTTATAGATATAATACACAGTAACACAATTATTATGAGCGAAAATATTCACCGTAAATAAATTCAAAACAATAACTTTTCACAGCCAACACAAAACAAATAATAATGAAAAATAATATTTTAACCATCGCTGGAGTTAAGTTAAGACTATGAAAAGAAAAATTTAAATGTCTAATTGATTCAACAATCCAACTAAACGAATAATAAAATATGCTGTTAGAAATTGATTACACACAAGTTCTTATCCAATTTCACACTCATAGTAGTCCTTTAGATACGGTCGCCAATAATTGATTACAGATTTATCAAAATAAATAGGAAACGAAACTAATACCTAAGTACGTCTATACCCGTGAATTGAGCTAGCTCAAATGGAATGTATGAGCGCCTGCTCACCTCCCCGCCGCCCGCTGGCGTCCAGAATAAGAATTCACTTTCGAAAGAAATAAGCAGGGCTCGAATTGGTTTAAGATTCCAATTGGTTTTATAGTAATTATCAATCTTTAATCATAAATCATAAATGCAGAGAGTTTACGTTCAATTAGATTCAACATTCCTATAACCTGTTATAAAACTTGAAAGAATATGAGTTCCGCACCTGCTTATAAATTAAAGTGCTAAATAGGAAGAGAAATCCTTTATAATCTTCGGATGCAATAAGCCGTATTCCCAACTCGCTGGTCGCTGCAGGAGCAAAAAAGCGACCTTGGTTTAACCAGCCCTGTAAGTATGCTACAACATGTAAGCAAGCCGCATACAGGGCTTGGACCAAGGCCAAAGCTAGTAATGATCCAAACGTTTCTGATGTGAAACGGAAGTTGAACGCTGCCTCGAGGTCCAGTAAGAGAGTTATTGCCAGAGCTAAATTCAATTTCATCGGCAGAATTGGCAAGAAACTTACTGGATATCCCTCCGGAAGTCGCGCCTTTTGGTCGCTCGCCAAATCTGCCGAGGGAAACTTCTGTCAGTCGTCCTTACCACGACTGCAAACTACAGCTGGAGGTGTGGCCCATAGTGCAAAAGAGAAAGCCGATCTATTGGGCAGCCTCTTTGCCTCGAACTCCACTTTGGACGACGATGGCAGCGCCGTACCTCTTACTATCCCTCGGTGTGGGTATTCCATGCCAAAAATTAACTTTTCACAGAGGGATGTCCGGAGGGAGCTGCTGTCCCTAAACGTCCACAAGTCGAGCGGGCCGGACGGTATACCAGCGGTGGTGCTCAAACGTTGTGCTCTTGAGTTGTGTCCCATTCTAATGCGACTTTTCGCGCTCTCTTACCGCAAAAGGCAAGTTCCGTCTTCGTGAAAGACTACCCTCGTACACCCGGTGCCTAAAAAGGGCGATAGATCAGACCCATCGAATTACAGGCCTATCGCTATTCTCTCCAAGCTGATGGAGCGTGTCATCAATACAAAGCTCCTACGATACCTAGAGGAACACGATCTGATCATCGACGGTCAGTACGGTTTTCGTCACGGTCGCTCGACTGGTGACCTTCTAGTGTATCTTACACACCGGTGGGCCTCAGCTATTGAGAGTCAAGGAGAGGCTTTACCGGTCAGCTACGACATAGCGAAGGCGTTCGATCGGGTCTGGCACCGAGGTCTTCTATCGAAGCTACCATCGTACGGACTGCCCGAGGGTTTGTGCCGGTGGATCGCCAGCTTTTTGTCCGGCAGACGCATAAAAGCCGTAGTAGACGGCAGTTGCTCCGAAATCATAAACATTAACTCTGGCGTCCCACAACGCTCCGTGCTATCCCCGACGCCTTTTTTTGCTGCATATCAATGACATGATGTCTATTGACAGCATCCATTGTTATGCGGATGATAGCAACGGGGATGCTTATTATACGGGCCGTGCCAACATATCTCGGGCCACTGTGTTAGAGGTTCGCGAACAACTTGTGTCCGAAATCGAGAACACTCTAGTCAGAGTCTCTGAGTGGGGCCAGGATAATCTGGTCCAGTTCAACCCCACCTAGACACAAGTATGTGCGTTCACCGCTAAGAAAACCCCATTCACTGTGGCCCCACGGTTCAAGAACCCAATCCTCTCCATCTCAGAGAGTATTGGGATACTTGGTGTCAACATTTCCAGCGACGTCCAATTTCGAAGCCACTTAGAAGGCAAGGCCAAGCTGGCATCCAAAAAGCTAGGTGTGCTCAATAGAGCAAAGCGCTACTTTACCCCGGGACAGAGACTTTTATTTTATAAGTCGCAATTTCGTCCCCACATGGAGTATTACTGTCACCTCTGGGCGGGAGCACCTGGACACCAGCTTGAGCCTTTTGACTCACTTCAAAGACGTGCTGTGCGAATCGTGGACGATCCCAAACATACGAGCGATATTGAACCGTTAAGTTTAAGGAGAAACTTTTGCCTCCTTGTGCGTGTTCTATCGCTTGTATAATGGCTTGTGCTCCGAAGAACTGTTTGACATGATGCCCACGGCTGCTATCATCATCGCACTGCTCGCTGTCGGCAGGGCATTCATCCTCACACCTAAATGGTCGCGTACGGTACGGTTTCAGAGGAATTTCCTCCCTCGGACGCTCCGGTTGTGGAATGAGCTCCCTGCCGAGGTTTTCCCGAGGAACTACAATACGAGTATGGGATTCTTCAAAAAAAGAGTGTATACATTTTTAAAGGGTCGGCAACGCGCATGTGACACCCCTGGAGTTGCAGGCGTCCATAGGCTGCGGTGACCGCTTACCATCAGGCGGGCCATACGCTTGTTTTCCAGCAACGTGGTATTAAAAAAAACCTCAAAGTGACTTTTAGGTTATACTGTATGGAAATGACAGGTGTCAGGATTGACTTCTTAACCACCGACTACTATTGGGTTTTTATTGTACCTTTTTGGTACGGATCCCTAAAAATACCATTAAACAGAACATATGAAAAGACTCGGAAAAAACCAAAGTTCAAGTTAATAAGACTGATTATAAACTTCATACTATATAACCAAGCGTTAATAGATTTCGTAAAAAGTTGCTAATTTGACTGACTATCAGTAAAATACCGCACTGTCACAACATACTTTCTGCTCCAACCTGTTGCTTGCTTCTCGTTTTTAATTAGTATAATTTAAAAATACATATATTACTATAATTTAAAATAACACACAACACAACAATCTGATTTCTAATCGACGACGTATAGTCAGATAGACTCGGAGTTTCGTGCCGCTATTGCGTACAAGTGTCTATTGAATTAAGAAGTTAGGATTTATATCTCTCAACTAAGGTTAGTTTATGCTGAAACTTCAACAGAAGCCGTATCTGACACAAGTACCTTTGTTATATAAACCATTTATGGTGAACATTATACTCTTCTCTGAAAGCAATTTATCTCTACTTGAAAGAATAAACAAAGAAAGGAACACTTTAATTAGGTAAATAAATATCTGTCCATAAAGCAAAAGAGCGCAGACTTTTGTAGTTTGTTATAAATTTAAACTAAATTCGCAAGGCACAAGGTCGCTTCTTGGGTGTACACTGGAATAAAATACGATCTTTAAAATATCTAATCGTTGTCAAATGGAAAATGCGCACGTGGCTCGCCCGACCGTGAAGATCGTCGCCACACTAAAAAATAAACAAATGAAAATTGAAGTGAGGAGCTCGAATCATTGCAGGCTTACTGGCTTCTAAAGGGAATTAAAGTTGACAATGATAATTTTTAAGAAAAAAAAACCGACTTCAATGGGGGAGGCCGGTAAAAGATTATTATACTTAGATGGTGCACTCTTAGATAGATATATAATAAAATAAAAATGGCTATAATGTATGTTTATAATGGTAGAAGACTAAGTACCCTCAATTCCTCATGGAATCATGAAAAAACCTTGCTCGCTTGACAAACAAAACGAAGAGAACAAATCGCCAAACGTGAACTACGCGTCGTTGAAGAGTTCCGTTCTGATCATCATCAGCAGTTCCACTTCATCAAATGTCGCTTTTATGAATGAAAATGCTTGATTAGTTCATGAAAATACTAAAATCACTATTTGTGTGCCTTTCACATTTGAGGAGTTCCCTCGATTCCTAATGGATCCCATCATCAGAACTCGAGCATGACAAAAATCAATCGTGAAAATAGAACTTGCTTAACAAACACAGCTAGAAGGACAAATCGCCAAACGTGAACTTTTCGTCGTTAAAAAGTTCTGTTCTGATCATCATCAGCAGTTCCACTTCATCAAATGTCACATTTTTGTATGATAATGCTCGATTTGTTGATAAAAACACAAAAATCACTATATGTTTGCCTTTAAGATTTGAGGAGTTCCCTCAATTCCTCATGGATCCCATCATCAAAAATCGAGCATAACAAAAATTAATCGTGAAAATAGAACTTGCTTAACAAACGCAGCTAGGAGGACAAATCGCCAAACGTGAATTTTTTGTCGTTGAAGAGTTCTGTTCTGATCATCATCAGCAGTTCCACTTCATCCAATATCACATTTTTGGATGAAAATGCTTGACTTGTTAATAAAAACACAAAAATTACTATATGTTTGCCTTGAAGATTTGAGGAGTTGCCTCAATTTCTCATGGATCCCATCATCAGAACTGCGTTTTGACAAAAACGGGACCAACTTGAATATATGTACTTCATATCAAAAAAAAAAATTCCAAATCGGTTCAGAAATGACGGAGTTATGGACTAACAAATATTAAAAAAAAAACATACAACCGAATTGATAACCTCCTCTTTTGAAATTTTGAAGTCGATTAAAAAAGAATAGTCTTTATTCTCAGTCGTTCTTTCTTGTTCGATATTATGTGTTGTTGGTTGTAGGTATACATAGCCGGTTACTACTTTCGATTTTAGTGCTTTGACAAAGCCAATTCCATTAGGTTTGTATAACGCCATTATTAGCCGGTCTGTCTACTAGGAAGAAAGTTCTATCTTTTGCCTTTCGACGGAGCCTGAATCTCTCTTTGGCCATCCTATGGAAAAGTAGGGTTTAAAGTCCCGGGATCAGAGTCTCTAAATATGGAACGTCTTTGAGATTTCCGTGACCCTTCTGAGAGAGACCTACTAGAGAACCCTGTTCACAAACTGTTGACACAAACCAACTTTAATAGTGTATTCCTCACTATATTTGGGGAACAAAATGCCATAGTGTTGAATCCTAAAAAATTAAATGTATGAAATTATCTCTAGCGAACTCATCAAATAGAAACTTAGACACAAATATTAAACTTAATGGTCAAACATCAGAATTTGTCAAGACAACTGTATTCTTAGGTATTACATTGGACTCAAAATTGCAGTGGGGTTCCCATATAACAGCGATAGGAAGTAGGTTAAGCTCTGCTGCATTTGCAGTCAGGAGAATAAGGCAGCTTACCAATGTGGCAACGGCACGGTTAGTTTACTTTGCTTATTTTAATAGTATAATTAATTATGGCCTTATCTTGTGGGGATCAGCTGCAGATATTGAAACTGTTTTTATTTTGCAAAAAATTTTACTGAGCAATTTATAATTTGGGGTCGCGAGAATTTTTCAAAGAAATAGATATTCTAACCCTGCCGTCCCTATACGTATTTGAAATAATAATGTACGTAAGGAAGAATTTCTGCAATTTCCCAACGAACGCTGATCAACCAATAGCCACCAGAAACACTGGGAAACTCAAAATAACCTTCTATAGACTAGTAAAGGCGAAAAAGTCGTTCTTGGGAAATTGTATCAAATTCTACAATAAAATTCCAAAACACATTACTGAACTTAGTAATTCTAAATTCAAATCTGTAGTAAAACAAGCACTTATTTCAAAAGCATATTATAAGGTAAACGATTACATCATGGATAGGGATGTTTGGCAGTGATAGTGTCCTGCACGGCTAATCTATCGCGAAAATTAGGTTTCTACTGTAGCATTGTTATTTTGTAGTAACTTAGACTGTAATTTTATATTTAACTATACAATAATTGTTTTGATAAAATAACACCTCGCCGAGTTTCTTATGCCGGTTCTTCTTGTGGCAGAGGTTTATTTTTGCGAACCGGTGGTAGTTTATTCGCTTCGCTCTCTCCTTTCAACCAACATTTACAAAAAAAATTTTTTATGTAAACGATTTTGCGGTCTTTATGAAAGTCTCAAGATAGTTTTGGAGACAATATCAAAGTGACAGATATAATTCTCGAAACTCATCATTAAGTATACTTGAAAAAATCTTTGATGTGTTCTTATAATCTGAAAATACTTTATGTTCGCAACAACAATACCTATCTAAAATATAATCACTTACTTCTTACAATCGCAGATGTGTATGTTTCAAATCCTTTGGGTCCAGGGTGTATAAACTAGTGAATACTTCACCTCACTTCCTAGCAGCCTTGTGCCGTTGTAAACGATTCTTAATAAACTGCTGCCATTTTTCATAACGCTTCAATAAACTTGGACTCTGAGAACTTTGCGATAACAAAATGATCCAGTATTTCTCCAAGTATTACGTTAGAAACATGGAACGTAGCTCGATTACGTATTTATGATTGTAAGTTAACATAATACGTATTAACTTTTATCAGGCATGTTTCCCAGGGGGGTAGAGATTATGGATTTCCACTCACTACGATTTTGTTAAGCCTTTCTTTATTTGAATGTCTTCATATAATATGCTTGTCAGTTTAGGGTACTCTTGATACCATTTCGTTCACCGAGGTCTTTGATTTTCCTTTTAGTACGCTGCATCGCTTTAATATACATTCACTCAACTAAACACGTGTCTGCCTATATGTATGTAGTACGGGGGAGAAATCTGAGACACAAATGCCTTATCTCCGTTTACAGATGTTAAAATGCCCTGCCCTGTCCAGGGGGACCAAGTGAAAGCCTTAGACTAAAAAAACCCAACGACTGCCGGCTTTGTTCTAAAAAGAATCACCGCGTGATCCCTTTCAGCACATTAGCATTCTACCGCGTGCAATCTGAGACATGTTTATGCCGCATTTCAATTTAAATTTAATGTGTTTCAGCAGATTGTCCTGGCACGTTATAGCGGGCGTGGAAGCGAGCGCAAGGTAAACAGTGATCTCAATGTCTGCCCAATTGATTATAATTCCAGGGACAGCTTACCTACACTACCTACAGCGAATTTTAATATCCATAACAAAAAATATAAAAACGATAACGATTTGCATTTACGAGTAAAGAGGGGTAATTTGAGTCGGGTTGTTGGTTGAACACTCAATGTTTGTTTTGACCCCTAACAAACATTTTGCACCATCAATGGACCGAAAATAAACATGAGTATCGAGATGCTTTTGTGCTTCTGCTTAGAGAATGTAGCAAAAATGAAATTACAATCACTTCTGCGCAAAATGTACAATATTCCGCACAAAATAGATAATGTAGATCTTGCACATTATGTAGATACAAAAATAGATCGTTTACGCTTTGTTTGTGGTGTACTTTTTGCGTTCGTTTCTTGAGTGTTACCACAGTGTTACCGAGTACAAAATGCGTTGTGTACTATTTGTATTTTATGCTATTTGCCTGTTGGCACGTAATATGTTATATACAATTTGTCTATTGTGCTACGAGTGGTTGAAGCGTTTGAGAAACTGTATTAAGAGGGCGCAGTACGCTCGGTTCTCGATACGAACGCATTTATGCTCTCATTTTAAAACGCCATATATAGGTCGGAAATTAGTTTCTGTTGCTAGAAATTGTAAAAGAAAAAACATACAGCGGTTTTTTGAGTTATTTACGGCTTGTATGGAAACCTTAAAAATCTTTTTATTTTTTCTCCATTATAATTTCAAGCAACATAAACTAATTTCCGACCTAGATATGCCGGATCCCATTGTATATACAAAGTTTCATGTTATTCCAGCATGGCATTTTAAAATGAGAGCGTAAATACGTTTGTATGGAGAACCGAACGTACTGCGCACTCTTAAATTTGTAAGTGCCATAACAATGTAATAACAACTAATATTTTACTGGAACAAAAGTATTTCTTTTTCAATTATTAACCCGCCTTTGATATGACCTCGTTTGTGTAAGCGTGGAATTGCTTGATACTTTATATGTTTTACAACCATGTGTGTAATCATAGACATGTGCTGATACACTCGCCGCTCCGCTCCGCTCATTTCGTGGCTCTACGGGAAGCCTATAAGTGAAGTCTTTGTGATCAAAGTCTGTGTCTGGTGGAACCTATAATCCCAGTGGAAATTCCTTTTATCAATTGTATAAAAAACGCTTACTAACTGGATGTGATATAGCTCGAGGTAGAGACGTTTAGATATTACGTCTACCATTTCAAAACATTATATCTTAAGGTTGAAGATCTAGATTGTTTACATCTACATGAATTGGCTGCGCTGCTCAATGAGCTTACCATTTGTCAGCCGTGCACAAGTCGTTGGTCTTATCACTTTCACACGCTCCCGGGTTGTTAATCCGAACGTGGCTGGTACCGCCGGACAGTGACATCATCTTTGAACGTTCAACTAGATAGTGTGCGTAGCGCCGTTGACACGAGTAGAGCGGGATGCAATGAATGGGTGTCACGGGTGCTTAACGTAGCTGTCAAACATCAATTTTGTTGTGTACGCGGTTGAATGCCAAGAGTGATTCTGCGGCGCCCCAATACAAGGCGGAGCCCGACTTCGTTGGTGGTTTTAGACGGTAGTACAAGGTTCTTAGCCGCGGTTAGTCCGTCATACTCCTCCTTTCCGACAAGACAGAATGCGTAAATGCATTTCTCGAATGTAAAAAAAAGAATCGATTATTTTCTATTTAAGTGCGTAAATACTTTTACTGCTATTAGCACTATTTACAAAAAACTAACCCTAGTTACTGAGTAGTGGGTAAGTTATCCAAATAATGTTTTGAAAGGCTCTTCGTGGTTGAGGGCGTATTGAATTCAGACCGAACTTTGCAGAACGATTACCATGCAAATTGTTAAACTGTGTTGACTCGTTAAACAGTGTTCAATCTATCCCATGTAACTGGTACGTTATAGAACAGCGAGAATTAACTAAAAACTGCTTTGCGTAGGACTTCTGTGTATAGAATTTGTCTGCTTTGCCCAAAGGCTGATAGAGTATGCGTATGGTATTAAGTCTTACTTTTGCACAATAAAGATTCAATATGGTAATAAATAGAATAGTCATATTTAATAATTCCCTATATGCGTACATATTGTATTTTGTTTTTTTGGATTTGCGTTACGTATTTTAGCACTTCTGATATTTTTTGTATGTATATGCTTTATTTTAATGTATGTAATATATTGCATACTTTTGGAAACATGGACTCCAGTCCACACACACACACACATGCACGCACGCACGCATGCACACACGCACGCACGCACGCACGCACGCACTCACGCACGCACGCACGCTATGAAGCTGACTATACTTTTTCCACCTTGCAAGGGTCTGGTTGTTAGGATAAACTAGTGTCTCACTAGTCTGTTGTACTCATGCCTAGTCTTTATCAATAATATTTCTCTCCATTCAGCCAATGACACAGAAAATCCGTTTTGTGAGTACGCTGAGCGCATATTGAACGTGATAGATGGGAATTTGATCTCGCGAAGATAAAGAGTAATGGCGATGGCGATTATGCTTTCCAATCCAAAGCAGAATTATTAAGTTCTTGCATTCATTTTGGGTAACATATAAATTAATTACTGTAAGTAGCAAAATGCTGTAAAATAAATATGAAATTTTTCCTTATCCGCTAATATCGGGCTTGCTACTGATATTCGGGCAATATCATAGATGTAGTTTCATAGATCACAAATGAGCTAAGAAGAATAATAGTTTTTCTTCTATTTATACCAACACTAACATAGCCTCTTAGTGAATTGTGCTACTAATAGATACGGATGTAATCTTTCTCCGAAATAAATGTATTATTATTTTTATGAACCTTATCATCACGCGTGCTCGGAAACTTTACGTAATCCCCTTTTTGTATACTACACTCTTTTCTTCCACACTGTAGTCCCACAGCGTTAATTCCACAGCCAGAGCGATCGTGGGAGGAAATTCCTCTGGAAGGTTCCCAGGTCGTCGCCCCGCTTATCCATAAATACGTCCTGACCTAAGTAAATGATTGTTTGTTACGTGTCACTACGTACGCTATCCGCACACACTTCATTTCCATTGCATTGAATCCCTATCCCTGTACCTATTGGGCGCACGAACAGTCCAAACGTCACGTATCGTTAGAAACAATGTGGCGGTGATTGTATTGTTTGTGAGCTATTCAATATGGCAATTGTGGAAATATAATTAGAGTTTGGGCAGGCCTATCCCCCTCGTATTTTGTGCGAAACACTTGGGTTTGGTAACTTGCCTATGTTCGTCTGAATTGGCAGGATTATTTCCACCATTTAATTTTGCAGCAATGGTTAAAGAATAAAAATAATAGACGAATGTTTCAAAATAGCTAAAGGATAACGGTGGTGACGGGTTATGATAAGATTTCAATAGCAAATATGCTTGCTGCACATGCCTGTATGGATAAACTGCCTGAAGTAGGCTTAAAAGAGTTACCTTCAAATCTTGGATGAAGACTGTACGTTAACGTTATCTAAAAAAATATTCATCGTTGAACATTAACTTTGCTGTTAGTCCCAGTAATCCAAAAATTCGGTTTTGTCTGAAGCATTCGAGTATGCTGTATGATTTTGAACGAGTATTAGGTACAAATGAACTGTAATTTTTTCCTATACAGGGTGTGGCCTGTAATAGGAGCAATAAATTTGAAGGACGCTTCCTTAGAGCATCTGCAGTAACCTTTTTTCAATTGGGAGAAATTTCGATCTAAAGTTATGCCCTCCAAGTAATGGATCTTGGCACCCAGAGATTAAAGTGCGGCAGTCAATGCTGATTTTGAGGTTGTTTCAAGTTATGACTCATAATCGTAGTCGCATTTTTGATTTAAAATTATGTTTTTGGATGTTTTAACTTATTTTTTTTTTTTTGTGTTATTTGAATAAATAGTTATTAATATCACTCCAGTAGAGTAAAAAAGTACACGTCAGCTATTTTTGTATTAAAAATAAATAAAAACTTTTTATTTCAATAGAGACCATTTGGAAATAATTGCTAGAGAGCTCAATAGTGTACCATTTAATTTATTGTTCCTATTACAGGCCACACCCTGTATGCAATACCTTAGGATCCATACCATATTCTTTAAACCAGTACAATTTATGTAAACAAATCACGCTTAAGTATTTTAAAGGGACAAATTCAAGTTAAGAAACGAAAGGAATGCAATTACCTAATACCTACCCTAATAGATTGCACTACTTAAACGCATCATGATATCGGTTTAACAACCAAAAAAATAGTAAATATCCGCGCTGAATATGAAGTTATTACAAGTCAGACAACATATTTACCTAACAGACAGATACACACAGAACAGAGAGTCAGAACTTACGTTGACTAATAATTATTTAAACAATCCCTTAAATTAATAATACCAACAGATCCGTAGTGGTATTTTTTCCCAAGATGAGTAACGGTGAACGGGACAGATAGTACAGCCATTTTCGGCTGTTAACAAATTGTCTCCATTTAAAAGGACACCAAAATGTCAAATCCCATTTAATCCAAAACGTCAAAAACGTTACTTCAGTACAATTTGCAGTTATGAAGCAGAGATACTGACAGGTTTCTCTGCTTCATAAGTCTCAATTGATTTGTGCATTAGTGTGAATAGATTAGATGTGCAGAATTCATTTAACTTAAATGAGCGGATCTGCTTTACTCTGCTATATAACAAGTCAGTATGTCATCTGTCATCTCGACAGCCAGTGCGATCAGCGGCTAACACCTCCAGAGATTTCATATCGCTAATGCCACAGATATTTGTGTAATAAAGCCATTCCTGTATAGTTACCTTTCTCCCAAAGTGTTATTTCATACGTAGCAGAAACTAATAAAGGCTCACAGTACCCAGAATAAGAGAGACAGAGAGAGATATATCATTTGTTGTCCTTGTCATAGTTCCGCTTTTCTTTATTTGCCTCAATGTCATCTAAACGTCAAGTCAAATAGTTTGAGGCAAATAAACGATTCGGTAATCGTTTATTTGCCTCAAACTATTGGGCTAAATTAAGGAGGTTGTTTATTGTAAGCCGCCAGACATTTAAGACTAGTTCTCAATTTAGCTGCATAAGAGCTTTTCTGTCCCCCTTGGTGAAAATGTTGTAGGATCTCTATAGAAATCCTTACTCTGAGAATAAAGGCATTGTTATTTTGCCACACAGTTCATGTAGGCAAGTGTATGAACGTTCATCTTGCTCGCATCATGTTATTGTTATTTCCCGCTACCTGCTACTTGGTGCTTTAACGGAAAAGTTATAATAATACCTCCAGGGGTAAAATGGGTTTATTTTTTATAAGTTTCATACTTGAATTCAAAATACAAGCCCACGTTTGAAAGCTTGCGCTTGATAATGAAATAAAATGGCTGGTATAATAATAATGAAGGTTAGCTACCTACTCACTCCTAAACCATATTATTCTTAGTTTCCGATATATTAATATCGATTTCGATTGACCTCGGATCGGATCGTAAGTTAAACAAAAAATAATCCCAGCCTCCTAGTTTAATTTTAACTTCGGATACTTATAAAGAACCTCACGGATCCTTAGATATTAATTTTGAACAAAATCGGACCGTGAATAATACCAAAACAAAATGTTGACATCTGGGTTTTAAATATTACCCCAACTAAATCCTTAAAAAAAAACATACAAAAACAACGCGCCAATTTTTTAAAAATTCTGATAACGGATTTTCAGATATCTACTTTTACTAAGTTTGAACGGTAAGTAAAACAAAAAAGCTACTTTTTAGGGATCCGTAGTCAACTAGGACTACGCCTAACCCGAAGGAATGTACTTTAACCAAGATTGAACCATAAGTTAAACAAAACCAAAACAAGTGCGAGTCGGACTCGCGCACAAAGGGTTCCGTACCAACACCGCCTAATCTACATTTTAAACCACTATACAATACATTTAATCAAAAAAGGTCGTATCTTCATAGGAAACTTACGGCACTTAGGCCCTTTTGATTGGGAATGTCAGTTTTTCAGCAATAACTCGAAAATCGTTAAACCCCATAGTTTGAAAATTAGAGCCCCCCCCCCCCCCCTCTACTTTGACAGCTAATATCTCGCCAACGGTTGACTAAAATGGAACAGTTTTCTATGAACCTTTATGTCATTTTTGAAGTCCTATCCATAGATAACCCACACGCCTATGTGCTATAAAAAAATTGACCCCTCTGTTACATATATGAAGTGCGCCCACACTTTTTTTTTAAATTACTCAATATATTTCTATAGCGGTTTATAGCATACACCTTCTTACCAAATTTCATAATTTTAGTGCTCATAGTCTCCGAGTAAATCGGCTGTGACATACGGACGGACAGACAGACAGACATGACGATTCCATAAGGGTTCCGTTTTTTTCCATTTGGCTACGGAACCCTAAAAATACACTTTTTCGAAAGCCGACCAAGGATTCTCAAATTATTACTCTACTGCTACTCTAATGCATATAATGTACACGTTTTCTTGTCCCGGTACTTTCCTTGGCATTAATGAAACAAAACAAGGCCTTCGGACCTCCAGCGGTCTAGTTACAATAATGAGATGTAGGGAAAATATATCAATGTATTTCTTGTATACGGTCACGGTAAAAATAAAACAGTAACATATCAACACTTTCAAGTGTTCCATAGGGGTTTTGGGGCGCAACATTTAAAATGTACGGCTAATTTTAACTTAGGCTTTAATAGTACAGTCAGCTGCAGAGAAAAGTGACCCCCCTTCCATAGAACTTGGACACGTTTCTCTGCAGAAAATGGAGGGATAACTTTGGCGTGACTTGATAAATTAAATACCGCAAAATTAAAACAGATGAACATGGCGGTGGTGGTATGGTGGATGATTATGTTGTATCTCGTTTTGTATTCACTCTGCACCACCTACTGCATATATTATTTTCTTTCTTTTCCGCTACCCAAAGGTTGTCTGGAAGAAATCGATGTTTAGCGATAAGACCGCCTGTAGTAGAGGTAGACATACCTCTATCTGCATATTACTGTTTTTATTTTCTGTTTGTAACGTTTCATTTGTTTGAGGTGTGCAATAAAGAGTATTCGTATCGTAGGTATCGTAGAACAAGAAGGAATTCTTTAACTTAACTGCAAAAATATAAATAGGCGATATTATTTAATTGAGAAATGCACAGTAAACTAAAATCTGTATATTAACAAAATGCTCGAAATCTTAACTATAGATATCATAAAAGAGATTTAAATGACAGAAAAATAACCACGTGGCACCAATTATAAAAACTCCTTGCCAGCGGACTTTGTAACAGAACCGAAAAAAATACATATAAGAACCGCTTAAAACATTATCTTTTCGATGCTCTATGAAGGCCTGGCTAGCCTCTCAATGGGACATCTAAGGGATACCTGAGATCTCATATGCTTGCATAGGCTTGCTATCCAAAAATAGGTTAAATTTAGTTTTAATGAACTGTATTGACACCACAGTCAAATTATAAATTATAGTTTTGTGGAGCTATGTGCAATTTTATGTTTATAGAACATTACTTAATTAATAAAATAATAATATTAATAATAGTACTTCGATTTTATCCCAGCCGTGTTGTATTAAACTGCTGATTTTATTCTACTACGCTAGTCCTTCCGTATACGTTGGCTCGTTTTAATGAAGGTCGCTCCAGGCTGTAACAAGCTAGATTTACGCTTTCCTGGATGTAGAGGGAAATCGATAGTAAATGAATTTACCGATACGATAACGTAGGTCACGGAAGCTATTTATAATCGACTGAGCGAGCAAAGCCTCTCCGTTTCTGCTTGGGATAAAATTCTAATTTTGTATTAAGCAGTAACGTTTACTAAAGAAAATTCTAAATTTCAAAATAAAGGGAAAAAATTAAACAGATTTGTACTCCAAACAGGATTTGAATCTGCGGCATCCTGGCATACGCGGCCAATCGCTCTACCTAACCCCTCTTCCCACCCTTATCTTCATTGAAATGAAATGAAATGAATGAATTAATGAAATTAATTTATTCCAAAACAAGTCCGTATTTGCCATTACTAATATTATTATAAAATAGACACAATTAAATAAATACAAATTCAAATTAAAAATATTTTGCGTTTGCTTCCCATCCTAAGGCGTTGTAAGAGCACTGGTGAAGGATTTCGTGCCTGAGCCCAATTGTTTCGATAGCTCAGTTGGCTAATAATATTCGTTTTCATTTTCAGTTTACAACTGGATAAATTCACGCATGCGGTGAAACGGCTGAAACGGCTGAAACGCCTGAAAAATAACCGTCTAAATAGCATATCATGCTTATGTGCCTTTTTTACTAAGGTTTGGTCTAATAACTTGGGGAAACGCTTTAATAGTAAAAAAACGCGCAATGTTCTATAGTTGCCCACAAGTTCAACTATGAGGACTTAAAAGCTTAGAAACTTATATTTAATATATGTTTGGCACAACTAACAACGTTATCTATTAACGTATCTAAGTCCAGTTTGGTGTTCTAGGTACACATCGTAAGTTCAGCGATTACTCGTCAATACTACTACTACTACTCAACTGTGATACTTTGCTTTTTAAATTTATAAGACATATATACTACTAACCTGTTTTTTTTCACATACCCAATAGCTCGTTTATTATCCATGCCACACATTATTATATGATGATCCTGACACTAAACATTTAATAAAAAGCAGGAGTGAATATTATAACGAGTTCAATAAGTGCTGCCGTTTTTTTGCTCACCAGTTGGCGCCACTCTCGAGCAAGGTCAAGCCGTCAAAGTTATTATGGGCATGAATACTTATGTTAAAATTTAAATCACATTAAAAGATATATTAAAACCGTACCTTGAAAATATCCATCATCTCTATTAACAAATCAATCAATCAAATAATTTATTTGCCAGAATACAGTCTAGTTTGGATAGTAAAATAAATTTTAGTTGTATCGTGTATTTAGCGCCCATACCGGCGTGCAAATTTTCAAAATGTCAGATTGTATATAAGAATAAATAATGAAGAGCATTTTATAAATTGCAGTACCTAATTAGTGAATATTTAATCATTAAGAGGGATATTTAAAAAAGGGACTGCTATGTACTATATTTTGTATTTTACTACCTTTTGAATACTTATACAATGACGGATCTATGCGTCGAAAGAAAAACGGCCGTTTAATTTTTGAACCCAAAGATCGACAAATCTCGCAACGTAATAACTAGTTTGATGTATTCCTAAGAAACTTAAATATAAAATAGAGTACATAGCAGTCCCCTTTTTTAATATGTATCGTTAAATTTAAATAAGTTCATTTTTTACGAGTGACACTAGTGGATCCGTTGATACCCTCTGAAATCCTAATTGATGTTGCGCAGTCCCGTTTTGTTCGAAAAATTACATACATACAGGACACACACATACAGGATTCTGATAGATAACACTGTTGCAAAGCACTGACATTTACTGACCCTTAACTCATATTTGCCATAATTATATCTCAGGTAACTCAAAATATTCACCACGTTATTCCAATTACTTAGAAATACACTGACACTGGCATAGCCTACCTATCCACAAACGGTAACATTTGACATTTCGGAGACCTCACGCCACACTAGTGCCTCTAGCGGCGGATTCATATGCGATAATCCTCATTTAGTTAGCGGTAGATTTATCTCTGTAATATACAGGGTGGGCCCTGTAACAGGAGCAAAAAATTAAACGGTGGACTATTTAGTGGGCCAGCAATTATTACCAAGTGGTCTCAGTTGAATTTTTTTTATTTATTTATTTTTTCTTCTAAGAGTGTTTACGTGTATTTTTATTACTTTTCTGAAGTGACATTAATGTCAATTTATTATAAAAAGCCAAGTGACATTAATGTCAATTTATTATAAAATAAATGCCAAAAATCTCCTTAAAAACAAAAAATTAAAAAACAATTATTACTCATAACTTGATACTACCTCAAATACCTACTGCATTGACTGATGTGGTATAATTTCGTGGTGTCAAGATTATAATTACTCGGAGGTTTTTTTTTAAATTGAATGGCATATATTTACGAACCGTGAGATCTTCGAGAAGACAAGTACGGTTGCCAGTTTTTGTTGCACTTTTAGCACCACCCGGGGGTCACGTGTAGGGTAACGGTGGGTACTCCCTACGGATGTGGTGCAACTTCGACCCCCCTTTGTCAAGTGAGTGGGCAACTTGACTGTTAGAAGTTCTCAAGCCGCCTGAAGGCCTCTAACCTGGCTTAACGACTGCTGTCGTAGACAGCAGCCGGGATCAACGGCTTAACGAGCCTTCCAAAGCACGAGAGCGCTCAGTTAGTAACCACTCAAAGCGGTCACCCATCCAAGAACTGACCTGCGCCCACATTGCTTAACCTCGCAGGTCATAACTTTAGATCGAAATTTCTCCGAAACGAAAATTTTTGAATAAAAATTGTACCTACACCAGATGCCCTAAGGAAGCGTCCTTTTAAATATTTGCTCCAGTTACAGGGCCCACCTTGTTTAAAGCGATGCCGTCAGTGGGTTTTGAGGTTATGTGACAGTTAAAGCCTTATTTACACACGTACGAGACTCGTATGTGAGATTCATTACATTGCGGGTTACCGAGTTATAATGAGTTCAATCGATCTTTCAAACCTCTCAATGTAGTGAAACTCGCATTATAGTCTGGTACCTGCGTAAATCTGGCTCTAGGTCAAAAAATACTTTACCAATTAGGCCTCCATCAATAAATAACAAAAAAGCAGCGGGTGTATATTATATACTACTAAACAACCTGGGTTAAGTGGATAATTCTTACGTTGGCTACGAATTTATTTTTGTCAATGCATAGAATAATAACCATCAATGTTATACTAGTGGCTACGTGAGCTTAGAGATCTTCTAAGTCGATAATTATATGAATCTGGAAGGCTTCACCATTGTTCAAAATTTCCGAAAGTTACTCGGCAAAAATGTGCATACATTTATCGTACTTGCGTACAAAATTTCACGAGAATCGCTTGAAAAATTCGACCTGTATATACTTTTGCTTTAGTTTATTTTGTATTATTTTTCCCCTTTCTCCCACTTCTCTCCGTTCGCAAACTTCCTGTTTTGTGTGTAACAGAAGTATTCGGATGCATTACATTGCCAGCAAAAGGATTATTTTATTCCGCTCCATGCGGATAGCAACTTGGTTTTTCAAAGTAAACGGGCAGAGAGCACGCTACCAAAAGGCATGTGTATTTGGAGCGTTTGCTTTGTGCATGCTTATTCAGGAGCGTATTTAAGATTAGCATGCCTATTTGCTAGCAAATGGAACCGTCCAAGAGCATGCTCATAAGCATGCTACAGAGCGTGCTATTATATAGCATGTTTTACAGAACCATAATACAAGCTGCCGAAAAAGAAGTATCCAGTTCAAAAGATTGATATTAGAAAGTAGTCAAAGTACTAACGAGTAAGTTCATATTTAGAAGTTCGTACCTGTTTCAGTAATGAGCGGAGAGTGCTCGTTCATCAATGTGAGTCTGGGTCACAATGAAATATCGCAGTCAGTAAGGTATCGTGATTTCATTACAACACAACCATCGAGATGAACTCTGTTTTCACTATGTTTTATTAATCGAGCGCGTGCTACAAATACCGAATGAATTTCAGCATAAGCTACAGTTACACATGCTCTAGAATAGCATGCTAAAAAGCGTGCTTATGTGTACATATGTTTATGAACTGTTTACATTTGCTAGCAATACGAGTAAGCATGCTAGTTTTAAGTATTTATATACGCCCTGAATAAGCAAGCTCAAAGCAAATACTAAAATGCACCTGCCATTTGATAGCGTGCTCTCTGCCAGTTCTAACAAAACCATGGAAAATCAATCATTTTGCTGGCGATGCAATGCATCCAAAAACTTCTCTCAGCTAGAAACAGGAAAAAAAAAGAAATATTTTGGTCCGTGATTGGCTAAGCAGAAGAGAAAAACTTGGAGCATACTAGCATGCTCAATAAGCAAACCTGTTTACACGCGCTAAAAGCAGGCCTCCTTCTACCCGCGCTCCAAGTATATAGCATGCCTAAAAATCGCACGCGCGTCGATTTTAGAGCAAACTCGAAGTGAGCATGCTCATTATTGATTAGCAATGTTTCGACACGCATACTACTAAAATTGCTCAATAGAAATAGAAACAGAAATAGAAAATCATTACCAGGGTACATATCCAGCATGTTTAACTGTAGCTAGTCGATACATACACGTATTTATATTCATCATGATTGTGCCCAATAGATTAGTAAAGTATATGAAAATTTTCGGTTCTACTTTATGTGTCTCTCTGTTTGATGTGATCCAGTATATATCACGTACTCTTTGATGTGATCTATACGTATATTCTAAAATACTCCTTATTTCAAGAAACTAATAAAGGTTATCCGCATAAAAGTACATAAGACGTTCACGTTTTTTACTGGGTGATATTCCGGAAAAATGTATGTTTCACGGCATGTACTATATCTCCGACCCCGAATTCATCTGAAGCTCCATGCACACTCCAGGTTCTGGACCAGATTCTACGACACTGTAAGAAAATTAGTACGCAGAGTTGCAGGGCCGATCATGTTTGCCGTAGGACGGATAATCGTAGGAGCAGACAAATTCAGCCAAAATTGATGATCTTAAGCCTGAGTTGCACCAATCCTCTGTAATCGTAAGCTGTGTTTGTTAGAATCTGTATGTATGGAAAGTTTGACAAGTTTCTATGGGATGACAGCTGCCGGCGCCATGTTTAACGATGATCGGTCTGTGATAGTATGTCGGTGCAACCCAGCCCAAGAGGATTACTGTGAGTGGGTGAGTGGGGAAAAGCTCGAGATCGAATATTATGGACTTAGCGGTGATGATGATGATGGAATAAGGAATAAATCTGTGTTCACAATTAGCGCTGATCTTGGAATACAGTCTATTTTTGTTAGGTCAAATATTACCAGGATAATCCCAGAGTAGCGACAGTCACTGCGTACTGTGTCCATTTAAAAATGTATAAGCGAGTTCTGACTGCCGGCAAATCCCCGCCTGGTTTCCGGGACCCGGTAAAATGGAAATAAATATTCACACTGCGCCTTGGCAATCGACTCTTTATGACACTCAAGCGCTATTAAGAATATTACACTTTTGTACGATACGTAATATCGAGAGATGGTACGAACATTTAACGTTTGGGACGTTGACTGATGGATGATCAAATCGCGTCGTGTCATGTATTTAATCGTGGAATCATTTATATCTTTAAACAACCAAAAATAAGTTGAAACCTGATATTATCCGAGTATTTTTAGGAGTTTTTAAGCAAGCATTTATATTTAGCATTTGGAGACTTGGAACTTATAAAGAACGGCCACAGATGGTCATCCAAAACATTATTGTTTCAATACAATTACAAATACTCTTTGTAAAATAAATATTAAATAAATGGGCTTAAAAAGACTAAAAACAAAAAAAAACCGAGATTTCCAATCTCTTGAGATGAAATTAATACCTTGAAATCGGAGGTACACAAAATGTACTGAACATACTGCAATCCTTAATTAAACACAAATTAAATAAAGACGAAATACGTTTATTTATACGTTAGCTATGCACATAACAAATAATGCAATTTCGCGAGCTTTACAATTTAAATAGTATTAAAATAAGTAACAGTATTATCACACGTATGTACACGACGCACGTACAGCATAACTATAGGACTTACTAGCCCGATTCAGGCAAAATATAGAAACATTTGGCACTTAGCACATAGAAATGATGCAATCAATACTACTTCTGCTGATTATAATTGGTGTACCGTACCGGCAATGTATGTAGGTATGGTCAGTACGCATGACCAGTGGTACTCGCTCTTCGTTACCGGGTAATTAGCAAGAAATACGAGCAGTGTTGCAAACCGTGTTGGGCGGGCGTGCGAGCTTTATTAGAATATCGTAATAACTTTATGAAGCAGATTATTCGAACAGAAACGAATTGTTTTTAGAACTAAATCTGCGTATATTATGATTATGACATATATTTAACCGTTATTCTCTTGCGAAATCGTATTGTATGATGAATTGTGTACATCATCTGAAATTTGTGTTGCAAGCTTGTAAATATTTTTACTTGGCTTGGTATTTTTAAATTACCTTGTTTAAAGGTTCGGCCACACCGGTGCTCAAAATACGGCAAAGGCACGGAATAGCAGTGAACGAGAGGGAGAAACTTATGAGTTGAAAACGTCACGCATGAGCCATGTCACTGCGTTTACAGTGCGTCAGTGCGTTTTAAGCAGCGGTGTGGGCGGACCTTAAGAAACATATGCATTTATGGATATATAGAGATATATTATGAAGAGACATGAACCGTGAAGTGTACGAGTAGTTGCCTCGGTTTTTAGACTAAAGATCTATAGAAAATAAGAAATTGTTGAGAAATTGAGTTCGCAATTAAAAGCGCGTCACAGTTTAAGCCCAAGTATTGCTGGAAGGATATGGTGGACGCGGACCTGCCCGAGCTTGCAGCCGGTGCAAGCTGGCGAGAAATAGCGCAGGACCGAGAAAAGTGGCGTGCTCTTGTCTCGGAGGCCAAAACTCATTTTGGGTCGTCGTGCCAGCCTAGTTAGTTAGTTAGTTTAGTTAGTCAAGGTTTAAGCCCGATTCACTAGGGTACGAAATGCCACCAAACAAGTGTCACCAAAACTTTTGTCTTCTTCGCTCGCTAGTGTTAGCTCGATTGCGCAAAAATAGCGAAAATAAGCGTACAACGAGTCTTTGTATCAAAGTTGATATAAGTAATGATCCGTATCATTATTGTACGTACATACAAACATTAAATTGAAAAAATAAGTAGATTAGTTTTGTATTAAGCATTAAGCAGTAAAGCTGTTCACGAAAACTCCTATTTAAAAAAATTGGAAAAATTTAAAAAGATTGTGCTCCGACTTCCGAGCATGATTTGAACCTGCGACATCTGGAATATGAGGCCAACCCCCTCCCTACGCCTCCCCAAGGCGTTGTAAGAGGGAACTAGTGAAGGATTTTGTGCCCGAGCTTGATTGTTCCGATAGCTCAAAGGCTAGAGCGATTGGCCGCCCACAAAATGGGAACACAAAATAATTAAAAAAAGTGTGACTTGGCTTATCCCTCTAATTTATTTCTATTAATATTAATATTTCTATTAAAAACCACGTTATATACTTTTTATGTTCTGCAGATTATGATATTGTTTACTTTTTTTTAGAGAATTTCAAATTACGCATAATTACATGCACCCATGAACATAAACTACCACCGGTTCGGAAAAATAAACCTCTGCCACTAGAAGAACCGGCGTAAGAAACTCTGCGAGGTGTCATTTTTTGAAAACAATAAGGCTGGGTTGCACCAAACCGTCTGTAATCGTAAGCTGTGTTCGTTAAAATTTGAATGTATAGAAAGTTTGACAGGTTTCTATGGGATGACAGCTGCCGGCGCCATATTTAACGTTGACCGGTCTGTGATCGTAAGTCGGTGCAACCCAGCCTTAGTATACATTGTATAGTTAATTATAAAATTACAGTGTCAGCTACCACAAAACTACAATGCTACAGTAGCAAACCTATTTTCGCGATAGATTATCTGTGCAGGACGCTATCACTGCCAAACATCCCTATCAATGATGTAATCGTTAACCTTTTAATATGCTTTTTAACCAACTTCAAGATTTCACAAGAGGAGGTTATCAATTCGGTTGTACGTTTTTTTTTATGTTTGTTACTCCAGAACTCCATCATTTCTCAACTGATTATGAAAATTCTTTTTTGATTGTAAGTATATATATATATATATTCAAATTGGTCCCGTTTTTTTTCAAAACGCAGTTCTGATGATGGGTTCCATGAGAAATCGAGGGAACTCCTCAAATCTTAAAGGCAAACATATAGCGATTTTTATGTTTTTATGAACAAATCAACCATTTTCATACAAAAATGTGACATTTGATGAAGTGATGATCAGAACAGAACTCTTCAACGACGAAAAGTTTACGTTTGGCGATTTGTCCTCCTAGCCGCGTTTGTTAAGCAAGTTCTATTTTCACGATTAATTTTTGTCAAGCTCGAGTTCTGAAGATGGGATCCATGAAGAATCCAGGGAACTCCTCAAATGTAAAAGCCATACATATAGTGATTTTAGAATCTTCATAAATAAATCAAGCATTTACATTTAAATAAGTGACATTTGATGAAGTGGAACTGCTGATGATGATCAGAACATAACTCTTCAACGACGCATAGTTGGAGTTTGGCGATTTGTTCTCTTCGTTATGTTTGTCAAGCAAGCTAGGTTTTCAAGACATATTTTAGTCAAGCTTGAGTTCTGATGGAGGATTCCATGAGGTATTGAGGGTACTTCTGCCATTATAAACATACTTATAGCCATTTTGATTTCATTGCATGGAATCTAAGAGTGCACCATCTAAGTATAATAATCTTTCACCGGCCTCCCCCAATGAAATCAGTTTTTAAAAATTATTATGAAACGAGTGTTCGTTTTACTACAGATTTGAATTTTGATTTGCTACTGATATCAAAGTTAATGCATGAAATATCTAGAAAATTACCCCTTTTACAATAATTTACCAAGAATGAGCCTTAAGGAGGCTCAAGCAACGCTGGCGGTGTTAGCTTGAAATTCCACGCGACACGGCTGCATCCTCGTCAAAAGGTCGTGATCATCATATGTCTCCCTTTAGTAAGGCGACACGTGGAACTTCCAAAAGCAGTGTTGCCTGATATGTCAATCCGAAGCGCGTTTGTTGAAGATGTTGGTGATAAGGGTCGAGCGAGAGGCATTGGTCCCCTAGTGAATGGCCTCATTCGAATGCGCGCGACAAATACAAACATTTGTCGTTTCTTGTTTCAATATCAACTTCACAATGAAATAATGCTTTGTTTTCTTACCCGTGGATCCTTGGTTTGGCCGTTGCAGCTCCCCTCGGGGGAAATCAACATTATTCAATAATATAGTATTGTTATCGCAGAGGAGGCATAAGTGTTTTGCTACTCTGAGTACTTTGATGTACCGTACCTATAGAGGTTAGTGAATAGTTTATTGAATCCGTTCTAAAAGTTTGTTATGTGTTTTAGATAATAGTCCAGTATATGTGAGCGAGACGTACTGACTGATGTTGGTTGGGAATTAAATAGAATTGAATTGCTAGCTGGAAATAGGAAGCCAAGATTTGGTTGAAATGTAAATCATTATCTTTGTAATATAAAACTCTTCTCGAATAGCGAGGCAGTCTAACGTTCCCATTTATAGATACCAGTATAATTATTATATGGTACTTCTCAACTCATTTCGCGTATAGCGAAAGAAAAGAGTCCATTGTTGTACAGATATGATTACAACAATCAGACCCAATTATTTGATTAGCAGCACCTTTGAAACGTCACGCCCAGCAACGAGCGAAGGCTTCAGCATTGTTTGCGCATCCTAAACAAAGCCTCTTGTATTTCAATTCGACTTCTATCAGTTACGCAAACTCGTGCCGACACGTTAAGCTAGATTTATTAGCTCAGCGCGAATGAAAGCTTCACGAACTAGTTGTATCCGAGGCAACATTTTACCCCTTTTCCCATCTATCCCTACCACCGCATCTCCCGATAGAAAGGTCTTAAGGTTAACCGACACTCCTGCGGGAACCTAATAGACGGAGAGCTAGCGCCCAAATCCGTCATGTGGCTTCAGCTGTATTGAAACTCCGTTAGCTACTTCCCTGAACAACCTTTTCCTATAATCTTCGTGCTGGCAGGCCGCGGGCGGTGGGTGCGGGTGTAGTGGGGCGGGGAAAAAAAAAGTGGGCTCAGCGACTTTAATTTTTTTTTTCAAACAGTTGCTCTGTACTCCCTGTGCACCAAAAAAAAATATTAAATCGATCGGGTGGTGAGAAGGGATTGCCAGCGTTAGTAGTAGTAAAAGTACCAAAATAATAATAATTTTCGTGTGGGCTCAGCTGTATTGGCTTTTTTTCTGACGCGAGATTAATCAATATGTAAGCCTCAAAAAATAGCCATGCAAAAATATCGGTGGGAAGGTATCGAAAAAAAAATGTTGAAATTCTCGGATCTTTCAGTGCTGTGCGGATGCGAAGCGCAGCGATGTACATTAAAGCAGCAATGTAAAGTGTCCAAGCGGTTTTGTGTTGTGGCAACATCGGTAAACGCAGCTGTCAGTTGACACATCCAATCAGCTGCTTATGGTGGCAGTGATACTCTTCAGCACTTCAGTATTTACATTCTAATTCCGTTATTTTAGCATGTTTTAAACGAAAGTCACGAATACGAAGGAACAGCTGACAATCAAATATTGGACGTCAATTAACTTTACAATTTTTTCGATACCTTCCCACCGATGTAAAACACTTAACAAATGTATTGTCATTCTAAAAATAATCTTATCTCATTCTCCCGGTAGAGAAATGTGGTTTTTTCCTACCTTTCTACCAGTGGGGAAATTATTCCGCCTATCTGCTATCCCTCGCAATTTAAATTGTAACATTGTAGAATATGTTAAAAGTGTTCTTATTTTGGTGAAGACTTGGTTATCAGCAAACAAATTGAAGCTAAATGCAAATAAAACACAAGTTATGCATTACAGTCTCAGACCTACAGGAGTTGACCTACTCGTGGAATGCGAGGGAAACAGATTGTTAAATACAAGGGAGACTAGATTTTCAGGGTTAACAATAGACAGTGGTTTGAAGTGGGACAAGCATATAGACCACCTGTGTAAGAAACTTACAAAAGCGGCCTTCTCTGTAAAAAATATTAGGGAGTTGTAAAAGTAAGTAAGTAAAAAAATGTTTATTGCCTCGAACTCGAACAAACAATATTAATAATAATTTGATACAAACAATGCAAATAAATATCCAGGCAATGGGCACCAGTCTCAGCGTTTGCTGAACATACGTCTATCCAGCGCTGATTTTCTGACTGATCCCTATTATAAACTAAAGTAAAACTAAACTAAAACACTGTTGTGAACTGTGAGTGTCCAGGCTAGTAAATCTGTCTATTACGCATATTTTCACTCCGTTATGTCTTACGGAGTACTAACTTGGGGGCTTGCATCGACCGCCTCGAGAGTTTTTATACTACAAAAAAGAGCCATCCGAAATATTTTTAGTCTTCCTGTGAGAGAGACCTGCCGACATATTTTTAGACAAGCGGGGATAATGTCATTTTACTCACTATTTGTTTTTAAGAACCTATTATATGCTCGCAAACACCTGAAGGGTATCAAAAAAGTATCTGACATTCATAAATACCCCACTCGAAACAGGCACTCTATAACCGTGTCCGAGTAAGCTTGTGACTTTAAAACTTCAAAGTAACATGATATATTTAAGTGAACTCTGGCTCGCAATTATCCAAGTAAATTTGAGTAATAAGAAAAATCCTCGGCGCGGGTGCTATATTTTTTGTCAAACGATAGAAGACCGAACAGAAAAGATGTGGGCGATGAGACGACGGGCGATAGTAGAAACTTATGGAAGGAAAACATACTGCGCCGACCTCAAATAAATGTGATAAGGGTAAGGGCAAGCGAATGATGACAAATAGAATGATTTATCGAGACCCGGTTCGTCAAATTGTGTTAATGGAGTACGCACTTAGGTTTCAATCAACGTCGGAAGTTATATCAACATTATTGGACATTAAACGCGAATTGATAGCTTTTTCACGCGCCAATTATTCGAACAAAGCTACTCTCCATTACTAGTCCGCTTAAAAATAATACGCATTCACATAATACACAATTCCGATACCGTTAATTAATAAACTGTTCGAAGTTTTGTTAATAAAGCCACTTAAAATGGTTATTCAACAAATTGGCAGCGCAAATGTGGGCCGAACTTGTTGATACGTAATAGAGTGCCAGCTCAAATACTTCCGTTGCCAAGCCGCCAATGGTTCACAGCAAATTTATACGCAATTGTTGGAGAATAAAAAGTAAAAACTTGCCGATCTTTCGGGCCCTAGCTCTTCTGAATGCGCTTCTGCCCGGCTAGTATGATAGCTTATATCATCACGTTTTATGTGACGTTTCAGTACATTTTGGCCATATAACGTGACGGTATAAGCTATCATACTAGCCGGGCTCGTATCAGCACCGGAGTGGGCGACTGTGTGCCAGGATTTTAAGAATGCTTAAGATTTTGCGAAGCTATGGGCAGAATCCAGTCTACTGTTTAACGTGTTAATATTAAGTTTTAGTATAAATATTCATAGTGTTTTAGTTCCGAGACTGTAATGCTGTGTAAATAAATAGCACTCCAGACCCCTTGACCGTGCTTTCATGTGACATATTTTATTGCTGGTAACTATACTGTATCATATACTTACAAATGAGCGTACAAAGCTACCAAAAATATCTGAACTCCACCCAATTTTCAAATTTTCCAGGTATTAGAGTGTATTTTTCGATAATATTGAATCAGGGTGTTCAATAACATGTAAGATACGTATTTAATATTTTGTAATAGAGTGAGCAAGCGCGAAGCGCGAGCCATACGTCTTTGATTCAGCTTCGGCTTTTTGCCTTGCATGCTTCAACAGGTCTCCTTTGGAGTCAACAAATACGTGAAATTTTGTGATTCGTGAGGTAACACGGCAACGTTTTCGAGCGTGTGTAACGTCAATTCCCATATTAACTGTCAGTAGTAAAAATGAGAGTGAGATTTACCTATCGTACTGTCGAAAGGCTACACGATTACCCTGCAGAATCGATAATGTGGTTTTTAATCTCGATTGAGTTTTTCGTTTTCTATTTCAAAATGGCGGAGACATACGGTTTCAAGACGTAGTACAAAACCACTCGAGAAGTAAACATCTAACAGGGCCACTAGTAAAATAACAATATCATCCCACTGCAGTATCAAATAAAGGTAAAGGGTCTTGCTAAAACAACTTCTGTAGGAGACGGCATGAATAGGTGAATGCATTTTTCAGTCACTATTTAACTGACGTTATTAGTCACATAAAAGCAACGTAAAACAGAGACGTAACATTCAAGTTATATTTTATATTTAAGTAAGTGAATTCGTCATAACATAACAATATCGATTTTATTTTTAAGGGAATTTTATTATACATGATGAACAAAGTTGTGGGAAATTGTAGTCATAAAATGCTATTAGGTAAGGAAGTTATTATGCAATGTTATTGTAATGGGGAATGTCTGAATATTTTAAAAGTCCTTGATTATTTTTCTAATGGTAGGAATAACCCTCGCCATGAACAGAAAAAAGTTTCAGATTTTTCGGTTGCGCCATATATTTTTTAAAAATATAAACATTTTATATCACCTCGCGTCTGCCCCGTATCAGACTACAACGACATTACTAAGTCCGTCGAATATTAAAAAAAAAACACCTGCTTGGATCTGTGGTACGCAATAACATTGACAGTTCAAGTCATACGACCAACCTATGATGAACTTTCAATGTCATTGCGTACCATAGATCCAAGCAGGTGTTTTTTTTTTTTTTAATATTCGACGGACTTAGAAATGTCTTAGTAGTCCGATACGGGGCAGACACGAGGTGATATATAATGTTTATATTTAAAAAAAATATATGGTGCAACTGAAAAATCTGAAACTTTTTTTTCTGTTAATGGCGACGATTATTCCTCCCATTAGAAAAATAATCAAGGACTTTTAAAAATTTCAGACATTCCCCATTTCTTTAATAAAAAAGGGTGCGACCTGGAACTACTACTTTTACTACTACTACTAACAATTACTCAGTATATATTTAACTTTAATACTTCGAATAAAAGAAAAGTAAACATTTGGTACCAAAACTCAATGGACGAACAAAGCATCTTAACAACGGACCTTCCCCAAACTACGACTGACGTCACGGGGAGACAACGTCTTATCGTTCCATCGTGTCGTAACAAGGTCTAGGAGTATTCACAATGCTTACCAACATCGTAGCCAGACTACCAATATGAGTCTGACCTCCTAAAACAAACAGCTGTTACAAATCTCCGCATCAAGTTATAATACCAGAGCAACAAGCGTAGTTGATGAGATGTTTTTGAATTAATAGGCTTTTGTTCCACCGTATACACTGATTGTAGTTACAAAGACGATATTTGACCGTTAACAAGATTGGACCTTACCGCATCCAAGTAAGGTTCAAAATTAAACTAATCAATTAACATTCGTTGGTAGGTAGGTACCTTTGTTTAATTAGAGAGTCAGGACTGTCTGAAGGTTATTAATATTTTACAGGTAAGAGAACAATTTAACATAGATTTCCTTACGACAGGTATTTAACAACTTGATAATAAAAGCGAGTGATTAAAAATTCAAAACACTGCTCAGTCAGCAAGGTAGCCTAAAATGTTTTTTCAAACATTTCAGTTTACCGCTTTGTAGGCGGTATTGTAATTATATGATTTGCGTGTATGTATCGCGAGCCGTTTTATAAAACAGGGCCGACTTTTATTATTACGGCGGGACAACGATAAGCCGGTTTGAATACGGATGAATGAAAGTCCGCCGGAGTGTGTTCGGTGCTTTACGGCCTTGGCTACCCGTAATACCACCATACGTCGATTTATGACATTTCCCGAGTACGGATACAGCTTTCTAGAAGGTCATGGCTAAATTAATAAGATAAGTATCTTGTCATACATTTTATTTTAGGTACAAGCTTTTATTGCCCACTGTACTTCCACAATCATATGAGCCCAAACACATTCTTTATCTCGTGTAGTTCAGGAGTTGCTATGACCACCTTCTGTTTCCATCACCATCAGCTCGGTGGTACAATATTAATGTATTGTCACTAATATTAATGTCAACATCTTCATCCTAGCGTTGTTCCCAGTGCAGTTACATCCTGAAGGATGCCTGGGGTCAGCTAGCTAATCCCAAGAATTGGCGTAGGCACTAGTTTTTACTGAAGCGACTGCCATCTGACCTTCCAACCCAAAGGGGAAGCTAGACCTTATTGGGATTAGGCTTGTCAAGTGAGTGGGCAACTTGACTGTTAGAAGTTCTCAAGCCGCCCGGAGGCCTCTAACTTGGCTTAACGACTGCTATCATAGACAGCAACCGGGATCAACGGCTTAACGTGCCTTCCAAAGCACGGGAGCGCTCAGTTAGTAACCACTCAAAGCGGTCACCCATCCAAGGATTAACCCCGCCCGACATTGCTTAACCTCGCATACCGCACACGGATCGCGGGTGCCCCTGGGCCACGAGCGCTCCTTGTTAACCGACTTCAAATTTTCAAAAGAGGAGGTTATCAATTCGGTTGTATGTTTTTTTTTTTAATGTTTGTTAGTCCATAACTCCGTCATTTCTTAACCGATTTGGAAAATTCTTTTTTTGATTGTAAGTATATATATCCAAGTTGGTCCCGTTTTTATCAAAACGCAGTTCTGATGATGGGATCCATGAGAAATTGAGGGAACTCCTCAAATCTTCAAGGCAAACATAGTAATTTTTGTGTTTTTATCAACAAGTCAAGCATTTTCATCCAAAAAATGTGACATTGGATGAAGTGGAACTGCTGATGATGATCAGAACAGAACTCTTCAACGACAAAAAGTTCACGTTTGGCGATTTGTCCTCCTAGCTGTGTTTGTTAAGCAAGTTCTATTTTCACGATTAATTTTTGTCATGCTCGAGTTCTGATGATGGGATCCATTAGGAATCGAGGGAACTCCTCAAATGTGAAAGGCACACAAATAGTGATTTTAGTATTTTCATGAAGTAATCAAGCATTTTCATTCATAAAAGTGACATTTGATGAAGTGGAACTGCTGATGATGATCAGAACGGAACTCTTTAACGACGCGTAGTTCACGTTTGGCGATTTGTTCTCTTCGTTTTGTTTGTCAAGCAAGCAAGGTTTTTTCATGATTCCATGAGGAATTGAGGGTACTTAGTCTTCTACCATTACAAACATACATTATAGCCATTTTTATTTTATTGTATATCTATCTAAGAGTGCACCATCTAAGTATAATAATCTTTAACCGGCCTCCCCCATTGAAGTAGGTTTTTTTTTCTTATTACTAATATTAATGTGATGTATGCCAAATTTCAGCGCAACGGTACACCGGAAAGTGGCTTAACATGGGACTGCAAATTTACTCGTACTACTCACATACTTATATACGAATAGTGCAAGTTGAATAAGAGTTTATAAAAAGGTTTTTTTAAATAAAAGCTTGTGAAAGCAGTGCAAATACATATCTTATGTTCTTTGTGTCACAAAATGTACACTACTGTTTGAAATATCCATTTGAACATGGATTTACGGCGCGTGCTTCCAGCGTGGAAGCTTTCATATGATATCCTTTACAATGTAAAATACATCTGGACACTGTGCCGGTGCGCCGCCCTTGGGATGTAAATGGCAAGATAAGCAACACGTGTAAGATTTGCGTCTTTGTTTTGGAATATTCTGCGCGGTGCGGGGCGGAGGCGGTTTTCCATTTTTGATCTTTCCGAAATTGTCGACTGTCGATAGTGTCTATTACTGCTTCATATGTCATACACGTCGCCTTCGTTCCGATATCCCGCGCGGTTTTTTGGTGCGACGTGCCCCGGACCGCGTTCGCTAATGCGAGAAAACCACCTCCGCACGCAACGACGCCGCGCCGCGATCTGGAGGCCAATTCTCGGGCCGTTAGAGGTGATGTCTATTAGACATATCTCGATAAAAAATGGTGGATGTCGATCGAAAAGCCATTTGCATATTCTCAAAATCTCACACTCGAGATATGTCTACTCCCAGCGTTCGAGATACAACGAGTGGTCGGTAGCGAACGAGATGGTTTTATCACAAATTTTTTGACATTTGATCTGCCAGTGGTGGTATATATTGACAACTTAAGTAGTTGATCGACTGTTTACAGCAGTACAAAATGAACATATTTGAGAAAGATATTTCGATTCATTTAAATTATTTAATGGATGAAAACTTTTAAATATTTTTGATACGTTCAGTGGTGAAATGGCAGTTGACGGAAAATATTGACAGCACTCAAATATTGTAAGTTGTCTTTGACTCAAAACTGTCAAGTCAAAACAGTTTTAATGCGTTCCATTTAACGTAAGTACATAAACGAGCATAATATAGTCGTAAATATGTTTGAGGTGTTAAATCACCATAATTATCTATTAGATTATTGTAAATTATTAACGCATTTGTTTTTGATATAAGAGATATTTAATTAAGTGAAAAAAAAATATACATTCATTATTATACACTCGATTGTACACTAATACAATCGAAAAAAACGGAAGGCGTATTACAATGGACATTGAGATCGTCGTTCGTCACAATCTCGATCGTGCCCTAGAATAAGAAATTTCGCTGTGTTCGACATTTTGGTGAGATTTTTCAATAGACATTGCGTCCATCGAGATCATTACCCACGACGGAACGGAGAAGGTATATGCGTTTAGGGTGAGAGGTTGTTTGTTTGTTTGTGTGTGCACCTCAATATCTCCAAAACGGCTTGACCGATTTGGATACGGTTTTCTGCAATGGGTTCATGGTTTATTCGGGACGAACCCAATAATAATTGTTACGGCCATAACTTGCCAGGGGGCGCTGCAGTAAACATTTTTTGCTTGAAAGTGCGTTTGAGCTGGTTTGAGCGCATTATCTCCGGAACAACTTCACCACTGTGGATGATTTCGATAGTGCTGGGTAAAGAGTATATGTACTTGAACTCTGAGGATCAGATGATGAAGCAAAAAAACATAGTAGGGAACTGTACAGGGGTTCGATTACTTACTGTTCGTTTTTGGGTCCTTTTGTTTATGTTTGCTTAGCAACCATTGTAAATGAACTTCTGAGGGTCTGATGATGGAGTAAAATAACATCACACAGAACCTTTCGAAGGCATATAGGTATTTGGCCGTGTTTAGGCTCTTTTCATTGTGTTTGCTGAATAGCTTCTGTACATGGTATGTTAAAGGTCTGATGATGCATCAGAACAATATTGCAGGGAATCTTATTAAGGTGATTATTTAGTGAGCCGTGTTTCGATTGTTTGGCTAGTATGTATTGAGAAACCTCTTCACATGAACTGCTGAAGGCCTGATGATGGAGCAAAACAGAACCATAGGGAAGTTTGCATGTCGTGTTTCTTTAGATTTCGTTTTCTGAGTAGCTTCTGTGTATGAACTGCTGAGAGCTGTAGGTATGATGAAACAGAATAACATAGTAAGGAACTTTGTGAAACCTCATGGATAGAATACCGTGATATAGCTCTTTAAAAAGTGATGACTGAGTAACTTCTCTACCTATAACTACTCATGAACTGCTAAGAGCAGAATTTTTGCTCATTATACCCGCCATGGAAGAGTAGCTGTAAGTCATATGTCCCCCAAACAGGTCTGCTTATCTATAAGTAAATATTATGGTTTAAAGTAGGTATTATTGTGGAGTTAGAACTTATCGGCGATACACGACGTGAATATGCCATGGGTCACACTACGCATGGGTAAAACTATCCTGTTATGTTATAAAACTGGCCAAGTGCGAGTCGGACTCGCGCACGAAGGATTCCGTACCATTATCCGTATGTTTTTAATATTGGTGTTATAGCGGCAACATAAATACATAATTTGTGAAAATTTCAACTGTCTAACTATTGCGGTTCTTGAGATACAGCCTGGGTACAGACAGCCTGGGGACAAGTCTTAGTAATCGGGTCCCGTTTTTACACGTTGTAAAAACGGGACCCGACGTAGGGAACGTTGAGCTCTGCCTTCGGCCTACCTTGATTTTTACCGGAATATATAGCGTTAAGTGAGAAACAACTATTGTTTTTTCTACCACGTCGGTGGCATACAAGCATACAGTCCGCTTGATGGTAAGTGGTTACCGCAGCCTATGGACGTTTGCAACTCCAGGGGTTTCAATGCGCGTTGCTGACTCTTTAAACATGTATACACTCCTTTCTTGAATAGCCCTATACTATAATATAATCCCTTGGGAAAACCTCGGGAGGGAGCTCATTCTACAACTGGAGCATTTGAGTGAGGAACGTATAGACATTGCTCTCTAAAAATAATAAAATAAACAAAATTTAAAATTTTGAAAAACGCACGACGGATTAACCTAATTGAAAAATTATAAAATAAAATAAATGTGAATCGACTGTGTATTTACGAAGTAAGTACATAGAGATAATAAATAAATTTCAAAAACGGTTGTATGGTCGCGAGCTATAATTACAAAGCCAGAAAAATCCGTCGGGGGCTGCCATTGCCATGTCTGTTCTTGATTTCATTAAAATATGAATAATAGTCAAGCTCGAGGTACCTTCATTACATACAGCAACTTAAATTGAAGTACATAACACGGACTTCGTAATCTTACTACATTTCAGGGCAGGCAATGGCAGCCAGGATTTTTCTGGCTTTGTAACTATACCTCGCGACCATACAACCGTTTTTGAAATCTATTTATTATCTCTATGTACTTACTTCGTAAATACCCAGTCGGGGATTCACATTTATTTTATTTTATAATTTTTCAATTAGGTTAATCCGTCGTGGGTTTTTCAAAAAATTTAATTTTGTTTTATTTTGAAAGGACATCATCTCGAACGGCCCGAGAATTGGCCTCCTGTGCGTTTGAAGCATCCAACGTTTTTGAAGGATACCTAGGAAAAGGAGGGTTAAGGTAATGGTTGGCACTGACTCAATAGATGTTTTATCAAAAGAAATTAAAATGTTCAATGATTTTTCATCTTTTCGAAGTTGTCAGTATCAACTATTGGGTATAATCCAGATGACCACTTTGGTTTAGTTTGTAGTGACCCTGCCTAGGAAGGCAGAGGTACAGGGTTTGAATCCCGGTCACGGTATTTAATTGTGTGATTAACACGAACATTTGAGTATTTAATTATCTATATAAGTATGTATGTGGTCGTCTAGTACAAGCTTTGCATAGTTTTGGTGGGAATAGGTTAATTTGTGTAAGATGGTCCTCCAATATTTATTTCTATTAATGTCACTAAAATTGAGGCGTTTACCCTATATGTGTGTAATTAAGGCCCGTTTTTTGCCTTCTGTGCCTGTTGTGCCTGCTTACTAAACACAACTTTATAATGACAACATATATTTCACTGCAGTAACATTGGTATTCTTAAACATGCTCGGAAATGGTCGTATTTTGTTTGAGAAACGAACAAGCGAAGAGCCTAATTTTTATCCGCCCAAAATTGAAAAGGTAAATCTCTATTATAATTTTTTTGCTTTTCATGGTTCTATGATTTTAAATAAATTAAATTTATATAACAATAACATAACTTAAAACATAAAATGACAGAATACTAAAAAAAACTAAAACAAAACCTAAAATTAAAATTAAACTAAACTATTTCTAAAAAGGGCCCCCGTGGCATCGTACCATAACATATCGTATCGTATAATAACTTATAAATAATCAATCATTTATACCCAAAAAACTGAAAATGATGCCACACACATGAGATTTACACATATCCTTCACCAAATGTACAGTGAACTACAAATGGATCGATCAAATATTGTTAGTTTGGGTGAATATTTTCTAAAATATTCCCTTTTGTTTGTTATTGATTTTTTCAAGTTACCTTCATTAGGCATCTTTGGAACCCTACACTGAGCATGGCCCGTCATGCTCTTTGCCGATTTTTTTTCAATATTCTAATTCTTACCTATATGGAATATTAATTAGTTCAGTTAAAGTGTAGTTGTAGTTGCTATTCATGAAAACTTCCCGGTTTTTTCCACTCATTATTTTTTAATAAAATGTTTAGTTTTATTTTTATTTTGGGTAGACTGTCAGTGACACAAACTGGAAAGAAAAGAAAATATGCGGAAAATTAAGGACTCCTTTTTTTCATCGGGAGCTAATATTAAATTCAGTCCCACATACACCGAATCAAGTTACTTATGTCCATCGAAATATAATAAGTATGGAAGCATAACCGTCGCTCAAAACTGGTGCCACAAAATCTAGTGTCAAAGGCGGAGCTTACGTTTCCAGTGACGTTTCAGTGCCAGATCGCAACTCAGTCAACTAGTCACTATTAATTGATGCATAAGCCACACGAATGGCAAGCTGGAAGATATTTCTTTTCATTATTTAAATATTAAATTTACAACAATCCCATACATTTGTGTGATGGATGCCGCTATGCAATATATGTTGCGGAAAAAGTATATTTGAATGTAAATAAAAGCGATTTCGATATAAGTTAATAACATCTTAAAATATGCACAACGAAAAATTAGTGTACATAAAACGCATTTAGTGAAGGTTGATTTTTCTCGGACAAGAAGAAAGTAGAGATAGGCGATACATGAAATTGAATACTGTCGACGATTACATAGTAATTTGGTCTAAAACCACAGTATGCTTGCCTTTTTTATACTACGACGGTGGCAAACAATCATACGACCTGCCTGATGGTAAGCAGACACCGTCGCCTACGGACGCTTTCGACTCCAAAATAATCACAAGCGCTTTGCCGACCCTTTATTAACTCGAGGATTCAGTTTATCAACAGCTAGAGACATAATGCAAACTCGCTCACAATAATGCTCACTCTCATCACAGCGTATCCTCGGGAGCTCTGGCGACCTTACTCACCCCCGCTTTTTCTCACTGACGGACAAGCTAATATTGGTCAAATCGCTTCGAAGAAATCTAAACTTGCCTGGAGGGCACTTCCTCTGTTTTGTCATGGATAAATAATTAGGATGAAAATAAATTCAATTATCTTAGTACTGATGTGTTTTGATTAATCAACCCAATCATGATTTACTAAAATTTACCGGACCTAAATCAAGTTTAAGATTTAATTTGCACAACTGTTTGATATTTATCGGTGAGGTTTAGAATATAGTATAGAAGTTTATTGATAGTATGAGGAGCCTATTATTCCAAGAACTACTAGCAGATGAAGTAGGGGAGACCTAAGGTGAAAGTATACCGCGACTCACAATTCTCGCGGTCCGCGAGACACAATTTACTGATAGCACGATCGTGTTTGCGTCCACTTATCATCCCCTTGCTAGATTCACTAGCCAGCTTTTTGTTCTTACTTTCGTTAAGAACGCGATCGTGCTTGCTATGTACTATTTCGTTAAGCCTTATTTACACACGAGACTCGTATGCGAGTTTCACTACATTGCGGGGTTAGACAGATCGATGGACTCATTATACCACCGTAACCCGCAATGTAATGAAACTCGCATGCGAGTCTCGTACGTGTGTACAGAGGCCGTTAGTCGCCTGTGTTTGGGGCGATAGACGTTCCATCTTGATGGTATACTTTAGGAGATAGTAAGGTTTATTAGTGGTTTTACTGGTTAATTTTATCATATCAAACTATTAATACTTAAATCCAATTTTCGAATAGGGTCCATTGATAAATATAAATTAAAGATATAAGATTGAAAGAAGATAGAATATTGGGTCATTTTGTAGTACACCATCCATGTCAAAAGTAGGCGTATTTATATCAAGTTCGAGAAGACTAAATTCAACTAATTAATGACAAATAAAAATCACGCGTCAAATGTATTCTAATTAGTCATGGCACATGTAACTTTTTTATTGGTGCAATAGTGTAAAACCTTTGTGAAAATGTAGTCTACTTAACCTAATTTAAATATTTGATTGGCCAATGATACATAAGACGTTTTAATTTTAAGTTCGTGAAAAATTTACCAGATTTCGACGTCAGTTTTGTTTGACGTTACTCTTCTATACTTATTATATTTCGATGCTTATGTCATACGGATTTATTAGGAGAAAGTCTTAAGCTTATTTCGTTATAATACCGAAGTGATAATTGATATTTTCTGTACCTACTCGATTTCCTGGTAGTCAATATTGTAATAATATCATCAGTTTCAAACGTAATCGGATATCCTGAAGCCAAATTATTTTGTGAGCACCTTGACGTAATAGGCACAGTAACACAATGAAAGGCAAATATGTATTTTAACCAACATTTCATTTATCTGTTTCCTTAATTTTGTTAAAGTATTTAATAGTAGATTTCGGCCTGTAACAGGAGCAAAAAAAGAAACGGTACGCTATTGAGCTCTCCAGCATTTATTTCCAAATAGGTTCAATTGAAAAATAGATTATGCAAATATAGCTTATGTGTAATTTTTCAATCTACTGTAGTGATATTATTAACTATTTATTAAAACAATAAACTAAACACTTATAAAAAGACCCAAAATTATCCTTTTAATCCAAAAATGGAACAGCGACTATGAGTAATAACTAGATGCTATCTTAAAATCAGCATTGACTGCTGCGCCCGCGCTATAATTTCGTGGTGCCAAGATCCATTACTTGGAGGTCATAAAGTCATAACTTTAGATCAACATTTCTCTCAACGGAAAAAAAATTGTACACGAAGAGGTTACTGCAGATGTTCTAAGAAAGCGTCTTTTGAATTTTTGTTCCTATTACAGGTCACAATCTGTACGTATATATAGTAAAATGTGACCTTAGGGAGAGTAGGTACTTGAAAAAACATCTTCTTCAGCCTGTATATACGTCCAACTGCTGGGCACAGCCTTCCTTAAAGGTACTTTCAAATTTTAACCATTAAAGCGGTTGCTATAGCTTAATATTCTGCGAAACTGACAAAACTCGGTTGATTTATTCTTTACTTTAGTACTTAGGTACTGTTGGTGTTGTTTTACCGTTGACAAGTTAAACTTTAAGTACTGACGCTTCGTAATTAAAAGGAATTGTTCGGTCAAAGTCGTTTCGACTGTCGGTAAATTTGTGGTCCGTGAAACACTTTGTACAATGATATTATGTGTCCGTTTTATAAATAATTTTTATTCTAAACATTAACTTTTGGCTGTGAGTTTGTCTTCGTGAACTCCTATCGACTTCCACCCGCAACGCGGTTTTTTTTTTGTGTTTGCGTTTTACATTTTGTGGCAATACGTATAGCATTGTAGCCGAGCCAACCGCGACGGAAACCGCAAATTGACAACGACCCCAGTAGTTACAATCCCGTGATTAATTGCTTCACTGAAGTATCTCGGTTGGTGTGTCTGGTCAATATAATACCTAAGTCTAGAACGGTTATAAATAATTATTCAATACATTTGCAAGAAACGTGGTCGATATTACATTGTTTTTCGGCTAATCATCCAGTGAACGCGTGTTTTATAACATTATTACTTGTGTCCAATGGTTATATTGGTTAGGTATATTATATCCCAATCAAAATACGTATGCACGTCGCAGGAGTGCAATCTGAAACTAACTTATATATACATATATATCTTTTAAATATATCGTCGTCTATAGTACCTATAACACAAGCCTTATTGAGCTTACTGTGGGACTTGTTCGATTTGTGTAAAAAACTGAATAAAAAAGTTTTTAATTTTCTATAAACTTGGGTTTTTTCGCTAACAATCATAGAAATACCATACTCTAACAACTATTGCGGATTTTAAATCGATTGAGTAAGTAGTTCTTGACACACGTAGGTGACACATAAGGGTCCTTTTTTTACCTTTTTTGTACGAAACACGAACACATCGCGTACCTAAATAAATCAATCTTCCCTTATTGGACACCCGTATTTGTCACAGCTCAGATACGAATAAATATTCGTAAATGGTACACGTCGACAAAATGTCGTAACTTTGTGCTGACGCGCAGGTATCGAGGACGCGTGTGCAAGAAAATAATGTATAAGTACATATCTGGATGTATATCTGATTCACCTGACTCAAAGGCAGAAAGAAACAATGTGTTAGTATAAGGCGACTTCCTGATTTGGCGGGGCGGGAGCGATATGTCATAGGTATTTTGCTGTTTGACGTGAATTTACCGATGTGAGATTTCCTCACTTGACGAAATACTGTCAGTAATACGTTTGCGCAATAGTAATACCATGCGCAGAAGTGGGGCAGTACTGCATTAGTGTCGGTTGACACTTACAGCTGACAGTTTTCTCATATCGTACCGCCCCCGCATCGACAAGTCAAGAAGGCGCCTAAGGCGATACGTCACTAAAAAGTCAACGGAACGGCGCAAACCGACGTAGTGTGTTAAGCCTCTTATCCAAAAGTGGTGAGTGATTTTTCACTCGCCGTTGTAAGGCCATTCGGTCATCGTTGAATATGGAAAAAAATGTATACCTGCCAGAGAAATACATGTGATGTTGGAAAGCGGGGAGGGGTAGTCCAATACATGTAATAATAATAATAATTTATAATAATAATAATTTATTTATTTACCAAAAAAGACTAACAAATTTCTTACATATCAATGACTCCCACACTAGGCACAGCCTGTATCGTGGGAATCAGGTCAATCGCGAGAATTACTTACTAATAACATGCGGCTTTTGATTAACTGTAGGTTTTTTTATTTATTTATTTCATTTTTTATTTTAGGGGTTTTGGTGTTTGTGTAGATGGATATAGTAGAGTGTGTGTGGTGAAAGTGTGGAAGAGTGTGTAGGTGAGGGAAGGGTGCGAGTAGCTTACTACTTCACGGCTTCTTCAGCCTGATCATAAGTCCAGGATACCAAGAGCTCCCGTATTCGTGCTTTAGCTGCGGCAACACTACAAATTTTTATGTCACAGATTTTTACGATCCGATTATACACACGAGGAAGAACAAATATTTTAAAGCGCTTTGCAAATGCAGTTTTTGCAACTGGTACTGGGACTTTGAAAACTCTTTTCTTTATTAGGTCAGAATACGATGGAAGTTGCAGGGTAGTCCTGTGAGTGAAGATGGTGGCCCGATACAAAAACAATTTACGCACGCTTAGGACTTCAGCCTCCTTATAAAGGTCAACAGTAGGAAAACGCCGGGGTTTACGAAGGGCCACCTTCAACACCGCTCTTTGAGCTCTTTCTAATGTTATTAGTAAAGATTTAGCACAGCCACCCCAAGCTCTAGGATACAATAATCTAGGATAGACTGACAAAGGGCCAGATAAATGAGTTTCAATAACTTTTTGTCGGCACAATTTCTTAAAAATTTCATTGTATATATGAATTTGCGTACTCTACCAGATGTAACTGCAATATGTTTCTTAAAGTTAAGGTTTTCGTCCAAAATAACACCGAGGTACTTTAAGGAACTAACTCTGCTGATATATGCGCAGTTACACCTCGAGTCATCAGCCATAGAAGGAACAGAACAGTTCGAAGCGTGTATTTTTAGATTACTCATTGCGACCATAGGACGCAACGAAGCTGTCTTATGAAGACATAAAAATTGTGTTTTAGTTATATTAATCGTTAGGAGATTGTGATTTAGCCAGTTTACTACGCTTCTTAAGCCCTCAGTTGCCGTATCCCGTACCTCCTGCCAAGAGTTACCATAAAATAATGTGATGTTGGAAACGGGGTAGTCGTCGCCACATATGACCAGGGGGAAGGGGGAGGGACTAAAATTAGGCTAAATAAGCATCACGTGATTAATGTCTGACCGCTTGGCTGCTAGAAACTATATGCTGCTGACTGCACCTGATTCAGATTGGACGTCACAAATTAAAGTGTGTCCTAGGGGCGCTGTTTATAGAAATTCCCGAACATAGCGATCCTCACAAAATTAATTCTGGCCAGGCTTTCCTAGCCTACCTAGCTCTGTAGGTTTGCCTTCCGTCTGTCTAATTCTATTTCATTCAGGGCACCCGTTCTCAGGCCGGCGCTGCTGCCGACTAGGCCCAAGTTAAAAAGCGCCGAAAATACTCTTCCTTTTTAAAGGATCACGATTTTTCGGCGCTAGAAAACTTGGGGCCCAGATCTGAAAAACTTCTTAAAGGCCTTGTCTTCGCGGCTGGTCCAAACAACTGGCGACCCCAGAGCTGGTGCTTACCTCTTGCAACGCATCTCCATTGCGATTCAGAGAGGTAATGCCGCCAGCGTAATGGGTTCCATGCCGAAGTCTGACCTGCTTGAGGCGGTGTTCTTTTTGTGATTCACTTAGCCATTAGGTATAGGTAGTATTTTTAGGTTGTATTTTTATTTGTAATGTTTTAATAGTATCATAATTTCCTATATTACTATGAATATTCAATTAAGTTTATTGTACATGTATTTATTGAATGAAACCGAATTAATTAATTTAAAAAAAATTCATCGTAATGAATCCGCTCAGTTACGCGCCAACCCTAACGCGTTAGAAGTTTAGAACGGAAGCGCGCGACACGTGTTGGTTAATTTGATTTCGGTCCAATCAATACCGTTTACTCTGATAGACTAACCCGATAATCTAGTTCGTGAGCCCCGAGAGTACCGAGCATAGTGATGTACCGTCGCCTATGAAAATTTTCGAATACGGCCGTCAACGTTGATACAGAAGCTGTCACCGCATATTTCTTTTTTGAAACTGTTCATACTTGAGTTACCTGGCAAAACTTTGCAATTTGTAAGTATACGCATACGCGAACACACGTTACTTTTTCTTTAAGATCAATACATCATTCGCATATCTTGCACTAGTGATACTTTACATTGCACTAGCACGACCGGCGTCACTAACTAAAATACAAACATTGCAAATTTCTTTGGGTCACCTGGAGTCAAGGAGGGGAGGAACTAGGAGCATTACCGGCATCACTTTGTATGTGTTGAGAAATGAACGAGCCCTGAGCCTGTAGTTCCCGTCTGCGGGTTATAATTCTAATCACCGACCTCCGTGGGCCACGTAAGACACTGTATGAAGTTCTCACCAACAAGATACTTATGCCTTCCTCTGTGGGGGGTTTACCACGCCCGCAAGCACGTCGTGATGCAGCACCCTCGAGCAGCTTAGATATTGATTTTGCTTCAACAGTATGTGTATTTGTATCATTTTCCAAAATAGTAAAGAAATCTCCGTCAGCCTGCTACAGTAGTCTCTCCTTTTATTTAGTATCTTCGAAATCTATGCTACTTTAGGCATTTTAATGTGCCAATCGGGCACCATGCTCCATATCATCCCAAAGATCGGCGACGATTTGTCTATAAATCGATCTAATTTTTAGTGTTTATTTGGGCAAACGGAACAATTACTTGGATCATAAACCAACAAATTTGCCACAACTTAACTATATGTACGAGTAGCATAGGTAAACAGAATATAAAATGATAGTATGTGTATTTAGTCATGCGAATTAGTTATTCCGTGTTTTTAGCGTCCAACCAGTCTCTTATATTCTCCGTCCATGATGCTCTCCTTCTGTGACGACTTCTATTTTACCTTCAATTATTATTTTCTATAGCTCGTATTTATTGTTTTGATAAACAAGAACACAAAATATACCTAAATTTCAACTTGAGGGAACTAGGTAACTTAATTCTCGCGAGATAAATATTTGCTGGAAGGTGCGTTCATGAATGATTAAACGAAATAAATAATTTATGAGGTCAATTTGAGTGGAACTCGCTGTATAGCGTCCCAATAGAGTTTGTTATACCTAACCACAAACGATACATATAAATGAAAACATGGTAATGTTTCCATTTATATGTATCAGAGCCATGTATTCGACTTGGGTGCCTTGTCACTTTAAGATAATATTAAATATTCAGCGCTTTAGCTCAGATATATGTATATTGCTTCGGCTGATAATAATGATCTTTATAATTACCCATTTTATAATTTATCCACCTACCTAAAAAAAACATTGTATTTGCGTAATTGTCAGGTTGAGTCTATTCTCGAGAACATCGTCTGAAATTACATTAGGTAAATACGCTTTGTGTAAGCTACGCAATTAATATTGGACAATATGGAGGGCACGTGGCCCAGTGGCGCCCGCGATCCGTGTGCGGTAAAAATAAAAAATAAATAAATATTGGGGGACAATCTAGGGGTATGCGAGGTTAAGCAATGTAGGCGCAGGTCAGTTCTTGGATGGGTGACCGCTTTGAATGGTTACTAACTGAGCGCTCCCGTGCTTTGGAAGGCATGCTAAGCCGTTGATCCCGGCTGTTGTCTATGACAGCAGTCGTTAAGCCAAGTTAGAGGCCTTCGGGCGGCTTGAGAACTTCCAACAGTGAAGTTGCCCACTCAATTGACAAAGAGGGGTCGAAGTTGCACCACGTCGGTAGGGAGTACCCACCGTTACCCTACACGTGACCCCTGGGCGGTGCTAAAAAGTGCGACAAAAACTGGCAACCGTACTTGTCTTCTCGAAGATATCACGGTTCGAATATAAAAAAATGCCATACGATTATTATTAATTAACATTGTAGGTTAGATCGATTTATTTCTTACATCCCCATTAAACGAATATACCTACCCCTCTAGGAGAGTTCCTCATTTGTCGGTACGGAGGCGGTCAGTGTCAATGATGAGTAGAGTCCTTGGATTAATTATACCAACAGATCCGTAGTGTTAAGCAAGACAATTTTTCATACAGTTGTATGACTTTTCATATAGTTGTCTCGTTTAATCCTTATGGTGCACCAAAATGAGTTAAGTAGAATGCGACAAATAGCTTGATCATTTTCGGTTGTTGACGAATTGTCTCCATTTGAAAGCACACCAGGATGTTAAATCCCATATAATAACACACCACAACGTCAGTTCAGTTCAATTTTCAGTTATGAAGACGGAGACGCTGATAGGTGAAGACGTGTCAGATGTCACTTGTGTCTCTCTCGAACTTTTTGATGTGTGCATTAGTGAGAATAGATCAGATGTACAGAAATCGTTTAACTTAAATGAGCGGATCTGCTTTACTCTGATATCTGTGATTTGGAGTAACGAAAGCGGAAACACTGATAGGAGAAGACCTGTGAACACTTATCTGTCTCTCAAAGATACTGATTTGTGCATTAGTGAGAATAGATGAGATGTACAGAAATCGATCAACTTAAACGTGCGGATTTGTTTACTATGATATCTGTGGTAGTGTCGGTACTACTTTTAACTCCGCCCCTGCATTAATGAGATTGGGTCACTGCGGAGCCCCTTCTCATTTAGCTAAAATTCACGTACGAGATTCCTGCGATGCGAATATGGGTTGGATGAGGGAGACCTTAATCATATCTTTCTCGCTTGCCCCCGTTATAACAATACTAATTTATATGGAGAACTGATTAAATTAAAAATTCCATTTCCAACACTTGTTATTGATTTAATTAGGCACAAAGATAAAGACATTTTTGTAGCTTTGGGCCTATTCTGTGAATTAAATGAAATAAAAATTTAATCAATTGGGCTATATATATGTATATATATTATTTTTTAATCACAAAGGTGGGTGAAAGTACTTACACTGTAGTTGTCCGTTGTCTCATTAACTCTGTATGTGGTGTGGTGTTTTATTTTTAGTTTAATAATTTCAGGAATAGCAACTTTGCCTTGGAACCAGCCTTTTATGAGCCCGTTTTTTTCTTTTTCTTACTTATAAATCGACATGACACTGGCTAATCAACCGTAATAGCCATAAAAAAAAAAAAAAAAAAAAAAAAAATTAGTGTTTCTTTCTTGACGCGGTATGCGCGGCAGTGAAGTGATACTTATGCAGTACAGTCCCGAAAGCGGATGTTAGTCTTCTGCGCAAACGTACTTCTTCAAGTAAGGTAACGTCTGCGACATCAGTAAGCTGACGTCAAAGAACAAAATATCACATATCGAACCCGCCCCGCCAAGTCAGGCACTCGCCTTACTACACATGACGATATCCATTCCGATGAATATTTTGTAATGCAAAAGCGAAAACATAAAATAGAGTGTGAATTTGTAAATGCATGCAAAAATTTGTTAACTTACATTGGATGTTCAACATCAACATACAATTAAAATGCGGCGAGGATGTCTGGCGACGAGCCAACTCGTTCCCCCTTCGTACTTAGGGTGTATGTGGACCAGCGTTCTAGTAGATATCTAACTCACATTGAACTCTATCCCTTGTTTCGAGTTGGCACTGCACCCCGCTCGCGCCCCGCGTCCTCTTACGCGGTGACTTTTTATCACATGGCATGATGTCAAGAGCCCGGTACTTCGGAACTTTACGCTTTGTCATTTTTTGTTTGTTTGACCAAATAAAAAAAACACTTGTGCATTATTTTTTTATAATCTTATATTTCTTTATATATTTATTTTACCCAGGACATTACCTAACTTAGATGTTGATGCCATACCATTACGACGACGGAATACGTCGACCCACATAGACCTTCGCTGCAGCTTGTTTGCAGAGTTGCTAGAGTTGCTCAAGTTGGTTTTTCCAATGAAACTAACTGAAACCAAACCGCGCAGTGTTTCCGCCAATGTCGCCAAAACACAAAGTTTGTTTTTAATTTTGAACTGCACTTAGTTTAAACATGAACCCCGTGTCCTTCCGTGCGACCGTCCGTCCACGGTTAAGCTCAGCAACCGTGATTACTAGAACTTATGTCACATTATGCCAACTTAAGGATGATTCGTAGGCCGTTCTGTGTCCGGGCCGGCGTGTTTTCATGACAGAAATTCGCCGACCGTTGCGCGGCCGGGTCGTGTTCGCGCCCGGTGACGCCCGGAAACGGCCTGGCCCGGCCGCTTTTTAGTCAACACAAACGTTGGATGGCCGATCTAACTACGGCCGAGGCTCGAAACGGCCGGCCCGGAAACAGAATGGTCTAGTGGGAATCATCATTTAACGGTGGAACCAAATCTTAAATTAGGACAAAAAGAAAGTGGCTGCGGCATATTACGACGAAGTAAAGAGGTCTTAAATCCTGAATTTGTCACAGAAACCGATGTAGCGAACGGCCTACAGCGGGCGCTAGCGGGCTGTCCGGTATCTAAGATAAGTTACGCAGCGCCTGCTAAGCGGGTTCCTGACAGTGAAAGTGTTAATTGAGAACAGTGGCGGTTACTCCGCCGACAAGATTTAATCTTAAATATTGAATGGTCAAGGTCATTCATTCATTGACCTTTCCCTACACGTAAAGTGGGGATGCAATTTTTTATCATGCATCCCATCTGGAGTGTCGTTGGATAGCTCCTTCAAAAATATTCTGGGTTTACTAAAACCGTGGTTCTATTCAGGAATCCGTTTGCATAATATTAAGCTATAAAGTGTTAATTTTTGTTATGGTCAAGTGCCAACCTACCTAAGAACTTGGAAAAGCAAACTTTCGTACAGTTTCCATCTAATTTAGCAGCTCCACTAGTAACTTGGTCTTTTACATTTAAACAAGGACGTGCAGTTTGCTTCGAAACCACTGGACCGATTGATTTGAAGTCACAAATAGGTACATATAAGAGGCCTTACTTCTCTCACGAGTGACACATTTTTTGGAAATGCAGTATTCGAACGTCTCGCAACACTGAGACAATATTTGTCAGGATTTATTTCGCATAGGTGAAAAACTTAAGGAAATTACCTGTTGGATGTAGTTGTGATGTGTACGAATGTGCATTACATATTTAAAATGTAAAGAGTATATAAATTATGTTATATTTTTTTTGTTGTTGTTTTCGTTGTTGTTTTATATTTTGTTGTTTTGTTTGTGTTTGTGTATATACAGGGTTGGGCACATTAAGTGTCCTAGCCTTATATCGGTTTTTTTTCTCGATATAATCCACTTTTTTTACCATATACATATGTTTTTAAATAGACAATGTATTCGTCTTTATGATCTCTAGACGTCATCTTGCCATTGTTTGTATTTCTTTTGTTTTCATCAATGGACGCGAAACGTAAGCTCGTTGTCAAATTGCACATGAAAAATCTTCGCCCGAGCGAGATATTAAGGAAGCTGAAACATATAAATATCAATGTTAGGTTCATACCGTGGACCATCAAGCGATTCAATGAAACAGGGTCTTCACGAATCAGTCCAAAACCTCATCGTAAATCATCTGTTCGTGTCAAAAAAGTGACCAAGAATGTTCTTGAGCGCATTAGGCGAAATCCACCCCAAACTGCAAGAAAAGTCGCGAAAGATATGAAAATATCCCGACGATCAATGAGTCGTATATTGCGACATGATCTAGAGTGAAAAAAGCAAGGAGCTACTAGCATGGCACGAGAAAAGTAAAATATGAAAATATACGTACAAAATATAAAAGCATTATAAAAAACCTAACCTACAGTGCCTCCGGAAGCGAGGCGGGGCCTAAGCTACCGGTGGTTAGGGCGACAGAGAGAGGAACCTCCTGACTATCCGCGCCGTGTCCAAGAGTACCGCCTTCTGCATCTGACCCTTGACCCAGCCATCTAGCGAGAGTCTCTTAAGATGTTGGTCGAGACCCTTCGCAATTAGACCGTTCGCAGAGACGACTATCGGGACAATGATCGTCGAATCAACATCCCACATAGCGGTTACCTCGTGTGCCAGGTCTAGGTACTTACTAACCTTGTCCTTCTCGGCCTTCACGAGGTTCTCATCATGGGGGATGGTGATGTCGACGAGCACTGCCTGGCGCTTCAATCGATCTGTCAGCACGATATCAGGTTTGTTGGCTATAATAGTCCTGTCCGTGATGACAGATCGATCCCAATAGAGCGTGGCACGACCATTTTCGAGAACTGGCGCAGGTGTGTACTTATAGTACGGCACTTCGAAGTCCACAAGACCGTACAGAAGAGCAAGCTGCTGGTGAATAATCTTGGCTACCAAGTTATGTCTGTGCAAGTACTCGCCGTTAGCAAGATGACCACAACCGGAAATGATATGCCTGAGCGACTCTCCGGGACGGCGGCATGCCCGACAAATGTCGACCGTACCGTCCTTCAGGATATATTTCCGGTAGTTGTTCGTCATGATAACTTCATCCGCAATTGCACAGACAAAACCTTCGGTTTCCGCAAAGAGATCCCCGAAACGTAACCAGTTCACCGACGCGAGCAGGTCTACGTCGGGCCCCGTAAGAGCCTTGTAGAACCGCCCATGTAGCTCCTTACTCTTCCATACCGCCCTGCGGTCCTCGGTGCTTAGTACTTTAAGTCTGCGCCAGTTCTCGTTTGCCATGGAGAGCGGGGTGAAAGATGCGTCTACTGCCACTACGTCACGATGCATCCCACACTCACTGTTTAGGAAGTAATCCCTGAGACTGCACACTTCGCGGTTGTGGAGGTCTTTGGCATTTAAGAAGCCGCGACCTCCAAACTTCCGCGGGATGTACAGTCTCATAACAGAAGATCGTGGGTGTAACATACGGTGCGCAGTAAGCAGTACACGCACTCTTCGATCCAGGAAATCGAGCTCAGTCTGAGTCCACCTTAATATGCCAAAGGAGTATGTGAGCAAGGGCATCACCCAGGCGTTAAAAAAAGTAAAAGTAAAAGTAGTTTATTCTTCAAATTAGGCATATTACATGCACCTATGAACGTCAATAAACTACCACCGGTTCGGAAAAATATACCTCTGCCACGAGAAGAACCGGCGGCCGTTGAAGGCGCGCACCCTATTGCCGCCCGACAAAAAACTGTTGAGTACTTTTGTCAGGCGACAGAAGAAGCGCTCCTTCACCGCCCGCTTGATGTCTCCACCCTCGATACCCAAAGACTGTGACATACCAAGATATTTATAGGTTTCTGCTTCGGAGAGTGATCTGAGATCCATTGTCTCAGAAATTTGTAAATTTGTGGAATTTACTACTTTCCCCCGCTGTACATGCATGGCCGCACACTTATCGACACCAAATTCCATTTTGATGGCACTACTGAAGGCCTCTGTGGTTTTCAATAGCTCCAACAGGTCATGTTTATTTGGTGCAAATAGTTTCAGGTCGTCCATGTAGAGCAGATGAGAAATGACCTCACCCTCTCTCCGTAGCTGGCAACCTAGTCCTGAATCCTTCAGCAGGGTACTGAGCGGATTCAGCGCTAGGCAAAACCACAAGGGACTCAGACTATCACCCTAAAAAAATACCTCGCTCAATCCTGATGGAATCCTGCGGGCCAGAGGGGCCCTCTCCTCCCCCGGGTTGACGAAGGACTGTGGTCCACTGCCCCATGCAAGCCACTAAGAAGGATCTCAGAACTGCATCAACTTTATACAGTTCTATGATCCTCCTCAGCCATGAATGAGGCACCGAATCATAGGCCTTCTTATAGTCAATCCAGGCGGTCGAGAGGGTCCCTCTGTTTCGCCGGACTCGTTGGCAAATGGTCATGTCTATGAGGAGGAGCTCTTTAGTACCACGTGACCCAACCCTACATCCATTTTGAGCGGGGGCCAAAATGTTGTTCGCAACAATGTGCGTGTTAATTTTTGCTCTCAAAATGGATGTAAGGAGCTTGTATAGCGTCGGCAAGCACGTGATGGGTCTGTAGTTCTTCGCTTCCGTGGTACTACCGGACTTGTAGAGCAAGGAGGTGACACCAGTTGTTAAGGGAGGCGGTAGGGAACCGAGCTCGAGTGCTTGCTGGAACTGTGCTGCCAAACGCGCGTGCGAGCACCGAAACCACTTTAACCAGAAGTTGTGCAATCCATCCGAACCCGGACTTTTCCAGTTCGGAGTCGTACGGATGGCACAACTTACGTCTGCGGGGCTGATGGTTACAGACCCCATGGGTTCGATGGACTCACACTCACGCTCGACAAAACCCATCCAGGCGCCCTCATTGTGTTCGACAGGCACCGACCAAATACTACGCCAAAAGTTAACCATGGCAGTAGCATCCGGTCACTGTCCATCAGACACACGATGGTCGGTTCCATCCCACTTCCGGTATACCTTCCTTTGATCGCTTTGGAAAAGGCGATTCTGCTGGTATCGGTCCAGACGCTCTCTGTAGCGATGAATACGGCTTGCCCATGCATAAACTTTCTGCTTCAGAAAGTCAATGCGTTCCGTGACACAGGTCATGTAGTCACGGGGCCTGATACCAGTCCCCGCGAAGGCCTGATTCACGAAGCGCATGACTCGGGGGCGGCTATTGCCCCCTCTGAAGCAGATCAGCTTTGCAATGAGAGTCCTATACGTATCGACACGCCGCTCAATTCGCACTTGCCAGGTAGGGACACTCCCGGCGGTCCTAGGTGCCCGGTCAGCGTCCGGAAACTTGACGCGAGCAACACGGCACGCCGCGATGGCCCCGCAGTACATAATTGAGTGCGTGTCAATCAAACCTTTGCTAGCCCCTAAATACGGGACTAGGAGATCGTCCCATTAACGCTAGATTGCGTCTATTCACGGGCAAGCGTGGTAGTCGCGGTGTAGTGTGTATATGAACACACGCATTTGTGTGCGTTTACATGAGCATGTATTAGAATAGAACACCTGATTAATATCATATTTCATTGCACATTTTATTACCAATAAAACCTTGTAATACAATACTCGATACTAATTAATAGCCATAAAGATAATGTATTAAGTTTTACCTATAATACCTAAGGACAACTGTAACAGCCTATATAAGACGATGTAACCTTTGAATAAAGAGTTAGTATTCACCCGACTTTTGAGTTGTTAATTACAACCCTCAACGACATACACTTCATGGCGATCCTGCCAGACGGGCTGCTCGAGGCAGCCCAGATATAAGTCAAGCCTACTGATCCTGCCCGCACACCAGCCCAGCCCGCAAAGTCGCTTCAAGAAAGCCAGCCATGCAGCCCAAATAACTTCTGCTGCGAACCAGTCCAGCTCGATCTACAACCACGCCATATTCATCGTGGAACGCCGCTTCATGGTGAGCAGTCCTGCTATTGCTGGGCACCAAGAAAATTAACAACGAAACTACGCGTTTGCAATGATGCGTGAGCTACAGCATCAGATGCGCACGCAGCGCCTGCTTTTTCGGCGCCCCCTACTCGTCGCTCGAGAGCCGCCCTTGGCCGCCGGCTCCCACTCCGACCCGTTCTCGCCAGCGCCTAAATAACTCATTGATAATCCACAATAAAGAAAGAAGGCGAAATGGAGAAAATCGTCTTCATCAGACATCGTGTGGACAACAACATGAAGAACCACATAAATTGAGGTATTTTTTTATCAAAAACTAAAATGTAAGGATTAGGCATAATGTAGTTAAGTAATTTTCTATAACATTAATTAATAACATAAATATACATAAATATAGTTCTTAAAATAATAACACCTAATTCAATATGACTAAAAATCATTCAATAAAAAAAAAGATATATACAGAACATAATATTACATAATTTAAAAATATAATATAGATCATCTCAAGTTAAATTCATCATCAAATACCATTCACTCGTATATAAAACGTTAAAACAAAAAAAAACAGAATTTATTTAAGTACGGATCAAATTATTTACATTAAGTGCAACTACATAGTAAACGATTCATTAAAAATGTAAAAGTCTGCAAAATCATAATATACCTAATGGGGTTAAGAAATTAATTAAATTTATACAACAACATTTAATAGGGAAAAGCTCTTAAAATATAATTACCAAAAATAAATAATATAAAATAAACAAAAGCATACTTCACAATATAAAATACAAAATAAAGAAAACCAATACAGATAATTATATTGGCATTTAAAACTCAATAAAAATAAAAGTAAAGATAGCGTCAAACTAAAATATCAACAGAAAAAATATCTTAATTTGAAATCAGTTTATTATGTAGCAACTAAACATGTTAAAACTAGCAATTAATTATAAAATAAATAATAAACGAAAATAAAATAATCATACAAGTAAGTTCATAATTTAAAGGATATAGAAAAAAAAAACTAATAAATAAATATAATTATGCCGCTTGATGACGAACCAAAACAGTAAAAATACGTTTCTAAATCAAAATATGCAAGTATAACCACAAAAGTTATATGAGTTTCAGGATTAAAATGATCCACGCGGAACTAATAAAATATATATATATTTATATTTAATCAAGCATTTCAGATAAAAAATCAAAACGAAAATAAAAATACGAAAGTTATAGCTTTACAAAAATGAAGAAAAATAATTGTAAAGTTTTAAGCAAATATTCTGAACAAAAATATAGACAAAGCAAAAATAAATACGCGTTTTAAAATCAAAATAACTATAAAATGAAAAATAAAATCAAAAATCCTTCAAATAATTTAATAACTGTTCATAAAAATAAATATCTATAAAAAAAGAATTAACCAAAATAAAAAACTAGCCAAAATGTAGAAAACTGAAATTATTTCAAAATGGTGCACATAAGATTTTCACTAGATAATCAGCCTGATCAACTGAGAGTCGTTGTCAATCTTATATGTATCAGAAAACAAAACAAAAATAAATAAAAATAAAACTATCCAAAAATTAGCCCAAACACACAAAAAATGATAAATTTAAAGTCGAGCGATAAACAAGACCGTCAGTAAATCCTTAGCGCAGGTATATTTTTTTATTATATAAAAAGTACCATTCCAAAGCGTCTTGGACACCAAGAATGTCAGGTGTTAAAACAACTGTCTGAAAGGTACCACCTACCTATAAATGAATACGTACTACATACAAGTACAAAATAAAAATAAGTAATACCATAATCTCCGGTAACCCGAAAGTTGCCGTTGAGTGAATAAAATGAATAAAACCATACATATATGTGCAAAAAAAAAAAACGCTATCAACGGAAAACCCGAGTGGAACCATTGAGCGTAAAATAGCAAGGTACTACGGGAATAAGGCAGACAGATCTCCTTAGCGTAGGTATTTTTTTAAAAATAAAAAGTACCATTCAAATAGTAAATCCATGACACCCAATCAGGATTCGATCGAGCATCAATCATGAGGGCAATTGGTCATAATAATATATGTAAGCTATCTACCAAGGTCAAATGCCTAATAAGAGGTATATTTGCGCGCCTATTTTATTAAATCCTTATATCCCAGTAATAAAAAGGGTCGGCCGGCCAAAAAGTTATTGCATGCCAAGTACCAATTTTCTTCAAATAATACTAAATAAAATGCACATTACAATGTCACAAGTAAAATGTTAAGTGACAAGCACAAAAATATGTTAACGGACGTCAAAATGGCTAATCAGAATAAATTAATACGTAGACTTAACAGTCACAAGAAATATGAGCTCATAAAAAGAAAACCAAATAAACATAAAACGAATATAAAGTACGTACGAAACCCGCGGAAGAAAAAAATAAACACTAAATAATATTTCACCATAATTAATAACGTACAAACAAAATGGCCTAAACCACGAAAATAAAATATACTTACTTCGTAAATAAAACTTAAATCTAATACAAAAATATATATATATATATAAATACGCAAATATAATAATTTCAGAACCCTTAAAAAAAGCGTTGTCATCAAAGCGAGCATACTAGTTTACTAAGTTAATAAAAAAAAAAAAAAATCAGTTCATACAAAACAATGCAGACGAAAAAAAAAAAAACCTAAATTAAAATTCAAAAGGAAATCACAAAATCATTCAAAATCAAAGCACTTAAAAGGGCATACCAGTGTCAAATTTTAATTTAAAATAAACAAATAATAATAATAAATACACCACGTTGATCCAAAACCGTAATCATCGAGAAAAATTAAACTATAAAATGAAAACTCAAAATTAAAAAAGTACAATCAAAAATTAAAACTTCACCGTAACAAAAACATATGCTTACACGAACTTTTATAAAATCATATTAAAAAAAACATGAAAATAAAACATATGGGATTCATATCAAAATAACCGCATAAAAAAAATTGCATTAATAAAACCAACGCGGAAAACAAAAACACATTGAAAAACATTTTTTTAATCCACTCAGAAATCCAAAATAATCAAATTAAAACACCATACACTGAGAATAACATTAACACTTAAAAAGAAGCCCAGAAACGGCTGCACTAAAAAGTACACTAGCAACCTTATTTTTTTTTAAATTCCCAGTAAGAAAACATGTCAACAACCGAGCAAAACAACGCAAGGATAAATTAAAAACAAATTTAAAATCATTGAAAAACCAAAGTTCAATATTTTTCAAATATTCAAAACTAATCAATTAAAATACTCACCGAACAACGTCAACATCGCACGTACAACACATAACGAACACTTCTCACAAAAAAAACTTTTACCCAAACATCACTTTACATTTTTAAAAGGTCAAATTAAATTATTTATTCAGTTCTAAACTATCAAAATTTCACAACCGGAGCATCAAAACGCTCAAGTACACCACATCACGATCGCAAATAAGTGACTAATTAAAATCAAAACCATTACAAAGACCCTAATCGTAACAAGAAACCCATCCAAATAAGGAATCACAGCCCTGACACTTAAACTGTTACACCTTGCATTAAAATAAACATCATATCAATTACAAATAGCAAAATAAGCAAAAATGAAATGAGATGGAACAAACTAACACACATATTACATTACAAACCATAAATAGAATGACTAAAATAATTATCATTGCAAATAAATGGACCACACACATTATATAAAACAATTTAATAAATTATGAATGCCATATCGAAAACCAAAACAACTAAAAAATTAATCTCCCCCCCAAAATCCATGTAATAAAGCAACTCCAATTTAAACCAAAAACTCAAACATCCGCCGCAAAATGAACTATTTATAAAAATAATGCAACACATAAACCACCACTACATAAACATACAATAAATCCAAGCGCAACTCAATCGACCAAGAATAGTAAATTACACGTATAAAATGGACTACTTAAGATTAAGATATCAAAACAGACACGACAAACAATAATTTACAAAACCAAATTAAATCAATAACAATTGATGAATATTCTTAAGAAAAACACGATAAAAACAAAATCAACACCAATATCCAAATAAATAAACCAAAAAAGGTAAAAAAAAAAACAATGTTCAATTTTATATCAGACTATATTAAAAAAAAAAAAAAAACTCAACTGATAATTTAAAAAAATATATATATAAAACAAAAATAGATATTATTGATATGCACACACTGAGATCTTTCATTTGATACGTAACACAATATAGTGTGAAATACATTTTTTTTTATTAATTTTCTCAATCTCCCCAAAAAAAAAAAAAAAAAATGGCCCCCAGTTTAAAATTCATTTGTATTCGTTACATTTCCATCTTCAGACCACAACTTGCATATGTATACCAAATTTCAACGTAATTGATTCAGTAGTAGTTTCGGAGAATAAAAACTGTGACAGACAGACAGACGCACTAGTAATCCTATAAAGGATTCGTTTTTCCCATTGAGATACGGAACTCTAAAAATGCATTACAATAAGCCGAACACAATTACATTATCACAACGAGTTAAATGCCACCCAGAAGCGTATCAAATTACAACAATATAATTAGAATCATAAAAATAATGACTATCACGTTGACAATAGAAATAATGATTACTCCACACAATTGTAATGAAATCGGTTTACAATGTATTCAATAATTAAGTTTACAAAATTGTTATAGAAAACTTTCATTTCAGGATTAATGCACTTTACGAGTATAATTAAGTTTCAAACTAGTTGTAAGAAATATTTCCGAATGTATTTAACGTAGATTTAAGACTAAAATTAAGCCAAAAATAGTGTTTCACTATTTTCGATTAAACAAAAAAAGGGGAATATCACAAAAAACAAAACTCAACAACAAATAAGTATGTCATTCATTTTTATATTATATACCATCACTGACTTTGAATTATATACAATACTTTGGAATAATATTTCATGTATCATTAGAATAACAATTTATTATATTTAAAAATCAAACCAAAATTTGTATCGACTATTTTTGTCTCAAAAAAAAAGGGGGAAGGTGTAGTGTGTATATGAACACACGCATTTGTGTGCGTTTACATGAGCATGTATTAGAATAGAACACCTGATTAATATCATATTTCATTGCACATTTTATTACCAATAAAACCTTGTAATACAATACTCGATACTAATTAATAGCCATAAAGATAATGTATTAAGTTTTACCTATAATACCTAAGGACAACTGTAACAGCCTATATAAGACGATGTAACCTTTGAATAAAGAGTTAGTATTCACCCGACTTTTGAGTTGTTAATTACAACCCTCAACGACATACACTTCAGCGGCCTAGAATTGGGTGTGGAGCGATACTGCGTAATCGCCTCTTCCAAAGCCCTCCTCAATTGCTCATAGGCTTGGCTACTTACACTCTGATTCGCACAGCCTTCGTCGGCACTGGGATCGACCCGCGGTGCCCCCGGTGCTGTATCGAGTGCGGGCACCGGAGCCGGCAACGTGGCGGATGGGTTCCGCGCCGAAGCGGAGGCTGCGCGAGCAGAGAGTGCCTCCAGACGGAGCCGATCAAGTGTTGCGTCATCCAACCGCTTGAGCCGTTGGATGACGCGCACTTGATCCGATAGCCGTTGCGCAGATACAGAGATGGCTGGTTCAAGCGCCCGAAACAGAGGAAGCATCCTAACACGGTACGCGGACAGATTTGTTCCTCCGTCTGTCGCCCCATAGTAGGCGCGCATGCTGTTTTCGTTAATCGATTGCGACCACTGCATGCGGCGCACTATACCACCGGTAGCGGGAGCCGTGGGCGGAGCAGGATGCCCCAAGCGTGCCGGCAGCGGTGGCCGCCCGCGCCGCGCAGGTGGTCGTGGCGGCGGCGGCGGCGGCCCGCACTCGTCGCTCGAACTGCTGCTGCTGGTGTCGGGAGCGGTGGCGAACTCCTCCGACGACGATGCTGATGAGGATGAGACGGGCGAAGGTGGTGGGCGTGCGCTTTGTGGATTTGACGCTTTTTTTTCGAGACGTGCTTTACTTCTCGTTATCATCTTATTACATCCGTTCCGTGCTCATGTGCGCTAATGGGTACATTTTAGGTGTAAGTATGTACAAAAATATAGTAATATGCACGGATAAATGAGTATTATAAAAAAAATCAAGAAAAAATTGTAAAAACCACGTCTGACTTTGACGGCGTCATTTTTTTTTATTATTATTATTATTATTAATTACAAGATAGTCACAATCAACAAAATAATCCTGTGTATTGCGTTTCGTTGACGGATATACCAGTGGACAAATTAGCTTTACAGCGATTTCAAAGTGCGGCTGTCATTATGTGGGGTGCGATATCGCCTAGAGGCAAGTTACCACTGCTGTTCATTGATCGAGGAATCAAAATCAACTAAGATTCCTATATTCAGATCATATTGCAGGGTCATTTGCTGATAAATGCCCGTAAGTTATTTATTTACTTATATAAGGAGAACCAACAGCTATAATTACAATATTGCAGCTAAAATACTCATACAGAGCCAATTACAGAAACTCACGTTTAGATATTACATAAGAAAAAAACATACGCCTGAACCTGATTAATCCAAAGTACAGACTGTATTTATTTAAAAAGGAAAAGAGAAGAAGAGAAATCACTTAAGCAAAATACGTGCTCACTAGTTTTCGCCTCATGGAAGCAACAAGCTCTCTCGCCAAATTGTTCAGGTTTCGACTAGCCTGGTTAAGGAAACTGCTTTGCCTATATTTGGATGATGTACGCTTCAATGAAATAGGAGGAAAGTATCTTTTGGATCGGGTAGGAGTAACAAATGAAAGTTCCTTTAGCAGTTCGGGACAATCGATGGCGCCTGTAGTTATTTTCAGAAGGAAAATAATATCCGCTATTTCCCGACGCTTATACAACGGGACCAGGTGGTGTGCCTTACAAATTGTCAAATAAATGCTTGAATTGTAAACACACCTTATTTTAAACACAAATATTTAACAATCTTCATCTGAACAGTCAATATAAATTTTATAACAAGGATTCCCAATCTGAGACGCATATTCGAGTTTACTACGAACCAGTGAACAAAACAGAATCTTTAATGTTTTAGCCTGAGTGAAATAAACAGAACTACGCATTATGAAACCCAGCATTTTTAAGGCACCTCCTACAATGGCATCAATATGGGTGTCAAATAAAAGTTTGGAATCATGAGTTACTCCCAAGTCTCTCATAGATTTGACTTTGTTCAAAGATTCCCCTTTAAGCTTGTAAGCAGTGGGAATTAACTTACGTTTCTGAGAGAATGAGTAAGAAAATTATCTGACAATACTCAGCAAGACGCGCGAGATCAGACTGAATCAATACGGAGTCGTGGCTCGATTTTACTTTCCCAAATATCTTCATGTCATCAGCAAAACAAAGAAGTTTAGAGTAAATAAAGAATTCGCTGATGTCATTTATAAAATTTTTGAAAAGCAATAAGCCAAGCAAAGAACCCTGACGTACGCCGCTTGGAGTTACCCACCCCGAGATGTACCTAATTGTTATATGGGAGTGATTATTTTTGTTTCCAGCAAGACAGTGCCCCATCTCACAAAGCCAAACGTACTCAAGACTGGTGTCGAATGAATTTGACAGACTTTATACCTTGGCAAGAATGGCCTTCATCTTTACCAGGCTTGAATCCGTTGGATTTTTCAATATGGGGATTTATGCTGAGTAAGATTGGGAGCACACACGGTATGAATTTAAATTCCTTCAAGCATCGGTTGGTGAAGATATGGAACGATATTCCAGATGAGGTAGTGCGTGCCGCTTGTAATTCCTTCTGTGGGAGAATGCGAAGGGTAATTAAATCAAATGGAGAGAGATTTGACTTATGAATTAATTTTGTAATTTATATTACATTTTTAATATATTTATAAAAAATATTTGTAATCTGTCGAGTTGTTTTCATTTTATGGGTATTTTCAAGTAGGACACTTAATGTGCCCAACCCTGTATACTTAAGAAACAAGTATCATTCGAAAAGATAAACAATAAGAAGAAGTAACTTTGAGACGTTTCTGGTCTTTGAAGGAGATTCTGAAAGGAAACTTCAGCCTGCAAATGAAAAAAGTGGTTTTGGGTACCTGTCTTCTTCCATGCTTATTATACGGCTGCCAAACATGGGTGTTCACGAAGAAAGTGCAACTAAAAATCAGAACAACACAAAGAGCAATGGAAAGAAATCTCTTAAAAGTCGGGAAAAAAATACGAAGTGAGAAGATCAGACGAAGGACACGAGTGACTGACGCTCTCACGCAGGCTCTAGCTCTGAAATGGCGCTAGGCTGGGCATTTATCACGTTGATTACCTTACTTAAGTGGTAAGAAAAGATTGGATGAGTCTTGGAAAAAACAGAGTATTATGGACGGAGTCCTTCACCCAAAAAGGGGTTCATATACAGGGTGATTTCTGGGTCGTGATCCAAAACCACTTTTTCTGACTCTGTAAATTATCCACATTATCATGGGGTAGTATTTGATTAAAAGATGATTCGTTTTTTTTTCTTATTTTTCAAGTAACATTAAACTTATACTAAGTAATCACGGTCACCCTATGACTTTTGACATACGCTGTATGGAAAGCGACAAGACGTCACATTGAGTAGGGTGACCAAATTGTATTCTAAAATTTTCTTTTTCTATTTGTCATCTGAAAAATAATCAACATTATTGGTGATAAACAATAAATTAACAACACCATTAGGCTCATCTTTGAATTCTGTATGATGTCTTGCTCTCTTGCTCCACGACCCCGAAATCACCCTGTATAAGATAGATTTAATTATAAATAATAATGTAAAAGATATGAATAAATGGCTTTATTTTATTATATTATATTTAAAATGTATATCACAAACAAAACAACTGGTTATTCAAACACGTCACCACAAAACACAACAGGTAACTTTCTTATGTTTTTACCATAGCGGCGGAGAAATGTAGTAAATATAAACCACACGCCTTTAGAGATGCAAAGTTATGTCAGACCCGATTCACACAAACATGTCTTAGACACACGACTAACTATATAACTGACATAACAAATTCCAAGGCAAGGTGGTGTTACCATATTTGTTACCTCACACACATGGTTTTATTAGGGTTCCCTATTACCATCAAAGACTCCGCTGTCCGTCCGTCCTGTCTGTCCGTCTCTTACCAGCACGGCTAGCACAACTTGGCGCGCGAGCTATCTCACGCGCGACATAGACAATCCGTCTCTTTCTGTGTGTACCAATAAGAAAGAGGCGGATAGTCTATCTCGCGCGTGAGATAGCTCGCGCGCCAAGTTATGCTAGCCGTCCAGGCTGTATTTCATGAATCGTGATAGCTATTGACAGTTGAAATTTTGACAGATGATGTATTACTGTTACCGCTATAACGACAAATACTCAGAAACTAAAAAAAAAAATGTTTGAGGGAAAAATATAATACAAAAACTTTTAAAAAGTTGCTCGTTGACTTCATCAGGCACTGGGTCTCAAAATGTATGGGGAAACTTAATTCCGACTCGCACTTGACCAAAATTCTTCTTGATATTATTTAACGTTAATATTAGTGTAGAAAAATTTACAAAATGTTATTAATTAATTTAAATTAAAAAAGAAGGAGAAAGAAGGCTATAAAAGTATAGATTATAATAAAGTGTCTAATGTTGTATATTTAATAGTACGGAACCCTTCGTGCGTGAGTCTGACTCGCACTTGGCCGGTTTTTAATTTACCTGCCTACTCTACAGGAAGTTGAGTTTACATGGTTCCACTCAATTAGGCAAAGTAAGTTGGATATTTGGTTGTGAAGAAAGGTAGGTACAGTAATAACCCGCATCTAATTTCGACTGTTTCTCGAGGGCTTTGAAACTTTTTCAACAAAGTCCCGCGCTGCTCTTCTGTATGAATTAAATATAATGAGCGATGTGTTTTCCCTGTCATAATTTACCAAGAAATGGTTATGCGTATCGTAAAGTAAGTAATATTGAGAACTGCAGAGTAGTTAAACAATGTTATTGGGCGTGCGTAAAATAGATCAAAATCTCATTTACCTATAGTAAAAATAACAGACTTACCCATCCACTGTACGTTCGAAAAGTTACGTAATTGCGTGTTTGTTCACGTTCCTCTTCATGTTTTTTTATTTTTGTCGGCGATAATTCTTTACCATCATGTCCGGTTACTTGGACCCGGGTATGTCCTAAAACTACGACCAAGACCACCGTGGGATGGGCAGCAGCATCCCTGGAGTGCGATGGAGATACTGCGATCGCCAACCCGCAAGCCAAGCGTGGCGATTATGGCATTTACCTCCCATGAAATTGGGGGGAGGCCTATGTCCAGCAGTGGATGTCCTTGGGCTGATATGGTCGTGGATGCCCGGTAACGATAGTTCTTTTTTTGTTAGAAATATTTTCATACAAATTTGGTGCGATAATGAAATGAGAATACATTTACAGATTCCATTAGGGCAAATGTCAAGTCGTTACATTTTTTGACGTAATTTAACCGGCACAAAATCTTTGTGATCTTTATAAAATCGAGATTAATATTCGTAATTATTGCAAAGTGGTCAGTTTTTACAAGTTTTTTTATTTTATTTTTATTTATTCATTTGCACGAGGCAACAAGTCTCACATTTACATATTATGATATATGTACATACATCATTACATATCATGTATAAATAAGTTCACCTGCTCACATACCCGGTGTCTATAAGTGTGCGTTAAACTTAATTCACATTAATATTACATTTAAGTAAATCAAAAGCAAAGACAAGCATTATTCAAATACAAATTCTCATTTATGTCGAAATCTCTGTAACTTCTTAAATTTAAATACACTGATTAGTGATTACCATTGGCTAATATTCTACCATTCATTACATGTTGCAGGTATTTTTTTTGCTTGTAAATGAAATCGATGCTCTGAATAAATCCTCGAATGTACTCGTAAACGGCAGTTTTTTTTACTGAACTCGAATCAGGTCGCATTTCCTAAATTAGAAGTCTTGTATGTCCCTCGCACACAGTAAACACTACGAGTACACAGACTGTAGTGTATTGTGTTTCGCCTCAGCAGCTCTAGAAAAGAAAATTCCATTTTTTTGCAGTGCATTAAACAATTTTTGAAGCCGTGTCAGGGCCACGACTGGGTTTTATACTAGGCAGGAGTGTTAGTATGAAATAATCGAAATTTTTTCGTGCTTAGAAAAAGGGGCTAGTCCCATTCTGATACAAGTCTAAAAGAAGGTAACGGGTGTTTAATTGTGTTTTTACTTCTCATGCTCCAAAAGTTCTTCTTTACACTCTGCATAGGCGACATAAAATCGCATTTTATGCTCTAGAGCATAAAGCAATATCAGCCCTCGGCGCGCCGGCGTGCGTGCAGACGTGCGGGCCGGTGCGGCGCCGCCGCCCGCGGTGTCTGAGCACAGAAGTATTAATTTGATAATAGTACATTACGACAAGTGCAGAGAACAGGAAATTCGCAACGAGTGGTGATAAATTGAAACACGACCGAAGGGAGTGTTTAAATCGACACGAGTTGCGAATTACCTGTTCGCACGTGTATCGTACAACGTTTTACAGTACATATGCCTCTTAAAGTTTCGACATATGCACGTAATCTGCTGATTACCGCACTCGTGCGGTAAAGTAGCACCATATGTACTTTAAAAGCTCTGCACTTGTATCGTAATATGAGTTATATTAATTATTTGTTTAATTTTCTCGCTATATAAATTGTCTCGGATATAGTGGCTTGTTTTATGCACTTGTTGTACAATCTACTATTAAACCACATAGATAAATACAATAAATGCCTATCAGTGGGTATATTGACTGATGATGAAGCCAATCTACAGCAACGTCAAGCATAACAGTATGAGCAAAACTTGTTTAAATCTCAGTGAATCTTTTATTTCTAGTACCATTTTACTAGACAATTACGCCATCATTGTCGCGAGCTAGGCTATCAACTCTGTCCGCTGGAAGAGCTATAATATAAGTATACTGCGTAATTTTACACTTAGTAAGTAGGTACTTTCTGTAACTACATTCATAAAGCTTGAAACGCAAAGAGCGTGCGCGGCGCGGGGCGGAGCAGAGGTGGTACTGAATTTTAGAGATTTCCGTAACTGTGGACTGTCGATAGTGTCGATTAATGCTTCATATCTCAAACAATCCAGACGCCACGACGGACTGTTTAGCCTAGTTGGTAGTGACACTGCCTCCGAACCTAGAGGTCCCGGTTCGAATCCCGGCCAGGACATTATTTGTGCATTTGGCACGGATATTTGTCCTGGGTCTTTTAAAGATAGTTTAATGTTAGCAAATAAGGAATTTACAATATATTTATGAACTAACTTAAACTAAAAATAAATAGAATGAAATACAAAAAAAAACTAAAAAGACCTAACCTTATAAAAAGAACACCCCGTCGAGCAGGTCTCCTCTCCTCCTGGGTCTTGGATGTTTTCTATGTATTTAAGTATATATTTATCTATATAAGTGTGTATATAGTCGTCTTACAGAAGGTTATGTGCGAAGTAGGTGGTGGGAGTAAGCCAGGCGATCGTAGCGCACACCATGGCAGAAATGTGTACTTACCGGGGACCACTGTCAAATTTACTTTCACGTTTTCTATTGGTTTCTTAACGGTTTCCTACAATTCGTTTCGTTTGTATGTATTTATTTATTCTCTTATTTATTTCAGTAAAATTATCTAATACGGGGTCTTTCTCGTTTACTAAAGTAAATAAAATATTCATGTGTCATTATTTGACATCTCTAAGTCTTGACATTGTCTCGGGACCTTTGACGTTTGACGTTTCAAACGTGCATATAGCCAATAGTACAAGCTTTGCTTAGTCTGGGACTAGGTCGCTTTGGGTAAGATTGTCCCCCAACATTTACTAAAAAAAAAAAAAAACCGCCTCCGCTCCGCTATACCACGCGGTTTGTTTGGTGCGACGACGTCCCCGGACCGCGTTCGTTATACCGGAAAACCGTCTCCGCCACGCATCGACGCTGCGCCGCGCTCTGTGCAATTCAAGCTTTAAAGACACACGACAGTGTACGGAAGGCGCTCAGAATCGCTAACACAAAATTGGCTGCATACACTAGATCCGATGTAATAGATACCGCTTGAAAAATTTAGTTTGGTTATAACACTTATAAGTCTTATAACGCTTAGAGCCAAGCGACATTCCTCTTTACGTTTACTCTATAAGGTTGCCTTCTTCTGTTCTGTTCTGTTCTACTTCCTGACTTGGCGGGACGGGAGTAGAAGGACGCAGAAGTAGGGCAATATGTGTATTCGTATCAGTTGTCACTGACAGCTGACAGTTTTCTCATATCGGACCGCCTCCAAAACAAAGAATCAGGAAGGAGCTTTTCTTATGAACAATATAATGTTTTGCGCAAAAAGTCAATCAACTTTATGTTAGCAGTTGACTGCGGTACGGTTGAGTCATTAGCTTCGGGCAGAATTTTCAATAAGCTTCCGGGCAAAGTTTGGTGCGCATGCCGTGGGCAATAGCGTGTTGCGTCAGTTTTCATTTTTAACCGACTTCAAAATTTCAAAAGAGGAGGTTACTCGTATCAATTCGATTGTATGTTTTTTTTACTACATATTTTAATGTTTGTTACTCCATAACTCCGTCATTTAGTAACCGATTTGAAAATTTTTTTTTTGATTGTATGTATATATATCCAAGTTGGTCCCGTTTTTGTCAAAAGGCAGTTCTGATGATGGGATCCATGAGGAATTGAGGGAACTCCTCAAATCTTTAAGGCAAACATATAGTGATTTTTGTGTTTTTATCAAGAAGTCAAGCATTTGCATCCAAAAATGTGACATTGGATGAAGTGGAACTGCTGATGATGATCAGAACAGAACTCTTCAACGACGAAAAGTTCACGTTTGGCGATTTGTCCTCCTAGCTGTGTTTGTTAAGCAAGTTCTATTTTCACGATTAATTTTTGTCATGCTCGAGTTCTGATGATGGGATCCATGAGGAGTTGAGGGAACTCCTCAAATCTTAAAGGCAAACATATAGTGATTTTTGTATTTTTATCAACAAATCGAGCATTATCATACAAAAATGTGACATTTGATGAAGTGGAACTGCTGATGATGATCAGAACAGAACTCTTCAACGACGAAAAGTTCACGTTTGGCGATTTGCCCTTCTAGCGGTGTTTGTTAAGCAAGTTCTATTTTCACGGTTGATTTTTGTCATGCTCGAGTTCTGATGATGGGATCCATTAGGAATCGAGGAAACTCCTCAAATGTGAAAGGCACACAAATAGTGATTTTAGTATTTTCATGAACTAATCAAGCATTTTCATTCATAAAAGTGACATTTGATGAAGTGGAACTGCTGATGATGATCAGAACGGAACTCTTCAACGACGCGTAGTTCACGTTTGGCGATTTGTTCTCTTCGTTTTGTTTGTCAAGCAAGCAAGGTTTTTTCCATGATTTCATGAGGAATTGAGGGTACCTTAGTCTTCTACCATTATAAACATACTTATAGCCATTTTTGTATTTTATTGTATAGAATCTAAGAGTGCACCATCTAAGATTAATAATCTTTCACCGGACTCCCCCATTGAAGTCGGTTTTTTTTTTCTTAAAAATTATGACCACCCCAACTTATAACTGCGAACATCCTAATTGTATTAAGTATGCTGCAGTGTCTGAATGTAATGTAGACTAAAGTTTAAAACCGATCTAACCGTGACTTTGAAACTGCCCGCTCAGAGGCTACTTGATCGATCCGAAGTATACTTTGAGTTTGTAACTTCTACATTTAATTTGTTAGCGTTAGGTGCTTGACGTTAATTTGGGTGAAATGTATCAGATCGTGGATTTTAGTGCTGGGCTTGTGAGTGGTCACGAAACGAAAACGTGAATTTGTGGTTCGATTACGTTGGAAAAACATGAGAAATCAATTACGACTGAGGGTACTTACTCTAACGCTCATAATTATTTAGGCATCCATACCTTTTTCCATACCTCTGTATACAAAAATTACTTTCAGAAATACACTGCACAGTCAGAGTCCCTTGACAGTTTTACGTGCATTTTGCATTTTTTATTGAGCCTTAAATCGGTGCCAGATGACCTAAATAACTACTAATTTTATTGCTGGTTCATACAAACACACTACACTATTCTATGAATCAGCAATTAGTAGTTATTTAAGTCATTGCAAAAAGAAAACCACCATTTTAAAAGGGGGGTCTCTGATTTAAGGCTCAATAAGTCAGCTAAATAAAAGATGCAAAATGTACGCAAAACTGTCAAGGGACTCTGACTTGGCAGTGTATTTCTGAAAGTCATTTTTGTTTACAGATAGATGAATGGAAAAAGGTATGGGTGCCTAAATAATTATGAGCGGTAGTGTGTGTCACCTGGTCTATCTATATATTGATTTATGTCATATGCTAGGAAATAAAAGACAAATAATTGAAAATTCGTCCTCTTGAGTCCTTGTATCTTGAACTTCCTGCTACTTGTTCTTTTTGCCTTGATTCCGTCTTGTTTGTTTCTAATGTTTTATTACTTATCTACATACCTATCGTAGACATTACTTACAATTATGAGTAGTAAGGCTATATTGTAGTTCCATTTTGCAGTTTCACTCCATACTTTAAGTTATTGTTGTTGAACTACCTGTAGGCCTAAACTTTGAATCCTCATGACATCTCAAGTCAATTTGTCGTTGACAGAGCTGCTTACCGACCCTTTCCTATTATCCGTGTATTTAGGGCAGTAGAGGCTTCTCGGGGGAAATCTCAACACCTTACTTATAAAACGTCAACACTCTATAAGGTACGTTTAAAAGCTGACGTACTAACCTTAGTGTTTGACCAATAAAAATTGAGTTCCTAATCGACAACTAAGAGGTTTTTATTAAATGAAATGAAAATAACTTATTCCAGATCAAGTCCATATCGCTAATCTTTATACGAGTATATAAATGCGTATGTCCTGACTGACTCATTCACTCACTCATCAACGCACAGCCCAAACTACTGGGGCTAGAGAGTTGAAATTTTTACTGTAGTTCAGGTTAATGGGGTAGACAACCAATAAGAAAGGGTTTTCAGAAATTCAACTCCAAAGGGGGTGAAATGGGGGTTAAAAGTTTGTATGTGGATGGAGTAAAATTTTAGGTGAGAGACTTGAAACTTTGTGTATAAACTCCTTATTACAATACAAGAAAAGTAATTTCAGCGTTTTGGAAAAATTCACCCCTAAGCGGGTTAAATAGGGGTGCAAAGTTTGTATGGGGATGGAGTAAAATTTTAGATGAGAGACTTGAAACTTTGTGTGTAGACTCCGTATTACAATACAAGTAAAGTTATTTTAGCATTTTGGAAAAATCCGCCCCTAAACGGGTTAAATAAGGGTGCAAAATTTGTATGGGGATGGAGTAAAATTTTAATTGAGAGACTTGAAACTTTGTGTATAGACTCCGTATTACAATACAAGAAAAGTAATTTTAGGGTTTTGGAAAACCCACCCCTAAGCGGGTTAAGTAGGGGCGCAAATTCCTGACTGGCTGACTTATTCAATGCCCAGCCGTAGATGCCAGCCGTATGACCTGCAAAGCTGAATTTTTCACAGTAGGCTGTTTATATGACGTAAGTAATCACTAAGAAGGGCTTTTTAATTTCCGGAATTCGGAAAAGTAGAGATAACTTATACCAACTTTATGAAAGGAGATCTTGCACCACTGACGAATGTTTCCATCAGTATGTTAGGGATTATTCCAAATTGTTGTGCTTTTGCTTTTGTGCACACTGGCACAAAAGCAAAAGCAATGCACTTGAATAATAAAATTAAGTCCTCAGATAATAAAGCCAAGACAGTCTGGAAAATAATAAACACAGAGACTGGGAAGAGAAATAATAGAGAGTTCACAATTTCTTTGAAAGTAAAGGATAATTTAATAACGGATGCAGTAAAAGTAGCTGATGAATTTAATAATTTCTTTTCTAAAATTCCTAAAGTCACTACTCAAAGTTTAGCATCATCTACCACAAAAGCTGAATCGCTTCTGAATGACAACGTAAAATTTGAATCACTAACTAATTTCAAATTTCATCATGTTTCTCCTCTAGATGTACTGAAGTCCTTTGAAATGTTAAAAATAAAGAGCACTGAGGACTTATGGGGCGTGTCAGTCAAGGTACTGGAATCTATTCTGGAGGTCGTTGCACCAACTGTAGCTCTCATTTTTAATAACTGTATAGACTATGGCATTTTTCCAGACTTAATGAAATGTAGTAAAGTAGTTCCAATTTTCAAATCAGGTCATAGAGATAATCCTTCTGATTATCGTCCAGTTTCTATCCTACCTGCGTTTAGCAAAATATTCGAAAAAATAATGCTTACGCAATTGGTTTCTCACTTTAATTCTCACAATATTTTGCACGCACAGCAGTTCGGCTTCACGAAGGGTAGGTCAACTACTGATGCAGGTGCAAGTTTATTAAAATTTATTTTGCAGTCTTGGGAAGAGTCGCACGACGACATCGGAGTGTTCTGTGACCTTTCCAAGGCTTTTGATTGTGTAGATCATGGTACTTTAATTTGTAAACTTAAGTTTTATGGCATCAGAGGGCACGCATTAGATCTCATGAAGTCATACTTAACACAGAGAAATCAAAAGGTAGCGATAAATAAAGCCATTTCGTCAGAGACAGTGGTAGAGATGGGAGTACCTCAGGGGTCTATTCTCGGTCCGTTCCTGTTCCTTGTTTATGTAAATGATCTGCCATATATGGTAAGCCGAAGATCAGGCATTGTAATGTTCGCAGACGACACCTCATTACTGTTCAAGGTAAATAGGAGAGATACTGAACTCATTGAACCAAATAATACCCTCTCCATGATATCTGACTGGTTTGCTGCCAATAACTTAGTATTGAACCCGAAAAAAACGAAATGTATTAAATTCTCTCTTGCGAACTCATCAAACAGAAACTTATATACAAATATTAGACTTAATGGTCAAACATTAGAATTTGTTACTTCTACTGTATTCTTAGGTATTACATTGGACTCAAAATTGCAGTGGGGTTCCCAAATAACAGCGATAGGAAGTAGGTTGAGCTCTGCTGCATTTGCAGTCAGGAGAATAAGGCAGCTTACCAATGTGGCAACGGCACGGTTAGTTTACTTTGCTTATTTTAATAGTATAATTACTTATGGTCTTATCTTATGGGGATCAGCTGCAGATATTGAAACTGTTTTTATTTTGCAAAAAAGGGCTATCCGAGCAATTTATAACTTGGGGTCACTTGACTCATTAAGAGAATTTTTCAAAGAAATAGATATTCTAACCCTGCCGTCCCTATATATATTTGAAATAATAATGTATGTTAGGAAGAATTTGGGCAATTTTCCAACGAACGCTGATAAACCAATAGCCACGAGAAATACTGGGAAACTGAAAATAACCTTCTATAGACTAGTAAAGGCGAAAAAGTCGTTCTTGGGAAATGGTATCAAATTCTACAATAAAATTCCTAAACACATTACTGAACTTAGCAATTCTAAATTCAAATCTGTAGTAAAACAAACACTTATTTCAAGAGCATATTATAAGATAAACGATTACATCATGGATAGGGATGTTTGGCAGTGATAGCGTCCTGCACGGGTAATCTATCGCGAAAATATGTTTTCTACTGTAGCATTGTTATTTCAGTTATTTTGTAGTAGCTGACACTGTAATTTATATTTAACTATACAATGTATATTGTTTTGAAAAGATGACACCTCGCCGAGTTTCTTACGCCGGTTCTTCTCGTGGCAGAGGTATATTTTTCCGAACCGGTGGTAGTTTATTGACGTTCATAGGTGCATGTAATATGCCTGATTTGAAGAATAAACTACTTTTACTTTTTTTTAACTTTTTTTACTTTAGAAATTTAGCTCCTGAGGGGGTAAATTTGGGGTTCAAATTTTGTATGTAGATCATGTAGTTTTTAAAGTAAAAGTGTAAGATTATGAAAAAAGACGCTTTCTAAAGACATGGAAAGTGCTTTCGCAGTATTTCGAAATTCACCGCCTAAATGCGTAAAATTTGGGTTGAAATTTTGCATGGAAAACGTAATTCTTTGAATAAGAAGTCTAATATTCATTATACACATTCCTCATGAAGAATCTAGAAAACTAATTTCAGCATTTTTGGAAATTCAACCTATAAGGGGCCCTTATAGGTTGAATTTGCAAAAATGCTGGAATTAGTTTTCTAGCTTCTTCATGAGGAATGTGTATAATGAATATTAGACTTCTTATTCAAAGGCCCTTAAAGCCCTTAAGGCCCTTAAGGGGCCCTTATAGGTTGAATTTGCAAAAATGCTGAAATTCGTTTTCTAGCTTCTTCATGAGGAATGTGTATAATGAATATTAGACTTATTCCAGGGGATTAAAGAGGATTAAATAGAGCTTGAAATATTCTATGGAGAATGTATTATTTTTAAAATACGTAGGTACAAGGATTCGTACAAGGATTCCGTATCAAAAGATATCAAAAGTAATTTTATGGTATTTTGAAGTTCACCTCCCGAACCGGTTAAATTTGGATTTAAAGGATGATTCACAGTAGGCCGTTCCGTGTCCGTTCCGGCTCGTTTTCTTCTAGAGGAATACGCCGGCCGTTGCGTTTGCTGTCATAGGAAACGGCCTGGCCCGGACACGGAACGGTCTACTGTGAATCATCCCTTATGTAATTCTGTTCAAGGTATCAAATACACCAAGTATGTGAACTATAGGGTGATCAGGTGGCTATGACTCTCGAAAATGAGAATGATGAGATAAAAAAATATGAAAGCGGCCAATCTGTTTGGAGAATCTTGAAGTTTCCCATTCATGAACTGTTTCCTCCTGTCGTACACCTCACTGTTCAACTTGAAAATGGTCAGCGTGTATACTTCACCTCCAACAAACATCTCAGAAAAGATAAAAAGTAAACAATCCACCTTAGACTACGTTACAGGCTTTTTCTTTGAAATGCACCCGAAATCATAACCGCATAAATTGTATAAGGAAGTGCTACAATAAAAAAAAATACTTTAATTTTTTTTACTTCTGCGCGTCCGAGTAATATTAAACAATTGAAATAATTAAATAAATACAAATAAGAAATAAAAATTAAATTTCATTATACATATAATCAAAAATCGGTCCACATCGCGGGTTACCCCGATCCCACGATGATCGGCCTATGATACTCCCTCCAATGCTGGTGTCTCACTCTCTCACCGCCGAGAGCATCATGTTGGAGAAAGCGTAAATTGCCTTCCTGGCAGTGACGGTCCTCGCGCGCCCCGCCGCGCACATCGCGGCAACCGAAACAAGGCGCGCCACTCGTCATTGTATTGCACGCGCATGTCTCGAGCGACAGCACAAAACACTTGTACAGAAACTCAAGAATACCTGAATAAACTACTATGAACTCAAAACCGACAAGGGTGATCGAGCTTTGCTCATAATATTTTGTGTCGTTCCGGATCACTGGAGTTTTCCCGAAGACGAGACCTAGCTAGATCGGTTTTTCGCCCCCGTAAACCTGGGAATGTAAAATTTCATCAAAATCGTTAAAGCCACTATCGAGATCCCCGAAATAAATAAATATACGACCTGTTTAGCCTAGTTGGTAGTGACTCTGCCTCCGAAGCTAGAGGTCCCGGGTTGGAATCCCGGCCAGGGCATTTATTTGTGCATTTTTCACGGATTTTTGTTCTTGGGTCTTGGATGTTTTCTATGTATTTAAGTATGTATTTATCTATATAAGTATGTATATCGTCGTCTATTAAAAAGGGCTATCCGAGCAATTTATAACTTGGGGTCACTTGACTCATTAAGAGAATTTTTCAAAGAAATAGATATTCTAACCCTGCCGTCCCTATATATATTTGAAATAATAATGTATGTTAGGAAGAATTTGGGCAATTTTCCAACGAACGCTGATAAACCAATAGCCACGAGAAATACTGGGAAACTGAAAATAACCTTCTATAGACTAGTAAAGGCGAAAAAGTCGTTCTTGGGAAATGGTATCAAATTCTACAATAAAATTCCTAAACACATTACTGAACTTAGCAATTCTAAATTCAAATCTGTAGTAAAACAAACACTTATTTCAAGAGCATATTATAAGATAAACGATTACATCATGGATAGGGATGTTTGGCAGTGATAGCGTCCTGCACGGGTAATCTATCGCGAAAATATGTTTTCTACTGTAGCATTGTTATTTCAGTTATTTTGTAGTAGCTGACACTGTAATTTATATTTAACTATACAATGTATATTGTTTTGAAAAGATGACACCTCGCCGAGTTTCTTACGCCGGTTCTTCTCGTGGCAGAGGTATATTTTTCCGAACCGGTGGTAGTTTATTGACGTTCATAGGTGCATGTAATATGCCTGATTTGAAGAATAAACTACTTTTACTTTTTTTTAACTTTTTTTACTTTAGAAATTTAGCTCCTGAGGGGGTAAATTTGGGGTTCAAATTTTGTATGTAGATCATGTAGTTTTTAAAGTAAAAGTGTAAGATTATGAAAAAAGACGCTTTCTAAAGACATGGAAAGTGCTTTCGCAGTATTTCGAAATTCACCGCCTAAATGCGTAAAATTTGGGTTGAAATTTTGCATGGAAAACGTAATTCTTTGAATAAGAAGTCTAATATTCATTATACACATTCCTCATGAAGAATCTAGAAAACTAATTTCAGCATTTTTGGAAATTCAACCTATAAGGGGCCCTTATAGGTTGAATTTGCAAAAATGCTGGAATTAGTTTTCTAGCTTCTTCATGAGGAATGTGTATAATGAATATTAGACTTCTTATTCAAAGGCCCTTAAAGCCCTTAAGGCCCTTAAGGGGCCCTTATAGGTTGAATTTGCAAAAATGCTGAAATTCGTTTTCTAGCTTCTTCATGAGGAATGTGTATAATGAATATTAGACTTATTCCAGGGGATTAAAGAGGATTAAATAGAGCTTGAAATATTCTATGGAGAATGTATTATTTTTAAAATACGTAGGTACAAGGATTCGTACAAGGATTCCGTATCAAAAGATATCAAAAGTAATTTTATGGTATTTTGAAGTTCACCTCCCGAACCGGTTAAATTTGGATTTAAAGGATGATTCACAGTAGGCCGTTCCGTGTCCGTTCCGGCTCGTTTTCTTCTAGAGGAATACGCCGGCCGTTGCGTTTGCTGTCATAGGAAACGGCCTGGCCCGGACACGGAACGGTCTACTGTGAATCATCCCTTATGTAATTCTGTTCAAGGTATCAAATACACCAAGTATGTGAACTATAGGGTGATCAGGTGGCTATGACTCTCGAAAATGAGAATGATGAGATAAAAAAATATGAAAGCGGCCAATCTGTTTGGAGAATCTTGAAGTTTCCCATTCATGAACTGTTTCCTCCTGTCGTACACCTCACTGTTCAACTTGAAAATGGTCAGCGTGTATACTTCACCTCCAACAAACATCTCAGAAAAGATAAAAAGTAAACAATCCACCTTAGACTACGTTACAGGCTTTTTCTTTGAAATGCACCCGAAATCATAACCGCATAAATTGTATAAGGAAGTGCTACAATAAAAAAAAATACTTTAATTTTTTTTACTTCTGCGCGTCCGAGTAATATTAAACAATTGAAATAATTAAATAAATACAAATAAGAAATAAAAATTAAATTTCATTATACATATAATCAAAAATCGGTCCACATCGCGGGTTACCCCGATCCCACGATGATCGGCCTATGATACTCCCTCCAATGCTGGTGTCTCACTCTCTCACCGCCGAGAGCATCATGTTGGAGAAAGCGTAAATTGCCTTCCTGGCAGTGACGGTCCTCGCGCGCCCCGCCGCGCACATCGCGGCAACCGAAACAAGGCGCGCCACTCGTCATTGTATTGCACGCGCATGTCTCGAGCGACAGCACAAAACACTTGTACAGAAACTCAAGAATACCTGAATAAACTACTATGAACTCAAAACCGACAAGGGTGATCGAGCTTTGCTCATAATATTTTGTGTCGTTCCGGATCACTGGAGTTTTCCCGAAGACGAGACCTAGCTAGATCGGTTTTTCGCCCCCGTAAACCTGGGAATGTAAAATTTCATCAAAATCGTTAAAGCCACTATCGAGATCCCCGAAATAAATAAATATACGACCTGTTTAGACTAGTTGGTAGTGACTCTGCCTCCGAAGCTAGAGGTCCCGGGTTGGAATCCCGGCCAGGGCATTTATTTGTGCATTTTTCACGGATTTTTGTTCTTGGGTCTTGGATGTTTTCTATGTATTTAAGTATGTATTTATCTATATAAGTATGTATATCGTCGTCTAGTACCCATAGTACAAGCTTTGCTTAGTTTGAGACTAGGTCGATTTGTGTAAGATTGTCCCCCAATATTAATATTATTAATACAAAACCTTTATAGGTTTAGGTACACCAAATTGAGTAAAAGAGGAAACTACTCACAATGCAAATGCGGGAGATGCCTATTCTCAAGGCTAGACGAAATCAGATTGTTTTAAACATAACGCACGCTATGTTATGAAACGTTAATAATTTTATGCAAATCAGCCCGGCTAGTATGATAGCTTATACCGTCACGTTTTATGTGACGTTTCAGTACATTTTGGCCATATAACGTGACGGTATAAGCTATCATACTAGCCGGGCAGGAAGTTACTAGGGTCAAAGATTAGTATAGACGTGTGGCGGTGCTCAGAGATATTACAATAAAGAAGCCACAAGTAAGTTAAATATGACCCTTCGTAGCCGTAGTGGATGTCCCTCGGCTGATGATATGATGATGATGATGAACAAAATGTCCGTAGGTAATCTACACTAAGCATTTTGTAATAATGTATGATTGCATAATTAACATGATACTGAAATAGAAATCCATGGGACAAAGGTACAACGTCGATCAAAATATGTGTACACGGCTTTATTGCTAAAGGAATAAAGGATTGTTAATAAACGTACATTATATTTATCGACTCGATTGTACTGCATTTTCCCCACACGATCACGTAGTATGCAAATATTATTATTTGATTACAAAATGCACCATATTTAAAAAGACACAACACAAAGAAAAACTATGTTGTGTCGTCGAGATATATAAAAGAGATTTTCAGAGCATGGCTTTAATTTACGTGCATCAGAATATCATTTTACTCCGTATATTTAACTGTAAAATTATGAAGCACTGACCGATTATAATTAATGCAATTTGCACGAGAGTTCACGGGTGGCATATTAACATATAATTAATACAAGTGTTGCAGCGTGTCATATTAAATTCTAATAAACGTAGTTTCCAACGGAATTAATAATATGTTACATTTTTAAGGTAACCCCATTTCACCAGTAATTTTCTTTTTTTTAAGGCTCGGAAATATTATCTTTTCTGCGACTGAGTTTTTTGTCATCCTGATAAGAAAAGAAATGTTCCGCCATTGTGCCTGGTGGGATAGAGTATAAAATTCCATTATATGTACGTTTTTGTAGTTTGTTGGCTATGCCAAGTCAGGGCAAGCGCCATGTAGAGTTCCGTTACTGTTCATCCGTGAGACCAGAAATAAAGCATTTAATACTATGCGGACTTCAAATTTCTATTTACTATGTGTTTGAAACCGCTATCAATATTATCTGACTAATGGAAATTGTACGATAGTTTGCTTTTTAAACATTAAAAAGCAAACTATTCAGCACATTTATTGAGTTCGTCTCAGACGCGTTAACTAGAATTTACGGAGGCGCGATCAATCGATGAACTTATTGATGGTTCATTGTGATTGTTTTTGATTTAAATAATACTTGAAAGAAATGCTTTCAAGGCACTTGATCGATGGTTTTTAGTTAGCGTGACCGATTGGGGCGAAATGAACGATTAACTACAAACTGCAAAGGTTCGATGAAGGCATAGGAAGTGTAATTTGACTACCAAAATTTCCAAGGTATTGCTAGTCCTTCATCTACATAAGATTAACTGTGTCATTATTTAATACAATAAGGTCTGCTAAATGCAACATCAATGTGTGTGTCTTCAATCTATCTCAGATCAGTAAATGCAAAGTTGAATGCGCTATGCCGAGGTTTTTCCGCCGGTATGGGGTTCTTCAAGAAAGGAGTGTATAAATTCTTAAAGGGTCGGCAACGCGCATGTGACACCCCTAGGAGTTGCAGGCGTCCATAGGCTGCGGTGACCGCTTACCATCTGGCGGGCCGTAAGCTTGTTTGCCACCGCCGTGGTATAAAAAAATGCAAAGTTATGCAATTGAAATATTATTTCATTTCATTCCTATCGATATGGGATGGAAATTGATAGTTCGATTGACAGCTGAAACCACCACACGCACCACAAAAATTTATTTGGAACACACGAAAAATTGTGTGTGATGGAAATAATTAAAAATATATGCAAATTTATTTTTCATTTTGGAGTTATTGTTCTGTGGTCAGCGTGGATTGCAGGCAGCATAATTGCTTTGGAGAACAATTGACTATCGTTCCACGTGCCCTTGAACAACCAGCGAACGGTTTGTTTTTAAATAGAGCGCTGGCTTTCATTTTTGTTGGGATTGCGCTCGGATTGCGGATTCTGGACATTGTACGAGTTGAATCACGTTCAGGTATATATGTATGTTTTATCATAAACCATTCCTTCCATTTCAGCTAACATATTATTTAGTGCGCTAAAAAATTGTTTAAGGCTTGGCTTCGTCAAACAGCGTACGCGACGCATGCGGGACGAGCGATGCGATCCTTGATAAAATATGCGATCAAAAAGATCCTATCTTGTTTATTATCATTAATGAAAAATTGATACTAAATCCCTTTTTATATTGGCACGTTTAGTCTACTAATACAAATAAAATTGTTTATTCGCTAAGCCGGTTCATTCAAAAACTCTTGTCTAGCCTGTGTGAAAAATTCCAGTTTATATGACGTTTGAAAAACGGCTGAAAGTCTTTTTATTATAGCACGTCTGTTCCTCTCGTCGCTTCGGCTAAATGCGGCTCCAGCACACCTCCGGGGTGTCGATATACACGATCGCGCTAGGAACGAAAGAGCACGCGCTATGCTGAAAGCGCGTGAGGGCGGGATGCCATTATTCTCCGTCAAATATCGGATTTTTTAGACAGAAAACCTTCTGTATGTTGGCACTATTATTTGTTCTGGGATAATAGCATAAAAATATTAATGTATAGTATGTATATTGATCACTAAATTACCATCGCTACTTATAGCTTCAAAGTATTCTGCATAACATCAAACTTTTTAAAGTAGCGATATGGAATATTCAACTTATTTTCGCCCTCAAAAATTAATGCCCATTGAAAAATTTGCGCGTTTGATTATAGGTATTAAACTTATTTGTCCTCAATTACTCGCTATATCTTCTCATATAGCATAAGATGAAAACAGAAGAACTTTTCGGACGAGCGTTGGGACAAACCAAGAGGCATCGGTCGTCGTTTAGGTCGTATCATACAGAGAGTGAAATAAATTATGATTATTGAAGATTCATTAAGTAAAATGTATCGTTAGTAATTTACCTACATAGAATGAATGTCTATTCGTCATTAACATCACACTTTTGAAAGGAGCAATTATAAGAGTAATGATTAATTATATAAGTAACATGATTATTGCGGGTACAGTCACCAGCACCAATATCTGATACAATAAAGTGCGCATAAATATCTGACACGACTCTATTTCTAGGGCCGTTAGGACGTGTCAGATATTTTTGCCGCCTTTTGTTTGGCAGATATTAATGCTGGTGACTACATCTGCTTAACTGGGATACATTTATTTAACTAAACAATAATGGGTTCAGAGTTTGATTACTTCCGGTGGCGCCATTGTCGCTACTTACGCGCCAATACGATGGTTGGTGGCGTGATCGGAGCGGTGGCGGTGGGGCATTCGATTCATGGCTGCAGTCGAGAGTGGTTCAGTCTTTGCAAATAATTATACGAATTAGAACAAGGTGTGATTATGCGTCAGCAGAAAATAAGCCTATTATGTATAATATAATATCGACGGATGAAATCGTATTGAGGAACTACCGATTTTCATCTTTATCCCGTATAGCCCAATAGAATCCAATACTTTTTTATTTACTTATGTTACGTAAATCGACCTACACGCCGCAATGAACTACTTATACATAGTTGATAGATCCTGCCAATCGTCTGTTTAATAGGAACACGAGTGACCCTTGACTCATGCGTTCGGAGCGGCACAGAGCACCAATTTCAGCACTAATTGAGTTTTGTGCTAGCCACCGCTTTTTAACCCAAATTTTATACGATCAATTCCAGGAGTTTCGAATAGGGAAATTAGTCCCTTCGGGCCTTGGGAAATTTTGTTTTTAACTTTTTAACTAGACTTTAAAAGCGGAGTTTGAGACCGGATACTTTTTGTTTCTTATTGCTTTTTAAGGCAAAGGAAGGAAACGATAATGAAGCTCCACGTGCAGCCAAGTTGAAAATACTGATTGCAGTTAGTACACAGCCTGATAATTTCACACGGGTATACATACATATAGGTACATATATCCACGCCCTTTGGTATATTTTACTGGGGTAGGCAGAGGCCAAAGAACGACAAAATACCACTATTCTATGAAATAAGTTTCTTTATCACGAGCGTATGTATAGCTATTTAATTGTTTTATAATAAACACCAGTCATATTAAAAAACTACTTAGTAAAATATTTAAATAAGAGTTTTTCTAAGTATTAGTAGTATTGCCAACTTCTGAAAAGCAAGTATTTAAGTTGTTTCAGAAATAAACCAGTGAAATTAGATAATTCAAATGTTTTCATTGGCGTATTACGTTCTTAAAATAAAGTTAAAGTGTATAAAAAAAAGATAAAATGTACCTAAACAAATATGTCTCGCAAGTCCAAAACTAAATCGTCGCTAAAGTATGTGCCTACCCGTTTGTGAATAAGTTGTCGAATGACGTGTATACATTTTCAACAATACTTGTAAATTTATAGGCTACACACTGTCCTATTACGAGTATCCTTCAAGAATTAAAGCTGACCTGAAAGCGACAGTGATGGCATGAATTTTTAAATCCACATTTTTGACCACGAGCTACGACAAAAGGTTACCTATGTGTGCCGCGCGGAGGAAGTATTCATCTCACGTCCGTTGTTACGCTTCGAGCGACTTCCTGTCCCTCGCAACACTTTCTTTGCTCTATTCTCACCACTACTTACTCCTTTTGACAAAAGACCGAGAATCGTTTGCGCCTCAAATAACTTCGCATGTAATAGTAACAGTCAGGGGATTTTAGCTTTTTAAAATTGCCAGCAGTTTCCGATTACTAACGTTAATTGGACAAAGAAGTTAGTTTACATGACATAAGTAAAAAATATTAGGTTTCTCTGTGGCTTAGAGCCATCAAAGCCAAAAAGAAACCTAATATTATATTTTGCTCTTTATGCAAAAAAGTATATTAAGTCAAAAAATAAGGTACGTACTCGTTGGTACCATCCAAGATATTGAAATATGAACCAATTAGTAAGGAGAGTTACCTAACTGTAAATACTTTCTCTCGGTAATCAAAGCCAAAGTTATGAACAATTTAAGCATACATATTCGAGACGAGACGAGAAGAATCGGTGTAAAAAAAAGCGGTGAGGTAATGTACTCGTAATACCCCGCCAGTAATTTGAATGTATTAAAATAAATTGGGTACTGAAACAAAGGCATTGATGGCTTAAAAACACGTGTGCTAGGAATAGAAACACAGTATTTGAAATATGGACCTAGCGGCTACACCAAAAGGTTCATAATTCAACAGAAACTTTTTGGTGAGTTTTCTTTGCCTTTTTAAACGTGTCCTGTGTTTATCCCCGAGGACGTGAGCAGTTTCGAGTAGCGGAAACTACCGCCCGGCCGAGAATAATAAATGCCTGCCGTGCACGGACTTTCTAAAGTCGGCCAAGGGCGGGCTAAAAACCGAATTAAAGCCAGTCAAGTGCGAGTCCCACTCGTGCATCGACGATTCCGTATAAACTTTATAATAATATACTTTATTCACTGTACATATAAAATCTAAAGGAGACTTATACCCGATAACGACTAACCATACTAACTAGGTACAGCATAAACAACCCAATTTACAACTAACTTTAGATTAGAACATTAGAGTACAAGTATGGAATGAACGGCTTTATTACTATTTATATAATGTATAAATAGTAATAAACCCCGTATTGGCTATGTGCGAAGTAGGTGGTGGGGGTAAGCTAGGCGATCGTAGCGCACACCATGGCAGAAATGTGTACTTACCGGGGACCACTGTCAAATTTACTTTCACGTTTTCTATTGGTTTCTTAACGGTTCCCTACGATTCATTTCGTTTGTATGTATTTATTTATTTTCTTATTTATTTCAGTAAAATTTCCAATACGGGGTCTTTCTCGTTTACTAAAGTAAATAAAATATTCATGTGTCATTATTTGACATCTCTGAGTTTTGATATTGTCTCGGGACCTTTGACGTTTGACTTTTCAGACGTGCACATAGCCAATATTAAACAGGAACAGGTGTAGAACACCCACACGATAGATAGATGAAATCAGCAACGCTACGGGCATCAACATGTAGAGGGCAATACAGCTACTTAGCTCAAAATAGAGGGGTTCCAAAATTGGTCTAACAGGACTAGTGTCCGACCAAAGCTTTGGTTCCGGCCAGTTTTCGCCATAAAAAAACAGTTTCGGATGAAACTGAATCGATACCCAAATGGTAGTTTCAGTTTACGCTGTGTGATGCCATCACATGGTGTGAGTATTTTCATTGTGATGCGAGAAACAGCCACCTATCCACGTTCTGTGTTTGTACAAAGCGGACAGATTCATTGGTCTCTCGTTCACTTTACACATACACATATATACATTCATCGATTGAGATAAGCGCCATCATTTGTCATTTATCTCGCGTGCAAAATGGCAGTGATTTATGAAACGTACGATGGGATTCAGGCACTTTTGTGGCTCGATGCAATGCAGCCATTCGTTTCTACATTATGGGGTGAATCGATAGGTCGGTTAGTGACCACTTCACCAGCTAATTTAGTGGGCCGGTTAGTTGAACTAACAGAATATTTTCTCGTTTTTTTTAATGGATCAGCAGGGCACGTAAAAATGTTACATCTATAACAATAACACAACTGTATAACTACGTTCTTCAGGTGGTTCGCAAATTGACGCTGGTCGCGTATCCGGTCTAGCGGCCCTACTTATCTATTCTAGCTTTTGATGTATGACCGAATCAACCAAATAATGCCATTCCAGGAATACCAAAATAGACAACACACTCTAATGTAAAAAGTGTCCTAAAACACAGCCTAAAACAATTAAAATACCTATAGACTATTAATACAGAATGTTCATTCTATAAACAGGAAAAACTACAGATAAGATTTTCGATTTAAAAATATCGCACTTAAATCGGTACATCCGTTTGGGAGCTAGGATACAACTAACTGACACACATATAAGAAAGTTAAACTTATAGTACCCCACGATCCATCACGGGTTTAAAAAGATGAAGTGAAGCGAAAATTAGTTTTCTAGATATAAAGGACTTACGTTAAAAAAACCTGAATTCGCTTTATTCCCTTTCTGCACACAGGCTTTCAGTCGGTAAAATCTGTTTACTAACTTTATAACTCAACGTATGTATTATCATGTATGCTACAAACGAGGGCTGCCAAAAGTTTCATGAACTAATTTGTACAGACATATTAATGAAAATTTTAAAACTTGCGGAGCAATGGCGAAGTTGGTTCCGCCGCGCCCCTCTGTTTAGAAATTTTCGAACCAAACATACGGCCAAAGTATAATGTAACAAAATTAAAGTCTACTCCAATTACATTTGTAAAACCGATACTAAATATGAGTACGTTTTATACAACCCTTGTATATATGGAGTTGTTAAAAGCGTTTAAATATATATTTTACATTACGAAATATCAGAGGTATTACGTAAAGATTACGAGCGTGTGTAATGTAGATCTGATAGTATGTAATATTAGATCAACATTATACTAAAGGTATGTGTTTGTGTATGTGTATGCTATAAGTGAGGTGTATGTTAATCACTGGACGAGAGGCGGTATTAATCGCGTGAGCCACACGGCGAGCGCAACAAGGGAGCCGAGAGTGTAATGATCAGCCTCACGAGTTTCATACTTCGTTTTTCAAGACAATGGGAGGAAAACCATTCTTTGGCATGAAGATGTTATTAATATGCAGTAATTACTTTTCTATAGTTGTTGATAGCAACATGTTATTACAAGTTGTACCTACTGTACCATTGCCAAAAGTATTTCCAGTAATGTCATTACAAGCTACTCGCACAATTGTTTTCTCAACTAGTTCAACATTTTTGAAGATAATCAAGCACTCATCGACATTTTTTACAAATATTTGTCAATTAATGTCGCGCGATAACTTATTTCGTATCAATGCGTTAATAAGCGCGCGCAAATGTAAGGCGGGGCTTTCGATTCGATATTTTCTCGCATACGGTTTTACCGTATACGAGACGGCCGTTCACACGGTGCGAGGTCCATTCGGTTTTTTCACGTATGCGGTCTTCCCGTATACGTGGCCGCTGTTCATACAGCGTCTATTCGATATGATTTGCCAGCCGCCACACCGCCAGTCGTTGAGTGCATGCCGACATGGATCCTCGTATTCCAATTCTTTATATTGGTATTTAAGAAGGAGGCATCGGCGCCCGAAAAAATACTGGGTCCATCCTTTATTAAAAACGGGTCTGCATCGAGAAAGAAGATTTGAAGTTTTTTTTTTCAACAGCTGAGAAATCAGTGAAATAATGAACGAGTATTCTTCAATTATTTTCGAATGTCAATTGCTTTTTTATTATCAAGATTGGAGCAGACCTTGACACGTACTAACACCAACATGAAAATTTGCGTCGCAATTTTATTTTTATACTCATCTAATGATTTATCGTGGATTTATCCCATATTATGGGTTGACCCTACGATACTACTTCGCCAAAGACGTCACAAACACAACTGCCCGCGCCCGCACACGTCTCGTACACGAGAAACCAGTTTGTCCGTATGAACGAAACAACGTAAACACAAGCGTCACTGAGTATCGCATTCGATAAAATCGTTTCGAGAATCTCGCATTCCCGGTGGCAAGATCCTACGGTATACGGTAAAAAAATTATCTCGAATACGAGATTTTCCCGCATAGATGCCGTGTGAACGATTTTCAAAGATGCCATACAAATTTTGTTGTCACTACGATATTCGATAAAATCTCGTGTACGGTATACGGGAAAAATTGCGCCGTGTGAACCTAGCCTTAGGGTCCCCCGCATGCTCGACTGAACTCGATTCTCCATACAAATGTAGTTTCGTTCTCATTTTAAAACGCCGTGCTGAAATAACGTGAATCTTTGTATACACAATGGGCCATATCTAGGCCCGATGTTAATTTCTGTTGCAATAAATTGTAATAGAAAAAAACACAGCGAATTTTTCAGGTCTCGTATGAAAACCTTTATAGTCATTGTATTTTTCTCCATCATAATTTCAAGCAATAGAAACTAATTTTCAACCTACGAGTAGATATGCCGAATCGAAATTTAAAATGAGAGCGAAACTACGTTTGTATGGAGCACAGAGCTTCCTGCGGAATCTAAAAAACAAATATTTACGAATTAAATACTATTTTTACAAGCTTTAATTTTACTTGCACTGCCTGTTTGTAAGTTTTTTTTTTGTTATTTGGGCGTATGTAAGTTGTCATCAAACTTCAAACGTTTATTCATAACAACATTAAATAGTACAATTTATTTACAGATTATAAAGACCAACAGACAGGTGTCACGAAATAGCTCAGTATGTTGCTGGCTTAAAGCCAGCGCTGGTCTTCCGTAGAGTCCATTTGGTGAACTTAAGGGGGTAACTACTCGTATACTGTGTAGGGGGGAACTAGGGGGTTTGACGACCTGTTTAGCCTAGTTGGTAGTGACTCTGCCTCCGAAGCTAGAGGTTCCGGGTTCGAATCCCGGCCAGGGCATTTATTTGTGCGTTTTTCACGGATATTTGTTCTTGGTTCTTGGATGTTTTCTATGTATTTAAGTATGTATTTATCTATATAAGTATGTATATCGTCGTCTAGTACCCATAGTACAAGCTTTGCTTAGTTTGGGACTAGGTCGATTTGTGTAAGATTGTCCCCCAATATTATTATATTATTATTATTATTATATTATATAAACTGCAAAAATAAAAATCTAAATTTTCAATCCTTTTTGCAGTTACTTGGGGGTATCCGGTTGAGCTAAAACTTGGCATACTCATGTTAATTCGGTGACAATGCAATGTTATGGCACCACTGAGCTGATCTGCTGATGGAAATGGAAGTAACTCGTAAGTTTCTCCCTCTTCCACACTTTGATTCCGTACCGTCACCGTATTTTGAGCACCGGGTGTTGCTGGGAATCTTATTTTCACAGTGAAAAATTGAAAATCATTATGAACGCTGCTCGAGATGAGATCTCTTATTATTGTCATTGTGACCTGGTTACTAAGTGGCCCAAAAATCAAATTGGTTGACGGTACGTACAGTCAGCTGCAGAGAAATCTGATCCCCCCCCCCCTCCCCCCTCCGCGTATCAGCCTCTATGCAGGGAGGTCACGTTTTCTGCATCTGACTGTACATGAATATGTACGTGACGCGTGGAACGCCAAGCTTTGGCGCGAGAACGGAGTTAATCCGTACTTGACATCATACTGTAGCTTTGAAATTGTACAGTCGACGTCAAAGGAAGGTACAGTCAAGGTCGAAATATGTTCACGAACAAAATGATCATAAATGTGTGAAATAATTAATTTCATTTCCTTTAAAAACTGGTTCGAATGTCGAATGGCATAGTTCCCTTTTTTGGAAAGTAGGTAGCTTATTCGCCACTCTACCCATATCTCGCATGGCTAAACGATAAAAACATAGATTCATTCGATTTGGTACTTCTAAGATACACTACTTAAATGTTACACAGTCATAACTAAGTAAAAGGCCTGTATCGGAGCTCCAGATTCAAGTTTCGCTCCACGAAGTATTATGTTGAAAATGGTTCAATAAATTCAACTCCTTGGCTCGGTGTCATAACTGCCTTCGAAAGTTTCAAAACGAAGATAGATTGTGCAAAGGTAACAACGTGAGAGAACATTTTGTACATTTCTAAGGTATACCTAGTTACCTAACTATTTAAAGAAAAACTTGGTTCTGTTTTTATTAGCTATAAAAATAGGTACAGCGTGCAATGTTTCCCTTGTAACTCGCAAAAATGTAACTTAGAGATAGGGTGCAGGCTGAAAACCAACGCTGCGCAGCTGACCCAACTCGCAGCATATGCTGAGACCTGAGCTCGCAGAATCAATTATAAATATGTCTAGAAGCTGTGTGGTACTGCCGTGTATTTTTTGATGTGGCAATAATTTTTTTTTATATGTTACTAAGATTTCATTTCGACTAGATACAAATATATTTTGTGCTAATCGCACACGGTCCTGGGCATAGGGATTCATTGAGACAAATGGGACTATGAAATATTGTATCGTGATTCGCGCGACATGTCGAGAGATATCCGGGGACGCTGCGCTACTTGACGATTCACACCACGGGACATTTGTCCCCTAGCGAACGTATTTTATCTAGTAGTGATTGTAAAACAACCAAAGTAATAAATAACATATTTCAATAGAATATTGCGTAAGCGCATTTACGAGCTCAATATGTCAATATTTTAAAACATGAGTACAATAATGTTGTTTTTAAAGGAATCAATAGATGAACGACCGACCGATCGTTATCGGCATATCAGCGATAATTGAAAATTAGTAATTTTTGGTGAGATTATGAAGCTAAAATTTCCTAAAATATTGGATTGAAATATTAGAATAAGACTTTTGGCAATGACGAGTCCTATCAATTTGGCAAGGCGGATGTTCCGTTTATTTGAGGGATGTTTAAAGTAAGATGTGCATATATGTGTGGCTGATCTCTTATAGTTTGAAGTAAATAAATGCATGCGTGCGTATGTTGTGTCATTCCTTTCAATACTACAACAACACATACTCGTATTATACTTTACGCGACGGTTGAAAATACAAAACCCCGTCCTTCTCACTAATGAACAAAACTCATGTACGCCAAACATATATAACGAATAGTACGCCCCTAAATATATGAAATTGTGTCATCCAAAATAAAACATTGTGTGTGTGAACAAATATATGCGGATATGTGTATACGAGACTGCGTGCCACTCAAATCAAATAGTGGAATTGTGTAGGTGGGTGAGGTACCTACTCATTCACAAAAATTCTAATGAATAAAGCGAACGACATAGCGGCTAATTTACTAGCCATACTTTGGATTTATACAATTGTAGGTATAGCAAAGGAACATGCGTCAAAATGGTCTTTAAACCAACAAAACCGAGAGTTAAATAAATAGGTCATTAAATATGTCTTTTAATCTACTATTAGGTGGTGTGGTATCCACTCTGAGCAAAATATGAATAATATCTCGGTTCTGCAAGGGAATTCAACTTGGTGCCCATAGAACGAAATGAAGTAGATTTAAAGACCTATCTAATGACCTAACCTTCAGCTTTGATAGTATTAAGGCCAGACTCCACACAAAATTGCCCATGATCTGATCTTTTATTGAATGTTATGTTTTGTAATAGAGTTGATGGCTGATAGGTCATCAAGTAAAACGTCAAAAATGATCTATTACGAAGTTTGTAGGGAAAAACAAAAAACGAACCCACTGTTATTTATGTTCAATCAGAAGCCATTTTGCCTGACTGCGGCAAAACCCGAAAAGATGGTTATGTGTTTGACCTGCGAGTATATTTGTAGTGCAAATTATTTCCATAATTTTTATTTTTATTTTTTATTTATCCGAACTACGACACAAATTCTAATTTCCATAGCTTCGCCAAACTGCGGGGCAGTTTGTTGGCGAATAGATTACAACCTTTATCAACTTAACCTATTATACAGTGTAATTAAATTAATCTTAACAGTAATCATGTTTAAGACACTATAGTATAGTGTGATGTTAGTGTATGTATATAAAGTTAATATTAATACTTTGCTTAGTTATAAATTTCGCCGTTTACATTAAATTTTATTTAGTAAGACATTCTTAAGTTTTTTCTTAAATACCTACACTTTTTGATCTCTATATCTCTATATCCATTATTTTCTCTCTCTAATTTGGTAATACAGTTTCGACCATGTTGTCTTGTTGAACTACGCATAGAAATATTTATTGTATAATAATAATATTTATTGTATATTGTAGAAATATGCATTGTAAATATTTTATTCATCTTTTTTGTAGTTATACTCAGATTTACTAAGAATTAAATTTGTAATAAGCATATTTTTGGAGAAAATTACTGATTGTTGAGTTTGTTCCGGCGTTTCTTCTCGGCAGTGGTTTTCTTTTTCAGAAACGCTAGAGGTTTTTTGTCATGTAAAAGTGCCATCTGTGGTTTACTTGTAGAATAAAATTCTTTTATTTTATTACTTAATTTATGTATGCGTGTCCGTTCCAGTGTCCGTCGTACCTACTCAACGGCCCAACTGCTTGATAAATGATTCGCGAGTATCCCCAGAGACTCATACAATTCTTAAAAAATGGCGGATTTCATGCGCTGTAATATGCGGGATAATATATTTTATTTTTCATGAACATTAGTGGGGTAACTAAATAAAGGGCTTTAAAGGGCGAGTACTAACATTATGATCTTAATGGTTGAATCAACATTCAGGTTTTTCATTATTTTTATTTCACTGTCATCTTTAAATCAGATAAAGCGTGATGTTTTCTGAGTATTTTAATGAGTTTTGATTATTGTTAACGCAAGAATGATTTATTTTTATTAGTTCCATCTACTAAACTTTGTCGCCACCTTTCCCCCTTTCAGGGGTTGATTTAAAAAAAAACTTGAAAAACCTGTTTACTTATTTATCTTGTGGAGTTCCGAATAAAATAGTATAATTAATCTTGTTCCCCCCATACAAATTTAGGAGAAAGAAGAAGAAGAAGAACCAGCTGTTTGGGCTGTGCATTGATCTGTCACTCACTCACTCACTCACTCAGTTTCTTCTTGCAATTTGGCACAAACTCTTAAAAATATTCATTGTCGCAATATCAAATTTCAAAATGCCATTTTAGTAATTAACGTCCCAAAAAAACCATAAAAACGACAGACATTAATATTCAGACATTTTAACCCCCTCGCACATTAATAAGAAGATGGTATTTCACGTCCTCCGCGTTGGATTTTAAAATCATTGTTGTATTCGTAATCAGCGACCCAATAAACCATAGAAACAATACCCATGTTGATTTTCAGACTTTGTCACCACATTAACCCCTTTTAGGGGTTGATTTCTCAAAAAACCTGAAACATGTGTTCACTGATTTATCGTAAGAAATACTCCTGTGAAGTTTCGAATAAAATAGTCTAACTAATCTTGTTTCCCCATTCAAGCTTCGGACCCCCATTTCACCCCGTTAGAAGATGAATTTTTCAAAATCCTTTCTTAGTGCACCCCGTAGGATAAGGAACCTACGTGCAAAATTTGGAATCTCTGGGACCAGCGGTTTGGGCTGTGCGTTAATGTGGACCCGGGTATGTCCTAAAACTACGACCAAGACCACCGGGGAATGAGCAGCAGCATTCCTTAAATGCGGTGGAGATACTGCGATCGCCAACCCGCATGCCAAGCGTGGCGATTATGGCATTTACCCCCCATGAAATTGGGGGAGGCCTATGTCTAGCAGTGGACGTCCTAGGGCTGATATGGTGGTGGTGGTGGTGGTTAATGTGTCAGTCAGTTAGTCAGTCTGTTTCTTTTTTTATATATCTAGATTTACATTTGACTTGATTTGTAATAAATATCTTAATCATAATCTTAAACTGGGCTTCGTCACATACACATAAGAGATAAAATCCGCAACAGGCTACGTCAACAATGATAGGTTTAATTAACATAAAGGACCGCCCCGGATCGTACGAGTAGATGGCTCAAAAGTTCCCATGATGCTGGCGGCGTTGCCACGCTGAATGGCCAACGAAATCTGTTGAGCCATAAACGATCCGGAACGAGGATCGCAACCTCTCTCACTCAGCCGCCGACCCACATCTCTTAAAAAGTTCCGGGCCCCTGCCCCCAGGATCCTGCGCTTGGGAATTAGTACATTGTTTTTTTCAGTAGTAGCTACTATATTTCATTAATTTACATCCAAGTATTTATAACCAATATTACATATCTATGTTATATTGTAATGCAAACGTATAATACGATTACATATAAAATAAAACTGCATACCGTACTTAATCTATCACTTTGGTATTGACACTCAAGAGCAAATAAATCGGGTAGATATAATTTGTATGGAAATTCGATACAAAGGGAATCCGTTTTATTGGAGTTGAGTGTAGTTTCAATGACATAACACTAATATGAGAACATTGTTCTCAGCGTTAGGACCTCACGCTATATATTAAGTAAGTAGAACTAAGCGAAATCGTCTAGCGAGTCACCGCGATGTTTAACATCAGGGGAAACGTGGCCAGCGGTGAAGTGGGGTTAAATTCTCAAGGCCAACTGGGGCAGAGAGTCCTCTTAAAGCTCCTGCTATATCGAGGACACAGGCAGCATTTCCTAGCTTAATCTCAGTGATGCGGTGAACGAGGAAGCTACCAGTTTCCTCGTCCCGTAATGTCGACCAACCGCTTAGCCTAATCGCTGCTACAGTGTATGTGCCGCTAGGCCCAACGGACCGAAGATCTCGATACCAAAAGCAACAAAGTTGTACTTAGCAATGAGGCCCTGTGTTCGACCCTTTTTGTTTGCTTCGGCAGCCTCTGCGAGCGCGCCGGCCTTATTCAAAGTACCGTGACAGTGTGAGCGAACCTCTGTGTCTACCTACACCAGCACGGCTAGCGCAAAACGGCGCACGAGCTATACCGCGCGCGAGATATCCGACTACCCGTCTCTTACCGTGTGTACCCATTAGATAGAGACGAATAGTCTCTCTCGCGCGCCGTCTTGTGCTCCAGCGTTCCAGCTTCCACGGAATTATAGCGTCTTGCCATCCGGTCTCTGGTCATCGTCTCTGGTGATTCCGACCGGCTCAAGTAGCGCCGGTACATTCACGCTTGCAAAAAACCGTCGGATGAATTCGTTAAGCCAGGAGTGAATAGTGACTGTGACCAGAGTGTGAAATTATGTACATTTGATACGTTTTGTGATCATTTCGCCGTCCCAGGTCGCAAAGTGTCAGTCACACGTATTGATTGTTAAGTATTAGGTATAATTGCCAGATAAAACGTCTAGACGTCTCGAGCACTTTTAAAAAACTCGATTTCAGATAATATAAATCCCCTTAATATTATTTTCGTACACGCAATCGAATGTATTATGAAATAAGCGGCGTAAGCTAGTTGCTATGCTGTAAATAGGTAATTAAAGCCAAAGTAATAAATACTGGCTCATTCAATTGAACGTTCTAAAAGTCCGACTTTGATTAATGACTACGTCCACACGAAAATTCCAAGGAATTGCTGAAATATTTCAAATTTATTATACTCTTTTTATAGCCGTCTTCTTCTGTATCGCTCAGCGATTCTGAACGATTAAACATTAACTTTGAGTCTGAACAATTTATATAATGTATATTTTTTTATTCAAATTTAAAAATCTGTTTTAGCATGTGCAACTCAAACCCACACCACCCCACAATCCCCATATGCCCTAAAAAAAACTTTACTTCAGCTTCAGAAATTCTCATAGAAAATAAAAGTACACCCTTATATTTATTAACTTCCAATTCGTTTAGGTCAGCCTGGTTTTATATTTCCAAATTTCAAAAAGATACCGTGACTAGCTTTTGATATATTTCTCGACGCGAGGGACAGACAGACAGAGTAGCACATTAAAAGTTTCTTTTTACCTTTTTGGTACGGAACCCTAAAAAGAACACTCGTGTTCGAACAAAAACACCGCGTTTCGTCCTCGCCAGTGACATTCCGATTTCGGACAATGTGCCATTGTGAAACGTTTCAAAATGTACAAAGAGCCCTTTACATAATATTAATGTAAATTGCTCTGTTACCATGTCTGAAAATAATAATTAGGTATGCAATACATTTTGCTGGTTGTAGGTTTTATTTTATTTTTATTATTTTATAACATGTGGACATCATAATAAGAGTAAAACTCGGAAACGGCAGAAAAAGAATTTGTTTTCGGTGATCATTCCTCCGTCGTGGTCAGTACACTCAAGGCTTTTGTCAAATTTTAAGCAGATCGGTTAAGCCGTTTTGGAGGAGTAGACCCACAAGCGATTTACATTTGTGGCCTTAGATTGAGCTCCGCTCCGCTAAAATAATAATATAATTACCAGAACCTTTCGTTAAAAAAAGGCGACCAATACTATTTACAATAAACCTTCAAAGCTATAATTATGGCATTATGATCATTCAAAACTAATAACCTCATTAAAGTTCATTAATAAAAGAGTCTACACAATCTCATCATCATCATTCACTTAAGAGCTGGGCTCTTGTCGGTGCAGCGTGATGCAGTTTTCGCCATTTCTGTCGGTCCAAGGCTAGTTTCTTGACGTCCTGGTACGACACGACCTCCACATCCTCCTTTATCTGGTTCATATAACTTTTCCTCGGCCTTCCTCTTCCTCTTTTCCCATTTATTTTCCCTTCTATAATGTTCCTGATGAAGTGGTCGTGTCGTAGCAGGTGGCCGATCATTTTTCGTCTTCTGGTTTTAATTGTGGTCAGTAAGCTTCTCTTTTCCTTCACTCTGTTAATACAACTGTGTGTTGTGTCTGTGTGTCTTCTCTCTACACAATCTACACATTGATAAAAGTGGGTCGTTGATCGACAGTTTCACAATCAACGTCAAGTATGATTTCTGAGAGTGCCTTGTTTATTACTGTTGTTATTTAGATTAAGCATGGGGTTTATTTATTGAAACTTATTAATTTCCTCACAAACACGACCAAGTTTGGTGCAATCCCGGCACATATCGATCACTACCCTTGTTCAAATACTTGCAAATGTATTTGATAGCTTTGACAGAGTTGCATAACTCTACATTAATATGAGCAATGTAAGTACATGACAGCACAGGATTGTAAGGCATACCCAGCCGTTGTCCAACTGCAATTAATTATTTTTTATTGTGTGACCATCGTTAGTTGGACATCTAAGGTTTACATGTTTTCTATACAAACTTTCAACCCCGAATTTACGGTGAATTTCAAAATACTTTTTATATCTTTAGATGAAACGTATTTGTACAAAATCTTACACTTTTATTTTAAGAATCGCACGATCTTCATACGAAATTTCAATTCCAAATTTAACCCGTTAGGAGTTAAATTTCTGAAAAGCGTTACTTACGTCATATAAACACAGTAAGCTGCTGTGAAAAATTCAGATTTCTAGGTCAAACGGGCTAATAGGTGTTGATTTAAGTCAGTCAGCAGTCAGTCAGGACTTCGCACTCCTATTTAACCCGCGTAGGAGTGGGTTTTCCAAAACCCTAAAATTACATTTCTTGTGTTGTTATAAGGAGTCCATAGACAAAGTTTCAAGTATCTCACTTAAAAATTTACTCCATCCCCATACAAACTTCTAACCCCCTTTTTATTACCAATTTGACGGTGTAATAATTTACAAAAATCCCTTCTTAGTGGGCACTTACTTTATTTAACTACCTATTGTGAAAAAATGAGCTTTCTAGGGTCACCCATTTGAGCTGGGCGTTGATTTAAGTCAGTCAGGCAGTCATTCAGGAATTTACACCCATGTTTAACCCGCTTAAGAGTGGCTTTTCACAAAACCCTAAAATAACTTTTCTTTTATTGTAATAAGGAGTATATACAAGGTTTCGAGTCTTTCACTAAAAATTTCACTCCATCCCCATTCAAACTTTGCTTTTTTGAGATCTGTAACGAACAATGGCGGACGGTAGACTATAAAAGAGATATTCATTTATCTATATAAACCTTAATGACCAAGGGAAATAGCGATACATTTTTATATAATTAAATGATCTTTGAATCTTTGTAGTCAACGGTGCACCGTGTTCGTTACAGAACTCTTCGGATAACTCGGCGTCAGTTTCAGAGTTAGAAAGAACATTAATTTCTTCTTTAGCACAGTTCAAAGAATCTGATGCAAGTTGGGTGTTGATTGAAAAACGGTACAAAGGGATAGCGTTGTTTGAGAAGTATTTAATGTTCGCTCCTTGCTAAAGTGCACGGGTAGTTGAGACTTGAGAAACGTTAATTTTCTGTGTGCGCCACAGAACTGCAGTGTGCACTTAGTAATGGTACGAAGCAAGGAATAATAAGTCCCTGAGATTTCATTTTTCGTACAGACTTTTATTGCCGACTGGATCCTTTTTCACAGTCATTAACTATTCGTTGAGAGGGTTCCGATGAGCTCAATCACGACGTGTTTAACTTGTGAGAGGAGTAACGTTAGGAGAGGAGTGGCCACTTTCTGTCTCTATCATCAGATTAGCTCGGAGGTACAATAATATTGTACTGTCACCGAACTTACATAAGTATGCCACATTTCATCTTAATGTTGAGGATAACTACCTTAAAATTCTGTTGTAAGATTTGTCTCGTACATTGCATGTTTAATAAAAGCCTGTAAAAATATATGGTTTATATTGTCGTTCCTGTGTTGGTCATTCTTAGAATATTTATTAAAATTTAGTATTTTATCCAATCCACGGAGCAGTTAAATACGGTACAGTGTGTTATTACAATACAAGCGCTCGTGGCCCAGCGGCGCCCGCGTACCAGGTGCGGTATGCGAGGTTAAGCAATGTGGGGGCAGGTCAGTTCTTGGATGGGTGACCGCTTTGAGTCTGAGCACTCTCGTGCTTTGGAAGGCACGTTACGCTGTTGATCCCGGTTGCTGTCTACGACAGCAGTCGTTAAGCCAGGTTAGAGGCCTTCGGGCGGCTTGAGAACTTCTAACAGACAAGTTGCCCACTCACTTGACAAGGGGGGTCGAAGTTGCACCACGTCCTTAGGGAGTACCCACCGTTACCCTACACGTGACCTCTGGGTGGTACTAAAAGTGGAACAAAAACTGGCAACCGTACTTGTCTTCTCGAAGACCTCACAGTTTGAAAATAAATGCCATACGATTATTATTATTAGTGTGTTATTTCGCCTCAGAATTGACCACAAAAAAATTAATAAATGTTCTATGACTGTTGGAACATAGGTATAATGTATAATCTGTAGACACCTATACAAACTAAGTTCAACCTATTTTAAACCAGGTTCTATAATCTCGTAGGCACTGTGGCTGGGTCACATTACAGTTTAAATCGTAATTAGGGCTCCGTACCTCGAAAGGAAAAAACGGAACACTTATAGGATCAGTTTGTTGTCCGACCGTCTGTCTGTCTGTCAAGAAATATCCTTTTTCTTAGGAACGGAACGGAATTTATATCAAATACTCAGATCTACTGTCCCTTGGAGCTGTGTAAAAATCAAACTTCTAAGCCAACGTAATCAGAAGATACAGCCGTTTATGCCGCAAATATCCGCAAATTTTCGACACTCGCAAGGGAATCAAAACCTTCAGGGTACCTACTTCCCGTGAACTCAGAATCTTGAAATTTGGTACGAAGCAACGTCTTATAGCACAGATAAAGGAAAAATTGCGAAAATCGTAAATTTTTAGTTACATCATATAATAAATATATTTTTACGGAACCCTCGGTGCGCGAGTCCGACTTGCACTTGACCGGTTTTTTGTATTAAATCTACCTTTAGACGGGTACTTGCAAAGCTGCCATTTTTCTTTCATAATAATATCAGACTAAATCATAAGCAAGTTGAAGTCAACTGAAGCTTTATTGCAGGGTCATCGCCGTCGTGGGAGCAGTTCGTTCGCGAGTCGCTGGTGCAGGCGGCCTGGCCCATCGCACTGATTCCGCCCCCTCGTCGCGCGCTCACCGTCGATCAACAACAGTAAGTAACTTCACTTCATCAAACCACCGTTGTTAATGTTCAGTTTTTTACAAGTTCGTAAGGGATTGCAAAGGATTAGTCTCCAACGATGGCTGTGGATCACCCGCCATGCTGGATATTTTATGTAGTCAGTGCGCAGGCGACGTTTAAACAAGAAAATCAAGGAATAATAACAACAAGAACCCTTCACACTACTGGCAGACCGCAATGAAGTTGCTACAAAAGCAGGAAAATTAAGTTGATTATACCGCCATCTAGCGGCGCTACTCAACATCACCAATAGTTTGATTTATCGCCCGGCAGAGCTTTTCTTTAGGTATAACGTTTAAAAGACCATTTGGTTAGAAGAAGAACGCTGTTTAACGTCTCGTCGTCTGTGATCTCGAGATTAGTTTTTGTGCAAAAATATTCTGTAACTTACGCATTTTTGATGGGTCCTGGTTTTAGAACGCTAACTGGTAAGCTGCTGCTGCTGGCTGGTGGTAACATTCGAAACATTAAGGGTGCACTCCTTCATATCACACGATGTGTGATAATCACAATTTTATTGTCAAGGTATGATGAGTTCAAACGATCTGTCGAACCCTGCAACTCTTTCATTGCACGTACACGTACTTATGGTAGGGGAGCCGAACGGGGTATTTTGGGATTTACTCGAGGGCAGCAGATTAAAATATGGGAATAGTTACCTTGCACTCTGCTGAGTACCTCCACCAATTATAAGATGATTATTAATGTTTTTAAAACGCCACGAGCTCGCGTCAAGCCCAAGTCGTCAGATTATTGAGCGAACTTCTTTTGGGTGTTCTTAAAGTTTCCTTTCAATATCTGGCACGTTCGATTTTGTTTTAGTGCCCTTCCGTATGGCCACGACCACCATCCAAACCAGTAGACACGACCAGTAGATACGTCCGTTAACCGAGACACGTGCGGCGAATGGTTGTACCTTGTTTCGCAGACAGAAGTTTCATAGAATAAATGATTCCCATAATTTTCATTTCATAGAATGCTTTTTTTACGAAGGGTCGCAGTTCCAACCTAACCTAACCTACTTTTCTAGTAGACCAAAATGAGTTCTACACAATTACCCAAAAAGCCTACCTAAAATGTTAACGATTTCTTAAAAAAGTTGTCTATGAAATGAAAATACTGCAAATCAATACATTCTACGAAACATTTGACTGCGAGAGAAGGTGCCACGGCGGCGAATATCACTGTCAAAATCTGACGCGCTCGAATAAATGTTTTGTTACATTGTGATTTACCTGTAGATGCTCCTCCCACCGGCAGAGGGGTACAAATCATACACCCTTTTTCTCTTTCTACCATCCAATCTTCAAAATCCAGTAAGTCCCAAAGACGTTCGAGTAAATCCACACTTAGTATTCTTGGCTCCCCTACTATTAAACTTGCATACATTGCACGTGTGTGAATTTACGTCATCAGGAATTGATTACATTATGACTACGTGTTTGACAGAGGCGCGCCAGGGAACTCGCGATGCGGCTTAATGCAACTAGCTTGTTCATTACAAATGCAATTAGAACTGCACTTGCACGGGTACCATACATGTAGAATTAAATTATACGTTGACCATGGCAACTGAACTGATGAAGTTTGGTTTACCTACATAATTTAATTATTCTTCGTATTTTAAGTGTCCTTCTGCAAGATGAAATGACATTTGAAACGACTACTTTATTTTTGTATATTGTGGTTATTGGCGATAATTGTTATGATACTTATTATGAATGATTACAGGTAATGTTAAGGTATTTTATATTTTTCATAATTAATATTTAGCAACATCCTATTAGTAAAATTGTACCCTGCTGTTTGATGCTAATAAATAAATAAATATTAAATGAAATAAACTGTCAGCTTTCGCATTTTGACTGTGCTGCATCGTATCGGTACTATTTCAGTAAGCTGTCACTATCAACTGTCAGTCGAGTTGGTACAGTCAGCATCAAAAGTAGTAAGCATTTGAAAAGTTTAAAACTGTTTATTATAAGGGTAATATAACTTTTGACCCGTTCATATGCGTAGCTACTTTTGATGCTGACTGTACAGATCACAGATATCAGAGTAAAGCAGATCCACTCATTTAAGTTGAACGATTTCTATACATCTGATCTAATCTCCACATTAGCCCAAGGACATCCACTGCTGGACATTGTCCTCCCCCAATTTCATGTGGGGTAAATGCCATAAACGCCACGCTTGGCATGCGGGTTGGCGATCGCAGTATCTCCACCGCACTCCAGGGATGCTGCTGCCCATCCCACAGTGGTCTTGGTCGTAGTTTTAGGACATACCCGAGTCCTGATCTATTCTCACTAATGCACAAATCAGTAACTTTGAGAGAGACAGACAAGTGACATCTGACAGGTCTTCACCTGTCAATGTCTCCATAACTGAAAATTGTGGTGTGTTGAGTTTACATGGGATTTATTTAAACATCCTGGAGTGCTTTCAAATGGAGACAATTCGTTAACAGCCGAAAATGATCGTACTATCTTTCTGTCGCATTCTAACTCATTTTGGTGCACCATAAGGATGTAACGAGACAGCTATATGAAAAATGATCTTGCTTAATACTGCGAGTCTGCTTTTCTCTAATGTCTGTGGTACAGATGGTTTGCTGCGCTCCTACGAGTACGTCCAAATGAGTGTGTTTTATCGGCTCGGAATGTGCGGTTACAAAGCGGTATCGAGAGAACTGCATTTGTACCGTCTCCCTTTTCCGCAATTTAATACAGTAATTTGACGGCCTATATAGCCTAGTTGATAGTGACACTGCCTACTAAGCTAGAGGGGACCTTTTTTTTGGGGGTTCGAATCCCGGCTAGAGCCTTATTTGTGCATTTAGCACGGATTTTGTTCTTGGGTCTTGGATGTTGTCTATGTATTTAAGTATGTATTTATCTATATAAGTATGTATATCGTCGTCTAGTACCCATATTATAAGCTTTGCTTCGTTTAGGGCTAGGTAGATTTGTGTAAGATTGTCCCCCAATATATTTATTTATTTATTTATTTTTATTTATTTATTACTACATGTTTAGTCACAAGGACATGCAAATATTTAGCCATTGTATCGCATGTATAACTTACAACTGCGCAAATACGTTGAAGATTCGCTGTGTTCATTTTTATTTAACGAAATATTTCAGCTTGTCTTTCCTCTAACATAGTTTTCATAAAAATCTGTATTTCTCCGGCGCCCGCTACCGTCGGAACGTTGAAGCGAGTTGCCATTTTACTGTGTCTCGAATAAGATTTTAGTCAGAATTTTATTGACGTTTCCTTCATGGTGACATACTAATGTGAGATGCTTTGACTGACTGTGATAATATACTTGAGCGAGCTTTAATCCATTTCTTTGACAACACCTTTGTGTCGTGCTTCTACATGCAATTTTCATTTCAAGGCGGAAAAATGCTGCCTTATTCTGCCGAGTGGTCGATTCGTGTGCTACGTGTCATTATTTAATAGTGAGTTTGCGGTTTTTTGCAAGTTTGGTTTGGCAATTAGGTAGGCCTAACATTACGACACAAATCCTGCGTTCAGAAAATATTTTTTTTTTCCTATTACTCTCTTTATACCTGCAGCCGGTAGCGCAGAATAGGTAATTGTGAAACTCTTTAGGAGATGCTTATCTCCAGCAGTGGACGTCCTTCGGCTGACATGATGATAACTGCAGCCTATGGGCTAATTATACACAAAAATCACTCAGCGCCGTTAAAATATATTATAACAACTCCTTTATAAATAAATAAAGATAAAATAAATATTGGGGGACAATCTTTCAAAAGGTGTGGCATCCATCCCATTGCACCCTTTGCCACAGATCAAATAATACCTATGCCCTGGCTGTTATGTAGTATTAGCGATTCGTATATTTGTATAAAACCATTCAGAAGTTTTATTGAATCTTTCACAAATCGACCTAATCCCATACTAAGCAAAGCCTGTACTATGGGTACTAGACGACGATATACATACTTATATCTTATAAATACATAGAAAACTAAAAAGGCCGTCAATGTGCTGTTGCGTCGGCCGAGTCACGTTCGCGGTCGCGCAAAAAGGCGGATTCGCCGTGATGCGCAGCAGACTCCGCGACAGTACGAACAGCATCGAGAGTGATAGCGGACAGGCTTGCTACTGCTACTGTTCGCACTGGACAAACCTGCATCGCTCCGAGCCAAAATATATAATCTAGTCTAACATAGCTATAGTAATATATGTCTACTAACCTAACATGGATCTTAACGTGGTCCTAAACAAGCGATTATTATTATATTTATTTATTTATTTATTTATTAGGAAGGTACACTTCACAGACATTGTACAATACATGGTTCAGTTAGTTCGCATTCGCACGTATTCAGTAGCTTATAAACTAGCATGATATCCAAAGTTAAGTGCACACAGCTTGATCAGTAAATTAGCGCATAATTGCCCATGTGTACAACACTAGTGTCAAGTCGACCAATACAGATCAAGGTTTTAGATTAAGTTCGTACATGTTCAACATTCTATAACAAATTAGCCCTACTCTATTTTAGCCAAGTCGACCCAATGACGCATCTACTTACATACAATCTACGTTTAGATTCAACACAAGTGACATACTCCTAAGTATGATCATAGGCTGTACAATTTTTTTAACTACTAATAAACCGTGAGTTCGAGAAATATAGACCTTCAGGAAGGAGGGAGATCGTCCTGAATTTAGTTAATTAATATTGTATTATAATATAAATAAATTATACTTTTTAAACGATGCCTACCTATTAACGACAAGTTGTTTGAATGGAGTGCTAGCCAATTTTCTACCTTCCTTAGAGAAACTTGTGTGTACAAATATAGTACGATTGACATTGTCGCTACATCTGTTCCGTCACACAACGGTCTTTTCTAATATTCACACTTGCTACTCGTATATTATTCGCCGCCAGGCTCGGTTGGCGTTGGCATTACCACTAGCAATGGAACTCTGATATTCATCATATTTCATAGTGACTTCTCTTAATCGAAGCTCACTTATATTGGACCGCTTGGTGAGCTGTCGGTAAACGTCGTGAGTGAACCAACCCTGCTGTGTTCCGTCCGATATTGTTGGCTATTTTATTAGTGCGGGACACCCTACTATTATCTTTGCAAGCAAGACATCGTTTCTTTGACCTCATCAAATATGTAAAACACCTGCCTGCAGTTGTCATGCATTGACGTCAACCGACTCAACATGTATGGAATTGGTGTTATCAATTTCTTTAGTTTTAAATCGACCGTCGTTACAAAACAATTTTAAAGCCTTATTTAAATACCTACGTTACTGTGCATGTTTTATTAATAATTTCACGTGTAATTTCGTAGCGCTTGAACTGTGCATACTATTCGTAAACACTGTCTGAGTTTAAGTTGACTGCAGACATAATATTTAGGAATGGCCGTTTGATGTTATGATTATGACACACACACTACACTAATTTCGCGGCATGCGTAATTAATTAAGCTTGTATTATTACATTCTCCTGGTTTTATTATCATGAATAGGGGAAGGGACTTGAAGCCTCTCACTGTAACATATACCTACTCGTACATATGTACGTCCCGCTCTATAAAGTTCTGTATTCATGAAGTTGTAACAACTCCTGTATTCGGTAAAACGTATGCAAAAAAGTTATACCCCATTCATCATTATCAGCTACGGCACATATTTTCGTCCAATATTGCGCAGAGAGAGAGATGAGAGTCTTTGACCAGTGTGTGTTGTCAGTGATGACCTATGGTACTGAGACGTGGTCGCTTACTATGGGCCTCAAAAGGCTCAAAGTCACTCAAAGAGCAATGGAGAGGGCTATGCTGGGAGTTTCTCTGCGTGATCGCATCAGTAATTAGGACATCCGCAGCAGAACCAAAGTAACCGATAAAGCCCCCGAATCGCTAAGCTTAAGTGGCAGTCGCCAGGCCACATAGCACGTTAAACCGATGGCCGTTGGGGCGGAAAGGTTCTCGAGTGGCGACCGCGTACCTTCCGGCGTAGCGTGGGCAGGCCCGCCACACGGTGAACTGATGACCTGGCAAGGGTCGCGGGTAGCGCAGGTCCTGTCATTGTGGAAGTCTTTGGGGGAGGACAGTGGACATCTTTCGGTATTCTCTATTACCATATTAAGATTTATTATTATTCTTGAGCTGTAAGTAATAATAGGATATTTAATAGTATTTTCTGAATTAAATTATAAATTATGTGTATTCAAAATAAATTTGTTTTGTTTTAAATTTAGTTCGGTGCATTATTCACAGGTTGTTTATCGTCATCCCCCATTTGTTTTTAATGAACTCATTTGCTCAATGGTTAGCTGGAAGAGATCCCTTGAAGGGATAAGCTCGCCTTTGTACGTCTACTTTTTGTTTACGTTTATCATTTTGTCGTGTTTTTGGTACATTAAAGTAATACATACATACATACATTAGAAAAATAATTCGTTATTGGTCCTGCGACTTCAAGGAAAATGTTTTTGAAAGGTTAAAGATGTTATGTTTGAGATGTAATTGAGTAAAACTAGTACCTACAAAAGCCGTATGATGGTTGCCATTTTATCCCTTGTCGTCGTAGAGACCCGTCACTCTAGCATTCTCATACTTGTTAGAACGTGACGAATATCTGATTCACGACGATAAGTGATAAAATGTGGGTGCTCCGATGCTAATGGGGCCATGAACTTACATCACTAGAGTTTCAAGTTTAATTCAATTTGTTCAATTAAAATTCAACAAGCATCATGAGCAGGGGTCGGACAAAAAATGCGGATGACGTCAAACCACTTACAGTATGATTTCAAATGGTATTTTTGATTTTCATAAACAATTATCACTTATCATTTATCAACCACTTTATTAAACGATATCGCCACTTGAAATGAGTAAGTACGTTTTTGACAGACACATTGTCAATCAGATGAACAATAAATTGACTTCGTTATTGTATCTTCACGATTATATATTATTTAGCTAAAATTTTTATTTATTAATGTATAAAAAAACGCTGTAAAATGTCATCATTACTCGAATATTGTGGCAATTTTCCGTTTTAAATAATAGGACTTGTTAGAAAAATAGTCATTAATCTATGCATAATTTCATTAAATAATAAATATACATAATAAAATCTAATTATTTTTATTTTTACTAATCTTACCTACTGTTCCCACGTTTGAGTATTAAACCTATTTATCTGAGGTTCCCACAGATTTGTCCTAATTAAATTCAAATAATCCTACCTTATGGTAACAAGTTTCGTGAAATTTATTTTATTCAGTAAATTCCATTGATTTATTTACGATTATTTTGTTACTTCATTAATACTACTTTGTTACTATATGTCACACGGAAGTTTATTAGAAACATCCTGTGTACAAGATTACGTCATTTTTACGTCATCCGCACTTTTTGTCGGACCCCTGATCATGCGTGACAGTAGTTTTGTAAATTTAGCTAATATGAATATTTATTCGTTAAAGGACAATGCAATATTCCCTATAACGATGACTTGCTAAGCACACAACCATTTTCTACTTCTGCCTACAACCATCTGTTTATAAACTATGATTCTTTGGATTACTTTTTTGTTTATGTTGTATGTGGCGAACAAATAAATAATTTACATTAATAATAATAATCGTATGGCATTTATTTTCGAACCGTGAGATCTTCGAGATGACAAGTACGGTTGCCAGTTTTGTTGCACTTTTAGCACCACCCGTTTCACGTGTAGGGTAACAGTGGGTACTCCCTACGGACGTGGTCCAACTTGACTGTTAGAAGTTCTCAAGCCGCCCGAAGGCCTCTAACCTGGCTTAACGACTGCTGTCATAGACAACAGCCGGGATCGGAAAGCGGTCACCCATCCAAAAACTGACCTGCGCCCACATTGCTTAACCTCGCATACCGCACGCGGTTCGCGGGCGCCGCTGGGCCACGACCGCTCTTATTAACTAACATTAACTTAGATAGATGGGTACCTAAGTGCTTGGCACGGGTTTAAATGCCAGTTTCTTGAGCCTTTTGTCAGTTGAATTGTCGTTTCGCGTGAAGAATTCGAATGCCGAATTATCTTAAATGGTTGTTATTTACGTATTCATGAATATTCGGTGTGATGTCGGTCTTATATATGTACTTGGCTCTTTGTGCCAGGGCCTTTTATATACGCCGGAATTGAAAATTTAACATTTAAGATCTGGATTTATTAAAGTATTTCGGTACCCGTTTGCGTACTAAGAAAGTCATTTTAAATTTGGTTCGGGAACAGTTATGCTGTCATGCATAAACATATTTTAGTAAAAGTGCCGTTAAAATTCCTTTTTCTTTACCTGTTACTTTAATATTTGTGGTTGTGGGTAAAGGAAAAAATACATTGTAGCTAGCAGAGGGAAGTAAGGTAACAAAGGTAGTACGTAAAGGTAAGTAAAGTTTTAAGCTTGAAACACACAGAGCGCGACGCAGCGTCGTTGCGTGGCGGAGGCGCTTTTTCGGTAAACCGGACGTCGCACCAAAAAACCGCGCGGGATAGCGGAGTGCGCATATGAAGCAGCAACCGACACTCTCGACTAGGGTTGCCAGGTTTTTTTTTTGACAAATATAGTACATAGTGGTTTAAAGGTCTCATAAATAAAGTCCAGTTAGAAAAAAAAAATTGTTTATTCTTCTTGAGTTCTTGAAAATAAAAATAAACACAAACTTTATTGTCATTGTAATAACTACTTTATTTAGTAATATATTTTTGATTCGATTTTACAAGCCCTGTTAAAGTTTTGTCTTTTAGAAATATATTTTACTTACGTTTACTTTATCTACCACAAGACCACAACTTTAACCGCCAAATCAAATGTTTCGAAACAGACATTTCAAAAGTGCTAATAAGGGGTTTACAGACAAAATATAATTATATAAAATGTCAGTGTCACTGTCATGTTTTCTTGTTATGTTTGCGTTCGGAAACTATTTTGTAATTTTCGTAAACCATAGGTATTTTAGTTGTTATTTGTTAATTTGTAATGTACGATAAAAATATAGTATTTTAGCGTACTTTATGTGCTTTGTATATTATAAAGTACGCAGAGCCAAAATACAGTACAATACTCGACAGTCGACAGTTTCGGACAGATCAAAAATTGAAAACCGCCTCAGCCCCGCGCCGCGCTTGCTCTGTGCGTTTCGAGCTTTATGAATAAAGGGTACAATGCACTTGTCACACATTAAATTTACTCGTAATACATTTCATAATATTTTATATACCATGTTCGTGCATCAGCAACGTTCGCTCTCACTGTTGCATATATACCTACATCAACAATGTACGACGTCAACCGACAGCTCCGTGACTTTTAGGAGACTTATAATTAATACTGCGCAATTTCTCAAACATAATTTTGTAAGCTGAGAAACTTGGCTGCAAGGTCAAACTCATAAACCACGCAAATGGTTTAATGAAAGTAGAAGTAGGTACACTAGACGAATGTTGAGTCCTTATTTCAAAGCTCCATGCCAAATGTAATGTTTCTGAAAGAAAACTTGGCTTTCTGAAATATTTCGCTTCGTATTAATTAAGCCAGACGTTTAAAACTAATACTCAACCTGCAATTGCCCCCTTCCAGGCCTCGACAATAATGTACTGTTGCTGTGTTCGATATTTTTAGACATTGCGTCAATTTGAATCATCTCCACCACCACCACCACCATATCAGCCCTAGGACATCCACTGCTGGACATAGGCCTCCCCCAATTTCATGGGGGGTAAATGCCATAATCGCCACGCTTGGCATGCGGGTTGGCGATCGCAGTATCTCCACCGTACTCTAGGAATGCTGCTGCCCATTCCCCGGTGGTCTTGGTCGTAGTTTAAGGACATACCCGGGTCGAATCATCTCGAATAGACATATCCCGAGCATATGCCTCCTTTATTTGTATCTATGTTACTTAAACTTATAATTAAAAATACAAACTTACAATTATTGTGCCTTTCCAGAATATATGAAACAGTGCACTGAAAACAATACCTGCTTAGAGAACTGCGCTGAGCTAAATCACTAGAACTGGAACTGTGGTAGTTTGTAGGTATTAGATAAATATGATTTTTAAAATAGATGCAACCGCTTATGCTGCTGGCTAGATGTTCATAGAACAAAATCCAAGATCGAACTGAGCTGCTGGAAAATGGCTGCGCAGTGTCACGTGGAATTTGGAATGTTGGTCAAAATTTAAAATTGTGTTCAGCCAGTAAGTTTGTGTATAACGTTCCGATACACGCATCGTTACAATAACCACCTAATGTCACACTGATGCGCGTTCTGGACAACGGTGCGGTGTTCGAGTGGGACAGCGCTATGCATGTTTAAAATGATATCCCGTTCGCACTGCGAAAACCGTCCAGAAAGGCACAAGTGAATTGGCATCTTCTGGGTGAGCTCGCTTCATCGTCGGCCTCATCATTGCCCCCTGGCTAGATGCTGGCCAAGAGCAATCCCATTTTTAATAAAAAAAAGAAACCGCGTCTGTGTGGCAACCGCCTTACTTTACTGTAAGGTATGCATTATGCACGCTACTCCACGCCACCAGTGCCACGGCGAAGCACGTGTCGAATGCTACGAAGCTACGTGCTTCCATAGCGTTAGGGGTCCATTCCGGTATGTATCGAGGAATGAGAAGATTTCCCCACTTTCCGTATTTGTTTCCAATGCTGTAAAGATGGACGGGCGATTTCATTACGCAACAATTTTGATTATTAGACGAGTTATAGGTAGATTATATAATCAAGTACTTTATATATTTTATAGCTACCCATTCGAGGGTATATATTCTACATGCAAAACATTTTATGACGCTATGCTTGAAAGGCTGTTAGTGTTGCCGTATGATTTTGACTCATGGAATAGACTTAACGACTTTCTAACTTCAATATCTCGCTTGGCTTCACGTACTGATTACAAGCCCTGAATACTCCACAAGCTTCAGATATGACACGTCTGAGAGCCGTGACATGTATTTTAATCATTTATTTCGTGTGTTGTACGTATAGTCACGTAATAATTGTGTCAGATCATGACATAGTTAAAAGCGAAGAGCCGAGACTCGTGTCTACAAATAAGGTGTCTTTAGTCAGGAGAATCGTACCTCATAATTATAAGACGCCCGAGTATGAGTACGACACAAAATACAAGACTATTTTTGCCCCAAAATACAGAGTGCACAAAATACGATCAGTTCGAAACGAAAAGGAATTGGTAAAATTGTACAATCTACTATTTCAACCGAAGAAGGTCCGGAACCAAAATCACATGGACACCATATTGAAATTGGCGGCAAAACAAAAGGGCCGAAGTATTTTGAGAGTGCTTTACGATTCTCCTAATGCTCAGGGCACGCCGGATAATGTATTAGAAGTCGAGGATGAAGAAGCGAAAAAAAGGAAAAGATATACGGCATGGAACTTTCCACGTTTTTCATTTTTGAATTATTGGACGGTGAGTATTATTTGAGACCACCGGGGCTTGGGCAGCAGCATCCCTGGAGTATGGTGGCGGTGGTGGTATGATCGCCAACCGGCCACAAAGCGTGGCGATTAAATGAAATAAATAAATTTTATTCTGCAAGTAGGCCGCAACGGTACTTTTACAAGTCAAAATCTACTAGCGTTTCTGAAAAAGAAAACCACTGCCGAGATGAAACGCCGAAAGAAACTCGACAGTCAGTTATTTTTTCCCAAAAATATCGTTATTACAATGATAATACTTAACCTACTTAATACAAGTAAATCTGAGTAGGTATGGAATTATAGCATATACCCCCAAGTGAAATTGGGGGAGGTCTACGTCCAGCAGTGGACGTCTTTCGGCTGATATAGTGGTGGTGGTGGTGGAGTATTTTTATTTCACAACGAACATGCATTTGTCCCCATCTGATGGTAAGGAGAAACCGTAAATGGTGAAGACGCGGAAGCATGGCTTATGTTCACGGTACTACAAGTTACAAGTCTGAATTTTTTTACTTATTTTCGCCCAAGAGGAACTTGGACACGAGAATCTGTTACAACAATATTTTTCACGAATATACGAAGCCGGCTGTACGTAGTCCGTACTCCGTAAAGGTTGTCTGCGTGATAACTGCAAGGCACAGTTTTTTCTTATTTTTTCTTTTAATTTAAAATTAAAAGCGAATGTTACCGTATGCATTTGATTTCAGTATGATAAAGCACTGTTCCACGACCGGTGTCCGCACAACCAGGCCATGGTGGGCCATCACTGCGTGTACGCGCCACACATAGTGACATGAACTACGGTTTTTTTAAAGCCTAATCAGAGTTACCAGCGTAATATAAATTCAAGAGGAAACTAATTAATTTAAACAGCGTATTTATTCCTTACCATGTTTAGAAAATAAAATGTTATATAAAGTAAGCTGGTTTCAGCTCAGCTTTTCCCGGTTCCGTAGCCAAAATGGCGAAAACGTAACCCTTATAGTTCTGTCGTATCTGTTCGTATGTCACCGCTGATTTATAGCATCCTGTATATTTTATTTTTATAAATATAGATATGTAGGCTTGGGACTTTTGGTAGCATACCGTGGTTTAATTTTGAATTCAAAGTAAATAACACCAACAATATGACGTTATTATATAAGATATCATGATTTATTCTGTTACATCGTTACGAAACCAAATGTCCCTACCAAATGACCCAATGTATGCTACCAAAAGACCCAATGTATGCTATCAAATGTCCCAAGGTATGCTATCAAATGTCCCAAGGTATGCTACCAAATATCCCAAGGTATGCTATCAAATGTCCCAAGGTATGCTACCAAATATCCCAAGGTATGCTACCAAAAGACCCAAGGTATGCTATCAAATGTCCCAAGGTATGCTATCAAATGTCCCAAGGTATGCTACCAAATGTCCCAAGGTATGCTACCAAATGTCCCAAGGTATGCTATCAAATGTCCCAAGGTATGCTATCAAATGTCCCAAGGTATGCTATCAAATGTCCCAAGGTATGCTATCAAATGTCCCAAGGTATGCTATGAAATGTCCCAAGGTATGCTACCAAATATCCCAAGGTATGCTACCAAAAGACCCAAGGTATGCTATCAAATGTCCCAAGGTATGCTATCAAATGTCCCAAGGTATGCTACCAAATGCCCCAAGGTATGCTACCAAAAGACCCCAGGGTATGCTATCAAATGTCCCAAGGTATGCTATCAAATGTCCCAAGGTATGCTATCAAATGTCCCAAGGTATGCTATCAAATGTCCCAAGGTATGCTATCAAATGTCCCAAGGTATGCTACCAAATATCCCAAGGTATGCTATCAAATGTCCCAAGGTATGCTACCAAATGTCCCAAGCCTAAATATAAAGTTTATAAATTAACAATTAAGTGCCCATTGCCGAGGCAGGAAATGCGTTTGAAACATATTTTAGTAGTTTTCAAGGCCCATGAATCCACTAAATGAAACAGATAGACAAACTTAATTTCAATAAGTATAATTTTACATGAAAATTTCACGTCATTTCTATTGGAGGAAGAAAAATATTAAAATGGAACGTCGACCTTTGCACTTAAACCATGTCTTTATGAAATGTATGAACTTTATACCGTCACGTTATATGGCCGAAATGTACTAAAACGTCACATAAAACGTGACGGTATAAGCTCCCGTGCTAGCTAGGAAGGTGTCGAAAATTTGAAGTGAAGTGATCAATCAAGCTACTGGCGCTTATTGTACCAATTGTTACCTCGTAAAATTAAGTGTAAAAAATAAACCTATTAACATAGACTTGGCTTTAGAGGACCCAGGCCATAAATATTAAAAAAAACCGGACAAGTGCGTGTCGGAACACGCATAATGAAGGTTTCCATACCTACTACTAGTACTACGACACATTAAAAAAGGTCGTGGGGTAGGAATTTCACTGCCCTTAAGTACGTCCTTTTGTTGGGTCAAGACAGTTTTTTAATAATCTGTAGGTGTTCTGCATTTTTAACCGACTTCAATAGAAGGAAGGAGATTCTCAGCTCGTTTGTTTTGCATGTTTGCTTGTTTCTTTTTTATGTATGTATGTTCACCGATAACTCTTGATCACGTCGGCCGATTTTGATAATTATTTGTTTGTTTCAAAGCAGGTACCCCCAAGTTGGTCCCATATAAATTTGGTGAAGTCTGATGATGGGATCTAGAAGGAATCGAGCGAACTCCTCGCATAAAGTACTGAAATCGGCATTTTTCTTGACTGTAAATATGTTTTACAAGTAAAATCGTCCGCTTAGCGAAGAGTGAACTGATTGAATGATTCGTTGCCACGATCGATACCCACGGTAGCTTAGTTGGTAAGAGCGATGGACGGGTTCCAGAGATCGTGGGTTTAAATCACGGAATTTTGAAATCCCGCCCGGGATGATAAATTTTTCACTCCGATTGGAAATTATTTATCTTAAATTTATTAAAAAAATGAGATTCTTACAACGCGTCCTTTCATTTAATATGTCACATGCTATACTTTGTAAAACTTTTTTTATAATATTCTGTTTGAGCCCTTGAGTAACCCTCGTGTTTAAAATTCATTTATGTTCTTTACATATCAGTCTTTGGGTCACCGATTTACATATTTGTACCAAATTTCTCAACTCAATCGGTCAAGTAGTTCCCGAGCAAATTGGGTGTGACAGACACACGAGTGATTCGATCAGGGTTCCGTTTTTTTTCTTTTGAGACACGGAACCATAAAAATTAATGTAACCTTCAAAGCTGAATAAACCATAAGCGTTGTTTTAAAGCGCTGCCCTATTAGAGCAAGAATAACAAATGGACATAAATATTTAGTAGGTACACTTTCTCCTTATTTTCCTGAATATTACACAAACAGCCGGCAGCTGATGATACGTAGGTCAATAAAAAAATAAAATATAAAAGTTAATTTATTCAATAACACAAACAAGTTATAAAATTGAAAGCAAATATGCACAAATATCGTATGTCTGCGTATTAAAAGTGTAGGAGACTCAGCGAGACCGCTGATTTTCAGGTAGTACCTATATATTATAGGTAGACTAAAAGCGATCTTAAAATGAGCGGCACTTTTCTTTCAATGTGTGAGCTTCTGTGTATATGCTTACGTCAGGTGTCAGCCTAGCTAGCACGATAGCTTATGCCGTCACGTTATATGTTACGTTTTAGTACATTTTGGCCATATAATGTAACGCTCTAAGTCTCATCAACATAAATCATAGGCAGGTGCGAGTAGAAACATACCGAAGGAGTGCTTAGGTCAATATTAGTTCCAGGGTAGGTTGCACCACCTTACGATTACAGACCGCCGTTAAATATGGCACCGGCTGTTGTCATTCCATATAAATATATCAAACTTTCCATACAATCAGATTTGAACGAACACCACACCGCCGCAGGCGGCCGCGTCGCAGATGTTAGCTCAATGAGCATACTCTGCCGCTAGTTCACCGTCCGTTGTAACTGAGTGTGCACGAGTGCTGATTAAAGAGAATATTCCATTTTAAAAATAATGACGTTTAGAACCTTTACCTTCACAGCATGTTACAAAATAATTTTAACCGACTGCTAATAATAAATACCCATAAATAATCAAATAATTAAATTTTAAAATCAAACCATTCCATTACACTTTAACCCATTTCGACGTTAGCCAGCTTAAAGCTTTGCTTCAGGATCAGATACGTACTGTATAACCCACTGTCTTAAAATTAAATCTGAACTGTATTTATACCCAAAAAACGATTAAACATACAAATGTACCTTTATTCAGCGTTAGATACAATTTTCCTATACCGAATGTTTAAAACGTGAACGTTATCGTGTTTTTATATTGCCCGTGGCGCCGCATCATGGCGCTTATCATTTCTGTATTTTCTGATTATAGTACTTACAGACACATTTCACCCGCCGCTGGGTAAATGTGTTTAAAGTTGAATCTTTATACTGTTAGGGAATAATAGATAAATATAATCTATTTAGACGAACTCCTGTTATAAAAAAAGTAAATGTAAAAGTAGTTTATTCCTCAAATTAGGCATATAACATGCACCTAAGAACGTCAATAAACTACCACCGGTTCGGAAAAATAAACCTCTGTCACGAGAAGAACCGGCGTAAGAAACTCGGCGAGGTGTAATTTTTTCAAAACAATATACTTGTATAGTTAAATATAAAATTACATTCTCAGTTACTACAAAAATAACAATTCTACAGTAGAAAACCTATTTTCGCGATAGATTAGCCGTGCAGGACACTATCACTGCCAAACATCCCTGTCCATGATATAATCGTTTACCTTATAATATGCTTTTGAAATAAGTGTTTGTTTTACTACAGATTTGAATTTAGAATTGCTAAGTTCAGTAATGTGTTTTGGAATTTTATACATTGTAGAATTTGATACAATTTCCCAACAACGACTTTTTCGCCTTTAATAGTCTATAGAAGGTTATTTTAAGTTTCCCAGCGTTTCTGGTGGCTATTGCTTTATCAGCGTTCGTTGGGAAATTGCACAAATTCTTCCTAACATACATTATTATTTCAAATACGTGTAGGGACGGCAGGGTTAGAATATCTATTTCTTTGAAAAATTCTCTTAATGTTTAATACATGTTTGATGGGCCAATCAATGTTCATACCGACTTTTCGACGTTTCGCCTCCTACGTTTACACTCTTCGCCGTCATCATATCAGCCCAGTGACGTCCAATGTCGGATATAGGTCTCCCCCATAGAGTGCCGCAATGTGCCACCCGCATCAAGCGAACTCGCGCGACCTTTACCAGGTCATCAATGTACTTTGTGGGGCTCTACCCAGGCTGCCTCTTCAGGTACGTGGTCTGGTCGCTACTCGCGAAACTTACGCCCAACGGCCATCAGTGTTACGTGCAATGGGCGCCGTCCACTGCCACTTAAGTTTAGCAATTCGGAGGGGTATATCGGATTCTTTGGTTCTACTGCGGATGGCCTCATTTCTGATGCGATCGCTCAGAGATACTCCCTGCATAGCCCTCTCACTTTAATAATTCATTATCCATTAAAGGAATAAACATACAAATCAAAAATAAGAACCATATTAACGGTTATATGAAAAAGTAATCGACAGTCGACAGTTTCGGAAAGATCAAAAATGCAAAACCGTCTCTGCCCCACACCGCGATGCGCCCGTTCTGCGCGTTTGGAACTTTAAAAACTGTTCAGATATTTTTGCAAACTGTATAACCATAATAGTAATTCGTTTACTTCACTACGTGCGTAAACACGATAACATGACGCCCATTTTACGTAATACTAAAGTATTTGTTTTGTGCTCCACAAGATTTATGTAGCGAGAAACTTCCCACATTACATTTATCACGCTTTTTACGGTTATGTACGGCGTTGGCATTAAGAAACTTTTCCTATAAAGATTATAGGTTCAACCACTGACCTGAAACATTTCTTGGGAGTCCTAACTTTCAAGAAAGTAACACCATTGTGAAGTTTGCACTTGTATGAGTTAGCTGATTTTAATTTTGTAAGCAGTAACGCTCCTAACGAAAATTCTAAATTACAAATTAAAAGGAAAAATTGAAAAAAATGTGCTCCGATCAGGATTCGCACCTCCCTCTCTTGTCCCTTTCTCTTCTCCTTTTTCTTCTTCTTTTTCTTTTACCTTCCCTTTTCCCTTTAATTTGAAATTTAGCTAATTATAATTCCGTTACTAACACTAGGCTGCGCTAAAATAAGAGTGATGTGTTAGGCGCTCGTCTACAGACTCCCAATTCTACAGATTCCCATGTTTACATATTCCCAATTTTACAGATTCTCAAGTTTACATACGCCCAATTTTACAGATTCTCAAGTTTCCAGATACCCATTTCTACAGATTCTCATGTGTACATATTCCCAATTTTACTGATTCTCAAGTTTACAGATTCCCGATTCCACAGATTTGTAATTCTAAAAAAAGTCCTGCTATAGGTGATCTACAACGGCCCCAGGTTTGGGTAGGTTAGGTTCGTTAGGTATCTTCAGATATCCAAAGGGTAAACTGCGCAGAAATAGGAGCCCCGCGGGGCTCCGTCAATCGGAATCTGTAGAATTGGAAATCTGCAGAATTGGGAATCTGTAGAATTGGAAATCTGAAGAATTCAGAATCTGTGGAGTTGGAAATCTGCAGAATTGGGAATCTGTAGAGAAGCGAATCGGTAATGGAAATCTGTAGAATTGGGAGTCAACAAGGGTGATGGTACAGGTAAAATACTTTAAGTATGACACTGACATAATGCTCTTATTTATTATATTCTAGTTTAAGACTAGTGTTATAGTGTCTATTACACAGACATTGATTTAAAATCATGTGTGTGTAATAGAAACCCTAATAAATACGCGTTAAAGTAGACTATCCAATGGAGTATCAGTGTCAAACTCAACTTTTTTGCTATAAAGATTAAATAAGTAATCCTACAGTCTACTAGGAGTTACACTTTAACAACAAAAATGGTTTTAGTCAATGTAAATTTATTAGTCATGAAAGGCGATATAAATGGTAAGTAGTTGTAGGTAGTCGAGTTCAAAAATAAATGTACGTTTCCAAAGATTCAAAAATATCTGAGCAATCTTATGCCGTGAACAATAAAGTCGTGTTCACATAAGTATTTTTGATCGATTTGTCCGTGCACATATTTTCGAACATGTGCACGGATGACGGAATGACATTTCTAGTTATTTGTTCATGACCCGCGGTATGTATGAATGCCCATTTCTGATGTTAAATAAAGTATTAGGATTTATGATTCCTAGGTGAATCAAGTACCATATTCATGTTAATATAATCGTATTAATCATGCATTGTTAGGTAACAGCTTAAATACAGAATCAATAATTGAATGAAGTAGGTAGTAATATTTGGTACCTACTTAATTTATTTCGAGGGACAAGACCTCTTTCAAAAACGAATAAAACGTTTTGTACCATTTCATACCTAAAGTCGAAAGAAGCAACACTGACAAACCTGTAAAATGTCACTTACGGCCGTTGACAGGCGTTTTAAAGTGGTATTGGTATTACTATACAGGGTGATTTCGGGGTCGTGGATCAAGAATAAGTTTTACGACTTGGTATCTGTTAGCCATTTCAAAAAAAATGTAGTGACACGAATCAAACGTATTTCTTTTTTAATTTATTTTGATGACAAAAATACAAAATCTCAAAAAATCATGGTTACCCTTCTCTCTTTGACGGATAGTATGGAGAGTTGACAGTGGGATAGGGTGACCAAGTTGTATGAAAAAGTATTATTTTCCATTAGAATTTGAAGACAAAGAGTATTATTAGAATTATAAACCGTCATACCAACTGTGATGTTGTCTACTTTGAATTCTTGACCATGTACAATCATTCCGGATCACGACCCCAAAATCACCCTGTATTTGTTAAGTAGCTAATTATTAAATATGTATTTCGCCTTTGTGTATGTACTATAAATAAATAAATTTATGTATGTGTAATGGATTCGTAGGTATAAATTGGATAGGGAATCTCAGTAAATGTTTTGGCTTTTGAGTGTTTTAAAGGTGTTTTTTTTTTAATATGCGCAGTAAAACGAGTATCATGCACGCAAGCGTGGCAGTACTCCATTCCTATCGCCCCACTTCATGAAGCATTCATTTAAAATAAACACTGCACTGACTGCATTTAAGCCGATTTATTATTTGTTCAATGCAAAGACAAAAATGTGACTTTACCACCAAAAACGTGACTTTTCGTACCTTCGGAACGCAAACGGAGGGTACTTTTCGGGAAACGAAACGTAACTTATGACTCGAGAGCCCTGGCAACACTGGACTGGACTGACAGTTGACTTTGACAACTGACATCGTACAGTCAAGGGCACCAATATGAACACATTTTTCTAACACCACTGAAATAAGGTACCAAAATGTGTACATTTTATGTCATCGACTGAACCGCCACCGCACCCCCCGACTATGATCCACTATTTTATAATATGTTGTGATTTTGATGAAATTTGTTAAATTTTTAAAGAAAGATATTTCGTTTCACATTATTTTCATTCTTTATCATCGTCAAACAACGACCTCAATGTCAAATGAAAAATCACCTTGACACGTCCCCAAGACGAATATATTTTCCTCAAATATGCCACAAGGTGCTTGAATATTATCAACATAAAAATCCCGGGGTCGTAATCGAATTTTAACTGGAAATAATCGACGATCGGGTTGTAGCGAACCCATCTCAACCTTGTCAAAAGGGTAGCGTTCGTAAATTACCTATTCATATTCCCAAGGGCCCCAAGGGAAGTAAAAATGTATTATCTACTTTAAAAAGTTTTTTCTTCACAAAATATGTGCGGCTCTGTGACAGGTAAAGGTTTTATGCGGGATTTTATATTTTGATATAAAATGATCGTACTGTCTGTCCCGTTCTAACTCATCTTGGTTAACTATAAGCAAGCAGGGGTCGTACTTTTCGTGCCGGTGACGTAAAATTGACGTCACACTGCATATAGAATGATTCCAATTGGTGTTATGAAATTATTAATATTTAATCATCAATCATTTAATCATGCATTTATAATGGTATTTTTCTTATACGACGTCTTGCATCCGAATATTATTAAGGATTTCTTTTTATATTTTGAATTTAAATTTATAAGCAGGTGAGGATCTCATAGTCTTTCAAGTTTTATAACAGGTTATAGAAATGTTGAATATAAATATGAACGTAAACTCTCTAAGACGACGAGGTTTGTTTCATTGTTGTAAATAATTGGTATTACACATGAACCAGTCACAAAAACTTGCAGTATTACCTAATGTTGTACTTTATAAGTTGCGATGTCACCAGTGAACGAAAAAAGCATAGAACGCGAGCTTCCTACAAAAGTCCACTTGTAAACGGGGCATTTATTCGTAATACGCACGCGCGGTGTTGTACTAATAAGAATTGCCAAAAATATCAGCCGATTTTCTATTACCCAAAACAAATAAACGTGATATGTAAATTTCAAACTGACTGGCTGTATTTGGTATCCTAGCGCTGACGTTTTATGTGTCAAAATCTCGGCGACAACGACAACGCTTAGCGGGTGGATGGTTCCATGTAACAAAAAGTCATCTTCATACGCAAAACCGCGGTATTATTTAAATTTGAATTAAAGCTTTATTTTATTTTTAAATATTATAGGATAACCTTACGAAAATCTAACTAGTCGCTAATTAAGCTGTACCAGACTTATACTATGCATATTGGACGACCATGTATATAATTTATAGCTTGCTAAACACTGTTAGACATAGAGAATAGCAACCACTCGTAATCGAAACTTTTACAGTATATTAAGACAACGCACTTAACATACGTACGTTAACTCATTTTTACAAGCTTTTATTTAACTTGCCGTGTCAGTAACTTGTCTTTTTTGTTTGTGTGGGTCATTTCTTATAAACTAAATTAGACCCACTCGATTTCCGATTGAGCTAATATTTGACGTTAGTACGCTCGGCTGAACTCGATTCTCCATACAAACGTAGTTTCGTTCTCATTTTAAACCCCTTGCGGAAATAACATGAAACGTTGTATACACAATGGGAGCCGCCATATCTAGGTCGGAAATTAGTTTCTTGTTGTGGCTCTTTTAGTCCACTCTTTGAGTAGTTGATAAAAATTGTATATATTGTACGTATAGCGTAGTTACACACTTATTCTTTTATTTTTATTTCGGTTTTAGTTCTTGTTAAAAATATATTTATTTCTCGCTTCCCTCATATAATTATATAGTGTAATTAGAATCAATAGTCTAGTTGAAATTGTACTAAATGTCCCCTAATATTTATTTATTATGGAATTAGTTTACCTTTTTCGAACATTTTAATTTGTTGAGATACATGCTTTCATACACAAATTAGTTAAGTGCATGAAAGCATGTATTTCAACAAATTAAAATGTTTAATAGGTATCTTAGGTACCTTTTCATTCCCCTATTAACATTTTGATGATGTAAGGTGGCATAACACCATCCCTATACAAAATCGGTACCGTCTAAAAAAATTAAACAAACATGTTTACCGCTTTACTTGCAAATGAAAAGTGATTCCATCTTTTTTATGTTTTCTAGAGTGATTAACGCACCACTTCACGGCACAAAAAGGCATATTTTTTATTTTTGAGATTTCAGTTAATACAACTGTTACGTTGCGCCGCCATGTTCAAACTAGACAGCCGTTGGACACAATTTTGACGCCCCGCCTTAGTGGACACAAATTTGATGGTGTCATTTTGCGACGCTAGTTGTGCTTCTATGTTTTTTTCATTCGCTGGATGTGACAGACAAATTGCGTTTGTTATAGGGAAATAATTGTAAAAAGTGTATGTATACATGACCGATTATTGATTAATGAATGATGATTGATTGATTACAATAAGACTAATTAAAATCACCTATATGGAGCGTGACGTCACCGGCACGAAAAGTACGACCCCTGACCAAAAGGATATTAAGGATTCAAAGAGACAACTGTATGAAAAATAATCTTGCTCAGCATTACATATCTGTTGGTATTCACAGTCTAAGATACAAATTGAGACAATGCAAACGCGTTCGTTTGTGCTTAAGTTTAAAATAAATACTAGATGTACTGAGCGTCGATTAACGGTGTCAATGATGAATGATGAAACAACATCATAATCATCATCCTAGCGTTATTCTCAGTACGATTGCATCCTGAGGAATGTCCGGGGTCCGCCAATGATGAAACAACGTTGCGTTTAATTCCTTCCATTTAAAAAGCGGCTTTCAATTAAGTTTCCAGTATCATACTCTCAATGAATATGAGGTCAGTAGGGTATTTAGAACAATCCTCAGCTTCCCAGCAAGTAGGCCGTGCTGTTGATGTCGGGTTGTTATTTAACTGGAATACGCAAGATGTATTTTCCTCGACTCGCTATTAGGAAATCGCGTTTAGAGTCATGATTTATTTGAAAACATTGAACTTGAAAAGTACGTCGATGTTTTTGTTAGGTGACTTGGGAGGAATCCGAATAATTTTACCAGTTTGTTTGGACCGAGCATTTCCATGCGTATTTTTTATTCGTCGTATGGTAATTATTTCGAACAGTGAGATTTTAGAGAAGACAGTTAGTTGCCAGTTTATTGCACTTTTAGCACCACGCAGGGGTCACGTGTAGGGTAACAGAGGGTACTTCCTACGGACGTGGTGCAACTTCGACTCCCCTTGTCAAGTGAGTGGGCAACTTGACTATTACAATTCTCAAGCCGCCCGAAGGCTGCTAACATGATCAACCGCTTAACGTGGCTTCCAAAGCACGGGAGCGGACAATTAGTAACTTAAAGCGGTCACCCATCCAAAAATTGACCAGGGCCGACATTGCTTAACCTCGCATACCGCACGCGATACGCTACGCGATAAGTTATGATTTGTCTCTTCTGATAAAAAAATAGATAATAATAACAAACGTTGCCAGCTCATCCTAAGGAATATTTTAAAGACTAAGAAAAAATAATGTTTTATAAAAATACACGTAGGTACTTAATGAGACCTCATATATTTATGAGTTTACCTATTTTTCTTCTTACGACCAATGCGCTGACCGTCCTAGTTTTCCAATCCAATTTGTATTGCATATGCGCACCTAAAATATATCACCTCGAGATGACTATTAAAGTTAATAATACAGCAAGTGTGACCATAACATTGTAAAGTGTACACTAACCAATAAAATGATTAAATGGAGCACTTTTATAAGCAGTGATCGTAACTTTGTAGCATTTTCGGTGCAGCGTAGTGGTGTTAACGGAGTTGGTATGGACAAATTCAATTTGAACGGTTAATTAAGATTAATATTCACGTTATTAACGCTAATGAATCATAAGAATTTAAATAATAAATAAAAAAAAGTGTATAAATAAATAAATAAAAAGTATAAATAAATTTTTAAAGGGTCGGCAACGCGCATGTGACACCCCTGGAGTTGCAGGCGTCCATAGGCTGCGGTGACCGCTTACCATCAGGCGGGCCGTACGCTTGTTTGCCACCGACGTGGTATAAAAAAAAAATGTATCCCAATTCCGTAAACACCACTACGCTGCACCAAAAATGCTACAAAAGTTACGATCACTGTTTATAAGTCAATGATCGCGATCAACAGTCAAATTGTAATCGTAATTTTTTATTACTACGGTCTGGCAAAAAAGAGTAGAAATTAAAAAGTGGCAGCACTGTAGTATCGTCCCTTTTTTCCTAGATTGATTTAAAAAGGATGACACTAACAGTGTTGCCACTTTTTAATTTCTACTCTTTTTTGCCAGACTATACGACGTCGCGTTTTTGTTGTATTACCTTTCTGTACAATGTTACTGATTGCTCTATGCGAAGCTTATGCCGCTCTCTACAGTAATTAAAGTCGGCTTTAGAGATTACCTTAACTCGTCCCGTATAATAGCTGTGTTCTCTTTTTCTCCACTTGCTTTCAATCAATGTGTGTAGGGGAGGGAAATAGGTCTCGACTACCTTGAGCAATCTCACAGGAACTGTTGTATGCATGTGCTGAAGCGTGATAAACTTTAACTTATTGGGGCTTTTTACAAAGTGACCTTTATTTCACCCTATAAACATTCTAGGCTTATTTATTCTAAGCTTATTCATTCTAAGCAATCCAGAACATTCTACATAACCCATTTTCCAAAGACAGGGTTTATTTGCTTTACATTGTTGATGAGTAGACAAAGCATTGGCATCGGCTATCACCTTTGTACTAACATCATTATTCTCATTACCATAACTAAACTTTGTGAATAGCTAACAATAAGTCCAGAGTCCAGATATTTTTGACCCCCGACGAAAGGGGTGTTATATGTAAGTTTTACCGCTATGTGCGGGTCTATCTGTGGCACCGTAGCTTTTAAATGGGTGAACCGATTAAGTGGATTATTTCTTTTTCGAACCAGGTTTATGCGATAGTCCTAAGATATGTTTCTTTAAAATCAGTTCAGCCGTTTCTATAAAATTGAAAACGTCGAAAGCTTTTCACCTTTTCTAACCCTTTACACGCGAGAAATATTTTTAGACTTCAGGATTATAATCTATCAATTAATAGACTGACAGCAGCATTAACACAATAAACTTTTTATACAAATGCAAATCTATACCATAGACAAGTCATAATAATAATAATCGTATGGCATTTATTTTTAAGTTATTATAATGATTGGTGTAATAGTACATCCTGTATTCAGCTGGAAAAGAAAGGGGATACATTTAACATCCAGAAGGGAGTAAGGCAAGGAGACCCCTTATCCCCAAAAAAAATTTCAGAGGTCTTAGAAATGGTTTACAGAAAACAAAATGGGGACCAATATGGACTCAGCATAGATGGAAAACCACTCACACACCTCAGATTCGCAGACGATATTGTACTGTTCGCAAAATCTCATATATTATTATTCGAAAAGCCGACCGTATAAGAAATACTACCATAAGAAAAAAGACCACGGCACACGATATCACCACAAAAGTAAGAAGGCTGAAATGGAAATGGTCCGGTCACATGATCAGGGGAGAGGAAAAATGGAGCAAACGCGTCACTCAGTGGTACCCCAGGGAAGGCAAACGGAAAAGAGGCAGACCCTTAAAAAGGTGGGACGATGACATACGTCAAGTGGCTGGAAAAACCTGGAGCAGAGTAGCTCAAGATAGAAAATAATGGAGAAGGTTGGAGGAGGCCTTTTCCAATTGGATTTAGACATACAGAAGAAAAAGAAGTGTGAGATTATAGAATACGGATTCATACTGTAAAATTTCTGAAATAAAAGGCTTATTATTGTTATTGTAATGATTGGTGAGAGAATCAAAATTGATTTTCATACATTACAAATTATTAACTGTTAATTTATCGATTTTTATGTTAACAATTATTTTGCTGTGGTCAAAAATATATATGCAACGTTACATAATTAGGTCTTAAATTCTCTAGTCTTTAATAACAGCAAAAATAGCAACAACAACAACAACAACAGCAGCAGCAACTCTTAGGTTTTAAGAACCCTTATTTTGTAGCCGTGGTTGACGTAACTGGTAACCGAAGAGCTGGCGGCTTCCTCGCTCAACGTATCAGCATTGCAATACAGCGAGGAAATGCCACCAGCATCCTCGGTACAGTGCCCTTGTGGATTACATGGGTGTGAGTTTATGATTAAATATATCCATTTTGTTAATAATTTCTTGGGAGTCAACTTATTCCGAATCGTATTGAATATTGTGATGGAAATTGAAATGTTCTCATCTTGACGCGGGCGCCTTCCTGGCCACTATTATCAATAATATCCGGTGGAGAGACCGACAAAATGAATTAAAACTTTAGTTAAACACAATCACAAGTTTAGCCTAGTTGTTAGTGACATATAAGCATGTATATCGTCGTCTAGTACCCAAAGCACAAGCTTTGCTTAGTTTGGGACTACGATTAGGTCGATTTGTATAAGATTGTCCCCAATATAAAATATTTTAAAAAATCTGAACTGAAGGGCAGTCAAGCTACTTTTTCATATGATTATTGAATAGACATAAAGAATTAGGCATATAAATAAAACCATTTTATACGTTTTTAAACTAAATACCTAAATACGGTTCGGTTTCGGGATCGCGTAGAATCTTGCCACTTTATTTTATATCAGTTATCCTCAAACGATTGATCTGATTTTGACTAACTTATTTGAGTTCGGTGGCAATGCAATACTATTAGATGATGATGATGATGGAGACAGAAGGTAGCAACTCCTAGATTTGAATTTATTTTTTTCGTACTCCGAGCAGTATTTGGACTTGTGACATCTGGCATACGTGCCTAATCGCAAGGAGGAGGAATGGTGTGCTGTGGGGTGAAGGTTCGAATCCTGCTCGGAGCACTCAATATTCAAATTTTGCCTTTTAATTTGAAATTTAGAATTTTCTTTAGCAGGCGTTACTGCTTAACATAATTAGAATTACACATTAATATTGTTTAGGAGTCAAAGATGTCAATTTGGTCCACTTTATTATCGAATTTGCATTTCAATGTGTTTTGTGTGTTGGGTAAATGTTTCAGTGCGCGACTCTGACCATTGTCTTGCCACTTTCATTATTATGTCATAATCAGAGATCGTAACTTTTGTAGCATTTTCGGTGCAGCGTAGTGGTGTTAACGGGGCTAGTATGGACAAATATAATTTCAACGGTTAATTGAGGTTAATATTAACGTTATTATGTCTCCAACAACACCTAATGATGTGTGTGAAACCATACAAAGCTTTAAAAACACAAACAGCGTTGGCTTTGATAAAATTAGCACTAGAGTTATAAAATATGTCAGTGATTTAATTGCGTCCCCACTTGCTCACATCATCAACTTAAGTTTTACTACAGGCGTTTATCCCAATAAGTTGAAACTAGCAACAATAAAGCCATTATATAAAAAGGACGATAAAAAAGCCCCTCTAACTATCGTCCAATTGCTCTCTTGCCTGTCTTCTCAAAAGTGTTAGAAAAAATAATATATTGTAATATGTACAACTTCCTGGAGAAATACAAAATACTCATTCCTGAACAGAAAGGCTTCCGAAAAAGTACATCGATAAATTTAGCAATTTACAATCTAGTGAAGAGAGCTCTCATTTGTCTTGACGATAGAAAACCCTGTTGTGCCGTATACATGGATATCTACAAAGCATTCGACTATGTTGACCACCAGATACCGCTTAAAAAACTAGAGACCTATGGAATTCGTGGTAGTGCTTTGGATCTTTTCAAATCGTATAACGGCAGAGAACAATACACTGTGGTTTTTGAAATATGTACAGCTATAAGACAAGAAAAAATATATATGTCAGAACGCAGGAAAATTGAATACGGGGTACCACAAGGTAGCGTCCTGGGACCCTTTTATTCCTTCTATATATTAATGACATCACTAATTCTTGTAAACATCCCATGATTTTATTTGCTGACGACAGCACCATCTTTATAGAATTTTCCCTAACTAATGATTACGAAAACGAAATTAACTTGACCACTGAGAATATTATAAAATGGCTAGAAAGTAATAACCTGAGGGTAAATATAGACAAGACATATGTAATGCAATCCAGTCAAAGACAAATTGTTCCATCCCTAAATGTAAATAATGAAGATAATAGTATAGTGAAAACTAATGTCACAAAGTTTCTTGGACTCTGGTTCTGGTCTGGTTTCTTGGTCATATAGACAATGATATGTCATGGAAATCGCACTCTTTGGCAGTGTGCAAGAAACTTTACAAGTTCTCATATGCTCTCTATAAATTAGCGAAAATAAGTGACCGTAAAACAGTTCTAACAGCGTATCACAGTTTTGTAGTTTCAACTTTGCGTTATGGGATGATATATTGGGGGAACTCTACACATAGAGATATGGTATTTAGAGCTCAGAAACGACGTATTAGGGCCATCGTTGGACTGACTCCCTAACAAAGCTGCCAACCTCATTTTAAATCATTGAATGTTTTGACTTTTCCATGCTTGTACATCTATGAATGTTGTGTTTATGTTAAAAACAATTCCAATTGGTTTTAGATGAAAAAAAATGCAACGAGATTAAACTTTCGATACAGGAAACCTGAAATATGCATTGTTAAATCTAGAACAGCTCTGATGAAAAAGAATATTTTAATTATGGCTCCTAAAATATTTAACAAACTACCTGAGGATTGGCAAAATGCTACATTAAATGACTTCAAAAGAAAGCTATTTAACTTTTTATCCGAAAGGTGTTATTATAGAGTTTTGGACTATCTTAATGATACTAGCATGCCTAAATAAATAAATAACTACTACCACTTTGTATGACATAAAAATTTTGTTACGATTAATTTATTTTAATTATATTATTTCATTGTATAAGCTAATTAATTCATTTCGTATCATATTGACCTGACTGTGATTTTATTTTCATATGCGTTATGGGCTCATCATGGTTTTCGTACTGGAAACACCAATGTAACAGCTATATTATTATTATTACCTGTGATGACGAAATAAACGTATTCGTATTTGTATTTTTTGTATTTGTAACGCTAATGTATCATAAGAATTTAAATAATTTATCCCAATTCCGTTAATACCACTACGCTGCACCGAAAATGCTACAAAAGTTACGATCACTGGTCATAATAATAGGGCCGAACCATAAGCACAGAATAATAGTATAGGTGGCAATCGTAGCCCAGCGGCGCCCGGGTCCCGCGTGCATGCGAGGTTAAGCAACATAGGCTCTGGTCAGTTCTTGGATGGGTGACCGCTTTGAGTGGTTACTAACTGAGCGCTCCCGTACTTTAGAAGTCACCCTAAGCCGTTGATCCAGGCTGTTGTCTATGACAGAAGTCCTTAAGCCAAGTTAGACCCCTCCGGGAGATTTGAGTACTTGACAAAGGGGTCGAAGTTTCACCACGTCCGTAGGGAGTACCCACTGTTACCCTACACGTAACCCCTAGGTGGCGCTTAAAGTGCAACAAAGCTGGCAACCGTACCACAGAATAAGGAATAGTACAAACCGTACTGCCTTCCCGAAGATCTCACGGTTCGCAAAATAAATGCCATACAATTATTATTATTGCATTGGTTGACACCAGCACCAATATCGCGCATAAATACCGTAGGACGTTACAGACATTTTCGCGGTATTTGTTTTGGCAAATATTAATACTGGTGACTGTCCCTTACCTAGGATTGGAAATTATATACGAAAAAAATACGAACAAACAAAAATAGCTTCGAGGATGTGTGAACGTATTCATTTGCCACGATTCTACATATACATATACGCCAGCGATTTCGTAGCGCTACGCTCGTAGCCGATAACATGTGAAAAACCGTACGTAGCGGAAAGCGCCTACGAGACAAGCACCCACCCAGCCGGCTCCTGGCACTTAAAGTGTTAAAATTATTTGACTTGGCCGACTTGTACCAAATTATTCCGTTAGAAAATAGACTTTACTATCCGAGTTGAGGATCTAAAATCAAATGACAGTTTTATAAAATGTCGGACATTTTAAATATTGCTACTATACCTCCGATTTTATTGCAGCTTAGCGCTTATATCTGACATATAGTATTCGTCCTTCTCGCACTTCAATATTTGCCAGTAAAACACCAAATGAGTACTACTTATATCACAAAATAATAATTATATAAATTATATTTGCAACATTAAGTGTGGTACATACACTTACGTAAAAAAGTACTCAGAATGAGGTATAAAAGACTGTTGCAAAGAAAATAAAGTCTGTGCAAATAACTTCGATCATGTCAGCATTTAAGTTTATTGCTGACTGGTTCAAGTACTTTCTGAATCCAAATGACAGAAAGATCAATAGCTTAAAAACAGCTCGCCATCTTTACGTTTCGAAATGGAATTCTAAGTAAAAGGTCACAGGTAATGGGATAACATGGATTATAGCTCCAGGCAAAGCACAGAGCGCGGCGCAGCGTCATTGCGGGGCGCAGGCGGTTTTTGGTAAAACGAGCGCGGTCCGGTGCACGTCACAACAAAATATCGCGCGGTATTCAGTAGTGTAGTAGAGCAGAAAGATTTCGCCCTGCACCACGCCGCGCCCGCTCTTTGGTTTTTGAGAATGTCTAGCTGCGAATTTCCCATACAAACGCGAGGTCACAAACTTGGATTATTCATTGGGCAAACATTATAAAGAAGTCAGCAAAAAATCTGATTTGACGCAAAGTACCCCATACTTTCAGGCGACAAGGTTACTACTGGACTATGAGGCGCGCAGGAATAAAGTAAGTAAATAAATTTTGTTCGGTACGCGGGCGATGTCAACGGAACGGCGCGCAACGAGCGCTCGCGGGTCGCGCCTGTGTGCGTGCGCTCACACATAGACAGCTCCCGCTCCCGCCCACAGCAGCGCGCCAGAAAACTAGCTTAAAAAATTCGAGATTTGAAAAGTTGCTCAGCTAGGCATTCCTCTTAACGTATTTTAATAATATTATGTAGATCGTCTTAATATATGCGCTCCTTATTGCGTTGAACAACGCAACGCCCATCCGCGCGCTACACATGTAGCGCAATGGTCTGATGATCAAAGAGATTTTAAGTAAAATTAAACTTTTAGGTACAAAATGGTAGCACACCTAAAGTTTGCTGCTATCATCCCATAGAAAATTGACAAACTTACAATAGAAAATTGACAAACTTAAAATACAATCAACTTTAACAAGCACAGGTTACAATTACTGGCGGTTTAGGGTGGGCATCAAGGGTATGGGCGTATGTAGTAATTAATCTAAGCAGTGTTCGTAAAAAACTGATTGTAAAGAAGTTTGTCAAGTTTCTCTGAGATGACACCTGTGGATGTCACATTTAACGATGATCATTCCGAAGCTATAAAGCTGTCCGTGTCATCATCATCATGTCAGCCGAAGGACGTCCACTGCTGGACATGGGCCTCCCCATAGAGTTCCACAATGACCGGCTCTGCGCCACCTGCATCTAGCGGGTCCATGACCCTTACCAGGTCCACCTTGTGGAGGCCTGCCCACGCTGCTCCTTCCGGCACGTGGTCGCCACATGAGAAGTTGAGAACCTTTCCGCCCCAACGGCCATCGGTTCTAAGTGCTAAGCTGTCTGTGTAATCGGTACGATATCATAAAGCTGTCAACTGTCAGACGAGTCGGATCACTTTATAGTACGCCTCTTCATTTAAATGAGTGCTTCCGGGCAGGCGCGGGCTTCGCGGAAGCGGGGCGATTCGAAGGCAGCACTGCACCGCGCATGATATTACTTACAATGAGTAAATCTGTGTGGCATCAGTAAGCTCGTGTCAAAGAACAGAATGCCACATATGTACCGAACCTGCACCACCATGCCAGGCAGTCACCTTTATTTATTATATGTTCTGTGAATGGTGAGGTGGTGACTATGCGAGTATGCCTGTAACCTTGTGAATGCACTCGAGTGCACCTCTTTGTCACTCGCGACCTCAAGTGTGTCGCTACACGACGTTGACCTAACCACTTCATTCTAATTTTAAAATGTCTATAGTGTTGTTCGAGAATCGAGTTTTGTGATCGATTTAAATCTTTTATTCAAGTATAAGCCCTTGAAGAGTTTTCTTACGCCAACATCAGACATATTTATTTGCTTAAAGATAATTTACAAAAGTTGATACTTAAGAATAAAGCTCGAAACGTACAGAGCGGGCGCGGTGTGGTACGGGGCGAAGGCGGTTTTTCATTTTAAAGTGTTGTAACGAAAAAATCTGGTCATGCATGATATGGAAAATCTTTAAAATTAATGTGGGTTTTCAGGCACTGCTTTTTAAAAATAGTTTGCGGATATCAAACTACATAATAAAAGTACAATCATAATATGACGTTTAGTTTTCTGTGCCTTTCAGCATTATATATTTCACCGTACCGATATTTTGTTGGACAGCGGTTTCTGATAATCTTCACTCGCTTCCTGCTACAAAGCTACAATTGTATTTATATTTTTACGAGTTGTTATAAGCTCATTAGAATTTCGTCTTTCCAAAAACATACTTGGTTGAACTCTTTTCTACTTGAGGCAGTCAGGAAGACCTTCTACTCCAAGCATTGAAAGTTGTTTTATATGGGAGGCATTTTTCTGTATAAAAGGCAAATAAACCAAAATTAAAAAAAAACCGAACTACGTCAATCTGAAGCCAACTAGAAAAATGTTAGCTATTGTGAAAGGATGATGCAATAAGGTAAAATTTGTAATGTCCAGTTAAAAATAAAATAAAAATATTAACAGGAAAACTTGGTAGATACTGTCCGAAGGCGCTGTTCAACAAAATATAGGTATGGTGGAATATATAATGCTGAAAGTCACAGACAACTTAACGTTATATTATGATTGTATTTTTATTATGTAATTTGATAACCACAAATTATTAAAAAAAGTGCTGCTTGAAAATCCACATTCATTGACAAGATTTACCATATCATACATGACCAGATTTTTTCATGTCCACGCTTTATATCTTTCCGAAACTATCGAATGTCGATTACTGCTACGGTTATTTGGTGCGTCGTACCCCGGATCGCGTACGCTTTACCATTGCTTTACCGCAAAGCCGTCTCCGCCCCGCATCGTCGCTGATCCACGCTCTGAGCGTTTCAAGCTTACACCGAATATATCAAATATCATACAAAATGCATTAAAAATCGAATGGCAAACATAAACCAGTTGGAATAATACAATAATAATTGAATAAATTAATAATAGCAATGATAATGTATAGTACATTTGAGGGACCCGGATTTCTTCTCTTACTACGTTATTAATTAATTATGTTCTAGGTAAGCTTTTACCATATCTTAGGGCTATGAACAAAAAATGAACTTTACTGGCGAACGAAAACCGCCGCGTGCGGTTTATCTGCCGCTCTCTATAAAAGCAGCGGTCTAGGAGTCAGTTTCTGAAACTGCGTTTAAATACATTACACTTAAGCGCTTTTAGGCTTTCGGTTAGTCGGTTATAAATGACAACACACATAATATTAAAACCATTCATGACATGGGGCGCACTATTTTACTAATTATACTTGACATGTATTACGAAATAACTGCTTTTAATAAAAAATATGTATATAGTTATTGTCTTCATGCGACTATCAGGTAATTGTAATAAAAATAAACAAAAGTCATCGGCCTCCTCGCGTTCTCCCGGTTGTGTAATTAGAGTAGGCGCTAGTTTTACGAAAGTGACTGCCGTCTGACCTCCTAACCCGGGGGGAAAAATACCTTGTTTTGGTTAAACCTGGGAATCGTTTGATTCACAAAGGCTAATGTTAAATGCCGAACAATATTTCAATGTAAACGTAGCACTGCTCGTAAATATACCAGTGTTGTTTTAATAAATGTTAGAGCGAGGTTCATAAAGGATACATTGGCTGAGATAAAGCCACCATATTTCGCAAATAAGTGTGTAATATTTAGCGAGCAAATTCCGGAGGCTGCCTCTATTCCATATCTCCACAATTCACCGCCGGGCGCCAGTAGCGGGGAAGGTACAATCGGCATCATAATATGTAAGTACCGCAAAATAGGGTTACTTAGAATAATTCATGAAATTGACATTCCTATAATAACTTCGTTAAATTAAATGCAAAGTCTATGACACAATTAACATATCAGCCTCCCACAAAGTATTTTTGGACTGCTAAAAGAAGATTAATCTATAGTTATGAAGGAAATAATAAAATTGTGTCCTATTAGGCTTTAAGTCATCACGATTCTGAACTAATTTTACGGAATCAACCTCCGTGCAAAAAAATGGATGGAAAAACTTGATATGGGGTCACTTTGGTGCATAGATTGTGCTTTGATTGCTCATTATTTATCAGCGGTAAGCATAAAGAGCCCCTTACAGGTTTTTTTTTATTATTTGATTAATTATTTGCGAAGAAGTTAGATTGAGTGTGATTGATGACATGGGTTGATTTCATAAGCTATAAGATGACAACAGTTTGATTATCAATTTCACGATGATTCATGTACTCGTAATATCATTGCAATATAAGCAATAATTCCGAGAATAAAACCAAAAATCGGTCAATCACGGCATGTATGTCAGCCGAATGACGTCAGCTGCTTGGACATAGGTCTCCCACAAATAGAGTCACAATGATTCTACATGTCCAATAATCACATTTATTAGTGTTATATTCAATCAATACCTGTGAAGTGGCTATGGACAATATCTTCAAACAAGACGGAGATCGTGTATAAATCAGCGTTACTAAGTAAGTACTTTTTAAGTTGGCAATAGGTACCATACAATAATGAGTTTCCAAATAGAAAACACCTAAATAAACAGCCTTGATAGACAAAATGCCGACCATCATTGATAGTTCTAACCTTAATTTTCTGTATTGCATCCTCTAGATCCTGCTCTGTCATTTTTGTAGTTCCTGCTATCCGGGCTTTGTGTATACGTTCGCGCCATAGTAAAACCTAAAAATAATCTCGTGGGGTCACTTTGATAATAGTAATATTTACAAGAACATAATAATACACTACTTTGATAATTATCAATGTACAAATGTAGCCCTCGAAGAAACCCTGTTAAATAAATCTCGTAATAGAAAACAAAATGGCAGTTGCCGTTTCAAAGCACTACCATTTAGCTTTCCCAAAGAAACACATAATAATATCATATACATATACGATAAAAATACCATGATTAGGTAATTCGCGTTGGCAGACTCCATATTATCGTTATCATATTTTCAGCGTATTTTTGGGCACTATATCGTGATTTTTTATCGACAATAATCAATATTTCTGTGTGTACGCCGCGTGCAAGGATGGCCGAATTGTCAGTGTTACTAATGCAATTCCTTTAGACAGATGCGTTCAGCGAATTCCAAATTAGTTACAAAAATACTACAATAATTAGTTATCATCCATGTTGACCCACGATTTGAAAATATAATAAGGCCCATTTTACGGTATACACTTTTCAGTCTAATCTTGAAAAAAATAAGTAGTAGTAGCCATAGTAGCATAATGTATACCTGTTTATGATGCTGACTGTACGTTGAATAACACAGGTATTTTCAAATTGGGACAAACATATAAAGTATTTTGCATAAAGGGAATGCTTTTGGGTTGATACGTATACGTCTGTTTGCCACGGTGCTGCCAGCTGCCAGGAAAGTGTTTTATCGTAATACGTCGTCATAAAACGTTTGTGACAGGAGATTTGGAGTCTGGGTCGTAAACAGATTTAGGATGGGTTGCACTTAACCGTGTGTAATAATGGTAATCTGTGTTCATCGAAATTTGATTGTATGGCAAGTTTGACGAGTTTTATTATGCCCCTAAACTACATACGTAACCTTACGGTCTTGAAGACGAGAGTGAACCGGTTCTTACTAGGTAAGCGCGCTCAATCGTAACGTTCATCCATAACGTTCTTTGTACTTTTGAGTCCTTACAATGTAACAACTACGGTTCCCTACATCGCGCGTGGCTCGACACGCACTTGGTCGTTTTGTACTCTGGATAGGTTTGTGCTTGATCAATAATCATCTGATAGTAGGCGATGTTATAATCTAGGATGGAGCGCGCTTACCTAGTAAAAACCTAGTAAAAAATTGTTGTATTTGTGTCAACCACGTAGTAAGACGAAAAGTGAACTTTTAACTCTTAAGTCATATTAGGACACAAATAGTATATTACATATAAGGTAGTATAATATACCCTACATTGCGCGTGACCCGACACGCCCTTGACAGGTTTTGTTTTTAACCCCCGACGGTGACGCGGAACGCAAGAGAGGGGAGTTATAAGCTTATAAGTTTAACATGTGTATCTGTGAATGAGTGTATCTGTCTGCGGTATCGTGGCTCTTAAACGGGTGAACCGATTATAATGAGTTTTTTTTTATTTGAAAGCGGGTTTTCTAGTGCAGCATAGCAGGTTTCCAAACATATTCTATCAAAATCGGTTCGGTCGTTATTAAAATATTAAATTTTTAAATAAAAATGTCTGGGGTTTTTCAACTTTCTTAAGATGTCAGTAATATTTTAGGTAATTGTCATGTTAGAAATAGACAAATTGATAATTATTATTTTGCGTGTAACTTATAAAACGGCCGCGTTAAATTCTCATTAGACCCACCTCTTATATAGATACTTCATCTTTTGTTTTGTTAAATAATCGAGCTAAACGCGGTAACCGTGATACTTGCAAAACTCTTAAGTATTCCGCCTTCTCATCACGTGACTTGGGAATATTATAACTTTTAATAATTCCCATTTCCCAGTTTGGATTTAGCTGCAGCCTGACGGACTGTTAAATGAAAAATGATAAAAGATGATGAATGCCGCCGGGAAGCTGTGAGCAGTTACGAAAACATCGACGTTTTCAGGCCACCTCTAGTTAAAATAAAAGATAATGGAGATGATATGCTAAAAACGTTAATCGGAATTTAATGTAAACCGTCGAATTTTGATATTTGATTGGGAAGTTATGTCACTAATATAACATGTTACGGTCACAACGGAACATATCAGTAATAAGAATAAGTATTTCAGACAGTAAAATGTTCAGGCACAGGTGCATAAGTATTTTGCGGTATCTCAAATTTAGCATTCATAGTAAATTGTCTCAGGCTTGCTTGTCGTGCTGGCTAACTCGGTTTTTGCACGCCTCCGAGATGCAACCCGAATGTGTATGCGGTTGATACTGTTGATAGTGACGCTCATCGTACCGCGGTCAACATTGTTACCATGACGTCCATAGGACAAAGGAACACGTTTAGAACGAGGTGCTATACTTTTAGTTTTTTAACTATAATTGTCAAACAAAGCTTTTTGTTATACTGTGGACCTACTGTACAGTCGGCCTCATAAGTAGCCGGACACTTTGGGATTATGTCGCTTTCACCCGTTAGACATTTAGTATGACAGTTTAAACATGACGTTAAAGCGACAAGGTACAAAGGTGTTCAGCCCCTCATATAATTTTCACTGTGACAAGGTACGAAATGGCCCAGAAATCAAATTGGTTGACTGTACTTACCCATGTACTATTATTTATTCTCTGGTTCACTGCTACACAATAAACAAGTGTGTATCAGTAAAAAATTACCAACTTAAAAAAGTTGAGAAACGCCCGATATTTTCAATTCAAAGAATGCTGAACTAAGTCCCGCAAAAACGCGCATTTAAATCGGTTCACCTGCTTAAGAGCTACGGTGCCAAAGACAGACACATAGCGATCAACTTTATAAAACCCCTCGTTTTTCGTCGGGGATTCAATTTAAATCAAAATGTTACTACAGCACGCATTTCAACGCTTGTATGTTTCTAGTTTTCTACAAACACAAGAAAATGTGTAAAACCGTTCAAGCAGTGTTTTAAGAATAATAATATTTATTGTATTGATCATACATTGTCAAGATCATATCTATTATTTATAATAACATTAATAACTTCGAGCAAAATTATCATAGAAATTAATTATTGTATCATTGTAGAATTACCATTTTACAAATTACATAGGTTAATGACAAATAATAGTAATTAATTAATATAGTTAGTTATTCATTGTTTTAATACTTATTTATTTATTATAGTGTTTCGATACATTCGTTCAGCAATCGTTATTTTTTTTCATTTAAACAAACTACCAACCACACAACAGTATACTCGTAAAGGGCCTACTTCGAAGTTCGGAGTAGGCCCTGGTTTCCCCTGAGCTGCCCGTTTTGATGCTCGACGCTAATACCTAACTTCATCGTCAATATTTGATAACCCGGTGAGCTCGTCCAGGATTAAATTTAATGGAAGCGGTAAAGGTATTAAATTAACTATTAAGTGAGTATACGATCAGCCTCCTAGCACTAACGCTAATGTATTTTTAGCAAGCTTGCATCTTCCCTATTGAATGTTTACTATAGGAACATTAAAATGTTTTCGGATTTATTCCCATAAGCAAAAGCGTCCGTTGGACTGCAGTCATAAAAATTGGCAATAAGGAAGCTTACATTACCATTAATGGAATCATCATCATCATTATAGCGTTATTCCCAGTACAGTTACATCCTGAAGGATGCCTGGCGTCCGCTACCTAATCCCAAAAATTGGCGTAGGCACTAGTTTTTACGGAAGCGACTGCCATCTGACCTTCCAATCCAAAGGGGAAACTGGACCTTATTGGGATTAGGCTTGTCAAGTGAGTGGGCAATTAACTTGACTGTTAGAAGTTCTCAAGCCGCCCGAAGGCCTCTAACTTGGCTTAACGACTGCTATCATAGACGGCAGCCGGGATCAACGGCTTAACGTGCCTTCCAAAGCACGGGAGCACTCAGTTAGTAACCCGTCCAAGGACTAACCCCGCCCGCAATTACGGGTACGCGGGCGCCGCTAGGCCTCGAGCGCTCCTACCATTCAAGGAATATCTTATTTAAAACTGTGAATTTATACATACCTGTATCGCATAAAAATAATTTTTGAATGTAATTAGTGTGAAAGGACGCCTCAACATCGTTAACTTGTTCTTAGCTCAAAACGCTTACATTAATAGCTAAAGCTTAGATTTCAGAAAAATAATCATTTTAACATTTCTAAATTAAAAGCCAGGTTTCCAGATGGAGAACGGAAAATATATTGTGATGCAATTATTTTGCTCGCGAGTGTAAACCTGAAAGTCAAGGTGAAGGCCAAATTTCAAACGTTTCATTCATATTTAATGCTTCATAGCTTAGCCCGCTTTGCTTTACTCTGATAATTGTTTGCTTAAATGATAAATGCTTCTAGCGTCGCCGCGCCTATCACAGTACCACTTCCCTTCGACTTTGTTATTGCTATAAGGCTAAAGTTTATCTCACTACACTATCAAAGGATTATTGCGCCCACGCCAAAGGATAACTATATTCAGTTTAGATCATCATAAATCGTGAAACGGGGTCAACGATAATATAATGGTTAAACCCATAATAAATACCCCTAACGAAATTCAAAGAATATGTTATGTCAGAAAGAAAATGACTCGGTATAATTTCGTGAATACAACCCGGTTTCAATAACGTGGCTAAGTGTGACATCGGCCTTACATTACATTTAGTGTACAGGCGTCGCGTGTTGCCGGCTGTCCTATAGGAGCCTCGGAACTCCGGAGCCCTCTTTAAGACCTTTATAGGTATAGTCCATTTCAAATACCATGGCCCGATTGCACTTAAAACTTAACAATAGGGCTCATAATATTTGGCTTTTGATTGCTAATTGCTTTACTACCCTAGCACTTCAAATTGGCACGCGTCGGTACAATCTGCATACAACTAAAGCGTAAAAAATACCACGCCGCAAAAGGGTCTGGACAGGTATCTTTTGTTATCACTAATCCTATTGTTAACGCCTAATGACCGTCTCAAGTGGAATCGGGCCATGGTATTTGAAATGGACTATACGCAAAAACGATGTTATAATTTCTACAAAGTTAGTACGGGCGGTCACCGGCATCACAACCCAGTGTTGTGGGTTGTGGCTACGCTCTAAGCCTAAGATTTGGCATAATCACAGTTTAACAACATACAGTTGGGCAACGAATGTACTTGCGCAGAACAACTGAGGGGGCTAGCGCGGGTGAGCGGGCGGCGCGGGCCGCCGACGCAAAGTCATTCAGTCTGCGTTCTCTAACATTCAAGGCAGGCGCGTACATGTTTTTGAGTTTACTGATTGTGATTTTATTATTAAACCTTCACAACAGCATTAAATAAAGATTTCATAGATTTCCCCGTGATGAGAGGTAAGTTTGTATACTTAATTTCGTTAATTACGTATAGGTACCTAACTAATCGGTAAGCGCTGGAATAGAGTTGAATTGCCGTGGAAACCATATTTTTTGAATAGTTTGGATACGCTCCGGTGACATTTGTTTTTTTAATGTTATACCTACGGCCTATAGAGTTATTAATATTATAGCAAGTTACGTATCTGTTTACAAAAATTGATTTATTAATCAGTGGCTATTGAATTTTCAAATGAAACAGCATCTTAAGCGCAATCTCGGAACTTTAGTATTATTTGTTCATACGGGCCTAAGTTCTAATCCACTTGTTGCTATCGTTATTTTATAAAGACGTCAACAATTCAAAATTCTCACAAACAATTGGGGTATAGTCGCGGAATGAAAAGGTTCGTTTTTCGACCTTAACGACATTGAAATAGAGTTGAAAAGTACTTACCTTTTCATTCCGCGACTTTCAATATAATTTTTGTTGTGTTTATACTTCGTAACGTTTCAAAATAGCTGTGTGACGTCACAGCCCTTAAATGTAAACAGAAGTGCCGTGCGAGATGAATAAATCAGTTTGTAGTTTGAAGTTCAAGTGTTACCTAACTAACGCCGCGTCTTGTAGGTAGGTATTAAACCTTCTGTTTCCCACAAACATTTATGCTGAAATAATTCATATGGATGCGAATAAATTAAATAGTTAAATTTAATAATAGAAAACTTAAAACATCTAAAAACAAAATCTCACGTTAATATCTGGCTGTGCAACACATGTAAATATATCATTGCATAATAATAACGTTTGTTTTATTTTCCATTTTGTGACAATCCTGGCACATCCGCACGTGACAGCGTAAGTACTTACACGAGCGGCGGCGTCGCCCGACATCAAAGGCGTTTCACTACTGTAGGGAATATATTGTAATACTGTGGCATAATCCTAGTTTTACGAAAGCGACTGCTGTCTGATCTTTCAAACCAGAGAGGAAAATTAGACAAATGTTTCTAAAACAAACTTGTTTCATTTTGCTATTCCGCTGAAGAACGTGCAGGTCTGTGTTAAAGAGATGTATGCACTTACGAATTCCGCATGTAATTTACGCAGCGAATGTAGAAGCTGTATGCGTGCGCATGCAGCAGTGTGGCCTGAGGGCCTACTCCGAACTTCGAAAATCGTATCCCCTTTCCGTCATATAGTGTATGTATTAAACTAGAGTGAATGGCAAGGCACGACACGAAGTTCGGCGTAGGCCCTCTGGCCATTGTACAATTGTAAACAAACCACCAACAATAATGACAAGCAGAAAGAAACAGCTACGGCGCGGTTGGCAACCCTGTCAACACTCAACCTGATGAAGGACTCCCATTGTAGTCCTAAACATGTCGCAAATAATGACTTTACAAGTGAGTTTCAACCGTATTTCTTTCTGTAAGTTGTGTTAATACGTCTTAACCCAGCGTCAGTGTGGCAGAAAATTGTTACAACTTCTGCATGGTGAGTCACAATGACCCCGATTTTCAACAACATCTGAAACTTACTGTTTTAATGTAATGTAAATGAAATATATATAAATAGCATTGCCTTTCCTTATTTTACCAAAGTTTGGTGAAAATTAATAAAAACACGGGTTATATTAGGAACAATTACGTATTTACCAACATTTTACAAAACTATTAACAAAACATGTACCCTTCGTATTAGTAGCAAAATCTAGAACAAATAGCAGTTTTATTTCATACACTTTTTTATTTATTTTTGGACTCTCTTAAGTAAGGCCTTTTCAAATTTTATCGACATTTTGAACTAGTGCTTTAATTCAGACAGTATCAGCCAGTATCCTGGCATATTGATATTGGCACCTCATGATCTAATATTACGTCATCAGAAACCTACTCTTGGCCAGGTACAGGGGGATGTACGAGGGCTGTTCCGAAAGTTTTTAGCTGCTCTCACTCTATTCATGCGATATATATATTTATTTACACCATTATGTGGGTAATTTCAATAGTTATGACCTGAGATAAAATCAGTTTTGCTGATTTTAATGTAAAATCATTAAATAATTTTATTTAATTAATAAAATTATTTAAGTGAAGTTACTAAGTTTTTTTTGTGATGATGACCAGTCCCTAGTCTCGCGACCTAGACTAATATTCGACACACCTGCTCATTGTCGCTAATTTTCATGCAATCGAAACAGATTACGTGGGTAGAGACAGGGAAGATTAATAGTTTGCGGTGTATAAAATTTTGTTTATTTGTGCTGACGTATTAATCAAAATTGGCCCGCAACACAAAATTGGTATTGTGACCCGTTCATCGTATATTAGATAGGGCTGTTGACACGTCGTACTTAAAACACAATAAAAAAAAACCCAAGCGACTTTCATCAACAGTTTCACCCCAACACATGTATCGGAATTACCCGCATAATGGTATCATTAAAACATATATGGCATGAATAGAGTGAGAGCAGCTAAAAACTTTCAGAACAACCCTCGTATTTGATGCTGAATAACATTTAAAAGTATCACTATCTAATACATCATGTTTCGTATCACTTATTTGATTACGTATACCTGCTGTAAAGGCTTATCATGAAATTCCGCAATGTAACGCCTAATTTCATTAAAAACTTGCAAATTTAGACCTTGTGAGGTTCACGATGTTTTACTTCACAGGACCGTAAATATACCACATTGTGCCTAATCCATGATATCCTTGAGTTGTTTCAGTGCACAGCCTTGTTACAATGTTAATAATTCTGTCACGTAAAATTTTCAGATGATTTGAGTTTGTTTACTGAGCCTTGGAAAGAAAATTCCGAAAAACATTTTTCGGCTTTTTTGTATGCCAACAGTAATCATTTGTTGGGTTTCGGATTTTCATGAATAATAAGATAAGTTTGGTGACAGATTTCGTTGCAAGGAGCACTTTTATTGTATTACCTAACTAGCTGACCTGGCGAACGTAGTATCACGACCCCGATACGTTTCTGTACAAAATATATGAGTAAGTTGTTTTTTCGATATTTTAATAACTAGTTATTCTGTTATTCGGTGCAACAACAAATTAAAAAAACAAATGATCTTAAAAAACGGTCCAGCCGTTTTTGAGTTATTAGATTGACGAGCTCATCTCCGCTTATGTCAACTTTATTAGTCAACTAGCATTTGCCCGCGGCTTCGCCCGCGTACTAAGCGAAATTTTTAACTGTCTACAAAAACAGGTTCGTATGTTTGGCCACGATTATCTCGCGTTTGGCTGAACCGATTTAGATACGGTCTCCAGAAAAGTAGTTGTTACATTCCGGGGTTTCGCTATACGAAGTTTGGTGATTGTGATTCATTAACAGATGAACAGATAAAAAGTCAGTATACATTCTGAAAACCAGCAAACTGTTGAATTTCATTTGATTTTGGCAAAAATAAGGATCGAAAACTATTATCATACATTTCCGAGAAGCCGAAGGGGAAAGGGCCGATGAAATAAAAGCATGTCTTAAATGGCCCTTAGTAAAAGTATCTGTGTACTACAGTAACACCAATAGGTCTGTAAACGACCTAACAGCGCGCAGTGGCCATAAACTCTGGTCCTTTGAAGTACAGAAATACGGCTAATTCAATATCATGTGTAACATATATTTTTCCTACAATTAAATTTATTAGGTAGGTTTTGCCAGTTACCATTGGAGCATCCAAAAAGAAAATTTGGCCTCACTTCCATTCGTACTCCTTACTGTCAGTCCGTCTGTTACAACCAAGTTGCTTTTACTGGACCTATTGAATTGCAATTTGGCACAAACTATCAAGAATTTAGAGTGCTCGTGGCCCAACGGCACCCGCCTACCGCGTGCGGTGTGCGAGGTTAAGCAATGTGGGCGCAGGTCAGTTCTTGGACTGAAGACTCCACACAGTTGGGGGAGAGATCGTTGCGTATTCCGATCCCTCCCACCGTTGGCGAGGTAGCCCTGGACGGAACCAGGGTAGCCGGGGGGCGTCGTGGTAGAATGTTCGCCACCCCATGGCGCCCCCAGGAACGGCAAAGCGGAGAATCGCCGGTGTGTTTTTAGTGGGTATGCCCCTCCTTCTGAGGGGAGAGTCCCACATAACCCCCCATCATGGGCGTCCCTAGCCCCGGGGGTATGCTTAAAACGCATTTTCACACCGTTAAAAAAAAAAAAAGGTCAGTTCTTGGATGGGTGACCGCTTTGAGTGGTTACTAACTGACTCTCGTGCTTTGAAAGGCACGCTAAGCCGTTGATCCAGGCTGCAATCGTTAAGCCAAGTTAGAGGCCTTCGAGCGGCTTGCGAACTTCTAACAGTCAAGTTGCCCACTCACTTGACAAAGGGGGGTCGAAGTTGCACCGCGTCCGTAGGGAGTACCCACCGTGCAACTAAAAGTGCAACAAAAACTGGCAACCGTACTAGTCTTCTCGAAAATCTCACGGTTCGTAAATAAATGCCATAATATTAAAAAAAATTGAAGGTTGATTTAAATGGAAAAAAATATCGAAACCTCTACGAGTATGTCGTTTTTAAAAGCAAATCCACAGATACCCCACACGCCTATATAGTAACATTAAACTTTTTTGCATACAGGTATGAATGGAGTGCCAAATTTTACCTCAGATTCGTATTAAGAGACCTCTCGGATGCTCAGATATCGATTTTGAACGAAATCGGGACGAAATAATTTTTAAGAAAAAAAAAACCGACTTCAATGGGGGAGTCCGGTGAAAGATTATTAATCTTAGATGGTGCACTCTTAGATTCCATACAATAAAATACAAAAATGGCTATAAGTATGTTTATAATGGTAGAAGACTAAGTACCCTCAATTCCTCATGAAATCATGGAAAAACCTTGCTTGCTTGACAAACAAAACGAAGAGAACAAATCGTCAAACGTGAACTACGCGTCGTTGAAGAGTTCCGTTCTGATCATCATCAGCAGTTCCACTTCATCAAATGTCACATTTTTGTATGATAATGCTCGATTTGTTGATAAAAACACAAATATCACTATATGTTTGCCTTTAAGATTTGAGGAGTTCCCTCAATTCCTCATGGATCCCATCATCAGAACTCGAGCATGACAAAAATTAATCGTGAAAATAGAACTTGCTTCACAAACACAGCTAGGAGGACAAATCGCCAAACGTGAACTTTTCGTCGTTGAAGAGTTCTGTTCTGATCATCATCAGCAGTTTCACTTCATCCAATGTCACATTTTTGGATGCAAATGCTTGACTTGTTGATAAAAACACAAAAATCACTATATGTTTGCCTTAAAGATTTGAGGAGTTCCTTCAATTCCTCATGGATTCCATCATCAGAACTGCCTTTTGACAAAAACGGGACCAACTTGAATATATATACATACAATCAAAAAAAGATTTTTTCAAATCGGTTAAGTAATGACGGAGTTATGGAGTAACAAACATTAAAAAAAAAAAAACATACAACCGAATTGATAACCTCCACTTTTGAAATCTTGAAGTCGGTTAAAAAAAGGAAATCAATATGGCCGCCACTTTCACAAATTTTACCTCGGATTCGTATTAAGAGACCTCTCGGACACTCAGATATCGATTTTGAACGCAATCGGGACGAAAATGAAGAAAATCAATAAGGCCGCCACTTTTTTCAAATTTTACCTCAAATTCGTATTAGGGGACCTCTCGGACGCTCAGATATCGATTTTGAACGAAATCGGGACGAAAAAAAAAGAAAATCAATATGGCCGCCACTTTCACAAATTTTACCTCGAATTCGTATAAAGAGACCTCTCGGACACTCAGATATCGATTTTGAATGAAATCGGGACGAAAATGAAGAAAATCAATAAGGCCGCCACTTTTTTCAAATTTTACCTCAAATTCGTATTAGGGGACCTCTCGGACGCTCTGATATCGATTTTGAACGAAATCGGGTTGGAAATGAAGAAAATCAATATGGCTGCCACTTTTTCCAAATTTTACCTCGGATTCATATTAAGAGACCTCTCGGACGCTCAGATATCAATTTTGAACGAAATTGGGACGGAAATGAAGAAAATCAATATGCCGCCACTTTTTCCAAATTTTACCTCGGATTCGTATTAAGAATTCTCTCGGACGCTCAGATATCGATTTTGAACGAAATCTGGACGGAAATGATAAAAATGAATATGGCCGCCACTTTTTCTAAATTATACCTCGGATTCGTATTACGAGACCTCTCGGACGCTCAGATATCGATTTTGAACGAAATCGGGACGAAAAAAAAGAAAATCAATATGGCCGCCACTTTCACAAATTTTACCTTGGATTCGTATTAAGAAACCTCTCGGACACTCAGATATCGATTTTGAACGAAATCGGTACGAAAATGAAGAAAATCAATATGGCCGCCACTTTCACAAATTTTACCTCGGATTCGTATTAAGAGACCTCTCGGACGCTCAGATATCGATTTTGATCGAAATCGGGATGAAAAAAAAGAAAATCAATATGACTGCGACTTGTTCCACATTTTACCTCGGAGTCGTATTAGGGAAGCTCTCGGACGCTCAGATATCGATTTTGAACTAAATCGGGACGGAAATGAAGAAAATCAATATGGCAGCCACTTTTTCCAAATTTTACCACGGAGTCATATTAGGGACCTCTCGGACGCTCAGATATCGATTTTGAACGAAATCGGGACGGAAATGAAGTAAATCAATATGGCCGTTACTTTATTCAAAGTTTAGGTACCTCGGATTCCTATTAAGAGTCCTCTCGGACGCTCAAATATCGATTTATGTCGAAATCATATCGGACGGCACTGATTAATAAAACCATCTACAATACATTGAATCAAAAAAGGTCGTATCTTCATCGGGAACTCACGGCACTTCATGCACCTTTAGACCTTATAAGGAACTTACATGCCAAATTTGGTATCTCTCGAACCACCAGTTTGCGCTGTGCGGTGATATGTCAGTCTCTCAGTCATTCAGTTATTTCTTGATATTTGGCACAATTTTTCAAAATTTTTCATGTCAACAATATTAAATTACAAAACCGATGCCATTTTCGTAATTAACGTCCCAAAAAACCATAAAAACGACACCCATATTAATATTTACACATTTCATCCCCCTCGCACCCCAACAGGGGGGATGGTATTTCACGTCCTCCACGTGAGATTTTAAAATCATTGTTGTTTTCGTTATCCGCGACCCGGTATATCATAAAAACAATACCCATGTCGATTTTCAGAATTTGTCACCACCTTTTCCCCTTTTAGGGGTTGATTTCTCAAAAAACCTGAAACACGTATTTACTCATTTATCGTTAGAAATACTCCTGTGAAGTTTCGAATAAAATAGTCCAACTAATCTTGTTTCCCCATACAAACTTCGGACCCCCATTTCACCCCCTTAGGGGTTGAATTTTGAAAAATCCTTTCTTAGTGCACCCCTACACCTTATAAGGAACCTACGTGCCAAATTTGGAATCTCTAGGACCAGCGGTTTGGGCTGTGCGTTGATATGTCAGTCAGTCAGTCAGTCAGTCAGTCAGTCAGTCAGTCAGTCAGTTTTTTCTTTTATATATTTAGACTAGCATTTGCCCGCGGCTTCGCCCGCGTACTAAGCGTAATTTTTAACCGTCTACAAAAAAGAGGTTCACTGTTTGACCCGTATATATGTATGTATGTATGTTTGTCCACGATTATCTCGCGTTTGGCTGAACCGATTTAGATGCGGTTTCCAGAAAAGTAGTTGTTACATTCTGGGGGTTTCGGTATACGAAATTTGGTGATTGTGATTCATTAAAAGGAGCATCCAAAAAGAAAATTTGGCTTCACTTTCATTCGCACTCCTTACTGTCAGTCCGTCTGTTACAACCGAGTTGCTTTTACTGGACCGATTGAATTGAAATTTGGCACAAACTATCAAGAATTCAGAGCGCTTGTGGCCCAGCGGCACCCGCCTACCGCGTGCGGTATGCGAGGTTAAGCAATGTGGGTGCAGGTCAGGTCTTGGATGGGTGACCGTGACTGTGATAGTGACTTTGAGTAGTTACTAACTGAGCGCTCTCGTGCTTTGGAAGGCACGTTAAGCCGTTGATCCCGGCTGCTGTTTACGACAGCAGTCGTTAAGCCAAGTTAGAGGCCTTCGGGCGGCTTGAGAACTTCTAACAGACAAGTTTCCCACTCACTTGACAAAGGGGGGTCGAAGTTGCACTACGTCCGTAGGGAGTACCCACCGTTACCCCTGGGTGGTGCTAAAAGTGCAACAAAACTGGCAATCGTACTTGTCTTCCCGAAGATCTCACGGTTAGTAAATAAATGCCATACGATAAAAAAAATCTAAAGGGTGATTTAAATGGAAAAAATATCGAAACCTCTATGTCGTTTTTAAAAGCCAATCCATAGATACCCCACATGCCTATATAGTAACATTAAACTTTTTTTTACAATCCCTGACATGCATGGAGTGCCAAATTTTACCTCAGATTCGTATTAAGAGACCTCTCGGACGCTCAGATCTCGATTTTAAAAGAAATCGAGACGAAAAAAAGAATCAATATGGCCGCCACTTTCAAAAATTTTACCTCGGATTTGTATTAAGAGACCTCTCGGACAATCAGATATCGATTTTGAACGAAATCGGGACGGAAATGAAGAAAATCAATATGGCCGCCACCTTTTCCAAATTTTAACTCAAATTCGTATTACGAGACCTGTCGGACGCTCAGATATCGATTTTGAACGAAATCGGGTTAAAAATGAATAAAATCAATATGGCTGCCACTTTTTCTAAATTTTACCTCGGATTCATATTAGGGGACCTCTCGGACGCTCGGATATTGATTTTCAACGAAATCGGGTTGGAAATAAAGAAAATGCTGCCACTTTTTCTAAATTTTACCTCGGATTCGTATTAAGAATTCTCTCGGACGCTCAGATATCGATTTTGAACGAAATCGTGACGGAAATGATAAAAATTAATATGGCTGCCACTTTTTCTAAATATTACCTCGGAGTCGTATTAAGAAACCTCTCGGATGCTCAGATATCGATTTTCCTCGGAAATTGATAAGGAAATGAAGAAAATTAATATGGCCGTTACTTTTTTCACAGTTTACCTCGGATTCCTATTAAGAGTCCCCTCGGACGCTCAAATATCGATTTTTATCGAAATCGTATCGGACGGCACTGATTAATAAAATCACTTACTTACAATACATTGAATCAAAAAATGTCCTCTCTTCATAGGGAATTCACGGCATTTCATGCACCTTAAGATTTTATAAGGAACCTACATGCCAAATTTGGTATCTCTCGAACCAGTAGTGTGGGCTGTGCGTTGATATGTCACTCACTCAGTCAGTCAGTTTCTTCTTGCAATTTGACAAAAACTGTTAAAAGTTTTCATGTCCGCATTTATATTTCAAAATCAATGCCATTTTCAAAATTAACGACCCAAAAAACCATTAAAACGACACCCATATTAATATTTAGACATTCCAACCCCCTTGGAACCCAACAGAGGGGATGGTATTTCACGTCCTCCACGTGGGATTTTAAAATCATTGTTGTTTTCGTAATCAGCGACCCGATAAACCATAGAAAACATACCCATATCGATTTTCAGAATTTGTCACCACATTTCCCCCTTTTAGGGGTTGACTTCTCATAAAACCTGAAACACATGTTTACTCATTTATCGTTAGAAATACTCCTGTGAAGTTTTGAATAAAATAGTCCAACTAATCTTGATTCCCCACACACACTTCGAACCCCCATTTTACCTCCTTAGGGGTTGAATTTTGAAAAATCCTTTCTTAATGCACCTCTAGACCTTATATGGAACCTACATACTAAATTTAGAATCTCTAGAACCAGCAGTTTGGGCTGTGCGATGATATGTCACTCACTCAGTCAGTCAGTTATTTCTTGCAATTTGGCACAAACTTTCAAAAGTTTTCATGTCCACAACAGTAAATTTCAAAATCGATGCCATTTTCGTAATGAACGTTCCAAAAAACTATAAAAACGACACCCATATTAATATTTAGACATTTCATCCCCCTCGCACCCCAACAGGGGGGATGGTATTTTACATCCTCCACGTGGGATTTTAAAATCATCGTTGTTTTCGTTATCAGCGACCCGATAAACCATAAAAACAATACCCATGTCGATTTTTAGAATTTGTCACCACATTTCCCCCTTTTAGGGGTAGATTTTTCAGAAAACCTGAAACACGTGTTTACTCATTTATCGTTAGAAATACTTCTGTGAAGTTTCGAATAAAATAGTCCAGCCAATCTTGTTTCCCCATATAAACTTCGGACCCCCATTTCACCCCCTTAGGGGTTGAATTTTGAAAAATCCTTTCTTAGTGCACCCCTACACCTTATAAGGAACCTACGTGCCAAATTTGGAATCTCTAGGACCAGCGGTTTGGGCTGTGCGTTGATATGTCAGTCAGTCAGTCAGTCAGTCAGTCAGTCAGTTTCTTCTTTTATATATTTAGATGTCAAATGGCAGTATGAAAACTGGTAGTATTGCCATTTGACATGAGAGATGTTAAATAATAACGCTAAATTATTGACACTTGTACGGGGCTTGTCGTATTCCTTTGTAGTTACTAACTTGCACCTACACTGGAGCTTCGAGAAAAAGACGATCAAACAGACATTTTACATATACCTAAAATTGCACGTAGCACTTAGAATTGTAAAAATAGTGAATATACATAAGTACACAACAATATTCACCTTTAGACACACACCATTAGATTTTAGAGCTTAAAGACGACCTGTTTAGCCTAGTTGGTAGTGACTCTGCCTCCGAAGCTAGAGGTCCCGGGTTCGAATCCCGGCCAGGGCATTTATTTGTGCATTTTTCACGGATATTTGTTCTTGGGTCTTGGATGTTTTCTATGTATTTATCTATATAAGTATGTATATCGTCGTCTAGTACCCATAGTACAAGCTTTGCTTAGTTTGGAACTAGGCCGATTTGTGTAAGATTGTCCCCCTATATATAAAAAAAAAGATATAGAGAAATAATCATTATTCTATAGCAAACTAAAGAAGTTCCTGGTCGAAAACTCGCTTTATTATATGAATGAATTCTTAGTCGTGAGGTTAAATATTGTTAGTATATGTTTTAGTTTTTGATTATAGTATACTATGGTACTCGACTTTTTTACATTTATTTAATCAGTGGTATTTTAAGTTAAATAGAACGTATATACGCGTGCCACCACGAGAAAGAGAAGCACACAAAAGGGAAGGAAAAATCTCTTATGCAGCAAAATAATTGAGAACTTGTTTATACCTAACGACTGAAGGCTAAACATGAATAATCTCCGGTTTTAAATGAAAAATGTCTCGTTCTTTGATACACTGTTCTGAGCAGACGAGATAACAATAAGGATTGATAGATTCAAGTATATTTTTCTACACTAAATGACTGTTCTAACAATAGCTAAAACACGATTGCTTAATATTTTTCGGTAGAATAAATCCAAAGTTGAGTCCTAATTTTAGTTTACATTCTTCAGCCTGTTAAAACGCTACGTTAGTAAACGACACAATCAACTTCAAATGATGGTAATTTACCTCATCTTTTTAACCGACTTCAAGATTTTAAAAGAGGAGTTTATCAATTCGGTTGTATGGTTTTTTTGTTTTTTTATTTATTAATATTTTTTACTCCATAACTCCGTCATTTCTTAACCGATTTGCAAAATTCTTTTTTTGATTGTAAGTATATATATGCAAGTTGGTCCCGTTTTTATCAAAACGCTGTTCTGATGATGAGATCTATGAGAAATTGAAGGAACACCTCAAATCTTTAAGGCAAACATAAAGTGATTTTTGTGTTTGTATCAACAAATCAAGCATTTGCATCCAAAAATGTGACATTGGATGAAGTGGAACTGCTGATGATGATCAGAACAGAACTCTTCAACGACGAAAAGTTCACGTTTGGTGATTTGTCCTCCAAGCTGTGTTTGTTAAGCATGTGACATTGGATGAAGTGGAACTGCTGATGATGATCAGAACAGAACTCTTCAACGACGAAAAGTTCACGTTTGGTGATTTGTCCTCCAAGCTGTGTTTGTTAAGCAAGTTCTATTTTCATGATTGATTTTTGTCATGCTCGAGTTCTGATAATGTCCATTAGGAATCGAGGGAACTCCTCAAATGTGAAAGGCACACAAATAGTGATTTTAGTATTTTCGAGAACTAATCAAGCATTTTCATTAGTGACATTTGATGAAGTGGAACTGCTGATGATGATCAGAACGGAACTCTTCAACGACGCGTAGTTCACGTTTGGCGATTTGTTCTCTTCGTTTTGGTTGTCAAGCAAGCAAGGTTTTTCCATGATTCCATGAGGAATTGAGAGTGATTAGTCTTCTACCATTATAAACATACTTATAGCCATTTTTATTTTATTGTATTGAATCTAAGAGTGCACCATCTAAGTATAATAATCTTTCACCGGCCTGCCCCATTGAAGTCGGTTTTTTTTTCTTAAAAATTATTTTTCATATTTATATTACATTATAAAACATGTTCGCTTATGTTGCTAATCGTATATCAATCGTCAGTACATTGGAATTGAACTGAAATATTATAATACTAGTATAACACATCTAAATACTCACAGGAGAAAATATGGATAAAACTGCACAAAATCTGATGTTCATCGTTTGCCCCTATGAGTGTTGCATCTCGCTTCGTGGTTTATATAAACAAGGCGTTAACATCATATCAAACTGCTAAATAAAAAAGTGCCACTGACAAACACCAAAAAATATGTCACTCTTACTCTGTCGCTGTTATTATACTCGTAATATACAGTATTGGCTATGTGCACGTCAGAAAAGTCAAACGTCACGGGTCCCGGGGCAATGTCAAACTCAGAGATGTCAAATAAAGACACATGAATATTTTATTTATTTTAGTAAATGAGAAAGACCCCTTACTGGAAATTTGACTGAAATAAATAAGAAAATAAATAAATAAATACAAACGAAACGAATCGTAGGAAACCAATAGGAAACGTCGAAGTAAATTTGACATATAAATCCTCGGAAATTGCACATTTCTGCCATGGTGTGCGCTGCGATCGCTTAGTTTACCCCCACCACCTACTTCGCACATAGCCATGCGACGCACAGAGCGGGCGCGGCGCGATGCAAAGCGGAGACGGTTTTGCATTTTTAATATTTCCGGAACTGTGGATTACTGCTTCATTTGCCACACTCGCCGCCTCCGCTCTATCGCGCTTCCGAATCGACTTGCCCCGGACCGCGTTCGCTGTGTGTTTCAACCTTCAAGGCGTTAATCGGTATCGTATTCTGACTAGAAATAAGATGGTCAAAAATTTTTGAACTCAATTTTTATTTATTCTGTGTGTGGAGCTTCGTCAAAAGTAGCCAAGTCCCCATACAAAAGGGAAATTTTTTTGGAATTATAACTTTCTAGTCAGAATGCTATACCAAATAACGCCTTAAATGGATCCACGGCATTGTTGTTATAACATGTGTATAACAATCTCGCTCGGTAGTTAGTATTACTATTTGATGCCTACACTAGTTACTCTGAGGTAAATCATGCCGTACTCGACAATATTCTCCACTATTCCAGAATTTTCCAGAATAGAGCACTTAGGCAATATTCTCAGAAATGGCACCTCTGTACGTTATATGATATAACACCTGCAAAACAATCAGATACTACTTTCGGGTTCCTATATGATATTGGCAGCGAGAATGTTAATGTCCATATATGTCATGTCATGTAGCAGAAATTCTGACAAAACACGCGCATGTCATACCCACTGAAAGGGTTAAACCCATTATTTCCTATTGCAATATAATCGATGATATTTGCCATTGTAGTCGCTCAAGCGAGTTTAATCCCTCGGATGCAGTAACCATCACGTCGCCCAGGAAAGAAGTGACGCACTTACTCGGCCATTTTCCGTGCTGGAATGTACGTGTGACTGCATTTTATCAAGAGATGTGCCGAGTTTCCATACATATCAGCTCGGGCTTAGGTATTTATTAACCTGCAATGGTACAGTCAGCATCAAAAGTAGCAACGCATTTGAAAAGTTCAAAAGTCTTCTTTATAAAGGCGTAAGAGCTTTTGCCCCCTTCATGTTTGTAGCTACTTTTGATATTGACTGTACAGCACAAATTTTATCCCGCTGTATCATTTTGACTGGTTGTGCAACTGCAACTCCATATTTCCCGCCTAGGTATATACAGTGCTTGTCTCAAACATGTAATGAAAGAAAAAAAACAACAAAAAAAAAACAATGTTTTATTTTTAATAGGTACGCATACCTAGTGGCCGAATGTCATAATGCCTGTGCCACAAATTTATGTGGAATGGAAATTAAAAAAGAGAACTTTGCCGGCCTATGCCTGCAACATTTGTATGAAATTTCTTTAACGACCTCTTGTCCTAGCCGCGCCTGACACGTCATACTTCGCAGCCTATTATAAGGAACATAACGTCAATATTTCATTGCATGTTTGAGAAAAGAATATAATGTAATGACTTAGGCTACAGTAAACGCTTAAATACTATCTAGAGTATCCGTCCCCTTGTTTGCATAAAAAAGGCTTGGTGGTTAAGTTAATGCTACAATAGTACATTACGATACAAGTGCAGAGAACAGGAAATCCGCAACGAGTGGTGATAAATTAAAACACGACGAAAGGGAGTGTTTTAAATCGACACGAGTTGCGAATTACCTATTCGCACGTGTACCGTACAACGTTTTACAATACATATGGGTCTTTAAAGTTTCGACATACGCACGTAATATGCTGATTACCACACTCGTGCGGTAAAGTAGCACCATATGTACTGTAAAAATAATTAAAACATCATAACACATGTACATAAGTAGGTAGGTAGGTGTAGTGGAAGCTCGGCAGTTAGCAGTAATTACCTTCTCATAATGACGCTGCAAATTGTAAACTACAAAGTCTGTCACTTAAAGGCTATAACAACAGGCTTATACAAATCCTTTCGTCACGGCTACAAACATGTGCCTTCGACCTTACTAAATAAAATAATTAATATTGAAATTCCCTAATAATTAATAGTAAAATAAATGTTTGTCAGTAATTTAATAAAATGAATAATATTTTACAGCTTGATTTATTAACGCCCGATTTAATTTTATTTGATTTATTTAAGTTTTGTTTAATTAATTTGGCCAAGTGATCGTCTAGTAACATACCTACGCTGTGTGCCGCGTAACCCAAATTCTTTAATGTGAAACAAACAAGATCTGAACTCTTCACTACCTAACCTATAGCCCTACCTTTAGCCTAGCCCTAGCCCACTAATCCTAAGGAATTGCACTACCCATTTTCCTAAACCTGTCACAATTTTGATTATAGAAAAGGTTAAGTACTAATCTTTGCTTTACCTACTGTATGCTTCTTTATATAAACAAATAATTATTTGTTTTTTATTAATAATCCCCCACCAGACTACCTGAGGCCGGGCTAAGCGTAACACAGTAGCCATTATTGGTTTTTAAAGAAAGGCAAATTTTCCTTAAAAGCCATAATTTTTCCCTAAATCAAAATTATTTCATCATAAAACACTGATACTCAATTTCCTAGCTAGCTAAGAATAATTTTGATTATTATTGTATGGTGCGACTCTTTCACTACCATACAATGCTACTGCTTACGCCTGGATGGGTGACAGACCTCCTAGCTACGTATTTAATACCTATTTTATTTTATTGAATTTTTAATAGGTATTTTTATATGACCTATGAATCTACCAATGCTTCGTAACCTAGACTTGCTGATGAGAAGAAGCATCAAAGAAACTCACCAGATAGTCATATCGATGATTAGAGGAATCATCTATTAATTTAAGCTTTATAAATAAATCTTAGCAATTTATTAGTACTGACGCTAACATTTTTATATACAAAAGTTGAGGTACAAAGTTGAATCTAATGAAAACAAATCACCTCGTCACTAACTCCCTAAAAACCTAGTTTCCATAAAGTGGTACACTCAATATCGACTATTCAGGGCAATTCATATGAAATATTTGAACCTAATCGATACCTGAAATAGTGAGTACCTACTCATTTACTAATGATAGAAATGCGAGCATTATTCCACTCATGATAATAGATAAATGGACCTGTAGACTGCTCCGCCTGCTACAATGTCTAGAATTATCTCATCTTTCTGAAACAATTCTATACCCTAATCATAACTGGAATCATAATAACTCAATGAACAAAGTAAATTAAATGTAGTTACACCTTTAAACCATATATCACATGTAGCCCATGAAACCCCATACTTCATAACCACACTTGGAAACCATTATTCACAATTGACCTTTACCTACTTATTCACGTCTACCAAACTTCCTACAATCATTAACAACCTATTACATGAAACCTAGTTCCCTAAAACCAACCCTAATAATTATTTAGCCCTAACACCCTATTACCTACTACAAATGACTTTAAACCTATCTCTACTCTCAACTAGTCCCTACTCTAGTGTAAGCAAAACCCCAATAATTATTTATTAGTGTTATGAAATGTGAATCCTACTATAACCTAAGCTGTAGCGTTCGGTAGGCTAGACCGAGATAGGCAACCTAAAGCCTGTGTATTGCTTACATTCACAACTGTCCGAAGACTAAAGGGATCTGTGAATGATGCGCCCTAACGTATATAAGGTAAGTACATAAATATATTTAATAAAGAACGAACTTCAGGCACACACAAAATCTCTACGAGTGAACACCGTTCATAGCGATCGACTTATTGGAAATTGCGACCTTCTCGCATCAATCTGTGGCTAGACCCCAAAGCACGTAAGAGTATATCATCATCTATGTTGGTAAAGAGATGATGCCAAGCCCTCTTAAACTTGGTAACAAAACTAATAGGATTCCAAGCTGTATCTCTTTTTCACCTCGATGATGAGATCCAACTTGTTAAATAGACCATGCTATTCAGACATTGATCTGGCTCGATATCAAATCAAAACACACAAAAATCATAAAATAAAATCTAAATTCACAGTTGAATAACTCACCATAATTCAAAGTATTTGCACCATAATGAACCACTCAACTATGATAACGGTAATTAATAAAATAGTACCTTGAATTATCACTACGTTAAAACGAGCCAGCTTCAAATGACAATCCGCACAACAACAAAAGTAAGTATGAGCATCCCGAATCGAACCCCACGCGCTATTTATACCTTGATCCGTGTTAGCCATCAAAATTGAAGCCTTTGAGTGAATTGTCCGCAAGCTTAATTACCCTACAATCCAAGCAATACAACACCTTACGTCAAGCAAATATGGTCGCAAATCACTTGTTTCATGCAATACATACGCTCTTATTGAAATGAATTGTACTCGCGGGCAGGTGCAATAACAAAATAACAAGCCTCGCTCAAGCGAAACAACACCTTACATCTTGCATATACGATCGCAATTTGCTTGCTTTAAATACTAAATACGTTCTTATTGAAACTCATTATACTCGAAGAGCTGATGTATCAATATGAATAGGTATATTTTAGTGTTGTGGGTGGCGTTCCAATTATGCTTACATTTTATTACTTTATTTTATCCAATGTTTATATAATTTTTATTTATTACTAATGAAATTCTTATGATTAATATATTAATATTTCTTTAGCATTCAATAAAGAATAAAAGTGCTTTGACAGCATAGTTCTAGTTACAAGTCCCGAGCTGCCAGCATAATTGAATAACGCCTTATATTGACCATTCGTATCGTCAACGACATTAGACATAAACCCCCTTATTTTTAAAACTTAACAAGCCTCTGTTAACTAATAGTTGTTTTGTCCCTTTCTCACAAAAATAAATGTCAAAGTGACAGAAAAGCCCAAACCAACTTTAGCGGCTTGTTAACTAATAGAGGCTTGATGGACGTTTATGAATAAGGGGGTTAATCTTGCTAGCGCGGCGCAGCGTCTTTGCGAGGCGGAGGTGGTTTTGAGGTAAAGCGAACGTGGTCCGGCCCTGCAGGATAGCGGAGCAGAGGCGGCGTGTGCGACATATGAAGCAGTAATTATGAATACATACACTTTTTAAAATTATGTTCCTGTAACAACCGCAATTTGCCTGTCACATTACAACTTATGAAGTACAACAGGTCTTGTTGCAAGTTTTTGTGACTGGTTCAAGTGTAATATCAGTTATTACTAACAATTAAACAAATTTCGTCGTCATAGAGAGTTTACGTTCATATTTAAATTCAACATTCCTATAACCTGTTATAAAACTTGAAAAACTATGAGTTCCTCTCCTGCTTATAAATTAGAATTCTAAATAGAATAATTTTTAAGAAAAAAAAACCGATTTCACTGGTCCAGGCCGGTAAAAGATTATTATACGTAGATGGAGCACTCTTAGATAGATATACAATAAAATAAAAATGGCTATAATGTATGTTTATAATGGTAGACTCCCAATTCCCAATTTATAATGGTAGAAGATTCCCAATGAGTACCCTCAATTCCTCATGGAATCATGAAAAAACCTTGCTTGCTTGACAAACAAAACGAAGAGAACAAATCACCAAACGTGAACTACGCGTCGTTGAAGAGTTCCATTCTGATCATCATCAGCAGTTCCACTTCATCAAATGTCACTTTTATGAATGAAAATGCTTGATTAGTTCATGAAAATACTAAAATTACTATTTGTGTGCCTTTCACATTTGAGGAGTTCCCTCGATTCCTAATGGATCCCATCATCAGAACTCAAGCATGACAAGAATCAATCGTAAAAATAGAACTTGCTTAACAAACACAGCTAGAAGGACAAATCGCCAAACGTGAACTTTTCGTCGTTGAAGAGTTCTGTTCTGATAATCATCAGCAGTTCCACTTCATCAAATGTCACACTTTTGTATGATAATGCTCGATTTGTTGATAAAATGTTTGCCTTTAAGATTTGAGGAGTTCCCTCAATTCCTCATGGATCCCATCATCAGAAATCAAGCATGATAAAAATTAATCGTGAAAATAGAACTTGCTTAACAAACACAGCTAGGAGGACAAATCGCGAAACGTGAACTTTTGGTCGTTGAAGAGTTCTGTTCTGATCAATATCAGCAGTTCCACTTCATCCAATGTCACATTTTTGGATGAAAATGCTTCACTTGTTGATAAAAACACAAAAATTACTATATGTTTGCCTTTAATATTTGAGGAGTTCCCTCAATTCCTCATGAATTCCATCATCAGAACTGCGTTTTGACAAAAACGGGACCAACTTGGATATATATACTTACAATCAAAAAAAGAATTTTCCAAATCGGTTAAGAAATGACGGAGTTATGGACTAATAAACATTTAAAAAAAAAACCGAATTGATAACCTCCTCTTTTGAAATTTTGAAGTCGGTTAAGGCCCTCTAGTTCTGCGAGAGTAGGTATTTAGCGCTGTCCTGGCGGTGCGTGAACAAGCCCGCGCGGACGAAGCGACTGTGAACTCGGATGACCCCGCTAGCTTCATACTGGTCACAGTATAGAAATATAACTGTATTTTGACTTAAGAAATGCATTAATTATGATTAAACTTTAGTATGTAATTGATATATTTTTTTAATAAGGTAGTAAATAAATAATTGAAAGTCGAACTTACGGTAAGATCCATTATAATGAAAAAAAAAAACAGAATTCGTAGTACATACCTACAACCCTGAAATTCGTTATTTTAATCTATGAAACCTAAGAACCTAAGAAATATGTCTCATACCCTTCTACTCGATTTGTTTAATAGGCCATGCAGTTTTTTATATAATTGTGTTATATTATACAGGGTGTTATATTTATTTGTCGTGTGCGTGTTATCATCATCATGTATATGTATGTACAGGTATGTATAACACTTTATTGCACAAAAAACAATAACAATCGAAACAAAATGTAAAAGTACAAAGGCGAACTTATCCCTATAAGGGATCTCTTCCAGCTAACCTTCGAGAAAATGAGAAAAATAAATATAGTACACAAGGCAACAAACTAATTTTGCACAAACACGGATATTTAAGAAAGTAATGACAGATTATGAATACACGTAAAACTAATAAGCTTGTATACACTATAACAACTATTCATGTAAATATATATATATACTGCTGGTCATAAGCCTCCCCTAAAGAGTGCCACAATGACCGGTCCTGCGCCACCCGCATCCAGCGGACTCTCGCGACCTTTACCCGGTCATCAGTTCACTTTGTGGGGGCCTATCTACGCTGCACCTTCCTGTACGTGGTCACCACTCGAGAACCTTCGTCTTCGCCCCAATGGCCACGGTTTTACGTGCAATGTGCCCCGCCCACTGCCATTTAAGCGATTCGGAGGGCTAAATCGGTTACTTTGGTTTTTCTGCGGATGGCCTCATTTCTGATACGATCGCGCAGATATACTTCCAGCGTAGCCCTTTCCATTGCTCTTTCCTCTTGGTTACAGGTGTATAGTAGAGAAACACAGATATTTTAATAGGTTTCTATTGTGATGTCGTAAATAAACATATTTTATTGCGCTTACATTGCAAACGCTGGCTGAACCCTACGAGATAAATCAAAATAATGTACTACAGTATTGTACAACTTAAAAAGGTCTACAAAAAAATCGATTATGGTATATATTTATCAATAACCATTTTTTAAGGATGATTCACAGTAGGCCGTTCCGTTTCCGGGCCGGCCCGTTTTCTTCTAAAGAAATACGCCGGCCGTTGCGTTCGCTGTCATAGAAAACGGGCCGGCCCGGACACGGAACGGTCTACTGTGAATCATCCTTTATTCTTTACTTTTTACGAAAAATAATGGCTTATTTACGAAGTGATTTTAAGCAATACAGCATTAATCCTTCTCCAATAAAATATCTTAAATGCATTTTGCATTTTATATAGATCAATATGGCACTTGACAGCATGTACCTAATGGTCAGGTAATTTAAATGAATATTTTTGAAGATATTACTGATTTAAAATGCAGGAACATAGCGGTTGCGGCGGTATCGGGTTGTATATAATTACATTCTGTAGTATATAATTATAATTAGTATCAGCATTGCACCCGTACGAAGCCGGGGCGGGTCGCTAGTATACCATAATCAACTTCAAGTTCGAGTATAAAGTGTCCGATAGTAACGACAGTTGGTGCTACATGGGAATTTGACATGACCTTCATCTTGTACATATTCAGCTTAAGACCAACTCTCACGGAGGTTTTACCAAGGTCATTGAGCATGGTACTTAAATCCTGTATGGTCTCAGCCAAGACTACTGTATCGTCAGCAAACCAAAGGTGAGTGATGTACTCGCCGTTTATGTTGATGCCTATTGCCTAGGCTTCTCCAGTCCAAAGTCTTGAAAACATCCTCCAGTGCAGCGGAGAACAGTTTGGGAAAAATAGCATCTCCCTGCCTGACTCGCGGCTACAACGGAATAGGTATCGAATTCTGGTCCTGGAGTCGGACTCACATAGTGGCGTTGTCGTACAAATACTTCAGTACTTCGATAATAGCGATAGTCTACTTGGCACCGCTGGAGAGATTGTAGTACAGCCCAGGTTTCAACCGAATCGAAGGCCTTCTCGTAATCCACAAACGGCAAACAGAGGGCAAAGGCAACAGGGTATACTCCTCAGTCTACTGTAAAACCGGACAAAGCGTATGGATATAAGTTGATAATGTTCGACTCTTCATATACACAGGCCCAGTAGTAGTGAACCACGACTGTTATAAAATTATACTAACATAGTTTTTTGACCGAGAGAGCGAAGCGTCTCCGTTTCAGCTCTCGACAAAAATTCTTTCGTATGTCTGTCTGTTCGAATGTTCTCCTCTTTTTTGTGTGCTCACAAAGTTCGATAATTATATAGGTTTAATTATATTATTGTCGAGACGGTTTTTGTAAATTTTGAAATGTGAAAAAAAAAATTTTTTTTGCGTGGTGTACATCTCACAGAGCCACTAATTTTAAGCTTTATTGTAACAGCTAACACTTTAGGAGCCACGAGCTTGGAAAAAACGTTAATTTAATTTAATAAAATACAGATATTTTTTGGTGGTTTAATTTATTCGTCTAAAGTTTATTAGCTCTCAAAGCATAAAAAACATTACGAAGTTTTTACTGTTTTACTATTTATGCGAAAGATTACTGTATTCTTTTAAAATAAATACCAGAAATGATTTTTACATAAAGATGATAATAGAATCAATATGGTATATGAAATGATACCAAACTTGCCACGGTAGCTATCTGGAAATGGGTAGATTTATTAAAAGAAGATTAACTAGAAAGATAGACAGTGTATAAATTTTAAAAGGATCGGCAACGCGAATTTGACATTTCTGGAGTTGCAGGCGTCCATAGGCTGCGGTGACCGCTTACCATCAGGCGGGCCGTTAGTTTGCCACTGACGTGGTATTAAAAAAAAGACGGTCGGAATTAATGTGGTGAAGCTCATAGCTTAATAAAAATATTCATGTGCAAAGCAGTAGATCTCTTACTATATCTATAATTTCTGGTAATAAACATTTCATTTATAATTTTACCATGTTTGGTTCGATTTCTGCAGGGGTTCAGTTTAGTTGTTATACTGTCATTTCTATACTGTGGCACTATGACCATAATTTATTTGATAATAAATACTACGTTTTTCGTTTGGGTTTTTATTGCCCTCCTTAAATAACTTGCAACAATTATATAAATTCGTCAAAAACTGCTTGTTTGGTGCACGAAACTGTCGCGGATAAAACTGATACAGGTCCGTTGTCCGTAAGCGCCAGCGCGCGACTCATCGGGCCTGCCGCGCCTCCGCGCTCGGCATTTTGTAGGTATTTAAACATATTAATTAATACAATCATTTTATCTTTTTAAATTCTGCAAAAATGTCTAGAAATACTGAATGGCTTTACTTTAGTTCAAAAACTTTATTTAAAACATCAATAGTTTAGTCGTCAGATTGTAAATGCTTTACAAAAAGGAGTAACTTTGGGGTCTCTTTCTATCGAGCGAAGTTCATTAGATCGTGTAACTGAGTGCAACTTTGACTAGACTAGATCCTTAAGTAAAACATATAATTTTTTCAAATTTTTAAAACCCTTATTCTACGTTTCAGATTGTTTTTAGAAAACTCGAAAACGCTAACTCGCTTGACGACCTAGCCTTAAAAATAAATCCTTTACGTATAATCTTCGGATGCAATAAGCCGTATTTGAAAAAAGATCATTATAAATGCATGATTTAATGATTGATGATTAAAGATCTATACGTGTAATTACATTAATTACCATAACACCAATTGAAATCATCCTATATGCAGTGTGACGTCAATCTTTCGTCACCGGCGCGAAAAGTACGACCCCTGGATATAAGGTAATTTTGCTTAACAGTAGATGTGGCTTGGGGGAACTAAGGAGAATAGGGCAGCGGAGGTCCGGGCTCCACATTGGCGGTGACGTAAATATGGGTATCCTTATGACATAGGAACTGAGGGGAGGACCATTTCACATTTCGAAAGGTAAATAGCGTATTATCACTATAGACACGCGTTCCCGATAAAACAACAGTTACAAATACCGTTTTCCTCTGCTACCCATTGACGTATCCCCTTATACTCCGCACGCCGCGCAGGAAGAGATAAGAGGTTGGCATAACTATATGAAAGTCAACCGTGGCATACCAAATAAAATCAACTAGTCCAGTCAGAATAGGATAACCCCTTCAACCGAATATGTGACTATCTGTCAGCTGTAGATCTCGCGAGCCACTTCGACTCCGCCATTTTGAAAATTTCTCAAAAACTGAATAATTAGAGAAAAAGTCCAATTATTGCTGCTCACAAAATTTCATGAATCGCTTGAGAAATTCGGCCTGTAATCGAGAGCATTGCTGCTCCGGACACACACACTGCTGGACATAGGCCTCCCCCAATTTCATGGGGGGTAAATGCTCAGTTAAAGAATTTTTCGCAAATGCATTAGATCAATGAACTATTTTATTATTTTAATTCTGTATTATTTTTTTCTCTCGAAATTTCTCAGCGCTATTCATACATACATTTAATTTTTATTTGAACTTCGGAGGACAACCTTTTTTTTATTTTAATGTTTATTAATATATGGCTTTTTTTATTAGTATCAATCTGTTTCGATTTTTCTCTTTGACATTGTATAATCACTGGTTCATTTTGTGCTTTCTATTTCCATTGTGTTCTATGTATTTGTAATTTAATTTAATTTACTTAATTGTATTTGCATGCATTTAACTATGTTTTACTCCATATAAATAATTGAGTATTGAATATTGAGTAGACATAAAGCAGATTCATAAATATCTGAGGTCATGCTTTCTGATGCAATCTGACGTATGACACAGAATGAGCTGTCACGCCAGAGTGCATCAGATGAATGTCAATATATCCGTTCTATATTAGTGACACCAATATCGTTCTGTTGCATCACGACACCCACGTCAGGCAAATTTAAATTCAGCTATATTGATAAACTCATTATCTGTGATATGATATTAGAGAACCTAATTATTCAATAATCATAATTTAATTTACCCAGCAGAGTGGTAAGACCATAGGTATGTAAGTTTAGAAACGAGTGTTAGGACGTACAGAGCGTAAGGACAAGTCGATTGTCATTTGCTCTAAGCAAGCCCTTATTGCCTTGAGATACAGACGTGTGTCGATCATAAAGTATGATCTCAACGCATGCGTAGCTATACTGTTTCTGTCTGTGCATTTCCCCTCTTACGCATAGCCAAATGTGTGTGAGCTCTACGCTCTTATCAAAGTGGATGAGGTCATAGATTTTTTTTAGACACTTCCCGGATGGAGTTAACAGTGAAAGTGCCAACCCTATTTTCACATACTTCGCTTAAACGAGGTAATCGATTTGGCTTTTATTAAAACGCGGCATACTCGCATACTTACATGTCCGAGTTGTATGCTGTCATGGAATTGTAACTTGATTCCTTTGAACTTCCGTAAGGATTATATTTATCACAGATACCAGAAAGCAGAAGAAGTATGTGCCTAGCAGCAGAAGATTAATGTTTTCCCATCAGCTTAACTCTGAGTCTCTGAATACGACAAGACCAGAAGAAGTGTCAGTCAATTACCGTATTATTTAACATCTGTCATGTCAAATACCAAAATGATACTAGTTTTCATTCCGACATTTGACAGACATGAACTTCTCAATCATTTAATACGATGTGAATACGATAATTTACTACGTGTTATATCAGGAACGAGCACAGACTCACTAGCTCCGCGAACATTTTGTTTAGTGTTTAGTGACCGACCGAGGTCCAGAAAGGGACCCGTCTGAAAACCAGCGCCGGGCCGCTTTGCCCCGCACATGCTGAGGCTGGGACCCATTGCCCACCATAATTCCTTAAGTTAGTTTTTTTATTATTATTGTACAATTTGTTTTAGTTTTTTATCTTTTTAATTATGGTTCTTTGTTATTTGATGATTTTTTTTGTACAATTAAGGTTCTTTTTTTGTGGCAATAAATAGTTTTCTGATTCTGATTCTGATAATTGAAAGCCACTTCGGGTCTAATCGTATTCCGAGTCAGCCCGATGGGAAAACATTATTCACTACATCTGTATCAGTCATTTTTTCCTAAAGAAGGGAAATTTATTTCTGTAATACTACTAAACATATACAATTGGATATACATATACATATCGTTTTTTGGATATTGAACGTTGTTTTCTAAGTTGGTTAGTTAATTCGTTTAAAAGCTGGGATGCGAAACATGACGTCTCAGATATGTTTCTGAAGAGTTTGTATTTTTACTGGGGGGTGTCTTAAAGAGGGTGTCTTATTTGTATTGTATTGTATTGATCCCTGGCAGGTGCTACCGATGGTTGCAGCTGAACCCGAATACTTTTATGACTCATAACTTTTTTACGTTTTATTATGTGGGCTGGAATATAAACCGCAAATGAAGAGGTGCTTCGCTATAAAACAGACACTTGTGTGTCGCTTACACAATAACCTATGGTACTTCAGGAATTTGAGTGATGTGACTTAGAATAAATTCTAGCTCTGTGGTAAAAAAATATGCATAAGTAGTCGCGGAATGAAAACCTTCGTCACTTTTCGACCTTAACGGCATTAAAATAGAGTTGAATAGTGACGCACCTTTTCATATCGCGACTATACATACATATGTGAATGTGAGAGAAAACAAGACAAAGGTAAAATTACAGACAGAATAGGTTGTTCAAGCACAAAGGTGTACTCATACCTGTAACTAGATAACCATTGGGCAATTGAGTGAATTACGAGATCCGAACTAAGTAAATATACACTAACACGTGTACAAGGACGCATTGAAATAGGTAATTTCAAGATAAACCCGCAGAGAGAGGCATATGTCCAACAGTAGAAGTCCTGCGGCTGGTATGGTACTAAATAATTTTGTGCATTTTATAGTGTGTGTGGCCGGCCATAAAACAAATGAGCCAGTCACCAATACACGTATCGGCGCAGCTAACGTAAAATCATGAAGCGGTATTTGTTACCAATAGACAAATTAAGCAAACAGATCGAGTCGTGTGATCCTCGTTTCATCATTAGTATTTCTTGCTTCCCAATATAGCATACATAACCTTCGGTAAGATTGAATTCCGATAGCAGGGCTGGGCAAAACGGCATGGAGCAGGCATGCTTGTCAAGCCTCATCCTATTTCAATCATTCATAGATTGACGGATACCAAGATGATAATATAAACAAGTAAATTTTTAACAAAAAAACACCGACTCCAAACTTTGCCAGACCCCATGCTCCTGCTATATAATTTGAGGAGTTCCTTCGATTTTGCCTTACTTACCCCATCCTCTTGGTATATAATTTGAGGAGTTCCTTCGATTTTGCCTTACTTACCCCATCCTCTTGGTATATAATTTGAGGAGTTCCTTCGATTTTGCCTTACTCACCCCATCCTCTTGGTATATCATTTGAGGAGTTCCTTCGATTTTGCCTTACTTACCCCGTCCTCTTGGTATATAATTTGAGGAGTTCCTTCGATTTTGCCTTACCTACCCCATCCTCTTGGTATATAATTTGAGGAGTTCCCTCGATTTTTCCAAGATCCCGTCACTGATGGATCTGAATCCAGACTTGGTGACAGTGGGACCAACTAGAAAACATACCATTACAAACAAAAAAAGAATTTTTGAAATCGGCCCACTAGTCTCCGAGTAATCGGTGAACATACATAAAAATATATATAATATATATTCCGACGAATTGAGACCCTCCTCCTTTTTTTGAAGTCGGTTAATAATAAAATAAACAATAAATAGAATATAATTTAGACATTTATTTAGCAAGAGCGGTATAAATTTGCATGGAGTGATATTATCAGAAATACTTGCTCGAATTATTTCCTTGGAATGCGAATGATAACGGTAAAGACGACAACTTTTTGCATGCGGATTGCAGAAACGTCTTCCCTACTGTTTCGTAAACCCGAGATCCCGGGACCTAATCCCTAGAATTAGCGAAGGGATTAATTTACAAAAGCGACTGCGATCTGACCTTCCAACCCGAGGGAAAACTAGATCTTGTTATTATTAGACCAGTTTCCTCACGCCGTGTTGGAAATGCAATGCCATCCCATCCTAATACAAAAAGAATTGTGCCTTGCTTTTAGATATTGCAATGGCGCTAACCTTGTAGTACTGCCGTCTTTAGTCTGCACTGAAAACGTCTTTAGACTTTAGTCTATAGATATATAGGCGACCGATCTATTGGACGTCAGCATCATGTTTTTAGCAGCAGCCAAGTTATTACTGTAATAATAATAGAAGTAAGGATCTGTCACGGTATATTTGCCGAGTATTTCCCGAGGAACTGCAGTATGGGATTCTTCAAGAAAATAGTGTATATATTTTAAAGGGTCGGCAACGCGCATGCCTATCGGCTGCTGTGACCGCTTACCATCAGGCGGGCCGTACGCTTGTTGGCCTCCAATGAAAAAACTTAGATCCTATAGGGTTCTGACTGCTCTGGATCGTCAATATACAATCGATTATTATAACATGCTATACCTTTGTACACAGTTTTTGCAATAAAATTATCTCTTCTTATCTTATCTTAACATTGTTAGTGAAGGACGAAGGTTTAGCATTGTGTTGGTTAGTGAACAGCTAATTTAGTGTGGCAGTTTGGGACCACTTGGATAAGTTGGTGAAATTAATACCAATTCTCTAATAACTCCTAAATAAAACTTAAGGTGGTTACAAACTGACGCTGTCGCGTAACGAACAACCCTGCGTTGAAAAACATAAACATTGTGCGCCAGTTCTCAATACACAATTCCGAGATCCCGTTTCGATCATTACTCTCATTATTATTCTGCGCCGTGCCTGCGTTATCTCATAAGTCTCGACGAGCGGTACAAATAATACCAAACAAATTAGGATTCGGGCGAGGGTTTTTAAATTACCCGTGGTATTTTAGAATTATCCGAGAAAATAGAAATACTATGCGGCTGTTGTCGACATGAACAATTTTCTTGGCTTTTTATTTTATTTTATTTATTTATTCAAGGTTCACCAACGATTGTTGACATCAGCACATGCGAAATCTATAAATTAAGTAGGTACATTTAGAGATAGGTGTCACAATCACTTATAGGTAAACACCACATGCGAAACAAATGTGGATATAAACAGTGACAAAAAGAAAAATACAATTAAGACAACTTAGATTACTAACTACCAAACACCAGCATTTACGGGCAGTTGTTATTAATTTACCGAGTGGGTCGTAATGGATGTCCACCACGTCGCTACAATTATTACAGAGCTTGCATAACCGGCATATCGGGGAGTCACTACCTGATACTGATTTTCTAAGCGTTGGGCACAAAGGAGTAATGGGATTACGGGGATATCGTGATGGAGCTCGAAAGAGAGCTTTTATATAAGAACAGTAGAGATACTGTTAATTTTAGTTTTTCTTCACAAATTATGCATGTGGAGTTTATCTTTAAGTAAGTGTTACACTACTCGTAGAAACAAGCACTCATGTAAATTTATTTAAGCATTGGTGTAAACATTTGTTGGTAAAACTTGATTATATAAATAAATATAAAAAATAAGCTTAAAGTGAATTCCTGATTTGTCGATGTGGAGAAAGTACGCCGATATGAGAAAACTGTCAGCTGTCAGAGTCAACCGATACGAATACAGTACCGCCCCGCTTCCACGCATAGTATTACTACTGCGCAAACGTAATACTGACAGTATTTCGTCAAGTGAGGGATTCTCACATGTAAGCTCGCGTCAAAGAACAAAATACCTGCCACAACTCCATCCCGCACCGCCAAGTCAGGAAGTAGCCTAAGGGCGGGATGCACCTTACGATTACAGACTGATCAACGTTAAATATGGCGCTGGCAACTGTCATCCCATAGAAACTTGTCAGACTTTCCATGCAAACATATTTTAATGAAAACCGCTTTCGATTACAGACTGTTTTATGATTCTATCAAACTGACTCATTAGTCAGGACTACTGTTTAAAACATGGTTCTTATCGACTTTGGTCAATTTGGCCATCCGATAGGAACCCAATAATGGATCTAACGTCAATAAAAATAAGATCGACTTTTATTGCTCAACTTTAGTAGTTTGAATGTGCGGGAGTTGATTGTTTTAGTGTGGGTGCGTAGTAATGGAACAATATATTGTAAGTGTGCGTAGTTATTTTTATATGTGTGTTACCTCGCCCCCCGCAAAATATGGCATAATACTATTTTGTTTGGTAAGATGGCCACTCCAAGACTGGTTCATATGTCACACACGCCGCCTTCGCTCTACCGCGCTACCGAATACAACGCGGTTTTTTTTGGTGCGACGTACCCCGTGCCGCGTTCGCTTTACCGCAAAACCGCCTCCGCCCCGCAACGATGCTTCGCCGCGCTCTCAGGCTCACGCTCGCGTTTCAAGTCATTGCTAGCAAAATTTATTTCATTTTTGATTTAACAACAGCAGTCAATCGACGAAATGTGACATTTACCAAGTGAAACTATTACTAAAATGCATCAAAATAGTTGATAATTACGCATACAGTGAGCGATTCCCAGCTCGAATTTGTTGCACTGCACGTAATATTTCGAGTGTTTGTGAACACAGTCACTAAAAAGCTTGGTGACGTATTATAAAATCTGTGCCGTGCCCGAGCGTGGATTAATTATGATTAGTATGAAATGACCGTTCCAAGGACCTAAAGCTTAGTTATTTTTCAGCAGATCTAGAGATTACCATGGGAAGTGAGAAGTGCCGGTTCCGGAAGTCAAAATACCGACATGATTAAAAATCCCGGAACTTTTAACTGTTTAAAATAAAATGACTATCTTTTATTTAACTTATTTTTTCTAATATCTACACCAACAATTTAATAATCTCAGATCATTTATAACAACATTAAAAATCGTCGTAATAAGTCAGGCTGATATGAAGCTCTAATTGCCAAGGAACAGCATACTTAATAGGTATTACATTACATTTACTGAGAACATTGTAATTATAGTACAAAATAATAGTTTTTACGAACTAATGAGAATATTTAGTGAATTTCACACATTAAAAACGGACGAGACTTATAAATTAGTTAAATTATGTAGCTGACTAGTAGGTACCTGCCAACAAGAGTAAATGGTGGCGTACGGTACGGTTTCAGAAGAACTTCGTTCCTAGCACACTCCGGTAGTCGAATGAGCTGCCTACCAAGGGTTTCCCGAGAGACTACAATATGGGATTCTTATATTTTTTTAGGAGTTGCTGGCATCCATAGGCTGCGGTGACCGCTTTCCATTAGGCGAACCGTACGCCTGTTTTCCACCGACGTGGTATAAAAAAGCGGGGGATTCCTGGACTCGGTAAAGCACGTTCCCTGTGTGAAGGAGGCAGGCTTATGTCTTCCGCGCACGAGAAAACGAGATACACCACCGTTCGAGAACGGCTTTTGTGGCAAAATTCAATAAATATCTGACTATTCCAAGTTTTATTCATACTTCCTGTATGCTTTTAGATGTGGTAAATACCATCATTTTAACTTGGGCGTGTCGTCTAATAATGTATTGTTGGAGTACCTAGGCTGACGAAATATAGGAAAATGAAGACTAGATTTGTTTTCAATCGTGAAAATATTTAAGCATAAGTACATGGTTTGGTTCTACTCAGAGCAATTATATAGGTATTCAACAATCATATAGGTCTCTGAAAGTCAGTTGTTATTTTTCGTATCTGACTGTACAGTGTACGTGCATATAGTCTCACGAAGACCACGCAATTCACGTCAAAATAAACAAATAAAAGTGTGTTAATAAAATCTAACCCTGGCTTATCTCCCAGCTATGCGCCGTTGAGCTATGTATGTATGTATGTATGTATTACTGACCACTTAACCCTATAGACAGTCTATAGGGTTAAGGAAGGGAAGGCCGTTCCGTGTCCGGGCCGGCCCGTTTTCTTCTAGAGAAATACGCCGGCCGTTGCGTTTGCTGTCATAGAAAACGGGCCGGCCCAGACACGGAACGGTCTACTGTGAATGATCCTTTAAGTTGTCTGTGGTATGTACGCTACGACGTTAATAAAACGTCACTGTGTCATATTTCAGAACCCGACTTTATTGGACTATAAGGTTGTTCAGATGTTATTGAACATTTGGGAACGCACATACAATTATGAATTCGAATTTACATTATCATGATTATCGCTCAGTCTCGGGAACCCGCTCGGCGGGTGCTTGCCTCGTACGAAAGAAGTGCTACGTGATTGGTTGGCAGTGAAACTGTTAAAAAGTTACGAGTACGTATACTTCCATTGCCATGTTTATATATTCAAAATGTCTGCAATTTCGTGAAAACTCATCAGTATTATTTCGTACAAAGAAATGAAATTACACAAAGGCAAACCAGACAAAAAACAATGAACCGTATGCATAAACCATTTTGTAACAAGGCGATGTATAACAAAAATGTGTTTAATATGTGCATAAAAATTTATAATAACTTGCCAGAAAACTTTAAGTTACTACAGGAACACGAGTTGAAACGAAAATTAGTAGACTGGCTTCTTGACAAGTGTTTTTATAGCATAAAGCAATATTTAGAATTTAAAAATTAGTATTTATTGAATCAAAATGTTTTATGAAAAATATGTTAATTTCCTGTATTTATTTGATTTAATTTTATTTTTTATGATTATTTTTACCTAATTATTTTGAAGATTGATTTTGATTGACATGTGAATCAGATTTATATCACTGATAATATTTGCTTGCTTGCGAGCAAAATACACTGAACTTTATTTAATGGAACAACCTACCACTGTATTTTTGCAAATAAATATATTTGATTGATTGATTATAACTAACTATCCGTTTCTCTATACTCAGAGTCGCCGTTCACTTTTAAAATAAATTATTCTACCACACTAGTAACTTTTGTAAAATTATGCAAGTTTCGTACGGCTGGCTACCATCATTACCTGGTCGAAATTCCTCTAATTCGAACCAAGCACCTTGCATTATCTTTTATAATGCACACTTCTAAGGTTCGGAATTCTCTGCCGGCGTTTGTATTTCCGAGCCCTTATAACCTAGACTTTTTTAAGGCACGAGTGAATCTTCTGGGTGAGCTCGCTTCATCGACGGCCTCATCTTTGCTTCCTGGCTAGATGGCTGGCCAAGAGCAAACCCATTTTTAGTAAAAAAAATCACGTAACAATAAAAAGCTTTCTTCAGTAATGTGTGTATGTATGTAAAATGTAAATTTATGTGTATAATGTATTTAATTAGTTCGTTCTTCCTACTCCAAGCACAAGATAAACTACAAACTGAACAGTATATGTACTTGAAAATCCGACTTCTTCCTGTAAATAATATCTTCCTAGTGATCCAAAATGCAATGCAAGTTTTCTAAACAATATTAATTGGCAATTGTTTTCAGTGTTTCAAAACAGAAGGGGACCTCGGTGAGTCTAGTTTGCCAGTGCTAACTACACCCCCTATAAAGGAGGAGTATTGATGAGACCCTCGGCGGATAACACACGACACTGCAAGGCATCTTCATTAAATCTTTATCCACGACTTTGCGATCGCGCGATAAAAACGATCTACAAACGTTGCAATTTGTAGCATTGGTGACACAGACCTTAATACTTTCACTACCAGGAACCCGCCTAGCGGGTCCTGCGTAACTTTTCTCTGGTGCCAGACAGCCCACTAGCGCCCGCTAGGCAGGCTGCCGCTTTAGGTAGATCTGTGGGTACATCGGTTTCTGGGCTATATATGGGACATTTGAGCTTTAAGTGTGGAAGTGAAAGTGTTAACAAGTGAATGACGCTCGATACCAGTCAAGCTAGCATGATCATGCTTATGTCGCACATATAGGATTCGTCCCTTACTATCAAGTATGAAAGTGCGAGAGAGACGAAAACTATATGCCTGACATACGCATGATGATGGTATCTAGGTAAAACTTGACGCAGTGTCACGTCTCATACGTCACGATTTCTTTATCTCCTTCTATTGAACAATAATTTCGTACGTTTGTAGAGCCCTTTAATATCAACGCAGAACGCAGCAGCCGTGTGTTAACCGCCTAACAATCATTCTTCCAATGATAATCAAGACTTTCGTGAGGAGGAATCATTGTTAACATCAGCCATCGCTGATTGGTCTTAAAGGCTATCGCGGAGACTTCATAGCATTTTGTAGCAGTTTTCCACCATTTAGCTACTTACTTTAATGATGCACAGCTTGCATGGCTAATAACCAAAGTACTTAGGTACTTGTAGGTACATGAAAATGTCATTTATATAGCACGTTATTTTTAGATCTACACTTCCGCTCCGCCCGCTGAGGCTCGCAAAATCCCCGTGAATGTAGCCCAAGGTTTTAGGGTAAACTATAATATATGTATACCTATTATTACAGAGCCACTGTATCCCTCTGATTTTTCTATTTATAGGACAATAGTGTTATAAGTATAAATAGTACGTTGGTTCAGGCATCGGAAAGGTTGTGACACTGACAGTCACGGACGCAGCCATGTTCACTCGGTCTCCATTTTGCAAGAAACAGTCTTATTTCAATTTAATTCCAATCCCATTTCAGCGGGTCGCATTCACACTCCAGGCCAGGGACGGATCCAGGTTTTGGGGAGGACTTAGCTTCTTCGCGGTTAAATTTTTGTATGGACTCGGATGTGTTTGGGTAGGGTGGCGGGCTGGGGGAGCTTGACTTTTGAGCTTGAGCCTCAACCACAACCCATGGTACGCTCAAGTAGGGAGCGCAGCATGCTGCAAGATGATACAAATATAATTCAAATACGGTAAAAGCGCATTCCGATATCAGATCTCTTATTTCAGCTAGATCACATTATTTATGACATCATAAGGCTATATATGTGAATCTCACATAGGTATTGAATATCTGGAGATGTTAAAGAAATTTAACACTTACGTTCTGCTGGCTGGGTTCAGTTTTGCATGAAATAGCTAGAGATACGGACCACAGATTTAGTTTACTGAAGTCAGGTTCCAAGTTAATCCCATTACCATCAATCGTGAGCAGACTGTTTGTGCTTCTGTGGTCCGACCGAGGGAAACCAAGGTCCATTTCAGCTTGGAAAAAAAATATTTCGTATTTGCGGGCTTCTCTTTCTCAATCGATTCTCGAGAATTTTTGTGAGGAGAGTTGATAATAATTAGGCACCTCCATAAAAAAGAGTATTAAGTTTAAGGAAATTTTTGAATTTGGAAAATAAAAATAGTCTAAAGATGAATGAGCCTCATTGTTACTTGATTTGTCCACCTGTCTTCCTGTATACCGGCCATATAACCTGCCCTTCCATTTTTAACCGACTTCATAAAAAGGAGGAGGTTCCCAATTCGTCGGAATATTTTTTTTATGTATGTTCACAGATTACTCGGGGGTTAGTGGACAGATTTCAATTTTTTTTTCTTTTTTGTTTGAACGGGTATGTTTTTTAGTTGGTCCCATTGTAACCAAGTCTGGATGTGATAACGGGATCTTGGAAAAATCGAGGGAACTCCTCAAATTATATAGCAGGAGGATGGGGTCTGGCAAAATCGAGGGAACTCCTCAAATTATGTAGCAAGAGGATGGGGTCTGGCAAAGTTTGGAGTTGGTGATTTTCTTTTTAAATTTACTTGTTGTTTCCTACAAGGTTCCAGAGCATCTTGTACTTTTGTAATTTTCCCAATATCAGTATTTCGTTTTTTATCCAATCTTTTCAACTTTAACATACTGCGCTCTATCGATCTTTGGTATGATTGAATTTTAATAATTGTGCGTTAGTTGTGTATCCAGGTTTGGCAAACGTACGAAAGACATGGCTGGCTGCAGGAGTCAGGTGCTTTCTTTTTAAATTTAATAGGAATACTTGATTTAAATATTTCTTTATTATTCCAGTATTTGTTCCAGGTCAGATTGATACGCCTGTTTATTTCGTCTATTTGTCTAGTTTTACTAAAAGCTATTTGTTTACCTAAGGTATATAATGTTGTACATAATCTAATGTGTAGTTATTTAGGGTTCCGTACCCAAAGGGTAAAAAAGGGACCCTATTACTAAGACTTCGTTGTCCGTCCATCTGTCACCAGGCTGTATCTCAAGAACCGTACAAGACAGTTGAAATTTTCACAGATTGTGTATTTCTGTTGCCGCTATAACAACAAATACTAAAAACAAAATAAGAATTATAATTAAGGGGGGCTCCCATTCAAAAAACAACAAACAAGGGAAAGAAAATAGGATAGTTTTTATTCCGGGAATCGTTCCTTAACATTTTTTTCGATTTACCCACCATTATGTAGCAAAACAAAAAATATGCATCGCTTGAGAAAAACAGCTACCGCCAGTTATTTTAACAAATTGCTTAAATCACATGATGAGTAAATTAACGTCAACTCCACGAGTTTAAAACTGTTGGGCTAACTCCAATATACCCGCCATTTTCGTAAGTTATATTGATCGCCTAGATGTGTGTACTCGCAAATGATAACTTTGTATAGTGGTTTTGGTGTAAACATAACATCGCAAAGTTATGTACTCTTTCGTGGCTTTTGAGCTGTAAATCCAATTCAATCACTGTTTTGGGGTTAGGTTAAAGAGATTTTATTCTACTATCGCGATATACGTACTTAGCTGGTATTATTCAGTGTCTCTAAACGAGTCTTTGACCACTGTGTGTTGCAAATGATGACATATGGGCACTGAAACGTGCTCGCTTACTAAGGGCCTCATTAAAGTCACCAAAAGAGCAATGGAGAGGGCTATGCTGGGAGTATATATCTCAGCGTGATCGCATCAGAAATGAGGCCATCCGCAATAGAACCCATTTATCTGACATAGCCCTCCGAATCGCTAAACTTAAGTGGCAGTGGGAGGGGCATATTCCACGAAGAATCGATGGCCGTTAGGGCGGAAAGGTTCTCGAGTGGCGACCTTACCGGAAGGCGCAGCGCGGGTGGGCACCACACAAGATGGACTGATGACCTGGTGAAAGTCGCTGTAGTCCGCTGAATGCAGGGGTCGCAGGAGCGGGCATTGTGGCGCTGACGTCCAGCAGTGGATGTCCTTCATCTGATATGATGATGATGAACATTTTCGCACAACACCCAATATATATTTATATTTATTGGGGGAAACATAACCGAATGATATTTTTCACGTCTTTCGGGTTTTAATTTTTTAATTTAAAATTTTATTGTGTCTCCTGTAAACTTTCATAATATTACGTTATCAGATTTACACTATTAGCGGACGATATCACGAGTTGAGTTGTACGCGGACGGAGTCGCGGGCAAAAGCTAGTATGCTAATATAAGGTTCTTTAGGCTGGGTTGCACCGACTTACGATCACAGGCTGAACAACGTTAAATATGGCGCCGGCAGCTGTCATGCCATAGAAAATTGAAAAACTTTCCATACATTAAAATTTTAATGAACACAGCTTAAGATTACAGACGATTTGGTGCAACCCAGTCTTAGTCTCTAACTTTACGCGACTTACACTTTTGTTGTAAATATCTTGTAGAAGTTAAATCGTTTCAGATGGTATGTCGCATTCCTGCAGAGCTTTCCACATACTGTTATGGCAAATAAAGTCAAAGGCCTTCAAATAATCAATGAATGCCAAGTAAAGTGGGCTATTTAGTTCCTCAAACTTCTGAATGGCTTGGTTTATTGTGCGGGTGTGGTCCAAAGTTGAAAAGTTTTTCCTGAAGCTCACATAATAAAATTCATTTATATATAGATTTTGTTGGGCCAGGAACCGTCCCGGGCGTCCCCAAAACACTATCAAAGTTTCATCACAATCTGGAGGCTTTCTTTATTACCGCCCGTGGTAAGTACAAAATTTTACATCTCATCCGGGCCAGGAAGTGGAGCTTAATTTCCACACGCACTATATGGCCAGGTGTGACGTGCCTGAAGAAAATAAGAGAACCAATTTCTTGTCATGTACCTACCTCATAAACATAAATAACAACCATACACATGATATTATTAAGTTATTTTTGCATTTTGCTAGAATCTTGTTAAGATGGTAAAAGGGTTGACATGCAAGCCTGTAAATGTTTAAGTTAGTTTCCCGTGTATCTCATTATGTCAAGTGCAGCCAGCGCAGTGATTAGATTTACCCCGAACGCCTACCCAATACGGTCGTATAATATAAGTAGACACCACAGTGCACAGTTCTGTTAGTAGGCCGTGTTCAGTGTTCCAAGCCAGTGGACCTTCGCCTCCCGTCGGGATAGGTATCGCCACTATCCCCGGGTGTAGTTTTACTAAAGCTTACATAATTACCGTTCGATTAGTGTCGCGTTCTTTACGCGTTCAACGTTCGATCGACGGACATTAGAAACAGGCGCGACGCTTTACCAAAGTGACCAGTGAAATATACAGCATAGGGATTCCTTCTCAGCATATGAATACCTCTTAACCCTTGTCCACTTGTCCCTTGGTGCGGGCCAGTCTAGGAGGCTTTACAAAAAACCAAATACATGTTAAAAATAGTTAAATTTTGGTGGTTCATTTCAAAACGAATCACTTTTTGCTAAAATGCAATCTAATTTGAACCCTAAATCGAAGAACTAAGATTGAAATTCCACCTGTTGAAAGTCGATAAATCGTGCTATGAAAGTCGGTGAACATAAAAGAACATGGAAAAGGGTTAAAGTATCACTAAAGCCAGTAGTAGGTAGAACACAAAATAAGCGTGGCCTCAATGTTAAGGCCGGTCCACTGCACCAAAAATACAACAAAACATGTTTGTAAAACATGTTTGATGTTTGCAAACACGAAAAACATGGCGCTATGGACCCTGCTTTACCCGTTAAAGGTAAAAACTCGGGAATCCCTAGAAAAATGGTATGTGTGTGGTAAAAATCTTTTTGATTTTCGTAAAAGTTTGAGCTAAAAACAAGATACGGGTAAGGCACAAATATTTGGACTGTTTTTAAAGCTTTTTATTTGTCTACAATTTAATTGGCTCCATATAAATTGTAGGATAAATTTTCGTTTTCGACCATCTGCTACTAGCAGACCCGAAGTTGGTCTGGCGGTAGACCCTAGAGCCAGATTAACCCGGCACTATACCGAAGATATCCCGGACATCAGCCTGTACGAGATTAGAGTGGCTCTTAAACAGCTCAATAACAACAAGGCACCCGGTGATGACGGAATTACAGCTGAACTCCTGAAGGCGGGTGGAAAACCGGTCCTTAGGGCCCTTCAGAAGTTGTTCGACTCCGTCTTACTTGAAGGGAAAACTCCAAAGGCATGGAACAGAGGTGTGGTGGTGCTGTTCTTCAAAAAGGGTGACAACTCTTTACTGAAGAACTACCGACCCATCTCACTTCTGAGCCATGTCTATAAGCTGTTTTCAAGAGTCATTACGAGCCGTCTCGCACGCAGGTTAGATGACTTCCAGCCTCCCGAACAAGCCGGTTTCCGAAGGGGCTTTAGCACCGTAGACCACATCCATACGGTTCGTCAGGTTGTACAGAAGACTGAGGAGTATAACCTGCCCCTCTGTTTAGCGTTCGTGGACTACGAGAAAGCCTTCGATTCGATTGAAACCAGGGCTGTACGTGTACTACAATCTCTCCAACGATGCCAAGTGGAGTACAGCTATATCGAAGTGCTGAAGTGTTTGTACATACGAGAACGCCACTATGTCAGTCCGGCTCCAGGACCAGAACTCGAAACCTATTCCGTTGCAGCGGGGAGTCAGGCAAGGAGATGTTATTTCTCCTAAACTGTTCTCCGCTGCACTGGAGGATGTGTTTAAGACTCTGGACTAGAGAAGGCTAGGCATCAACATAAACAGCGAGTACCTCACTCACCTTCGGTTTGCTGACGATATAGTAGTCTTGGCTGAGACCATGGAGGATTTAAGTACAATGCTCAATACCTCAGTAAAGCCCCCGAGCGAGTTGGTCTAAGGATGGACATGGACAAGACGAAGATCATGTTAAATGCCCATGTAGCACCAACCCCCGGAACAATCGGACACTTTACGCTCGAAGTTGTAGACGATTACATATACCTAGGACAGACTGTCCAGTTAGGTAGGTCCAACTTCGAGAAAGAGGTTAATCGTCGAATCCGACTCGGCTGGGCAGCGTTCGGGAAGCTACGGCACATCTTTTCGTCCAATATCCCGCAGTGTCTCAAGACGAAAGTATTTGACAAGTGTGTACTGCCAGTGATGACATACGGTACTGAAACGTGGTCGCTTACAATGGGCCTCATAGGAAGGCTCAAAGTCACCCAAAGAGCAATGTAAGAAAACTGCTTGTAACTGATGGACAAAAACTGAATGATCAAGTACCTATTTTGTTGGATAAATTTTGGTAAGAACACTAAAAAACGAAATAGTTTTAACTACATAATATTTATTTTATTAACACAAGGTAAAAACATGATTAAGTTATAATTGATTAAATCCAATAATTGGGAACTAGCATTAGTACCATATACAAATTGATTTTTAAACAAGTTAATTTAATGCACAAAACAAATTTTAAAAACATAGAAGTATGGAGTCCGATTGGTTGCGTTAGCTTCCTATCATTCTTGGCACCCAAATTAAATATCAATTAACCCAAATAAATGCACTGAACGATAAAAAAGTACTGTTAACTTCATGGTAAAGTCAGCAGCACCACCATTTAAAGTATACTTTACCCTTTAACCACTGAACGTCAAAAGAGTTAATCACAATTTTCAACCCTATTGTATAAACCAAAAACGCGTCATTTCCACTTTCACTTTGTCCGATATATCAGACTATAGCGGTTAAATTAATTAATTATTTTGCTCCGGTTAAGTTATTTTGCTCCATTGAAATACATTGAATCTGAAAACTGCATAACAAAAACATATTCATAGACAAGATGAATAAAAATGTACTATTCAGTAAATGTGCTATTCAGTACTGAAAAATAGTAGAATACAATCATTTCTTGTCAATTTGTTTCGATTTTTCTTTAAAATATATATATTTTACAGCATTAGATTACACTTCTGTACAACATCAAAATATTAAGCATATCCTTAATACATACATATACATTATACAAATATGTATGTATAATGCATATCAGTGTACAGGTAAATTACTTTCGACACATTTTTGCATTTGTAGTAGTATTTGTATGTTTACAGGAACACACGTACACCTTGACGTACACAGACACACGTATGTGTATGTGTGAGGCTGGCTTCAGAGGTCACAACTACAAATGCAAAAATGTGAGGGTACTTTACCTGTAACTCACTATCACTTATTTATTTATTTTGCTTTCACTTTATTCTTACGAGTGCGTGATTTTGATTTGGTTCTCTTAGGTTTACTTGTAGTAGGCTGTACAACATTAGCAATATCCAAAGGTATCCGAACAGGAGTAAATTTTTCTTTAGGTAAAAGCTTTACAACACAATCTGTGCAATAATCCGTGCCAGCATTGTCCGTCCACCGCGCTCCGAGGAACCCTTTTGCCTGACAGCCGACACACACAGTGTTCTTCTGATACACAGGTGCTATTTCATCAAGAGCTCTTTGTTGTTTCGCTGCCCGTAACAATTCCACTATATGTTTATTACCAACTTTAGTTTCTGTAGCTGTTGTTGATGTGTATGGGCTCTCTGTGGCATCATAGAGATCATCCATCTTAACAGGTACATGCAGTTGCGGGAAGAAATTTGATTTCTTATAAAGTATTGACTTACATCTCTCTCGAGCGATACCTTTGGGAGTGCGGCCTGGTATGGGCAAACCTGCTTTAGCTAATTTAGCAAAATACTTTTGTACTCGACTCATTACTTGGATGGGAGTGCGAGTGCCCAATGCTTTGGCTATCTTTTTGTATCGCCTTGCTTCAATGGGTTCTTCGGGATAAATTTCTAAAAGTTCTTCTAACCGTTTTTGCTCCTCACAAGACCAGAGCTGGTTGAATGTCTCTGGTTTGCTATCAGTGAATTTTCGTCCCCGCACTTTCATTCCAGCTTCTGATATGTTTGGTTTGGTATCTCGAACAAACTCTTCATCCTGAATGTTGTCTACTCCATACTGGCTCCAATCAATTTGTGGTATCTCTCTAATGTGACGTTGGGGTGGGAACTGTAGCTTACCGGATTGTAGCTGTTCAACGAATTGTAATGGTTCCTGAAGTGCCTTGTATCGTGCTTCAGTCAAGTTCTCAATGTCTTTCAAAGCGGCTACTCTTTGAGCTTCAAGCACAACAATATACTTCAACAATTCACAGTAATCCTTGTTCCCACGCAAGGCGAGGTGGTCCGATTCGAAAGCAAATTCACCATCTGACTCCGGATTTTCTGTACTGTCCATAGCTCTGTAAATAGACATGCAATAACTTTAAACGCGCTCGCAACAATGAACACGAAATCTATCAAGCTGCCAAGTAGTCCAAAACGTTTGAGTGTTAAGATTAAAAAGAAACTGAACAGTGTGAAATATAAGAAGTGCAAACCTGAGTTCAGGAGCAGCTCTCTAGAAGGATGGAACAACGGGGGCAACGGGTGAGTAGCGTTTTCGGCACAGTGGTATGAAAGCCTTAGTTTTGCACTATAATGTTGTAATAGGCCCCTAGACTATTGAATTTGCGCGTTTTTTCCTTTAATTTCAATACTGATTATTTATTATTTATTTATTTATCTAAAAACTATTTCTGTTCCGCGAAGGAGAACTCAACAGACAACAAGACAACTGTCAAATTGTCAAAAAGGTAAGGTAACATTCCGAACTTATTCACCTGCTTTTGATTTGGATTGGCACAGAATGCGCTTCGAAACTGATTATGATTACTGTTTAAATCATTTTTTAACAGTAACTACGTGTTTGAATGTTATAATATCAACGTACCTAAATTACATTACATCACATCACATTGTAATCGATAAGAGCGTTGAAAGTTTCCGAACGTGCTGTCTCGCGCCATCTATATGTTTTATATGAAACTTCTTCGCCAAGTGGTCAGCTCGCTTTGCAGGGTTGACAATGTTGACATTTTATTCAGTTTCATGAAGTGCCCAATGGCGCAGTAATGTGTACGTATGGAAACAGATGGCGGTAAAATAAATTACTTGGTTATAGTGTTTTTAGGGTTTCTTTATTGTAAAAGAGGAACCCTTATTGTGCCGCTTTGTCCGTCACAGTCCTAAATAACTCAAGAACTACTTATGCTATCAAAAAATTGTAAACTAAGTTTGTGTCATGCTTCGTTAGATGGCGCAGTACGCGTGGCGTTCAATTTCTCCTGAATTAATGGGCTCGAGACCGGTACACGATCGTTGTACGCAACCCTCAGTGCGCGAGTTAGTCTCGCACTCAACTGGTTTTTTTAGGTAAATAATTTTAAAAGCCGAGTGAATCAAAGGTATCCGCCTCAGCTTCGAAAATTATGATTTTGTATGTCCGGATATCCGAATTTCCGGTTGTTCTCCTCTACAGGTCGCATCAACTGATTCTCGTGAGGTTTTGTGAGCAGGTTAGAAAATTATATATATATTTTATCCCGAATCAGTTTCTGGAAATTACAAAAAACTTAATATAAATAATTATTGTAATTAAGTATGAGGAAAAAGTCCTGATGACATATGGCACTGAAACGTGGTCGCTTACTATGGGCCTCATAAGAAGGCTCAAAGTCACCCAAAGGGCAATGGAGAGAGCTATGTTGGGAGTTTCTCTGCGTGATCGCATCAGGAATGAGGCCATCCGCAGCAGAACCAAAGTGACCGATATAGCCCTCCGAATCGCTAAACTTAAGTGGCAGTGGGCGGGGCACATAGCACGTAGAACCGATGGCCGTTGGGGCGGAAAGGTTCTCGAGTGGCGACCACGTACCGGAAGGCGTAGCGTGGGCAGGCCCCCCACACGGTGGACTGATGACCTGGTGAAGGTCGCGGGTGTCCGCTGGATGCGGGTGGCGCAGGATCGGTCATTGTGGAAGTGTTTGGGGGAGGCCTATGTCCAGCAGTGGACGTCTTTCGGCTGACATGATGATGATGATGATGATGATGGGGAAAAAATCTTTAGGTCTCCGTTTACAAAGCCACCAGTGTTTTATATTTCAAAACTAATTATAAAGAAAGAAAATATATATAGAGTGCCCATTTTATAACGTAATTATGGCATTTTACAGCCAATTATACCACAATTTCCTAATCGTTGAATTTGTGCGTAATATTTGCACAGACCTAGAGAAAACCAATCTGTAAATGCAAAACTTGAAAAGAAATAGACCTGTCAAGTGAAGCGAACTCTCAATGTTCTTAAAGTTAAGGTTTCTTACTACATAGATTTCTATCGGGACATTGATATCGGGGATAGGAGCTTCACTCAAGTTCGTAGTAGGTACGTTCGTACCAAGTTTGCTAGGGTGTATTTCATGCTTAAGAAGAACCGAGATACCTAAGTGCTCCGTTTAAGTTGTTTGAGTGTTCCTCAAACGTAATAGTGACTGAACTTTAGCTCAAGAATTTGCAGAGCCCGGGTACACGCTACGAGTAGGTACTATAAAATAAAATAATGTAAAAATAATTTAATTCACACAACCAGTTACTTATTTTATTTATTTATTTATTTAATCTTTATTGCACAATAAGAAATCAACGTACAAAAGGCGGACTTAATGACATGAGGCATTCTCTACCAATCAACCTTAAGGCAAAACAGAAAGACTGTAGGTGGTGCAACTATAAAATACCAGAGAAAAAATTGTTATTTTGTAAATAACAAGCCACTTATAATTTATGTTATATACGTACATGAAAAATAAACAAGTGAAAAAATTGGGTCCAGTATCGTAAATATCTCAAAAACTACTAATGCTATCGATTTGAAATAGTTATAAAGGTCAGATGCATGGAACATGATTTTACAATAGCTATTTACGATACAAGGGTTGTAAAACAAGGAAAGGCCGATACCGCAGATGTTTGAGGCCCGAGCCGCAGGCGAGGGTCTTAAATAAGCGAGAGAGGGCTTTCTATTTTACGACCCGTGTTTTGTACACAATTTTACGTAACCACTTGGCACAAAAGGCGCTTTTTTGCAAGGTAAAATATATATAATTTTTTAGTAATACCTTTAAAACAGTTCCCGTTGACCATATTTGAGACTATGCATAAGAATTGTGTTCAAACGTAACCATCGTTAAGTGACACCTTGACGCAAGTAAAACTTTCGTGACAAAGAGGTCAAGCTCCACTAGAAATGCCCCAAATAAAAACATAATTTGGTCTGTGGATAGTCTTATACCTATGCACCTATAGTCCCACACAATGAAACGTTTTCGCACATGGAACGTGGCCAACGCAGTCGCGTTTCATAGAAATTATAAATCCGCCCCATATAACTCTATTTCTAAGAGACTAATTTTGTATAAGCTTGAGCAGTTCTTTATGGTACTGTATTTTAACAATCGTGTCGCTTGCGGCGGGGGAAAAGTGAGCATTATACGATAGGTAGTATGTTACCTGGACTTTTTCATGTAACCGCTCTAAGGCTTGTCATTAAAAACATGATATTCGGGGACCTTTGTCCGCTCTCCCACGTTGGTATTAAACAGGATTACTACAGAATTTCTTCTTTAATTTGAAGGCGTATTTCTACGACCGCTGGCTGGTCATAAAATCACGTGCCTACTTATTTATCATCGTCACTTACGTATCACGTAAGTAATATTTTTCCTATTGTTGAGATTTTATTATAGAAGAAGAAGCTTATAGAGCTTATTTATCGTGAAAACCGTAAAAATAGTATTTGTTTTATTTAGGTAACGCTTCACGTGATATGTATTAGACATAATTATCGTATCTGCACAATTATGGCCCCAAAGAAGTATGTACGGTACGACCTATGTAGTTGATTATGTTATGTGTTAAATTTACGTTACGTAGATAAAGGTAGGTATAGGCTTAAGGTTCGCAGTCCCGGTACTTGCTGAACTCCCGGAGATATCGGGACCGGGACTGGTTCAATCACAGGAAGACCCGAATACTTTCAGGACTTTCAAAACTCTTGAAATTTCGATATTTCATAGAACATGTTTAGTATGTGTTGATTTCCGTGCCGTAATTGCATGATTTGTAGCTTGTACCTAATTAGCTACAAACACACGATTTTAATTAAAATATTTTGCGCATGTTTAAGCGTAACGTGTGCTTTGATGTCTGGGTTCCTCTTTACTTTGGATATATTTTACTAATGCTTTTCTGTAAACTAAAATTTTATGTAAAACTAGCTTTTACCCGCGACTTCTTCCGCCCAGAACTCGTTAACGCTTTAAATAAATAATTGAAATATATTGTTTAAGGCGCATGCTTAATTATTTGCTCTTCAAATAAACACTCCAAACTCCATTCAATCTGCCAAATATATAATATCTTAAAGTGGTATCACCTTTAGAAGTCGGAACCAAACAATTTAAATGGTAATAGCTAGTAACATTAACACAGATGACGCACGTGCAGTATAACTATTGCACTACTAGCGCCATCTACGCAAATTCTAATAATTTATACCAAAAAAAAAACCGACTTCAATTTTGTACTCGTACTTGCTATGCCACAATTTGTGGTTTCGGTGAGCCAATGCTTGGTTACCTACAGAAAAATAACGAAATCGGCATATGCGCGATGCGAGCCTATCAAATTCGAGGAGTTCCCTCGATTCCTCCTAGATCCCATCATCAGACCTTCACCAAATTTATATGGGACCAATGTCGGGGTGCTTTGAAACAAAAAAAATAGTTATCATAATTGGCCAACGTGGTCAAGGGTTATCGTTTTAATGTATGTATGTATACATACATTAAAAAAAGTGCAAGCAAACATGCAGACGAACTGAGTACCCCCTTCCTTCTATTGAAGTCGGTAAAAAACATTTGGCAACGACTTCAGAAGGTGATAAGACTTTAAGAAATTGTATATTTGTTAGGTAGTTAATCGTTATTCGTCTTTATTTAATTATTAGTGTTTAATCGAGGATTGTAGTATGTTTAGTACATTTCGTGTAAAGTCATCTTAGGTATAAATTTCATGATCGGATCGGAAATCTCTTCTTATTTTTGCTTTTAAGTTTTTTTAAGGCGGTCGTTTCTTATTTAATATAATTATTTTTTCCAAGGTATTGTAGGTGTAAATTTCATGTTTTTTTATGACATAGGAGGCAAACGAGCAGACGAATCGCCTGATGGTAAGCCATTAGCGCCGCCCATGGACACACGCAACACCAGAAGGGTTGTTAGTGCGCTGCCGGCCTTTTTAAGATGGGATTAGATCGGTAATTTCAGTTTATTTCTTGCTTTACTTTTTTTTGAATGCAGTTTTTTTTGTCCCCTAAAGTAACTCCAATTTACGGTAGTTGAATGATTCCTTCATTATAATATTTTGTCTCAAACGGCTCTCGGGCTGCCGTTTCGGTGTACCTATTCCGTAAGTTTCGTTACAAGGAGCTCGGATGGTCCTGGCGCGAGGCCAAACTGTATGCAACTAAATGTACTTACAAACCCAGTTCATTCCCACTGCCTTACTATATTTCTAGTTAAGGTGCCCCCACACAGAGATTATACAGGGAGGAACAATACCACGGACTTTTCTGAAAGCACAAGCACCGAAAAACAACCTTATTGATAGTAGGGCTGAATATTTATTTCGATTTATTTATTGAACATAGGCTCTAGTAGTAACAAAGGAAAAGCAAATAAATATTAATGTGTCATGTTAATATTATGCCAGGCTCTAGCACTAATAGACGCTACTGTACATATGGTCCTTCAAACTGGTTGTTTTTCAGATATGACATAGGACAATAATAATTACTCATTTTAAACTAAATGTTGACATGTAAATTGGCTTTATGAATATATGAGTTTGAGTACTAATACGAGAAGCGTGTTCGAAAATTTGATAAACTAAATGATATTTCGTAGATACTCGTACGTAATATTTATTGCATACAAGGCGGCCGGAGCGCATCCTAACCACACTCGGTAAGATCAAGTCTACTCAGAACGACTAACAACGCCTTTAAACCAGCATAGCCTGGCCTCCAATAGTTCATAGTTCTAACTGATCGCAGAATCAAGATAAACTAGGCACAAGTGATGTCTTCGAGACAAGCTGTGAATGGCGTAGATATAACTATGAGACTTCGAGGCTTTCGTAATGCAACACTTGACCTCATTTCTTTCCTCGAACTTCGGCAACTGTCATTGTCCATACCCGTATTGTACGAACATATAGAGGACTCTGCAAGAACCCTTGTGGAATGTGATTGATTTTACTTAAAACGAGTTTTACAAACACAGTGCCTCACGTATCCATACGGGTGGCACCTACTCTCTCTTTCCAATTACAGTGAGTCGACTACAATGTACACTTTTACACCAAATTGCAATTTGTAACAAGTTCCATAAATGTAACTTCTCTTTGCAGTCGACTGTACCAGGTTTTGTACGTCTGTGTGTATGTTATTCACATACAGTTGGGTAATGCTTGCAACTGCTAACCATATGCATGTTTGTGCAATTAACACGAATATTTGTTCCTGAGTCTTGGATGTTTTATAAGTATGTATGAGAGGCAGATATTTTATATATCGTCGTCTAGTACTCATAGTACAAGCTATGCTTAGTTTGGGACTATGTCGATTTGTGTAAGATTGTCCAACATATTAACTTTATTAACATCACATATTCATTGTTAAGTGTACAGTGGGGAGTTATGATTTACTGTAATGTATGATGTATGTCGAGTAATGGAACCACGCGCGATCTAGAGAGGCAAGTATTTCATTTTCCGTTCGTGGCATGGTCTAAGGAAACAAGGTCTGCTACTCCGGATCGCGACTAGAGATGCAACGGATAGTTGTTTGGCCGGATACCGGATACCAGATATTCGTTCTAACCACCTGCCGAATATTCGGTATCCGGCCGCCGAATATTCGGCTGGCGGAACTATACCTACATTTTGGGTTTTGCAGGTACGCGTGGTGCAGGTTTTGACCCGTTTCGTAGTGAACGTTCGTTATATACATCACAAATTAGCATTTGGTGGATTTCCAATAATAAATAGAAAAACCTCGCTTTTTTACTGATCACCAAACTTACTTAAAATTGTTTCAAAAGAATATACTATTTTTTAGATTACATTTTTTACCCCAAAATCAAGCAAGTTTATTATCCGGTATCCGGCCGGGTAGTACGTTGCTATCCGGTATCCGGCCGGATATTAAAATAAAGGCCGGATAGGCCGTATACCGGATAGTAACCGAATATTCGGTGCATCTCTAATCGTGACACAAGCCTACGTCACTGTACACACACAAGCTCACTCTACGATCGCCAACCACCGATAGGCTCAATAGCAGTGATGACGTAGGCTTGTGTCACTCGACAACGATTTTTCCCCGGAGTGTCATACCTGGTATTATTGTATCATGGGTTCGTGGTAGCCCTTCTGGTCCCGAGCTACTGCAATGCCGTTACAATGCCGAACTGTTATGTGTGCGACAACCTTTAAGCCGCATTTACGCACTGGCGACATGCCATTTGCCTTTGATCAAAACTCAAAGTTTTGTACCCTAATAAACAAATTCTATAACAAAAAACTTCCTGCCCAGGGGCTGAAAGGCAAGGTAACAACTCCCTTTTCCCCAAGAGGGCAGTTATAATTGGGACGAAGTATAATGACGAACACATTAAACAACCACCGGCCCTCAAGCTTCACTCGAATTACGTTTTTATAATACTCTTATCTGATGCCAATCACTTGGGAGCAAAATCAAGAGATTCGTCGGAGTCCGGAAAAATACGTTTCATTTGAGACAGAATTGAATTTATGGTTTTGATGTAAAATATAATAGAAGTATATTTGAAATTTGATATGATAGTCTATTAAGCATCAAACTAAAATAACGACGACATGGCTACTCAAAGCATCCAAGTATCAGGAACAAACACACAAAGTACTGGATTTAGACACTAGGGCAACTAGCTGCATTCGTGTGTGCTAAGCGGACGGTTAGCTAGTGGTGTGGTGGTGTGGATCATAAGGGTCATTCTCTCACACATCCATTCACAACACCACACATTCTATTGTAATTCTCAAGCCATATAACCTTTGGTGGCAAAATTTACGCAATTTCCTAATTGATTTAATTAGATTCACGCTGCCCTTATCGATATCGACAATGAGTGCCTTTGGTTTAGAATTGCCCATTAAATGTAAAACTAATACCGTAAAACGGGGTGAGTCGGTTTCGCGGGGAGAGTTGGGTTATGAATGGGGATAGAAGGTTTGAGAGGGGGGTGAGCAGGGATTTTAAGGCTACTGCTACAAAAATAATGTATTCCAATTTAAAATGGGGCTATAGTAATACGCATAATAAAAAAAATCGATCCTACAATCTTCCAAAATCACCTTTGTATGAAAAACCCTCTCACCCCAAATACGAGGCACTACGGGGTGAGGTGGGTTTTCCTCTTTATCGTCAAAGTTATGAAATGGAACTAACCAAAATAAAATACAAACTAAAATACAAACGTCCGAACAACTTATTATACTTCAGTTATTATCACATGTAAAAATAAATTTTTATCGAGGTTTGAAAGTCAAATTTCACCCAACTCACCCCATTTTACGGTACGCTTATATATAACTTAAAATAAGTAGCTACTACTACGGTCAATGTCGACATTACATTGTATGAGTGACCCGAGGTATCGAAAATCAGAGCAGACCAGTAACGCCATCCAGCTCTATGGGCGTAAAATTGGAGAGACCGCCAAAATCACAGAACAGGTGTTCACTGCTCAGTTTTAGAACGACTGATTTTCAAGCCAACATTCTCCAATTTTTGCCGCCAGCTTCTTTAATCCGCTCTGAACCTATAGCTACCCTATTCACCGACAAGGACAATATCGTCGGCACATACACCATGATGCCTCCTCCTGAATATCTCAGGACAGTAAGCCTATTATAAGCAGGAATAGCTTTTTTTTAGGCGGCTGAATTCTCGAATATCCTTGTTACATCATATCATATTACTAAACTATCCGGTATCCGGCCGGATATTAAAATAAAGGCCGGATAAATACGATTGGCCTAGCAACGGATAAACATCGTCGCAAAATATTTTTTCTCGAAATAATTTTTATTTAATACAATGGTCAAGCTATCTTTTATCTAATATTTTTCCCGTATTTATACAATTGAAATAGACAACGGGCAGTCGAGTTACTTCTCTGCGGAGACCGCAGCCCCGCCTCAGCGCCCCTTTTCGATCCGGCCGGCTTGACATACGATACGGTTGTCAAATGAAAATAACATAAACAAGAAGATTTTTTACTACGTTTGAATCACATCGAGTTAATTCTATACTAAAATTACCTCCAGTGCTTGTGCAAAAAGTAACACAAATTATAACATCACTCAGTGGGGTCTACAATGGAAGGAAAATGTCGTTGCATGATTTTGGAGGATGCAGTGTTTTCTATGTTATTTTGATAATAGTTTTAACTTTTAATTACTTATTTGTTAGTATTATTACCGTAAGTCGTAGCTTAAGTTATCTGTCTATTTTTTAACAAGTGTGGATGCAACCCGCGACTCAACCTGCTGCTACAACTTCGGACTTCATATGCCAGTCTTGTAATAAATCATTCAAAAGCATCAAAGGACTAAACATACATACAACCAAAGTCCACAGAAGATTTCTTAGTCAGAATGCCTCAACTCTAAACAGCAACCCCATTTCTTTGCCCTCCTCTCTTCCCACTACCAACCTACCGAACAACCCATTCCATCTTCACCTCAGCCACCTTAAAAATAATGTTTCCTTGGTTAAGAGAATCCCCCGTGGTGCCAGAATATCGGTCGCCACTCATTTATGTCAACTCATAGACAATTGTGCCAATAGGAACACTTTTTCCCTTTAATATACTCCACGTGCAAGAAGATGGCTCCCATATTTCCCTCACCCAGAAAATCAAAAATAATTGCGTTAATCATCAAAGGCCTCCCACATTTAGAAATAATATCACCTCAGCTTACAACCGTCGAAAAAACATAGAGGCCAAAATAAGCGACGGTGACCTAAAGGGTGCCGCACGCCTTCTTTTTTCTAATGATGTACTATCCCCGGATACCCCAGAAACACTTTCGGCATTACAGACTAAACATCCCCCAGGCCCTTCAAACCCGTACTTTTTGGACCCACATGTAGCAAACCAGGCCTGCCTTCAAACGAAAAGTAGAGACGTACTTGATGCGATTCTTTCATTCAAAACCGGTTCAGCGGCGGGCCTGGACGGACTTTCAGCCCAACATTTGAAAGACCTAACATCCCATTCTGTAGGCGATGCAGGCGAGCGACTAGTTTGCTCCATCTCAAAATTAATTAATTCTATGTACACAGGCAGCATCAATCCTGATATAATCCCGATCCTGTATGGAGCAAACCACATCGCCCTCACCAAAAAGGACGGAGGGGTAAGACCAATAGCCGTTGGCACAACACTTAGACGTCTCGCCTCAAAAATTGCAGCTAGGTACATAGTGTCCAAATTAAAACCCCTTTTTGAACCTGTCCAGCTCGGCTTCGGCGTAAAAGGAGGGTGCGAGGCAGCCGTCCATGCCTTACGCACGTTCCTATTCAACGGCCGCTGCGACGTGCTGGTCAAAATTGATGTAAAAAATGCGTTTAATTCAGTAAACAGCGACACCTTGCTGACAGAAATTAAACTAATCTACCAGAATACTGTCATATCTTCAGAAGTTGGCTGTCAGCAAGGTGATCCTCTCGGGCCTGCAATTTTTAGTTTGGCAATTAACTCAATCATTCAAAATTTAAAATCCAAATTCAATGTTTGGTATCTCGACGATGGAACCCTAGGAGGCAACATGGAGAGCGTGCTATCAGACCTTTCAACCGTTAAATCTAAATTCCAGGCTATTGGCTTAGAACTTAACTTCTCTAAATGTGAACTCTTTATTCTAAACTCATCTCTATATTCATACGACATAAAACAGAAATTTGATAACCTGACTCCAAATATAAAATTAGGGGACAAAAAATCCCTGTGCCTTCTAGGATCTCCTATTTTTGAAGAATCTTTTTCATATTACATTTCAGAGTCCATTACTAAATTCAAAAATTATGAAAGTCGTCTTCTCGAAATTAGCCCTCATTTTGCAATTACAATTATAAAGTTCTGTCTTTTTGTGCCAAAATTAACATATGTACTTCGCTGCTGCCCCTTCACTAATTTTCAAAATTTATTATATCCCATGGACGACTTAATCAAAGTTAATCTGGAGTCTATTTTAAATCTGCAACTCAGTGAAAATTCTTGGACGTTAGCATCCCTACCTATTCGTTATGGTGGGCTAGGGATACGCAAAATTTCTAGTATTTCTGCACCGGCGTTTTTGTCTTCGGTTCATAGCTCGGCAAATCTCATAGGTAAAATCCTTAGGGCTCTCCCTGTAAACTATGAGATTACTTGACGGACGCCAAAAACGCCTGGTCCAATGCCTGCCCGGGTAAGGATTTCCCCCAAAATTTAAAATCTCAAAGGGCCTGGGACGATACCCTTTCCAAACTTAGTTTTGACTCTCTCTTAAACTGCAGCACGGGTTCCGATCGCGCCAGAATCTTGGCGGCGGGGACTAAAGAGGCCGGGTCCTGGTTACATGCCTTCCCATCTGTTCATACCGGGACCTTTCTGGAGCCCCACACCCTGCGCATAGCTACCTGTCTGCGGCTTGGAGTCCGGGTATGTGCTCCACACACATGCCCTTGCGGCATTGAGGTTGATGCACTGGGGCATCACGGACTATCGTGCCAAAAGAGCGCGGGCCGCTTCTCCAGACACGCCGCTCTCAATGACATCCTACGCCGCTCTCTTGCCAGCGTCAATGTGCCGGTTCTCTTGGAGCCACCCGGCATTCTCAGGGACGATGGCAGGAGACCGGATGGGATGTCATTAGTTCCGTGGAAGATGGGTAGGGTGCTTGTGTGGGACGCCACATTGGCCCCTTCCCATCTTCACGGAACATCCATCAGAGCTGGTTCGGCTGCGGCGGCGGCCGAAAAGTCAAAAACGAACAAGTATAGGGGTCTAGGCGCCGAATATTGTTTTGTACCGTTCGGTGTCGAGACCCTCGGTCCGTGGGGTCCCAGTGCCCAAGAACTCTTCAAAGATTTGTCAAAAAGGCTGGCTGATACCACAGGAGACCGTAGAGCTGGCAGCTTCCTCGCTCAACGCATCAGTATTGCAATTCAGCGAGGAAATGCTGCCAGCATCTTCGGAACCATGCCTCGGGGCGACCCCTTATTATAGCTTTAATTTATTTTGATTAGTTTTAGTTCTTAGTTACGTGTTTTGTTTTATCCATATGTTGTTATATAAAGTTTTGTAATCAGATGATGAAATCAATATAAAATTCGTACAGTTACTAAATTAAATAATTCTGTGCTTCAATTAATGACATGATAAGTGAAATGACTGAAAGTTGAAAAATAAATGATAATATGTGAAAAGGGGATAAGACTATGTACCGTTGAACTTTTTTAGGCTATTATGATGGTTACTAATTTACAAAATGAGGCTAGTGTACTTTCTTTACGAATGAGATCCTGCAGGTTGTATGGTTGTATATGGAAATTATGACAGATGATTTCATGATCGAATCTTGGGTTGGTAAATTTAGGACATTGTTTTAGAAGGTGATCGATAGATTGAGAGGTGCTTCCATCACATGGGCAATGGTCGTCGGGTGTAATTTTAAAGCGGAATAGGTATGATTTGTGGTAGCCATGTCCGGTGAGAATTTGAGTGAGGTGGAATGAGATATGGGTCTTGTTTCGGAGCTCTTGAATGTGTTGTAGTAACGGTAGCCAGTTTTTCAGATGTGATCCAGTGGTTGAGGTTAGATAGTAGTTGCTGCGCGATTTATCGGTTTCTATCCTGCGAAGTCGTTTGATGTATGAGATGGGGCACTGGTGAAAGTCCGGTGTTTTATGGAGGGTGGCGGCAATTTTGGCTTCTTTGTCGGCCTCTTCGTTTCCAGGTATTCCTATATGTGCTTTTATCCAAAAAAAACTATTGTAGCTTTTAGTCTTAGTTCGTGTATTTTGTTATGTATCTAGTTCACAATAAACATAGTGCTGCTACGGTTGGCTATTTCTTGCAGTGCTGATAAGGAGTCAGTAAAGATAGTAGTAGCTTTTGTTATTTTAAGTTTGATGCACGACTCGCAGGCTGCTTCTATCGCTACGCATTCTGCCTGAAACACGGAACAGCATTTATGCAATTTTAGGCGATTTATTGTGTGTGTGCCATCAGGGTGGTGTATGATGAAGGCTGCTCCCACCGCATCGTCATTCTTACTTCCGTCAGTGTAAATTATGTGCATGTCTGTTGTATCATATGAATCGAGATCAGTAGTGTCGTTTAATTTATTGATTTTTATTGAAATTCTTTCAGATGGGTGCAAAAGTTTTGATGGCTGTGTCCGCGTATCCAGAGTTGAGCTTGGGGGCAAGTGATTACTGACTCCTGTGCGCTTGGTTTTCTCAATATCCGCTACTTCATTAACTTTCAGGTGGAGTGGTGTAAGGTCTGCTAATGCGATGGAAGCGATAGTAGGTAGCGTGCGGAAGCCTCGAACAATTTTTATAGCGAATCTTCTTTGAAGGCTAAGTAGAGCTTTAGTCACTCTTTTGTATTTCAGGGCGCTACTCCATACTTCAGCAGCGTATATTACGATTGGTTCGATTACCAGCTTATATATGATAGTTACATTTTCAGAATGTATTCCCCAAGTGGGTCGAATTATATGGTAGAGTTTGCCGTATGTTTTTTGAGCTTTTTTAATGACATGTTCGCAGTGATCTGTAAACTTAAAATTTCGATCTATTACAACACCGAGAAGTTTAATGTTGTTAGAGAATACGAGTGGGGTGTTGTCCATTGTTATAATACAGGTTTTGGCCTTTGGTGTACAGGTGATCATCTGCGTCTTCTGTGGACCAAATTTTAGATAGTTATCAATTCCCCAATTGGAAATATTCTGTAGAATGTGGTTTGTGTTGCATTATAGTTCATTCTTATTTTTGGCGGTACAGATTAGAAGAACGTCGTCCGCATAAGCTTGCATGAAGTTGTCAACAGGAAGTTTCATGTCTAGAAGACTATCCATTATTAAATTCCACATGATTGGTCCTAGTACTGAACCCTGTACACAGCCTCTAGTTTGTGTCTTGGTGGCAGTGGTATCAGCGTAGTTTAGCTGTATAACTCGGTCCTGCACGTAGCTTTGGAAAACTCTATATGTATTTGCCGGGCATTGAATGTGTTGCAGTCTGTTAAATAATGTAGGCCACCATGCGTGGTCGAAGGCACCTTGGATGTCCAGTGATATTGCTACTACCATCTTTTTTTTAATCTTGGCTTGTTTCATAGTCTCTATTGCATTTATGATTGCGTCAGTAGTAGTTCTTTGTTCCTTAAATCCGTACTGTTGGGGATTTGCTGTTTTGTTATTATACATGTGGTACGTTATTCTCTTAGCTATAAGTTTTTCATATATTTTACCAAAGACATTGAGAAGGCCTATTGGCCTGTACGAGGCTGTATCAGCGTAGTCAGATTTGTTAGGTTTTGGGATAGTTTTAATAAATGCTTTTTTTAGTGTTCATTAATTTGCTCACTTCGATTATTTCTGCTGGGGTGAAGTCGCGTTCATTATTGTTGCTTGAAGGGGAGTGAATATTTCTTCTAATATTCATTTGTTGGGTATTATCGGTCTGAGGATTGTCGTCAGGGAAAAACTTATTCATGAGTGCTTCGGCTGATTCTTGACTGGAATTCGTGTAGTACGTAGGAGATAATTTCAGTGTTGTTGGAGGCTGAGGTTGGGGGATGTCCTTGAGAAGTTTATTAGTGATGGTCCAGTTTCAGACATGTTCACAGTTTTGTTTAGAGCAAAAGTCTCTAAAGTAATCTGATGATGCTTCGCAAAGCAGGAATAGCTAGGGGCTTAAAACCGAACCCTGGTTATGTTGGTATGCCTTGATATGCCCTGGTAATATACCCATATTGTATATGATATTCGCTTAAATCTATGCCTGTCTGTTCTTACCTAAATGTTATTCGTTTAGCACTTAAAGTAATTAAATTACCACAAGTGTTTTGGTGTAAATTACATTGTAAACTTATGTGTGAGTAAATAGTAATTATTATTATAATATCCTATATTTATTTATAAATTTAACCAAGGGTTGACACAATACGTTTATTATAATTAAAAGTGCAATATTAATATATGAAATCATTATAGAAACCTAACGGTGGTTGTCATTATTAATACGAAGAGAAAGAAAAGAAAGATAAAAAAATAACAAAGAGTATTTTTCATCACAAAGTTCCTCCGCTATTTCACGTTACTAATAGTATTGAGGTGCTGCTCTGCTGCTCAATAAAAATAACTCAAATGGAAGTAAAGCTTTCTATTTAAAAGTACACTGCGATAAAAGCAATAATCATTCCTTTTCTGACGTCTGCAGTAAAACAATTATTTTTAGCAGTTTCACGGTAAAAGTGGTTAAAGGAATGAAAATAAATTTCTTCGAACAGGATTAGCCTTCTTTCGGATTATGTGAGCATTGTGATTGTGTCGGACTGCTAAGTTAGTAGCTTTCTAATAAATTGATACACATTGTTTCTTGGAAAAGTACTTCAATTGAAAATTAATGAAAATATAGCTTTTTTGTTAAACGAGTTATTTTATTATTGGGAGATTTCCTGCTGCAGCCTACGCAAATGTTTTAAATATAGATCTTAATCTTGCTTTAGTTGAATGGCGCAGGTATTCCAAAACAACGATAGGAGAAAGAAATTCTAATACGAGAGCAACTCCATTCGCTAATAGAATTTTAATCAGTTAGTTTCCAATCCAGTGGGATAGGTACAAATAAACTTGCCTGTGCAACTGACTTGGACAAGTTGAGTGACTTGCTGTGCCTTGTTTATTTTCATTCATTATTAATCAAATTCTGTCAGTTTTTAGGGTTCCGTAACCAAAATAGCTAAAACGGAACCCTTATAGATTCGTCATGTCTGTCCGTCCGTCCGTATGTCACAGCCGATTTACTCGGAGACTATGAGTACTACAAATATGAAATTTGGTATGAAGGTGTATGCTATAAACCGCTATAGAAATATTATGTGAAATTACGAAAAGAATATTAAACTGGGGGGGCACCCCATACATGTAACAGGGAGGTCAAAAAAAATTTTTTAATGCTCATAGGCGTGTTAATGGATAGCTCTTCAATATGACATAGAGGTTTCTAAAAAAATTCCATTTAAGTCAACCGTTGGTGAGATATTAGCTGTTAAAGTAGTAAAAAGTGTCCCCCCTCCCCTCTTATTTCCAAACTATGAAGTTTAAAATTCTGAAAAAATTCAAGGTGATGTACAATAATAAATTCTTTTTAACGATTTTTGGTTTGATCAAGAACGGTCTAACGGTTTTTGAGTTATTGCTGAAAAACTGTCTTGCCCAAACAAAAGGGCTTAAGTGCCGTGAGTTTCGATAGAATCGTATAGTGGTTTTAAATGTAGATTAGGAGGTGTCGGTACGGAACCCTTCTTTGTGAGTGGTCCGACACGCACTAGGCCGGTTTTTTACTATTAAAAGCAAGGTTCTTTTTATTCTGTCAAAATGATTACAAGTTTAAGTATATTCTAAATTGATATCCTTCTAGTATCTAATATAATTATAAATAATAGTAAATTATAAAAATAGTATGTGATGATAAATACTTTTGATAAAATAAATACACGTCAAAATAGAAAAGAGAATCCTCCAGAGTGTAAATAAAAAGCAAAAACACACTATCAATTGGTGGTTAGATGGTTGTTGAGACAAAAAGGCTTCCGGGCAAAAGTTACGCGCAAGGAGATGCCATAAAATATTAAACTTAGAATAGATTTTATTCTACCGTTTCGTCGGTGTGTTTGATATGTAACACCAATACCAAATTTAGCTTTCTATTAATAAAGACGGATGGTTGGACATGGCGAAATCATAAGGGTTCCTTGTTTCCTACGGAAAGAACAAGTTCCCTAGTAATAAGTATCTGTAAAAAAAAAGTTACAAGTTTTTATTGCCGACTGTACCCTCCACAATTATCAGTACTGCATGAGATGGTTCGAATGAGCCCAAACACGATGAGTTTATGTTGTGTATTTTATTATAGGATTAAATTTGATATGGCCTCCTTCTGTCTCCAACATCAGATCAGCTCCGTAGAGTACCATAATATTGTATTGGCACTGAACTTGCATAAGTATAACAAATTTCAGACCAATCGGACACCGGCAAATTTCTGAAGAAAATAATTGCAAATTTTGATGGCAACTTACATACTTTCTTAGTACATACGAACGTAAAGTACAACTTAAATAAAATCTTGTAAAATCTAGAATCTATCCCAAATTGGCAAGCGTAAGTGGCGATAAATTTAAAACAAATTATTGAATGTTGGAGTTAATAAATAGATTTAGATACCGACTACTTGATTTCCATCACAGACCTATTTCAATTTATGAAAATGTTCTAAACTCAGAGGAGCCACCTATAAGTTTCCGGTAGCATGGTAATTAATTACACTCTGTACTATATACAAGTAAGTGACACAACCGTAATATAATAATACAAATCTCTGTAGAGAGCAGCCAGGATCAACAGCTGAACGTGCCTTCTAAAGCACGGGAACATTCGGTTAGTAACCACTCAAAGTCACTCATCCAAGAGTTGAACACGGCCGACGTCACTTAACCTCGCAAACCGTCGCTATCAAATTTACAATAAACAACTTTTACAGACATCTTTAAAATATTCGGGGAACACCAACGATATGGTCAAACTTAAAAACGTCCTAGTAACAATATGTGCCTACATTCATAAATATATCCTTAACTTAACCTATAGCACTTCGTACACTTCACAACACAAGTGTTTTGAAGTGTATGATATCTAGGGCAACGGTTTTGTAAGTGGGCGCACGCCCGCTGTGTTTTTATGTGATCACAACAATTTAATTAAACGTTGGTGACAAGAAGACTGCGGGAGTCACTTGCCGAGCCGCGCCGGAAGATAATTTACAATTACCTCTCACTGGGGAAGCTAATCTATATATATAGGTACTTAATACCTAGTTACTCCGTACCTACGTAATTGTTCTCAACCCAACTAAATGTGTTTTGATTGTGATGACGAGTGGTCACCAGGGCAAAAACATCAGAGTTGGGATCTACGCTCGTATCCCATTCAGTCCCATCATTCATCCTAGCATTATCCCTGTACAGTTGTATGTATCCTGAAGGATGCCTGGGGTCCGCTACCTTATCCCAAGATTTTTTACGAAAGCGACTGCCGTCTAACAATCCAATCCAAGGGAGAGACTAGACAAAACTTGGCACAGACCGCAGCCGGGATCAACGGCTTAACATGCCTTCCAAAGCGCTGAGTTAGTATAACTACTCAAAGCGGTCATCCATCCAAGACTTGGCCTTTTTTTACTAAGGGAAATACATTAACGCATCCCGCCTAGCCGGGGAACTAGGACAGGTATGACGAACTAAATACCCACTCCCGACTATATGGGCCCTCTACCGAAGTCAGATTGTCTTGCGAATCCCTGATGCGGAACTCCCCAACCTCCCCGTTGGTCGCATCTGGAGTGTCCTCTGCTAAAACAAAGGAACTCCGAGAGCGACCTCACCTCCGGGTTAAGGATGATTCACAGTAGACCGTTCCGTGTCCGGGCCGGCCCGTTTTCTATGACAGCAAACACAACGGCCGGCGTATTTCTCTGAAGAAAACGGGCCGGCCTGGACACGGAACGGCCTACTGTGAATCATCCTTTATTGGTAGCACCGGTAAGCGATCCCTCCGAAGATGAATCCCTTACCGTTGCCTTCAGGGCACACAGGCATGTATGTTTAACGTATTTGTGACTTATTTTACCATCTCTCATGTTATTTTGTGAATTAATTACTTTACTAAAAAAATCTTTTTTTTTTTCAATAAAAAAACCATATCCAGAAGTTTTGTGGTTGATGGTTTGTCACGATGCACTTCTACCTCACAAATACAATTCTAAAAGTAAGTACAAAAAGTAAGTCGGTTTAAACTTGCAACAACTAAAACACCGGGGAAACAAGGGCAGACCCTCAAACACTAGTTTCAGCAATCTTATCAACTTTGTAGCTGTGTAGGAAGATCTTATACCGGGAATTTCTATCTGAATTACATGACCCATTTATTTAACCCAGAACCGCCATTCAATATAATTATGACATTATTTTAAATAATCACACCGATTACCGGCGAGTCTAATGATTAGTGATCGTAACTTTTTTAGCATTTTCGGTGCAGCGTCCTGGTGTTAACGGAATTGGGATAAATGATTTAAATTCTTATGATTCATTAGCGTTAATAACGTTAATATTAACCTTCATTAACCATTTAAATCGTATCTGTCCATAGCAACTTCGTTAACACCACTGCCCCGCACCGAAAATGCTACAAAAGTTACGATCACTGGTAATGATTGACGTTTGAGTTAATTAATATTTGGAAATCTCTTTCACTGAAAATTTACCTAATTATGCGTGGAAATTATTATTACAGACAATCATATAAGGTACCTGTACGTTTGACGCCTGAAAAAGCAATTGCTCTTAATTGATTTCATGAAGTCGGTTACGCAATTTATTCAATATTTACGTTTTCTACTTAGCACTCTCAATTTGAATTTAAACGCTACAGCACACAGTATTGCTTGCCATCGTGAGTTGAAGAAACAGGGAGCGTAAATTAAGTAGTAGTAGTGCCTAAGTACTGTAGAATCTAAGATCAAATATCACGCTAGATGTCATTGATTGCACCAGGTGGATTTCTGCATCTCGCTATTAATATTTTTCTTGTATTGTATTAAAAGTCTATATAAACTTATGGTTTGTGAGAGTTAGAGAATTTTGTTAAGGTCCCTCTCCAAAATAGATAGTAAGGTTTATTAAAGTTTTATATAGTAACGCAGCCATTTTACTCCATTTAATAATAATAAATAAATATTAGGGGACATTCTTTACACAAATCTAGCACGCTCAATAATGAAAAACATAGAAAACATTTAAGTCACAGAAACAAATGCCCTTACCGGGATTCGAACCCAGGACCTCTAGTTCCGGAGACAGTGTCACTACCAACTAGGCTAAACAGGCTGACCTAGGTCCTAAACTAAGCAGAGCTACATAAATATAAATACTTAAATACATGGAAAATATCTAAGCCTGAGGAACAAGTATTCGTGTTCGTCACACAAATAAATGCCCAGGCCGGGATTCCACGCCACCAGCTTCGTCGACCGGGCACTACCAAACCTAAAGTGATCGTTTGGAGCGTGACAGTTGTTATTTATTAGTTTAGCAATCAATTTTGATTTATTTTAGAGTTAGAAGACCAGAGCATCTGACCTAAATAGCATTCGGAATGTTGATAAGGGGAATTGAAATTGCACATTATTGCAAAACGATGAAATAAAGCTCGGTTTATGCGGTTTATTTCCGATTTCAGTTTAATGTCCACGTATATCATGTAAGTAGCGTGTATCATGGGTTGTTGGTAGGAACTGTGTGCAATGTGTAGTCAGCCTATTTAGCCTAGTTGGTAGTGACACAGCCTACGAAGCCGGAGGTCCAGGGGTTTGAATCCCGGTCCCACCATTTATTTATGTGATGAGCAAAAACAATTGTTCCTGAGACTAGGGTATTCTCTATATTTATCTATTAAGTATATCGTTGGCTATTACCCAGAACACAAGCATTATGGAGCTTATTATGGAATAGTTCCTATTGTAAAAAATTGACGCCCTAATATTTATTATTATTACCTAGTAACTATAGTAGTCGGCGGTAAGAAGTCAATCCTGACGCCTGTCATTTCCATACAGTTTATAACCTAAAAATCACTTTGATCTTATACTGTATCAAAATGACAGGTGTACTTAGTTAACATGGCATATATGACATAACACGCACATGATATACCCGTTCACCATTTTAAACTTAAAAACTAAGTTTAATGTCCAGAATGTTATTAATGTATACGTATTTAATGCATAACTTACTTTCAGCCCGTCTGTGGTTTCCTTTTTATCACGACCTAATTCTCAATGACGCTAAATCACTAAAGGAAAACCCCCGTCACTGTGCTACGAAACGCTACGAGCCTTGCTACGTCGTAGCGTGTCGTAGCCCGCTACGACGCTGCCATAGTATGCTGCTATTGTACACTCGGATTTTACAAGTCAGTAAACTAAAGCGCCTGTGTGTAAGGGCGGGTTCCACCAACTGATTACAGAGTTACAGACCGATCAACGTAGCATATTGTATGGCAAGTTTGACAGGTTCTCTCAGAGACCACAGCTGACTGAGCCACATTAAGGTTTATCGGAGGTTGTTATGGTCACCAGCGCCAATATCTGCCATAACAAAGCGCGCATAATAACAGGGTTTGGCCTGTAATAGGAGCAAAAAAAATTAAAGGCTGCTTCCTTAGAGCATCTGCAGTAACCTCTCGTGTCCAATAAAATATATTTTTTCACTTGGGAAAATTTTTGATCTAAAGTTATGACCTCCAAGTAATGGATCTTGGCATCACGAGATTATAATCTGTAATCTGTAAGCGCGGCAGTCACTGCTGATATTGAGGTAGCATCTAGTTACGACTCATAATCGTTGTTGAATTTTTGGATTAAAAGGATATTTTTTTAATTTTATAATATTTTTTTAGAATTTTTTCTATAAATAGTTATTAATATAGCTCCAGTATAGTAAAAAAGTATAGATAAGCTACTTTTGCGAAAAAAAATCCAAATAAAACAATTTTTTTTTTCAATTAAAACCATTGGGAAATAATAGCTAGAGAGCTCAATAGTGTACCGTTTAATTTTTTGCTCCTATTACAGGCCACAACCTGTATATGACACGGCTCTTTTTCTACGGCTTCTATTACTTTGTTATGGTAGAGACTGTACAACCCGTCGCGGCAGTGTACAGTCTCTATATTTATTTGCCTCAAAAAATATTCCGATACGTAATTTAGTTTGAATCAAACTGTTGCATAATAGCATTTTGCAAAAATGAAATATAAAACGTACGAGTAGTAGTAGGTGGTGCAAATTTAATTATAATTATTAATAGCGAGCGCAACAAATTAGGATGCACCACGGGCAATACAAGTAGGGTTGCCAAAACTAGTAGTCCGGCCACAGGCGGAACTTCCCGTTTCCAGCACCCTAGAGGATGCATCCTGCAAAGAATGCGTCATCTTTAGCATCAGAGACTTCCACAACGATCGGCCATGGGCTGCCCTCTTCCAGCGGAATTTACCAGATCATCAACGGATCGACGACCGGCGACGCTCTGCGGGACGATCTGCGTCAACCGGTACGTGGTCCCCAAAAAACAATCCAGTTGTGTTACTTTTACATCATGTATACTCTGACCCAGTTTAGATCGCATTAGCGGCACCCGTAATTTCTTTACAAGAAATCTTAGCTTCGCGAGCAAAAGAAAAACTTCAAAGCAACAAAAACATATGTATCCCCATTCGAAGGAATTGAAACCGTTTAATATTAACAAAACCAAATTATAACGCTAATAAAGATGAGGAGTGGGTGTAAGTAAATAGGAAGGTCTTTGATGGAAATTTAAACGTTTATTTGGGTGTCATTTTAATTTGAGCCATTACTCGTGTGTACTATTGGAGGTCTAGCGCCGTGGAAGGCAAAGAAAAAAATATTAAAGCAGATTGAATAATAACGTTTAATTAACACCACTTGGAAGCAAGTATACGTTCGTTCTATATCAAAAAGGGTAGCGGGAGAATTGCCACAAAAATATAATAGTGTTGCTAGATCATATTTCGATTCGATTTAAGTTGCTATCGATTTATTTATGATTATTTAAGATTGATTGAGAAGAATTGTGCCAAGATGAAGTATAAACTCAACCCTTCTGACGCCAACAAATCTCGTTATCATTCTATGCGAAATCGGTGCAATACCATTTGTCGAGACGCCCAAAGACGTCATATACATCAGTCGGTGGAAAGTGGTGACCCTGCGAAAGTATGGAAATTTCTCAAGTCACTTGGAGTTGGAAAGTCTCAACAGGATTCATCTATAAAAGACATTGACTCCGACCTGCTTAATCAGCATTTCTCGACTTCTGCCACTTTTAGTGGTCCTGTAAAGGATAAGACTCTTCAATATCTTGCTTCGCTTCCAACTCCAGACTTAACTCCTTTTTCTATTGTTCCGTTTACTGATAGTGACATCAAAAAGAACGTATTGTCCATAACGTCTAATGCCGTCGGTAATGATTGTGTTAGCCGTAAGATGATCATCCCTCTCCTCGACATACTTATTCCTATAATGTCCATTATCCTCAACAACTCTATTACATCTGGTTCTTTTCCTTCGCAGTGGAAAGATGCTCATATCATTCCAATACCCAAAAAGCCTAATCCATCTTCGTTCGCTGACTATCGCCCCATTTCGATACTTCCTTTCCTGTCTAAAGTCCTTGAGCGCCTAGTCCACCAGCAGCTCACATCGTACCTGAATAAATGCAATCTCTTCAATCTACTCCAGTCCGGTTTCCGTCCTGGTCATAGTACGGCTACTGCTCTCGTGAAAATTACTGACGACATCCGGGCGGGCATGAATGTTCAGAAGTTGACAGTATTGACGCTGTTGGATTTCAGTAACGCGTTTAATGCTCTCGATTTCGACATCCTACTTGGGATAATGCGTTCTCTTAATGTATCTCCTGCAGTAATGGACTGGTTTCGTAGTTATTTAACTGGTCGTCGGCAACGTATAAAGGTGGATGATGTCCATTCTTCTTGGTGTCACACGCAGGCCGGCATTCCGCAAGGCGGCGTGCTGTCTCCCTTGTTATTTTCCATGTTTATAAATTCAATTACAAATAATCTCTCTTCTCACTATCACCTTTATGCCGATGATCTTCAAATTTATTCGCAGGGTACTCTTAATGATCTTCCATCTGTCATCACTGCTGTAAACAATGACCTGGCGCGTATCCTAAATTGGAGTCGTGGTTTTGGACTCACGGTTAACCCCTCTAAAACCCAGGCGATTATAATTGGGAGCTCAAAATTTATTTCTAGAATCGATTTTAATGGCATTTTACCAATTTACTTCGATAACGTCTTGATTCCTTATTCAACGCAAGTTAAAAATCTAGGTATCATTATGGATAGGACCTTATCTTGGGTACCCCAAGTAAACGAGGTCAGCAGGAAGATGTTTTCAGCTGTAGCTTCTCTCAGAAGGCTACGTAATTTCCTGCCCATTGCCACTAGAATTGCGCTTACTCAAACACTCCTCCTCCCCATCTTAGATTATGCTGATGTTTCGTATATTGACCTCAACGAGGAGCACCTTAATAAGCTTGAGCGCCTTCAAAATGTCTGCATTCGGTTCATATTTGGGTTACGCAAATATGACCATGTTTCCCATTTCCGTTGTCAGCTTAAGTGGCTCCCTATCCGTTTTCGTCGTAACTCTCACATCCTTTCTCTTTTGTATTCTACTCTCTTTAACCCCACAACTCCATGCTATCTCAAAGAGCGTTTTAGTTACCTTCTTTCTGCTAGGTCCTCGCGAAATTTGCTCCTTACTTTTCCGTCCTCCTCATCTAAATTTTATACTTCCTCCTTCACTTTCCAAGCTATTCGGCTTTGGAATTATTTGTCTCCTGATTTAAGGCGTGCTAAATCTCTTGCTGTCTTCAAAAAACAACTTAAGGATTATTATTTGTCACTCGCATGACCCATGACACTTCAGGCTCAGCTCCTTTAGACTTTGTGGCTAACTATATATATATGTGTGTATATTTTTTTTAAATATAAGTACATTATTATAAATATAGTATAAAACTGTTGTAATTATTAGTAGGTTTCATAAATTGTTTCTGCACCACCTACTGCGAATTGTAATTATTTGCTTTGATTTCCGCTACCCAAAGGTTGTCTGGTAGAGATCGCTCTTTAGCGATAAGACCGCCTTTTGTTTGCCTCTACTTATTGTTATTACGTACTGTACTGTGTCCTTTAATTGAGGTGTGCAATAAAGAGTATTGTATTGTATTGTATTGATTTTTGTATAAACACTGAAATAGAACCCAACATGTACATTGTACACCACCACCAAATCAGCACAAGGACGTCCACTGCCGGACATAGGCTTCTCCAAATTTCATAGGAGATATTCTTTGTACAGACGCGACTATATTCGCGAATCGCGATTGTGAATTACGTGGGCAAATAAATCAAACATAGCTGAATAAGGGTGGGTTGCACCAAACAGTCTGTAATCGTAAGCTTTGTTCGCTCAAATCTGATTGTATGGGGAATTTGACAGGTTTTTATGAGATCCATATTTAACATTAACAAGTCTGTGATTGATCAGTATGTGATCGTAAGTTGGTACAACTCAGCCTAAACCACCCACACTTCGTCAAATTCAGACATTTACACAACACAGACATTTACACAACACAGGCATTTACACAACACAGACATTTACACAACACAGACATTTACACAACACAGGCATTTACACAACACAGACATTTACACAACACAGACATTTACACAACACATACATTTACACAACACAGACATTTACACAACACAGACATTTACACAACACAGACATTTACAAAACAATCGAGGAGAGGGGCATTTATTGACTGAGTATAACGAAGGTCTCCGTTTCAACTTGGGCAAAAAAGCTTTTCGTATGTATTTCCCGCTGTTTTCTACAGGTTACACTTCTGTACTAATTCTCGTGAAATTTTGTGAGCAATGTTGATAATTATACTTCTTTCTGTCGAGTCAGTTTTTAGAAATTGCTAAATTTGAAAATAAAAGTATTTGAGATCTACCTCACAAAGCCACTACTTATAAAAATAGTATATATCTCCAAAAAGCTATTATAAATGCAGCAAGCAAGGCTCTACATCACTTTTTACACTAACGTAAATAGTATTTTAGTAGGCTGTGTAAAACGGAAAATCAAAACTCAACTTTGGATTTTCATTATATCTAGAAAACAATCGTATACCTAGTCAAGAATCATATATCTTAAATATTAATCAAATCAAATTGTTTCATGGTCCGAACAGGACGGCATTTCCTAGACACGCGATATTTTTGATTGCACGCTCTAAAAATAAAAGGGCGCTTTGTGGTAGGCGGCCAGGGTTTGTGAGACGGCTATTACGACAGACCTACCCCCCGAATATATAAAGTTTGGACGTTTAGCTTATTACTCGATCACGCAAAAACGGCGGCACGGATTTCACAGAAATTTGCCATAGAAATAGTTCATGTCCTGGATCCACATCCATTAAATACTTTTAATCCCGTATATCATCCCCTAAAGGTATTTGGAATGGAAGTTGATAAGGGAGTTTACACGAAAGATTTTGCGGGAAAATGCTAGTAATATCAATAATTAAAGCCGTTGGAACTGGGACAGACGTCCCGTAGCTTTGACCGCAGAATCCCATTTCTCAAAGAATTCTCTAAGTGCGGGCTTGTTTTATTTGCGACGAGAAAATGCTATTAATAAAAGAATTATAACTTATAAGCCAGTGTGGAATCGTGGATGGTTTACAAACCAGACCAACATCTCGCGGTTGGCCAGCCAGGGGTGCAATTCGGGTGGCCTTAATTGAAAAATGGCAATTTCTTTGATTATAACTTTGAAGTATACATATATACAGTCCCCAATGTTCAGATTTTTCGAACATCCTGACTTTAGGTCAGATGATCTAATGGCGACTGTATGTACATGAAAATGGGAATATATTTATGTCATTACTGTATGTGTCACATTTTCATTGTAGAATTTGGCCGCTGTCCGACTAGATAGTTGTTATACTCGTAATGTTATAATTCATGGTCTTCCTTTTATTTCTGACACTATGTTATATAGCAAAAAATAATCCTCATGATAAAGCCTTTCGTTCGGCCTGATAAAGCTACAGGGTAATTTATTTCTCGTGTAGCGATTCTCGATTCCCGGTTCAACCATGTAATTATTTAAAAATCTATGAATACAGTTTAAATTGTTTTTTAAATTAAAATAATGTCTTCTTTCAATAAAATATTCCATCTACAATATTCAAGGTACTTTCCCTCCATGTGGCATAGCCGTGGGACGCCCTGTATACCTAATATTTGTCACCACGCCGCTCATGAGCCAGTCAAGTTGTGAAGGCTAAGACATATTGAATTAGCACATTACGTCAACAACGGCCAATTACTTACGGCTAAAATCGATTAGAAAATGTTGCGATAGTCTAGAAACTAAGTCAAACAGTTCCATTACATTGTTATTAGTTCTTGGTTCTCCATCCGTGTTTGCTCCGATAACAATAATGAGTCAGAGTAAAACCCAACCTTAAGGGGGTTATAACGTGACCACTAGCGCCACTCGTAAATAATGGTGTCCGTGTCCACTACACGTTAAAGCCCTCTTCAACTGAACACCCCTCCAGTATGTTCGCTCACACTGACGAAAACATGTATGTAGGTGAAATAAACAAAAAACCGGTCAAGTGCGAGTTTGACTGGCGCATCGAGGGTTCCGCACAACGATCGTGTACCCCTGCCGACCCCATTAATTCAGAAGAAATTGAACGCCATGGGTACAACGCTATCCATCGGAGCATTATACAATGGACCAAGATAGGCTTTTAAATCTACAATTAGCTCGTATTCACACTGACTAAAGAATAAATTGCGTCAAAATGGTCCTTAACACAACAAAACTGAGAATCAGGTCAATAAATAGATCTTAAAATCTACGTATTCACTTTGACTAAAATATTAATATCTCAGTTTTGCAATGGAATTGAACTTGGTGCCTATAGAATGAAATGAAGTACACGTTAATGTCATAACTCTTTAATGATATAACTCTTAGCTCTGTTGATGATAAAAAAACATATAATCTACATAGAGATATCATATTTTTCTTGTAACGTTGTGTAATAATTTAATGTTTGTTTCTGTCTTCGCCAACAAACTGCTTTGCAGTTTGGCGAAAATATTTGAATTTTTTGTTGAAACGTCATTTGCCTTAATAAATAAATAAAAAGTTTATCTTTGTATACTTTTGAAGTAAAAAAAAAAACGATATTATTTAACATGTTCCCTTCAAAGCGAAATTTATTTACCGTAAAAAAACTGTAGAATGTGCAATTCAAGCCCTTTCCTATGACACTCAAATTAAGATTAAAAATGTATTTAAAAATAGTCAGTAGACTTCGAACTTTTAACCCCCCTTTGTGTAGGTAAATTTTCACAGAAAACAATAAAAAAACCACATGTTCTATGCACATTTGCCAAACAATTACTACTAGAGAAGCGTTCATTTTAAAATTAGCAGTAAAAATAATTTTATAATAAGTTTCTGTCAAAAAAAAACATATTTTACAAGCTTATATTGCCTACCGTTCTTTTTTCCACAGTCATGAACTATTTGTGGTGAGCCCAAACACAACGTGTTTATCTTGTGTAGTTTAGGTGTTGCTATGGCCACCTCATCATCTGCTTGGTGGTGCCATAATAATGTATTGTCACCGAACTTACATCAGTATTCCAAATTTCAACTCAATCGGATACCGGCAACTGGACGAAAAAAGGATTGCATATTTTAATGACAACTTACATATGTTATGTATATTTACATACTTACATACGAACAGTGCAAGTTAAATTAAAGCTTGTAAAAATAAACCCACTCTGGTCTAGTATTAATGTTTTTAAAGTGGGTAAGTATGTATAAGTGGATACTCGTCAACATCATAATTTTCTACAGCATATAATCTATACTAATATTATAAAGCTGAAGAGTTTGTTTGTTTGTTTGTTTGTTTGAACGCGCTAATCTCAGGAACTACTGGTTCGAATTGAATTTTATTGTGTTAATAGTCCATTTATCGAGAAAGGCTTTAGGCTATATAACATCACGCTGCGACCAATAGGAGCGAAGATGCGGACGAAGTCGCGGGCAACAGCTAGTGTACAATATTTTGATACAAACTAAACTAATTAAACGGCAGAGAGTAGAGTGGTGACCGAAAAGCTAGCGGTTTCCTCGCTCAACGTATCAGCATTGCGATACAGCGAGGAAATGCCTCCAGAACCCTCGGTACAATGCCTCAAGGGCCTGTTTTAGATTTAAGTAATTTTTTATATTATTTATATTTTTAAACTTACAGTTCTAACGTAAGTATGTAAATATTTTGATTTTTTACCATAATTCATTGAAGTTTACAAACCTTTGTTAAATGAGACGTGTTAGGTCCCATAATCATAAACACAAATGGTAAAATGGCAGATACTTAAGACAATATTTTTACTGTTTGCATTTTAGAATATAATTAATATATGTATATTGTCACACAATACTCGTACACAAAAATAATTAATAAATGTACAAACATAATTAAATGTAAACATAAAACTACACATATTAATGTCACGATAGGAGTGAACTCATCGTTTGCTGCGTATTTAGCTTAAATAAGATCATATTCATTTATAAATAAGGGTATAAAGCTCAAATTGTTTACATAACACAAACAGATATGACCGTGTCACCATCATCGAAAAGTAGAAAAGGCTTAACGCGGGTGGATCACCGAGCCCATTCATATGTTTTGTAAGGCGGGAGGAAAGCAACGTGCGTACGCACTAGGGCGGTTTTTGGCAGGATTCCCGCATAACCCGGTCATCGACCCGGCTGCAGGGGCGTTGTCAACAACTGCAACGAGTTGCGACCTAAGACAATAACAGTACGTCAGAGACCCGCAAGGCTTAATATTAGACGACGAATATTGAAATGTCTAGGTATATGATTAAATGAGACCGTTTAATATTTCACGCACGTGTTAAGCGCGAGTATATTCCTCAGTGGTCACACGAGCGAAAACATCTTCGCGTCTAGAGGTTAATAGTAAAATTGTGTTGACTACGCATAACGGGGGTTGCTATGTAGAAAACGATAACAGCTTATGTTCATACCCAGATACATTATACATTCAAAAATAGAAGTAGCCGCGCAAATAAAATGGTATAAGAGCTCTAATTTCCTTAAAATAATGACTTTTGACGAGTCCATATGATTAGCTACTTCTGATGTTGGCTGTACGATATCTGCGACCATTGTCAATGATGCATTGTTTATTTAATCGCCTTTTGTCATATGTGGGCATATTTATAATGTCAAAAAATCGGCAAAGTGCGTGTCAGACCACGTACAATAAGTTTCTAGAACAATATTTCTTTACTATTTCGCTAAAGAACGTGTAGGTACGTGTCAAGGTTTTGTCATTATCTATTGTTGTTTTTTTGTATTATTTCCATGTTTGTGCGGAGGGAGGGTGTATACATTAACTGCATGCAAAAATGCGCAAGTGGATACATTGCATTATGACTAATAGACCTACACGTTCTTTAGCATAAAAATTTTGTTCTAGAAACTTATCATGGAATTCCGCAAAGTAACGCCTGATTGATTCTATCAATTTAAGACACAATAAAGTATGACGTGCCTCCTACTAGTCCACATCTAAAACTACTATCCTATACTGTGAATTAAGAAAAGTCTTATCTTCATAGGAAACTCACGGCGCTTACGTTTTTTTTTTGTTTTGGGCGAGGCAGTTTTTCACAAACTCGAAAACTGTTGGATCTATCTTGTTCAGAATATTTTGTGTTGAAAATGCGAGATAGTGGAGGAGGAGGGACTCAATTAGTGTGACTTTCAGAACAATTACTTATATCCAAATTATATTCACGTAATCAAAGTTATGAGAGAAACCTTAGTTTCTTGGGACTTATCGGTCGGGGTCCCTTCATCTTAACTTAGTAAAAACGTATTTAAGCGTTTCATTTAGTGAGGTACCTCTAATTAGTAACCTGGTTCTAAATGAGTTTTTGTCAAAAATTTCAGTTACGAGTATATTAACGTTTTATTGGTCTCTCTTAAGGATTATTTACCACTTTTTGATTTAGCTGCCCGTCTGTGTGATATTGTTTTTTAACACTTTGATGGACACTATTCCATACACAATAGAAATAACAATAGAGTTACGCCTATAGGCGTCTACTGTCCATCAATGCATTAAAGTTCTATTGCTATTTAAGGAGTTATAGCCGAACTAAAAAACATACTTGAAAAAGCAAACTTATTATATGAAAGTTTTCCATTGATTACTTAGATATGTTGGTAGTTATCCCTTAGTTAGAGCATCTGCAGTAACCTCTCATGTCCAGAAAACAATATGTTTTTTCTATTGGGAGAAATTTTGATCTAAAGTTATGACCATTACCTGGAGAATGGATCTTAGCACCACTAGATTATAGCGCGGCAGTCGGTGCTGATTTTGAGGTAGCATCAAGTTATGACTCATAATCGTTGTTGCATTTTTGGCTTAAAACGACAATTTTGGGATTTTATTAATATTTTTTTTAATTAGTTATTATTATCACACTCCAGTAGAGTAAAAATTGTCTACCTTTTACGGTACACGAGAATTTTACAAAAAAAATGTATTAGGAGCACAAAAAGTGTGTCCGAGCAATCTGTAGCATTAAAAAGACTGATAGTTTTAAGCCTTATTTCAGACAGCTAAAAAATTTGACACTGGCTGGCCTATATATTTTTGAAGTAGCAGTTTTTGTTAAGCCAAACCCTACTATATATCTATTGAAAGTGATTAGCTGTAAGACTCGTTATATATTTAAAATTAACACTTTAGCTGGCAAAACAGTCTGGCTCCGGAACAGCTTACTATAAGTAAAATTATATAAGTAAAAGCGGTAATTTAATTCTTTATTATAAGTAAAATAAGGCATATTATAAGAAAAATCGGTAATTTAATTCTATATTTACATTCGCACTTTTTTATATTGTAATTAAATTAACTAATGTAACAACTTTAGACATTAAAAAATATTTGTATGCAAACTGTCCAATATCTTAATTTTCACATGCCTAACGGCAGAATATATTACAGATCGATGTGTACATTACCTGTTTATAACACCTTATATACCATATATTCTAATGAATAAATTATGATTGATTGATTGTATTTGGTCGATAAACCCCGCCATCACATTTATTCTAGCGCGATCTTGCGTTAGTAACGGTACTAAAACTGAAAACGTTGAGTGTAGGGCAGCTAAACCCATACAAGCCGCCAACAAAGAAGTATCCACTTTAAACGGGAAATCTTGGGTATTTTTTTATACCACCTCGGTGGCAAACAAGCGTACGGCCCGCCTGATGGTAAGCGGTCACCGTAGCCTATGGACGCTTGCAACTCCAGACGTGTCACATGCCCGTTGCCAGCCCTTTAAAAATTTATACACACATTTCTTGAAGAACTCCACACTGTAGTTCCCCGGGAAAACCTCAGCAGGCTCATTCCACAACTGGAGCGTCCGAGGAAGGAAATGCCTTGAAACCATAGAGTATGCGACGACTTAAATGTACTTTAAAGAGCAAAAATTAATTGCTGTTATAAACTCATACTACTGGTCGATATTGTTGAAGTACAGTAATTCCCAAGCAACAGGTCCACTTTTAAAACTTATACTCGTTAATTATGATACCTGTGCCCTATATTGCAATTTTATCTACACTATTACACAACTAATCCTCTTATAATAAATAATAATAAAAATAATAAATATTGGGGGACAATCTTACACAAATCGACCTAGTCCCAAACTAAGCAAAGCTTGTACTATGGGTACTAGACGACGATATACATACTTATATAGATAAATACATACTTAAATACATAGAAAACATCCAAGACCCAAGAACAAATATCCGTGAAAAATGCACAAATAAATGCCCTGGCCGGGGTTCGAACCCGGGACCTCTAGCTTCGGAGGCAGAGTCACTACCAACTAGGCTAAACAGGTCGTCTTATTTAACATTATTTACTAGGGTTATGTAATGGTTCAGTTAACCAAGATTTATACGTTGAGGTTCAAAGCGGTAGACCATTTTCTAGACTCTAGTTTAAAACCTGCCTTGACCGCCGAGACAGTGTCAATGTGTACTTTGTAAAACCCTTTTCATTAATTATTTAACTTACCACTCGTTCGAACGCATATTCTATTTATTGTATCTCTAAAATGTGATAATGTCAGCGTTTTTCTAATTCCAAATAATGTGAACACGCGATTAAAGTTAAAGAAGTACCGAACGTTTTAAAACTTCGGCAATTTCGGAGTTTTTAAAGGGTTGGCAACGCGCATGTGACACCCCTGGAGTTGCAAGCGTCCATAGGCTGCGGTGACCGCTTACCATCAGGCGGGCCGTACGCTTGTTTGCCACCGACATCTTATAAGTTAAACATGAAGTGGAATGAAACAATAGGCGCAACGGCTACGTCAAAATAAAACATCAAAAACCGTAAACTTATGTAACTGTAATCTCAGATTCATAACAATGAAACTTCCCTGTACAAATTCTGCACCGCTCAGGTCTAGCAGGACGAACCAACTGGGTATATAAAGGCAGGAGCGTAGCGGCTCGCGGCAGTTTACGTCTCGCCGCGGACCGAACCAGTCGATAGCACCTTCAGCGCTCGAAAAATAAGTGAAGAATATTTTGAAGTATTAACGAACAATAAAAAAACAATTGACATTTGTGTTTGTAGCGTTCGCTGTGACATTGCGCTCTTTAATCCTATTGAACTGGCGAGGGCGAGCGACACGTGACGTTAGTAAACACGTAACTTTGCGACGTGAGTGATTTGCCGCATTTAACTGTTTAATTGTGCCTGAAATCGCTATTGCGATTTGTGTAGAAACATCGTAACTTTTATCAAGTTGACATGTGATAGTTAATTGAGTTATAAATTGACATAAGTATTTAGCGAGATGGTTTGCGGTGGTGGGTAAGACTATCCGGTTTTGAGTAATGCGGAATGCTTTGCTTTGAATCTATGATGTCGCGGTGGCGAGAACGTTGGATGCGGCGGGATGCGGATGAGAGCCGTCGCGTGCGCAGCCGGAGTTTGAGCGCGTCGGCCGAGGGCAGCCTGTTCAAGCAACTGCATCGCCGAGCCAGCAGCGCTATGTAAGACCCTTTGCTATGTTACAGACCCCTTAAGAATCTACTGTGCTCTCGGCCTAGGCTAGCGGTTCCAGTTGCTGCGCAATCAAGCCAAGCCTAAGCCTCTTCGCATTATTTTCAGACTCCCTTCAGAGTTTCTACTATTCTATCTGCCACGGCGACCACCTGGATAAGCTGTTCTAGCTGTTACACAACCAAGCCAGTACCATTTGTGAGACCCTTACCATTTTCAGAGCCCCTCCAGAATGTTTACTATCCTCCTTGCCCCCACGACCCGATCCCCAGCAGCGCCAGTGAGTGCCTTCTTCTTTGATGAGATAGGATGTAAATTGTTTTCATTACCACGGCTATCTTCGGCTGGTGAAGATGTTGCTGCACAAATGAACCAGCAATGTCATTTTTACTGCCTAAAACCAGCTGGGCTAGTTTTTTCAGTTGCTGTTTAGATAAACCAGGCATCAAATCAAAAATCTAAACGTTTATTCTGCAAATAGGGCAAAAGGGCTCTTTTACAAGGCAAAATCTATCTGTATCAAAGTCAAAGTATTCTTTATTCAAATAGGCCTGTCAATTACCTATCAATTTAAAATAATACAGAAGTACCTTAAAGTAAAATGCAAAAATGAAATTGGACTTCCCTGACTGATTTAATTGGCAGGCGTTCAGATATTAGGCCAATTTCTAGACACGCGGCAGCGTGTCCAGCCAAGTTCACTCAAGGAACTGGCGGACAGCAGCCGTGTGTTATTTTACACAAACCGTTTGGGGCCCCTTTTGCCCCCCCCCCCCCCCCATAACTCTAAATCTATCTAACAGAAAAAAAATGAAATTTGGTACATGTAATACATGTACCAAATTTCATTTTTCCTTTAGAACAACTAGAATAATTATAGACATATTAAATTCCTTAAAACGGCATTTTTACCACTGACTGACTGACTAGGAATCAAAAACCTAACCCACTTCCAGGTAACCTAGAAAGGTGTAATTTGGCATGCAGCTTGGTAATTGTGTGTGTACTCGTACACCAGAAAAATCTGAAAACTGTTTTTTTTTATTTGTTTTATTATTATTATTATTTATGCTAATTACCTCAGTACTCCGTCATTTATTAACCGATTTGGAAATTTGTTTTTTTGTTTGAAACGGTATACTTCCGGGGTCGTCCTATTGTCATATTGAGAAATCAAGGGAACTCTTCAAATATTTTAGGTGCACCTATAGCGGTTTGGGTATTTTGCATAGTAACTCGCATTCGCTCTGGGAAAGCACTATTGGATGAAATTTGTCAAAAAGTAATGATATCCCATCAAAAACATAAATGTGAAAATGGCAGCCAAGTTCACCGACAAACGAATTGAGAGCTAAATGGGCGCCAAGTTCCGTAGATTATCTGAAAAGTTGCCAAGTTTGGCACTAGATTGTTTACAGTAAAACTAATTTACTGCGGCTTAATGCATTTCGAGCTTTAACTTGGCAGTTTTCTTAAATATCCAACAGCTTTTATGGTATTATAACATACTGCATAGAAAACTGCCGGCTCAAAATGCATAAAGCCGCAGTAAATTAGTTTTAATGTAAACAATCTAGTGCCAAACTTGGCAACTTTTCAGATAATCTACGGAACTTGGCGCCCATTTAGATCTCAATTCGTTTGTCGGTGAACTTGGCTGCTATTTTATGTTTTTGATGGGATTCCTTTTTCATAACTATTTTGTCAGCGATCTTCTGTCATATTTTCTATGATTTTCATAATGTGTAAAATACGCAGGTTATAGTTAAAATTGTGTAATGTATCAATCTGGCGAGTCGCGGCACGTCGTAACAACTATCTAAGGCTTTCTTAGTAAACAGCTTGCTTGTGGTCCACTTAAATCGAGGTCAGGTTAAGCAGACTGTTTTTTCTAAACTCTTAATTTCGAAAAAAAATGCTAATGACGTTATCTAAATCCGACTTGATTATCTAAGTCTGAATAGGCAAATTATAAACCATTTCCTTGATTAAATTGGTTTAGAAAAATTTCTAAAGTACCTGCATATCTCTACTTTCCTCAACATCCAATTAAAGATCGTTTCAGATTTTCATCAATTAATTAGTGAAAATAAAGCAGTAATTTAAATAGTAGCTAGTATTCCGACGTTGCTCTTGGTTTTTCGTGATTAGCAGGATAATTGCGTAAATTTTCGTTCGAACTTAGGACATATCCACTCTCGTTTTCTCCGTAGAAAACTGATGGTTAGAATTTACTAACGCTGCTCGGAAAATTACGTAGCTACGCTACAGAGGGGTAGGTAATTACGTAACACACACATAACAAGCGTCAAGACATTTAATCCGTCGCCATTCGTTTGACGGCGCTAAGCTACGCTTGTCTCGTAGCGAAATACCGTGGCCCGTAGTTTGGTCAATCTACTTTTTCATAACAACCATTCTATTGCGAATAAAACTATGATATGTTTTATGGATAAAATTACATTTCATTAAATAACACGAATACTAAAATAAAACTTAAATAAAAGCCTAAGCTTAGTTAAGCAAGCCCCCGCGAGATATACCGGGTACAAAGTTACACACCACACTTGCCGCGTTACCACGCTGAATGGCGATGGTCAACTTTTGCATTAGGTACGAGTAGAACCCGCGCTAGCGACGGCCCTTCACACCTTGGTTCGTCGCCCCACTTCCTTTATGAAGGAATGCTAATTCCTCAGACCCTCACCACCCTATCGTATCGTCTCAAACGCGAGTGGTACAAATATTCGTTATATGTTTCGATACATATACTGTACCAAATAAAAGGAACTTAAAGTTAAAACTACTTCAATATTTACTTATTGGTGTAAAAAAAGTTAACACAGTGGTAAATACCATCAACATCAATCATACAAAATAGGAAGAAGACATAATTTACCAAAAGTATCGAAAATGATATAACGGCTTTCTCAATTCTAATACAGGAATATGAAATGAGGGTCAAGTACACATATGCCAAAATATAAATATTTTAAAGTGTCAAAAATTTCTTGAACATGGAAAAGAATAATGGCTTAATGCTTACTCATACTCATTTTAATTGATAAAAAAAAAAAAATTACATAGCAAAAATTATTAATAAAATCTAATCGTCGTCTTAATATTCGTAGAAGTAGTAAATGCATGCGATGAATGGAAAACTGATTCCTATTCAATACTTACCTTCCATCCCCCTTAGGACGTGGTAATTACGAAAGATACGACGCGCGTTTTTCAGGCGTTATGGATTTGTAGTTGCATATATACTATGTCGCAGTTAAATTATCAAAATCGAGACTTGCTGAAATCCCTAAGGCATAATAGTAGTAGCAGGAAAACTCTTGATTTTACAGAAAAAACACACAACAGATAACATTTACACAAGAAAATATTTTTATTTGTTTTTTTTTTTTTATTTATTTAATAAAAATATTCTTTTTACAATATAAAGAGTTATTACTCCAGAAGAGTAAAAAGCTAATATTTGCATAAAAATAAACGCTCTTTTCTTTCTATCGGAAAAAACAAACTAAATCCGCGCGACATCTTGTGCGATGTGCGTTGAGTTACGCATGTGTAAGCGCGCCCTTTTAATCGCTCGCGACTCTTCGTCTGCTGTTGGTACCTTGAAAACTTTGCGATGAAGCTTAGGGTGCCTACGACTCTTAATAAGAAGGCTTTGCGCCCCACGTCCTTAATAAAGCCTGCTTAAGGCGGTAACTGCGAATATTCAACCTTTTTATTGCCTGCTCCTGCTACAAGGTTATATTTTTAATCACCTTCTACGTGCCATATTTTTGTTAATGAGGGGATTTAAATCTCACGTTTTACTTTGAATATAAGTTGTTGTTGAGGAGACAACGCTTCTTTTGCCCATTGGTAACTAAAGTTGGAATCCAACAAATTTCATATTATTATCTGAGTATACTATAAATGAATATCCTAATCAGCCAAATATTATTTATTTTGAAATTTATCATGCCAAATTCAAAGTACAAAGTAAAAGTTATAATTTTTATACAGGGTGGAAAAAAATACGGACCCTGGAGGGAAACTACCTTAAAACGTTGAGATAGCTCAATTTGCTGGACGGAAACATTACTTTATTTCTACTAAGCAATGAAACTGCATTCCCTGATTTAAAAAAAAAACTTTTTTCCGTAGTAATTGTACAAAAGGTTTTTTTTATTTGTGTCCTCTCTTGTATCCTAGACTAGATCGGTCTTTAATAAGTTTTTGTTTCTTGATAGAAATAGGATCGATTGGCATCAATTGGTATCAAACATTTTTTGACAAAAAAATGGCTTTTGGCTGTCTGTACCTTTTTTCTAAAAATCTATGAATGCAGTTTTAATGCTTAGGAGAAATAAAATAATGTTTCCTTTCAGAAAATTGAGCTATCTCAACGTTTTAAGGTAGTTTCCCTCCAGGGGCCACATTTTTTTCCACCCTGTATATACTCGTATTCTAATCAATTGTCGTTAAATATTCTCATATATCGCGACAAAAAATCAATTCTACATTTTTTATTGCACCACAAATTATAATTTATAAGATAATCCTTAGAAAACTAATAGGTAACAATAAGCGGTCTTATCGCTATAGAGCTATATCTTCCACACAACCTGTAGGAAGTATTCGATGCGATGCGAACAGCAAATGAAATGACCGGTTATCGTAATAAATTTTCAGACCTAAGTAAACACTTACATGATTTAGGTAGGGTATGTTGTAGTGATGATGCAGAGTGCAGACCACTAACTTTATTTTATTCGGAGAGCTACAAATGAAATATATCTTTCAATACAAAATATGTATTTTTTTTTGTTTCTTACACAATTTCTCCGTCATTTATGAGCCTATTTGGAACATTATTTCTTTGTTTGAAAGCATATGCTTCCAGATTAGTATCGTTGTTGCTAAAGTCCAACTCTAATAGTATCCATTAGGAATTAAGGGAACTTCTCAAAACTTCCTGGGAAACGAATAGCGATTTTAGTATTTTCGGTAACAAACGAAGCATTTGCATTCAGAAAGTAGCATTTCGTAATTTGGATCTGATGAAGAAGACTGCGAATGGTCATCAATGACTCTTATTATTTTGTGGGTAGTGCTTAGCCATTCAAGATATATAAGCTAATATAAGAAAGCCATTTTAATAGGGCCTGATGTCAAGTTAGCATGAACCTGAATCTGACAGTTGAAGCCGGAAGGAACTCTGTAATAATAATACAATAACGTAGCTTAGCCGTGTTAGGGCATATTAGAATTGTGACTAGATCCACTTTGGCATTGATGCAACAACAAAGTTGTGAAATTAATTAATAACTCTTAGAAAAAAAAATACAACAACAGACTGCCACGCCTGATGCTTAAATGTACAAACAAACTTAAGCCATAATATAGAAAATAAAAATAAAGTTATTTACTTATAGCATGCATATTTAAAATTTATTATCCGTTGTTTTCGGCGTCGGTGCCAGCAAAAGAGCAAATTCTAATCCTGGGTTTACAACAAAGTTTTGAACGTCACGCAGCGGCGGAAGTGCGCCCAGCGTGACTGGCGCCGACTCCAAAAATTACAAATTATACATTGTAAATAAATATCTCTCTACCGTATATCTCGACCATCGACCATATACACGCGGTGAAGCAGCTCATGGAGGAAAGTCACGAATACAACCGACCCCTGTGCATGGTCTTCGTCGATTACGAAAAGGCCTTCGACAGTGTCTAGCACTGGGCCGTATTTGACTCTCTCCATCGCTGTTCAATCGATACTCGATATGTCCAACTGCTTCGGGAGCTGTACAGCTCGGCAACAATGCAGGTTCGGCTCCACAAACTAAGCGCTCCAATTTCAAGCCAAAAGGGCGTGCAACAAGAGGATACCAATTCACCCTAGCTATTTACGGCTCTCCTAGAGGATGTATAAAAAAGCTTGCATGAGATAGGACCACAGAACTTAGGACCGCTATTAATATCAATATCGCACTTGAGATTCGCCGACGACATTGTATTGTTTGCGGAGACCCTGGATGAGCTCCAAAATATGATCCGAGATCAGAAGGATATGTCCAAAACGAAGGTTATGACGAAGTTATCCAGTGACTCGAATTCAACTATAACGGTAGGAAACGAATCGCTGGAGATGGTCGAGCAATAAGTTTATCTGGGACATATTTTATCTTTTGACAAGGAGCAACAAAGCAAAGAGATCTCCAGAAGGATTCTTCTGGAGATCTCTTTGCTCTGAGTTGGGCGTCATTAAATAAATAAGACGACATCCTCAAATCGGTTTTATCTGTTGACGTTCGTCAATTGCCTGAAAACTCGTCTTTATAATGAATCTGCCCTGCCCACCATGACATGACCACTATCCCAGTTTCCACCAAGGTAAATATAATGCTTTTCTCAAACAATGTGAGGAAATAGCAACAAAGTACAAACATTCTGTGACGTACCTAATAACGCGGTGATAAATTGACTTTGATTTAGCTAAAAGCATTCATTATTATGACTTCATGCAAAGACGATATTGTTTTCGCACTCAAACTCAGTTTTTAAAGTAAAAACACATTTAGCAAATTTCGTGTTAACTTCAATGAAATTGTAACTTATTACAAGTTTTTACCTTTTTCTTATATTCATATTTTATTGGTAGAATTATATTACGTGTAAAAATACCTTAAGAACGCATTTAAATAACAGTGTTACGTATATTACACTCAGGAATAACATCATCATAGCATACATATATCACAACATACGTATATATCATAAACAATGGAGCTAAAACCTTTCTGTAATACTAACATAATCTCAAGTTATACGCTTCCAAATACGCTACGTATGGATGTACCTGATGTCCCAGGCCTTTGGAAGGCGTGCGTAGAGATCGTGTCATGGGAGGTACACAGAAACAGCACCTGCCATGGCCACCTGGTCGATGGAATCTAAATGAACCGGATTATTTAATGAATATGATGGATTGTCAAGTGAGACAACGGGAGCCTGCCTAATAAAATAAAACTGCCTCTTATTTTTTTTGTTATTCATTTCAATTACTATATTCTAGATAAGATGGAACCTACTATCACACATATACACACACATCAAAACACATTTTGATCTACCTATTGCATATCTATTGCATAACTACCCCGCTTGTCGTAATGATTGAAGTAAATTCTTCAATATCGTCTGTCAATAACATAACAATTGTGTCGTACGAGTATGTTACATAGAGTTCTGTTTTAATTTTCATTTTTGGTACAAGCTTCAGTTTGCTAGCGGCTTTGATATTAGCGTGTCTTTACAGAGCGATCTACAGAAAACATGTCACAGCGGACATATAAGTATTGAGTTTATTACTTTAAAAGTCAACTTTATGGGCGCAGCTCGGCCATGTCGGATGCTTTCACTTTAACGAGTGCAATGCGTTTTCACAACGTCAAGTCGAGTTAAAAAGGAAATAGAACTGCCAATGCTACCGTGAACTGCTAACGTGTTTGGGCGGCCTAGGCGGATAGGCTATTACTGAACCAGTACACAACAACTTAGGCTTTGTCATCGCTTTCCGTGAGATTAGGGCCAGTCAATCATAATAAAAATATACTTGACTTTTTATACTAGTAACCGTAGTCATTAAAAATGCCGGCGTTTGCTTGTCGAGATCGTCTGAGATTTAGTTCCAATCTTACAGAAAATGGGTAAACAAGTCGTGAATTTGTAAATCAATCCGATACCACCAGCGTTAAATTTTGACAATCAATGATTTCTTAAATTCGTTGTTAAAACCATAAAGTTTATGTTTTAAGTTAATGTTATACTTAGGCAAGTAATCCATATTTCGCTATGTTACTTTTCGGACAATAGTATTATTACAAATACATTTTTATTATTCTCTAGTAAAGTTTATAATTCTTGTGTAGATTATTATTATAATTATCTTTAGTATTTTATAATCGCGCAGATGTTTCACAATCATTATTATTATTTTCTACTAAAGTTCATAATTCATAAAATGAACATACATTTTATTCGTCAAAATAGACAAAATACAATAAAATGTACCGTTAACACATCTCTTAGCCTAAACAAGCCATCCTGCGCCGTACCAGGCGCAAAGGTACTAACACAATAACACTGGCTACATTACCACGCTGAATGGCGAGCCAAGGACGGATCCCCGATTCTTAAATTGATAATTATTATAATTATCTTAGCAGTCTATAATCGCACAAACGTTGCACAATCATTTTAGTTAATGTTTTTTTATTCTTAAATTGATAGTAATAGTACATTACGATACAAGTGCAGAAAACAGGAAATTCGCAACGAGTGGTGATAAATTGAAACACGACCGAAGGGAGTGTTTTAAATCGACCACCACCACCACCATATCAGCCCTAGGACGTTCACTGCTGGACATAGGCCTCCCCCAATTTCATGGGGGGTAAATGCCATAATCGCCACGCTTGGCATGCGGGTTGGCGATCGCAGTATCTCCACCGTACTCTAGGAATGCTGCTGCCCATTCCCCGGTGGTCTTGGTCGTAGTTTAAGGACATACCCGGGTCCACCCGGGTTTTTATTTATTTTTTTATAGTAAATATGGCTTTTTAAAGTTTCGACATATGCACGTAATCTGCTGATTACCGCACTCGTGCGGTAATGTAGCACCATATGTACTGTAAGATATTTTATATACAGATACTTACGGGGTGTATTTATTGAATTCCATTAATTGCGAAGTCACATTCCTGAGTTGAAATAAAGTAATCTTCTTTAAGAAACTACTATCCCAATTCGTACCATTGCGAAGATATGTAAGAATTTTATTTCGTTAATTATCACCCCCAGTAAAGTATAAAAGATCCTTAACAGTTAAACAATGTTGACGTGCGTGTCATTTGAATTCTGAATAATGTCATACTTAACATTAAGTTTCACTTAACTCAACGTTAACTCTTAAGGCCGTTTTGTATTCAACCTTGGTGATATAAAGAACTATTTAGTATAAAAAGGAAAAAAATCTTAAATTTTTTAAAACTAAAAATGCTACGTGTTTCTATAGCTATACACAGCTATATGCTTGAAGGAAAGGAAATAAATAAAAACACCCTGTATTTAAGAACCCAATAGCTATTAAACAAAGTGCAAATTGTTAAACTAAACGTTTGCTACTAGGTTTGAAAAAATACATGGTAGCCAGTAGTATATTATTATTATACATAATATGAATTTAAGAGGAAAATTATCACAGCTAAATAGGCACCCGAATCTAAGAAATGCAGGTAAGTACTATAAGTTAAAGGTTGTCTGGAAGAGCGATCTCTTCCAGACAACCTTTTTCTTCTCGGCATGTTTAGCCTAGTTGGTAGTGCCACTGCCTCCGAAGCTAGAGGTCCCGGGTTCGAATCCCGGTAAGGGCATATGTTTCTGTGGTGAGCAGAGACATTTGTTCCTGAGACTTGGATGTTTTCTATGTATTTAAGTATATATCTATTAAATATATCATCATCTAGTACCCATAACACAAGTTTTATTTAGCTTACTATGGGACTAGTTCGATTTGTGAAAAAATTGTCCCATAATATTTATTTATTTATAAGGCCGCCTATTGTTTTACCTGTCTCCCTGTATCTTTGTTTATTCTTATTGTATGATGATTTATTATGCGAGGCGTGCAATAAAGAGTAATTGTGTTGTTATGTAGGTAGGAATAGCAACATTTTACAATTTCCATTGACTACTTACTAGAAAATGTGATTGTGTTCTGTCAAACACGGTCTCTCTTTAAGTACGCCGCTCATCCTGCTCAGCCAGTTTTATCCAGGAGCGAAGTGCCCGTGATTATTCAAATATCGTTAACTTATTGTACCTACTGATGGACTACATCTTTTGCCTCAGTTATTGAATATTGTTTGAATTATTATGCGCTCGATAAAACTCGTATTTATATGCGTGTGCGTAACTACGTACCTAATTAAGGTTTTGATTATCCACTCCATATAGACAAGCCGAATGGTTCGCGGTCCTTTTTGGCTCCTAACTGCAAATATATGCAAACTAGCAGTGTCCCTGCGGCAGAATAAAGGTGCCTACTCGACCAGTCTGTTTACAGTCACTAGAATACTTGAGCCTGGCTTTTAATGAACTCGAGAATCTAGCAGCATGTACTCGTTCCAAATATTATATTGGTTCTTGCACGTTTTAACACATTATTAAGTAAACGGGACTCACCCTATTTAGAGCAGCCCAATTAGGGATGTACCTCCATCGCACAGCAGAAGAGCGCAACCATAATAACACTACTTGCTTTGTAGATGTGTTGATGTGTGCCTGGTGGTGAATAATTGTCTAGTTGGATAGCTTCATAACACTCTTTGATGTTTATTTTTAGCTCTTATCATACATCTGCTGCCACTAGAGACTGAACTTTCCTAAAATTGGATAGGTACTACCTAGTTAATCAAAACAGTTCAGATATATTTAACTATCCCAGATTGTTATAAAACAAACATCTAAACTCGTATCTGGGTTCTGGACATTAAGTATTAGGTAAGCACATAATGTTTGTAGTGTAAAGTTATGAAGTCAGTACTATATCATCCAAATTTAGGGCGACCCTGTGGAAAACTTCCTACGTTTTAATAAAGGCCTTACTTGTGAGATACCTGCAGGTTAATTCCGTAATTTTCGGTGCGTAAGTACGTTAAAAAGATCTAAATGTCTTTTCTTGGTAAGGAAAAATTACTGTTGATTTGGCGTATCAAGAATTGCACACGCCCATATGCTAGTGTCCGGTAGGCTGATTTGATGCCATAATTGAAATTTATTTTTCTTAAATACGCTAACTCACTTAATAGCAGACCGTGAAATACCGGACTTATGTACCGCTGATTAAGAGGTGCAACAGAATTTCAGATACAATATCGGTCTTTGTTTAGCCTAATTGCCGACTCAGCAGGCAATTATTTTACCCCGCCTTCACGTATATGCAATCTCGGTTTCTGCCAGGTTCTTTTTTCCTACTGCCTTTCTCCAATTTCACGGCTTCCAGCCATCGCGACTTGGTAGGTCGGAATAGTTTAAGGCGACTTCTTGACTTGCTGGGGTGGGTTATTATTAGGTGACTTCCTGACTTGGCGGGGTGGGATATTTTTAGGCGACTTTCTCACATTACGAGGCGGGATATTTTAGGTGACTTCCTAACTCCCAAACTAATTTCCTGCTACCCAAAGGTTGTCTGGTAGAGATCGCTTAAAGCGATAAGACCGCCTGTTGTCACCGTTGTTAATACTGCCAAATCTTTACACATTTTACTCTTGTATTTGTGGTGCAAGAAATATTATTATTATTATTAACTAGGCGGGGCGGGATACTTTTAGGCGACTTCCTGACTTGCCAGGGTGGATTATTATTAGGCGACTTCCTGACACGGCAGGGCAGGATATTTTTAGCGACTTCCTGGCCTGGTGTGGTGGGATATTTTCGGCGACTTTCTCACATAGCGAGGAGGGATATTTAAGGCGACTTCCTAACTTGGCGGGGCGGGATACTTTTAGGTGACTTACTGGCTTGCCGGGGTGGATTATTATTAGGCGACTTCCTGACACGGCGGGGCGGGATATTTTTAGGCGACTTCCTGGCCTGGTAGGGTGGGATATTTTAGGCGACTTTCTCATATGGCGAGGCGGGATATATTTAGGCGACTTCCTGACTTGGCGACGCGCGATATTTTTAGGCGACTTTTTACTCGACGGGTTGGGGTATTTTTAGGCGTTTTCCTGACTTGGCTGGGCGGAATATTTCAAGGCGACTTCCTGTCCTGGTTGGGTGGGATATTTTTAGGCGGCTTCCACGCCAGTAAAGAAATACTCATTTAAATGTCCCCCACAAAAGGGGCGCAGTACTTACTCGACTGAAAGTTGACACTGATAGTTTTCTCCTATCATACTCGTACCGCCACCGCGCCGGGAAATCAGGAAGTCACCTACACTATTTCCCAAAAAGAGGAAAGAATTGTTTTTAGTGTCGCCACTATCCACTTTGAACGTTGTCTGTTACAAAGATTAGTCAGTGCTCAATTGGAATGTAACCCTTCATTTTTACAGCAAGCTAATAAGTTTTCAGCACTTTGTATAAAATAAATCGCCCCAGCCTTCAATTAACGACTTGTGATGGACGCGCGAGGTCAATTCATGTAAACACCATGCGGGTTGCCCATACGCCAACACACTGTAAAGCTACGCTTATGTCAACCTTTTCTAACTCCTCGCATCTGAGAGGGACAGGAATGCCAAGCCGTGCTCTGACGTAGACGCAAGTTCTCAAACGAACCATTTCCCTCACTTCCCCTAATCGAGTTGTACGCTGAACGCCTGTTATTCCCATTGTAATTGCCATTGTTTCGTATTTAACGTGTTTACGAATCAAATTTCTGACAGACTTTCCCCCTGTTATTCCATTTTTTTTCTTTTTTGCCTAGAAACGATAAACTTCAAATTCAATTTGTTACTTTACGAGGTAGGCCGGGCAAATAAACTGAAAGTGGATCGTCAAGTCTGCCGTATCCGAATAATACAAAATCTAATAATAACTTAAAGCCAATTTAAAAACCGCAATATTTCAATTGATAAATATTGCGTGTATGTCACTGCATGTCATTTTGAGTATTCTTTCTTACCAAAATGTATGTACAGATGTGAATAATGCTTTTCCATCGGTTAAGACAAGTTCATGTTTGTGTCAAACTTTATTAGTCATGTCCAGGGGTAGTACTTTTCGTGCCGGTGACGTCAAATTTACGTCACATTGCATATAGGTCACATTCCAATTGCTGTGATGGTAATTATCAATCATAAATCATCAATTATTTAATCATGCATTTGTACATTTTATAATGGTCTTTTTTTAAATACGGCCTAGTGTATCCGAAGATTAAAAAGGATTTCTTTTTCTATTTAGAATTTTAATTTATAAGCAGGTAAGGGACAGGTTTTTCAAGTTTTACAACAAGTTATAGGAATGTTGAATCTAAATATGAACGTAAACTCTCTATGACGGCGAGGTTTCTTAAATTGTTGGTAATAACTGGTGTTACACATGAACCAGTCACAAAAACTTGCAGTAATACTCAGTGTTGTACTTCAAAACTTGTGATGTGACAGGCAAATTGCGGTTATTGCAGGGGCATAATTGTAAAAAGTTTTTGTTACATATTTATTGAATAATGAATGATGATTAAGTGATTACAATAACACTAATTAAAATCATTCTATGAAATGTACGACCCCTGGTCATGTCAAATGTCAGAAAAACTGGTAGTATTTTGATCTCATAGCACCCCAAGAACTACTAAATAATAATACTCCTACTGAGTGAGATAGTCATACACTAAATTTAATAAGAGCGATAGAGAGTGATATATGTCATGTATATGAGTCATGTAAACATTGTTCGCTTAAATAAATAAATAAATAAATGTCCTTTTTTGTCCTTGTTATAGTTCCGCTTTTTTTGTCTCAATGACATGCTTATGTCAAATAGTTTGTGGCAAATAAATTATTAACCGCCCCAATTAAAGAGGTTGCTTATGCTTATAGTAAGTTGCAAACCGTTTAAGACAAGTTCTCAATTTCTAAGTCGCAGTTTCGGGTGGGAGAATGGATTAAGCATTCCTTGCTCTAAATATAGTCAAAGTCAAAGTAAAATATTATTTATTCAAATAGGCCTAGCAACAAGCACTCTAGAATCGCCAGTTATAACTTGTTATTATATTAATTAATTATTTAGAACAATTATTAATATTATTATTATTCTTTAAAATAAATATTGAATTGTTGTAGACATATCAAAATTAATATATAAAAGACGGATTAGTATAAAAATACTGATTAAATTATTATATTTAAAAACGCCAAAATGCATCATTTCATTGGTGTGTTGTACATTTCTTAAAATGTAGGTAATTATTTAACCAGGAACCGACAATACCCACATGCGACATGTTCACTACGAACACAGCTTTCGATACGAATACCTGAATTATTAATTAATATTTTCAGCCAACTGGCCCAGAAAAAGGGTAAGTATCTTTTAGAAGCGAAACTTCTTTGCGCACTACGGAGACAAATACTGGCTCTAAATCTGGATTTTGTTTTTCATGTATCTGCTAAATATGTGAATCGTTTTAGCTTAATGCTTAAAGTATAACCATTATTATTACTATTTTATAACTATCTACTTATGTCGCACGATTAAATTATATCTCTATCAAAATTTAAGAGTAAAGAATAAAAAAGAAAATGAATTATTTGTGGACAATCTTACCCAAAGTAACCTAGTCCCAAACTAAACAAAGCTTTGTACTATAGGCACTGGGCTAGATAGGATGGGAGAGAGGGACAGTGGTACGATGGGGGAGAGAAGTGTGAAGAAGCAACGAAAACTTGGCATCAATGACTTGAATAATCAAAACAGAATGTCCAACAGTCTTATGCGAGCAGTTCTAATTCATTAATGAATAGAAACTTCACCGCCAGAGATTAGCACTAATCTACGTAACTGATGACGCAAAGTGTTAAAACAACCGAAACCCAAAATGTACCGTGCGATTGAATCAGGCGTACTGTTCAGCACTGAGGGCCTATTTTTGTTTGTCGCTGCCATCACCAATCTCCACTCCACGTGTCAAGAGAGCGTTCGTGGCCCAGCGGCACCCGCCTACCGCGTGCGGTATGCGAGGTTAAGCAATGTGGGCGCAGGTCAGTTCTTGGATGGGTGACCGCTTTAAGTGGTTACTAACTAAGCGCTCTCGTGCTTTGGAAGGCACGTTACGCCGTTGAGTCGTTAAGCCAAGTTAGAGGCGGCTTGAGAACAGTCAAGTTGCCCACTCACTTCACAAAGGGGGGTCGAAGTTGCACCACGTCCGTAGGGAGTACCCACCGTTACCCTACACGTGACCCCTGGGTGGTGCTAAAAGTGCAACAAAAACTGGCAACCGTACTTGTCTTCTCGAAGATCTCACGGTTCGTAAATAAATGCCATACGATTAAATAAATAATAACCCCACGTGTCAGTTATAATTCATTCATTAGAAGTGTATATTGCCAGTTAAGCGGCCAATGTTTTAAAATTGTCTTACAAAAACATTTAGTGGGGCCGAATGCGATCCATACATTTATTGTTATCCCAGCGCGCACAAGTTATTTGCAGACATTGCGAAGCGTCTCGTTGATGTAATTGGTGACCGAAGAGCTAGCGACTTCCTCGAACAGCGTATTGCTATACTGCGAGAAAATGCCGCCAGCATCCTCGGTATATACTCGTACAATGCCTCAATGGCATGTTTTAGATTTAAGTTAGTTTTAATTTTATTTATATTATTTAAATTATATTAGTTAAGTATTATTGTATATATTTTCTTGGTACTGAAATCCTTTATGCTATTGAAAGTTAAACATGTGTAATGAGCTATGGTACCATTATTTTTAAATGATGGCGCCCCATTTGTCGCAGGGTTTTGACGACCAGTTTGTCTTAGTTGGTAGTTGCCTATGAAGGTGGAGGTTCAAATTCAGATCAGCGCATTATTTGCGATTGCAAGCGATTCAACTCGGTAATGCAATACAAGATCGTGACATATCGGAAAGTGTTAAGAAAAGAGTTGACGTTACAAGTCACAAGTTTGAGAACGGCTTGAGAACTTCTAATCTAACAGTCAAGTTGCCCGCTCATCACTTGACACGCCTAATCCCACTAAGATCTAGTTTCTCACTTGGGTTGAAAGGTAAGACGGCAGTCGCTTCGGCAAAAACTAGTGCCTTCGCCAATTCTTGGGATTAGGTAGCGGACCCCAAGCATCCTGAAGGATGCAACTGTACCGCGATAACGCTATGATGACGATGGTAACACCATAAACTGTTTTAATAATTATTGTTTATTACACAAAACACACGAATACAAAATTATACAGACATTATCCATTGGGCCACAAACTAGGCTGAGCCTGTATCTTGGGACCCACTGAGTCGGTTAACAAATCACTTGAACATCATACGGCAAAAGGAGCACGACATAAGCGTTACAAAAGTTAAATTAAATTAGGTACGTATATGAAAAAAAAATATCAATCGTTTACATTAGGTAAGTACACGGAAACATAAGATTAATAAAATTAAAAGTTTTGAATAGCAGTTACAATTAGTTAAACAATTACCTACAACACAAATAAAAGAAAAAGTGAGAGACAACAATCAGACATCGCTAGACGCTGCAAAATTGGTACTAATTATCATATGCCATATGATGTCACAAATGAAAAAAATTTACAATGCGTAGTTTAACAAGATATAGTTCAACAAGATGTCTCCGTATATAACGAGTTAGTTCTGAACTACCCTAGTTAATACCCCACTGCTGGGTAACCTCCCCTCCTAAACTTCCAATTCTCCTGATTCATCACCAATTCTGGCCAATCGTGCCTAATGAAAGGGCTCCAAGTCGTCCCGACATGTCCTTGTCGGCCACCCACGCCGCCTTGCACGTTTTGCGGCACCCACTCTGTGCTTCTCACTCCTCACTCGGCCTATTATTTGCTTTCTTTTCCTGTGGCTTATATTAATCAATTTAATACTAATGGTTACACATAGATCACCAAAATTATGATTTGCAGATTAACAAACAAAATCCATTCATCAATGGGCAACTATTTCCTCACCTACCTCAAACACATAACTGAAACATTCTTACAAATTTCTATGTATTTTATGTTAAACACGTCTCAGATAAAACCTAATAATGTTGAGTAATAAATAATGGAGCAGTGGTGGATAATAAGCTATCTATTTATACGTGCCAATAAAAAAGAGAAGCGTTAGCACTCTCTTAATGGAACGCTCGAAAAGGAGTTTATGTTCACCTAGACGTATCGTTACTTAAATTAACCGACACCGGTCATGGAAATACATAGGTTTTACATTAGCTAATAAATCATTTACAAAATTGTGTCAATAATAAATAAACTGGAGAAGTTTTTATGAAATTGGATAACTTGAGGAGCGATTACACTACAATTTTGTTGAAAATTAGGTTTATATATTAATATTCTATTTAAATAAAAATAAATTTTCATGACAATATGCATACACCAGTAATAATGTAATATGTATGCATGGACAGATTCCAGAGGTCGTGGGTTCAAATCCCGCGAAGGTTGATCAATTTTTAAATATTTCATTTCGGTGGGAAATAATAATTCCGCTACTTGTAAAATGATTACAATATGTATACATTAGGCGTCTCCAGACTTGGCGGGGGGGGTGCGATATGTGATTTTGTTATTTGACGTGAGTTTACTGGTGTGAGATTTCGTCACATGACAAAATACTGACAGTATTACTTTTGCGCAGTACTAATATCATGCGCAGAAGCGGGGCAGTACTGCATTGATATCAGTTGACACTGACAGCTGACAGTTTTCTCATATCGTACCGCCTCCGCATCAATAAATCAGGAAGGCGCCTTAGAGATAACTAAAAAAAGTAAAATAAACTCGACATTTTCATTTCAATGTTCAATATCTCAAAACCGCTTAACCGATTTCATAAATATCATCATATCATGATATAGAAAAAGGCGTGAATAAATACATAACAATAATATTAAAAAAACACCGTGGATGAGATGAGTATTAATTAGTTTAAAATATGTTGCAAATAGCCTACAGACCCACCCACCCTAAACATTTCGCAGACGACCTGCCGGACACTCTGTATAAATCATTGCTAATACATTACAAGTTTATTTTATTATTTTTTTAGGCTCCTTTAACATTTTATATTCTATTATAAGTCTATGAACAATTACAGCGTGTGAAGAAAGTTCAGATCTGGACTACAACTCAAAATATGTGTGCACAGAAATGATGACTTGTGCGATAGTCCTCTTGTTATGTTCTAAAATTATATAGTAGGAGAGGCCGAGTAAGAGTGAAAAGTATGGAGTCGGTTTGGTTATTGGTAAAAATTCACTTGCTAACCATAACATCTCTATCTCTTACATTAATTACACTTATCACTACTAATAGGAATGCATTATATTATAATATATGATTTATTACTATGGAGAATCACGTTTAACTCTACCTTACGCACGCTCTAAAATGTCGATGGTTTTATAAAGTCCTTAAAACAAACGTCAGGTCTGAACGTCGAATGCTTGTTATAAAATGAACACTAAATACATATATGTATGATTAATATTTTAACATTGAAAATCCATTGGAATCACAAGCACCTATTTTTCTTTATACATGCGAAAGAGTCAAAAGGAACATTCGTTACCCAAATTTATTGATCAATACGAGTATTAGTGTACAGTCCAAGTGCGTGTTAAGTTCCCGTAACTGGGAAACAAATAAAAAAAAGTTCAGACTTCTAGTCTAGACTCTCTTTGGTGAGAAGGCTGTTACAGGCACCATAACCATTTGATTTTAAAAATTCTGTTTACGATGAGTAACATTTATTAAGTAATGTAATTTTTATTTAACATAAATACAGAACATCATAGCTAACATAATTTTTAAGAAAAAAAACCGACTTCAATGGGGGAGTCCGGTCAAAGATTATTAATCTTAGATGGTGCACTCTTAGATTCCATACAATAAAATACAAAAATGGCTATAAGTATGTTTATAATGGTAGAAGACTAAGTACCCTCAATTCCTCATGAAATCCTGGAAAAACCTTGCTTGCTTGACAAACAAAACGAAGAGAACAAATCGCCAAACGTGAACTATGCGTCGTTGAAGAGTTCCGTTCTGATCATCATCAGCAGTTCCACTTCATCAAATGTCACATTTTTGTATGATAATGCTCGATTTGTTGATAAAAACACAAAAATCACTATATGTTTGCCTTTAAGATTTGAGGAGTTCCCTCAATTCCTCATGGATCCCATCATCAGAACTCGAGCATGACAAAAATTAATCGTGAAAATAGAACTTGCTTAACAAACACAGCTAGGAGGACAAATCGCCAAACGTGAACTTTTCGTCGTTGAAGAGTTCTGTTCTGATCATCATCAGCAGTTCCACTTCATCCAATGTCACATTTTTGGATGCAAATGCTTGACTTGTTGATAAAAACACAAAAATCACTATATGTTTGCCTTAAAGATTTGAGGAGTTCCTTCAATTCCTCATGGATCCCATCATCAGAACTGCCTTTTGACAAAAACGGGACCAACTTGGATATATAATATACAATCAAAAAAAGAATTTTTCAAATCGGTTAAGAAATGACGGAGTTATGGAGTAACAAACATTAAAAAAAAAACACAACCGAATTGATAACCTCCTCTTTTGAAATCTTGAAGTCGGTTAAAAAATAAAACTCATTACACCAAAATTAAATAATAACCTAAGAATAAAACTAAGTAGATTAAATCTAAAATGTTTCCCGCAGCATTGTGCTGAATATACTGGCCGCAATTCCTCTCTGAATAGCCAAGCTAATACGTTGACCGAGGCAGCTGCCAGCTCTTCAGTTACCAGTGGCATCTATAAGCCTTTTCGACAATCCTTTGAAGAGGCTTAGGGCTTAGAGCGCCAGGATTCCACCGTCCAGGTCGAACAAGTAATGCAATAAGTATAATAAAAATACATTGTGATATGTATTAAATTCTACAATAAAATTCCTAAACACATTACTGAGCTTAGCAATTCTAAATTCAAATCTGTAGTAAAACAAAAACTTATTTCAAGAGCATATTACAAGATAAACGATTACATCATGGATAGGGATGTTTGGCAGTGATAGCGTCCTGAACGGCTATACTATCGCGAAAATAGGTTTTATACTGTATCATTGTTAATTTGTAGTAGCTGACACTGTAATTGTGTAACTATACAATGTATATTGTTTTGAAAAAATGACACCTCGCCGAGTTTCTTACGCCGGTTCTTCTCGTAGCACAGGTATATTTTTCCAAACCGGTGGTAGTTTATTGACTACTTTTACTTTTTATTACGTGCTAGGTACAGTTATCAGTAAATTGTTTTTAAATTTTGTAGCCGCCGGATGTAAAGTCAACCTATTTTATTTCTGGGTTACTACGTACCTTGTCACAGTGACAATAATATGAGATCTCTAGCATATATCATATTGATTTTCACTGTGACAATACGAAGTGGCCCAGAAATCAAATTAGTTGACCATACCTACTTATACAAGGCATGTAGTTAATATTTAGTGCTTACGATGAACCCTAAATTAGCTTGCAAACAAGCGTCAAGCTCGTCAACCAAACAGATAAGACTGTAACTGTCATGGCAGCGTGCCTTCTCTTCGTTTCCGCAGTAAATTTTACAAGGCAAATAAATCCGTGCCATACGTACCTATTACGTAAATCTTATTTCCCCAAACTCGTATGATGTGACGGACTTGACGTGAATTAAGCTTTATGTCCACCGAATAAAGTCTATGTTCAGGAAGAGTAAGCAGTTCAAGTTAACGAATAGTTGGATGAAAATATCGTAACACAAAGCTTTACTTTGCTACCCATAATTTTAGTTATATCGTGATAGCGTTTCATCGATAACGACCGTACCTCGAAGAAGCAAACGTGATTTTCAGGCACGTAATTATATTATAAGTTACTTAATAAAATAGCTACTTTCTCCCACTGTTTTCAAGCAGCTAAATATGCGTGATCGAATTTCTGATATGCTAAATATTTGGTAGAAAGTTCGATAGTAGAGACTCAACCAGAGACCCCCGTTACTATCCCGTCAGAATATCTAAGCACCTCATAATACAACGTAGCCATCCAACTAAGACACCCGTCACTTTCGCACTCGCATACTTGTCAGAACGTGACGAATATTTAATTTTATTCACGACGATAAGTGATAAAATAGCAACCATCATACTCGTACGGCCGCTGAGCACCTACCTGACGTCACGCAGTTAGACATTCCAATTCGATATCTAAGCGATTTGCGCCTGTAATTAGGGTTGCCAGGTGTCTGGCTTTAGCCGGACATGTTTGGCTTTTTAGGGCCCTGTCCGGCCAAATATTCACTCGTCCGGCCTGTCCGGCTTTTGTTAGGCTTTTTGCTTGGCGGCCGCGTAACCCGCGCGAGTTAAAACTTGAGCGCTAAACGCAACTAAAACTGTGCTGTGCCGTGCGTGTGTTGTGTGACTAGTGCAGCGGTTGACAAGACGGTGCGGTGAGGTCCGTCCGGCCTTTAGGGTAAAATGTCTGGCTTAATTAAGTGCAGAGTCCGGTTTTTGTATTTTTCCACCTGGCAACCCTACCTGAAATGCAAGGAGGAAAACGGCATTATGCGGAATACTACGGTAGCTTATTGGTTCGAGCATGCGGCTGGCAAGTGACTGACATGGGTTTGAAATCCCAGCTCGTACTAAAGAGTTTTTTGAAGTTATGTGCGGAATATCGTTTGGTTCTCTTGAGAAATAAAATTCTTCAACCCGATATTTACCGCTAGCTTTTCGGTGAAGGACATCGCGAGGAAACGAAGAAATTCAAAAGTATAAGTATGTGAAGCTGTCAACCCACCACACTGAGCCAGCGTGGCTATCTACGAAAGCAGTCCCGTGCCCGGTAGTGGAACTATGGTGATGATGATAATGATGATGATATACAAATACGTCGTGTCGTGTCATACGTTCGAAATAAAATATTTCCCATTTTCATGTTTGCAATAAAATCATTCAACTACGCTAATTACAAGACTGTCATAGCTATGCTACAGTGACGTGATAGGTCGAGAAAAAAACCGGCTAGGTGCGTATCGGACCACGTACAAAGAAAGGTTCCGTATCAACACCTCCTAGGCATTAAGTTCGCCTTTTGTATCCGTAACTTGTAACTGTGCAATAAAGTTTAAATAAATAAAATAAATAAATATTCTACATTTAAACCCACTGTATAATACATTGAATGAAAAAAGGTCGAAAATGCATAGGAAACTCACGGCATTTACGTCCTTTTGTTTGGACAAGACAGTTTTTCAGTGATATCTCAAAAACCGTTGAACTTATCTTGTTCAAACCATAAATCGTTGAAATGATTTATTAATGTATGTACATCATCATGATTTGTTTCATAATTTTAAACTTCATTGTTTGGAAATTAGAGGGGTGGGGGGACACTTTTTACGACTTTGACAGCTAATTATCTCACCAACGGTTGACTTAAATGGAAGAGTTTTATGTAAACCTCCAAGTCATTTTTGTAGGCCTATCCATAGATAACCCACACGCCTAGGTGCATTGAAAAAAAAATGTTGGCCCCCTGTATGGGTTCAAAGTTCCAAGTTCAAAGTTTTTTTTCATAATTTTACATCATTTTTTATAGCGGTTCATAGCACGTGCAGTGACGTACGACCGGAGGGACGGACAGACATGACGAATCTAGAAGGGTTTCGTTTTCTTTTCGCCATTTTGGTTACGGAACCCTAAAAAAGCTTATTCACTTCATCATCAACTCAATAATTTCATTATCATTTGTTTTCTGTGTACTGTGTGGTGGACAACCTCGCATTTATGACATGTACTTAGGTTCTTGTAAAAGTTTAAACGTGTAAAAATTGCATGTGTTGCAACTTGTTACTTAGTAATACGTATGTGAAGTGCTTTCCGTGCGACTAATTATGTTGTTTGACATGAAAATGGAGATAACAGCTGTCGTATTTCAAAACTGTGGCATTAAATGATGTTTTGATTAGTAAATAGGTAAATCTTATGCATCAAATGTACTTTTATAATCAATTTTAGTTTATGACAAGCGAGTTATTTATAAAACAAACAATGCTTGGTCGTTGATTTAATCTTACGTTACAATAAAAGGAATATATTAGGATATCATAAACATCAGTTCGTTCGGTTTTCTGCTAAATAGTGGTATTAGTTTTACGTATTATAAGAATAAACACTATGATAGAGTTGGCGTTGAATTGCAAACGTACTTTAAAAAACACTATTTTGAATGAATACGAACACATACAATTTCAAATTAATAGAAAGGAATATGTTAATATGCATCATGATGAACATCCACCTCTTTTTCAGCGTTTTAGTTCAAGTGCCCTGTTAAGTCTTTTTAGTATAATCCTCATAAATAAGTGTTATCGCAGGGCCAGAGGACACATGGAAATTGCTGGAATCCGTGAAGTTATGCAATTGGTTTCCGGCCAGCAAAGCGCTTGCGTACAGTCGACGCCAAAAATATGTTCACATTTTTCATCCTATTACAACGGAAAAAGATGCAATTTGGCCTGTCAAACTATAGTTTTGATGATACATGAACTATTTTCAAAGAGAACGTGACCGAATCGGTGATTAAGCTTATTATCGTCCTACGGATCCCATTAATCGTTTTGGGACGGGTACAAATATGTTCTGATGAAACAGCATTCATTTTTATGATTATTGAGTTTTCTTGTTACATACAGGTGCAGTTTACCAAAATCTCTTTCATATTTTTATTGAGAACTGTAAGTAGAAGTTAGGAGGCGTAAGGTGCTTTTAAATACCATTTACGTTTAAACAATTACATATTCTGGAATAACTTAACCGCGAGTCTCACTGAGTGGTTTGAGGAACTATTAAACCATCATGTTTATTATTTAAAATTGTGTATTTATTAAAAATTGTAACTAGTTAGTGTAAAACATTTTTAAAAGAGGCTTTTGCCAGGTTTTGGTAAATAAGATCTATGCTAAATTGGCCCCATAATACTACAATTATCATTATTATATGTTTGGTTGAACACTCTGTAGTCTTCAATCAAAATTGCAAGTTTTGTTTCATTGTAATAAACAACAACATTGTTCAAAATAATATCTCACATAATGGACTTGATATCCAACTTAAAATGTAGCTACAAACTTGCGGTCATAAGCCTCTTCACCCGAAGACTTATCATTAAGACTTATCCAGTGGTGGCCTTCACCACACTTACCTAAAATGATACTTCTGGCGAACCAGTATACTTTTGACCTCAAATGCCGCATGGTTGCGTACCCATAGTGAAGAATCATGGGCTCTAATTATACTAGGAACGGACGGCGAGTTGAGTCGGTGACTACCAGTTTGGTTGTGAATCATATAGATGATATTGATTCAGTGGCCTACCCGTTAAGAACCACATCAACTATTTCATTCTCAGTGCTTTTTCGATAATGCAGGGTCTTTCTCAGACATTTAGATGCAAGAACCTTACTTCGAACAGAAATGTTGAGTGACAACTTTTAAAATTAAGAAAGTTTCTGGGCTTCAACAGGTTCAAGGCATAAACGATTTTTTAAGACCGGTGTGTAGGCGGTACGGTGCTAACATATCTGGATGCAAAAATGTCAGTGATTCCGCACAACTTTATATATACACGGTGATTTTGGGGTAGTGAACCAAAATAATTGTACATGGTCAAAAATTCAAAGTAGACAACATCACAATCGGTATGAAGGTTTATAATTCAAATAGTTTTCTTTTTTTTACAAATTTTAATGGGAAATAATACTTTTTCATACAACTTGGTCACCCTACCCCACTGTCAACTCTCCATACCATCCGTCAAAGAGAGTGGGGTAACCATGTTTTTCTTGTGATTTTGTATTTTTTTCATCAAAATAAACTAAAAATGAAATGCGTTTGTTTCGTGTCACTACAATTTTTCTGAAATGGCTTACAGATACCAAGTCTAAAACCTGCTTCTTGATCCACGACCCCAAAATCACCCTGTATATCAGAGTAAAGCAAATCCCATAAAAACATAAATGTGAAAATGGTAGCCAAGTTCAATATTAAGAATATGCCATGCTTGGTTGTTGTCTTCACCGACAAAAGAATTGAGATCTAAATGGGTACCAAGTTCCGTAGATTCTCTGAAATAGTGCTTCTTGGTGGTTCTTAAATATCCAACGCTTTTATGGTATTATAACATACTGCATAGAAAACTGCCAAGTTCAGGCTCAAAATGCATTAAGCCGCAGTAAATTAGTTTTACAGTAAATAATGTAGTGCCGGACTTGGCACCATTTCAGAGAATCTACGGAACTTGGCACCCATGTAGATCTCAATTCTTTTGTCGGTGAAGACCAAGCATGGCATATTCTTAATATTGAACTTGGCTAACATTTTCACATTTATGTTATTGATGGGATATCATTACTTTTTGTCAATCATTGCAAAATGGTGCTTTTTAAGAGCGAATGCACGAGTTACTGTACAAAATACCCAAATCGCTATAAGTGCACTTCAAATATTTGAAGAGTTCCCCCGATTTCTCCGGATCCTATGACCAGATTCTTATCTTATAACTATGGGACTACCGCTGAAATATACCGTTTCAAACAAAAAAAGAATTTCCAAATCGGTTAATAAATGACGGAGTTCTGAGGTAAATAGCCTAAATAATAATAAAACTAATAAAAAAATCACTGTTTCCTGATTTTGTCTGGTGTGCATACACAATTATCAAGCTGCATGCCAAATTTCAACTTTCTAGGTCACCTGGAAATGGGTTAGGTTTTTGATTACTAGTCAGTCAAGTTTAGACTGCAGTCAGTTAGTGGTAAAAATGCCGTTTTTTGGAATTTAATATCTCAATAATTATTAAACCTATATTTATGAAATTTGGAATTCTAGTTGTTCTAAAGGATCTTAATACATGTATCAAATTTAATTTTTTTATCCGATCCACTTATTTATGTAAGTTCTACGTCTGATCTATTCTCACTGTAAATTTGAGATAGACATCCGACTTTGTGACGTTTTGGTTTATATAGGGTTTGACATTTTGGTTATCCTTTAAATGGAGACAGTTCGCAAAAGTTGAATAAAGGCCGTACTATCCCGTTGTAACTCATTTTGGTAAACCCTAATAAACCACGGAGACAACTGTATGAAAAATAGTCTTGCTTAACACTGGATATCTCTTGGTATTATTAAGGCCTTTTACATGGTTATTATTATCACGCGATATATTCATATCATGTGAATATTCATTAATAGGTACTAAAGCAAAATCCATACAATTTAGAAACATTGAAATTCCGTTATTGTGATAATATTAATCGTGTAAAGGGCCCCAGTTATACAGTTAGATTCGTAACCACATTTTTTTTCTTTTAGCGGCATACTAAATAGCCTATTTGCATTACAAATACTACCACAGAGTTTCATATAGCATTTAAATTAAGCCTGTGGAAATTAATTTCAGTAGGCATTTATTGAAGAGAGTAATCAGTGGAGGAATAATAATGACGTTAAAACTTATTTTTAGAAGTATTACCTCCAACTGTTCTCTGTCTGGGTTTCAATTCCTGTAAAATACTCGCAGTGGCCTTTGTTATAATCATTTATTACATGTAACAGTACCAATAATGTTCAATATACGAATTTTAAAAAGACACATAAATACGTTTCTATCATTACTTTTATTTGGCGTGCGATGGGCTGTAACCTTTAACTTTGGCAATTATCACACATTCGCCATCTTTAGATTTATAAAGTGGCTCTAAAATCGAACTTCTTGTGCTTCCCGCTTACCCCTTTCAGGATTAAATGCGCGAATATACCTTTAAAAACGTCTGTACCTAATTTATATTGTCAGCTCAATCAATGGCCATAACTCCGTTCACCGCATATCAGTCCCTCGAATTACATGCATGATGTATCGTTGAATTTATAAACCGTCCCGTAACACGGTCCATCAATAGGCCAGCATCCCGAACTGGGTCGTGTGGCCACTCGCTCATTTCGGCTGATGCTTGTCGTTAATTTGACGCTCTATGGTTTCCACGCAAAGGAATAGTATCGAGTTGCTGCACCCAAAACTATTAGGGTTCCGTTGCCAAAATGGCAGAAATGGAACCCTTATAGATTCGTCGTGACTGTCCGTCCGTCCGTCCGTATGTCACAGCCGATTCGGAGACTACGAGCACTATAATTATGAAATTTGGTAGGAAGGAGTATGCCATGAACTGCTGCTGAAATATGATGTGAAATTACGAAAAAAATATTAAACTGGGGGGACACCCCATACACGTAAGAGGGGGATTAATTTTTTTTTTCAATGCATATGTGCATTGAAAAAAAAATTAATGCGTGTGTGGCGTGTGGGGTATCAATGGATAGACCTTCAAATGACATAGAGGTTTCTGAAAAACTTTTCCATTTAAGACAACCGGTGGTGAGATATTAGCTGTCAAAGTCATAAAAAGTGTGTCCCCCCCTCTAGTTTCCAAACTGTAAATTGTAAAATACTAAAAAAAACAAAATGATGTACAATTAAATGTATGATAGCTTTAACGGTTTTTGAGTTATTGCTGAAAAACTATCTTGCCCAAACAAAAGGGCGTAAGTGCCGTGACTTCCCTATGAAGATACGACCTTTTTTTATTTACTGTATTGTATAGTGGTTTAAAATGTAGATTAGGAGGTGTCGGTATGGAACCCTTTTCTGTGCTTGACCCAACACACACTTGGCCGGTTTTTTATATTTATATGGATTCAGTCTGTACTGGACACACGCATTGGCACGAAATAGTACATAAATTACGAGGCTCGGAAAGAAAGGGAATGCGTGACAAAGAAACCGAGTTTCCCAGTTTCCACCAAGGTTTATATTTTAGTGTTATAGTGTTTTATTCGAAAAATAATTACGAGGAAATAACCCATAGATATTGCAAAAAACCAGCTGGTGTTTAACATTACATTACAAAACATTAGGTACGTACTTAATAAATAACGTCGTGATATTTTGACTTTGATTTAGCTGAAAACACTCTTTATATGACTTCTTTCAAAGGCAGCATGAAGTCTCTACACCCCAACTCGGTTTTTAATTTAATAATAATATTTAATCAATTAAATTGTTTTTTTTTTTTCTTTATAATTGTGATAATTATGGACTGAAGGGGTTGCCCATAGCCTTGGCAAATAAACAAAAAGGGTAGGAAGTGACATAGAGTAGAGATGCCGCAGGTAAAGCAGAATAAAATATTACATAAATGGTAAAATATAAATATATACTATTATAGTTTCATAGACTTATTTAAAGCTTTAATTTATTTTTCTTTTAATCATAGACAATAGAGAGCAAAGCCGAAAATTTTATAAAGGTGCGCGCACACACTGAAAAACGCGCGGAATGTGGATGCATTGCGGTCATCTTTGGCTGATGTCATTTTTCCTTAGTCTCTTTATAAAGTTTATCACAACAGAAAATGGTAATGGGTTTTGGTAGGATTATTATAATTCCGGACAGGAAAGATTTTTAACTTTTCAAATTTTGGCGGACATACCTTAGGCACTTTGTATTCCCGGTATCAAAATACGACGTCAAACATTAATATTCTTTAATTGGAATGGTTATAAGCATACGGCGAATACATGCCTACGGCCTACGAGCGTGGCGCGTAGCACTAGGCGGCAATTGAAGTGTTAAATGATTCGAGGGCAATGACTCTCATATGAGTCATGCCTCTACGTGCGTTTTCCGCTACGGCGTAGCACACGGCACGTAGCGCTGCTTGGCATCGTACCTATACAAGTCAAATACTAAAATTAGACACAACCTTAGATATTAATATATTATAAACAGTTATTTACTAAATTCATACTCACTACTCACAGGTTGTCGGCTTGTTTAGCCTAGCTGGTAGTGACACTGTGACACTACCTCCGAAGCCAGAGGTCCCGGGTTCGAATCCCGGTAAGGGCATTTGTTTCTGTCGTGAGAAGAAACATTTGTTCCTGAGACTTGGATGTGTTCTATGTATTTAAAGTATACATACATATATCTATTAAATATACGTCGTCTAAGACTCATAAGACTAGACTTAATTTTTTTTGTCGCACCGTTCCTTTTTATTAATTATTATTTTTTCTTTGTGCTATTGTACTTTTGTTTTGTTTTTTGCTTTCTTGCGACAATAAATCATTTTTTTTTCATTATTATTAATGAGTTGCTATGGGACTAGTTCGATTTGTGTAAATACTTGTCCCGTAATATTTATTTATTTATACGTATATACTTTCGATATACGTAAGTTAGACGACCACTTCGCTTGGTTACTCTAGTGACCTTACCTACGAAGATGGTGCCGCTTGTGGTCTCGGGTTCAAATCCCGGCCACGGCATTTATTTGTATAGAGCACGAACAATTGTTTCTGAGTCTTGGATGTTTTCTATGTATTTAAGTATTCACTCATCTATCTATGTAGATACGTATTTCTTCGCCTAGTCCCCTTCATTAATAATAAATGTGGGTCTAGATCGATTTGTGTAAGATTGTCCACGAATAATTGACTATTTATTTACACATATTTATTATACCATTATTATTTATGTAAACAAACCACATTTAAGGACTATAAAAGGACAACTTTAAAGTACGAGTAAAAGAAAGAATCGTTTCAATAACGATATCGGTTTAGGAGTATATATCCGTGTGTATTAATCAAAAACAATATAATATTTTCATACTAATCTATATCTACTAAAGACATAAATAGTCAGAATTCTATCAAATAGGCTATAAAACGGCCTATATATGTGACCAATTTCCGAAGTTACAAACTTAGTACTCAAACATGATTTGTTTACATCAAATGTACCAGTATAATGAATATAATATAGTAGTAGGTACTATTATTCCGATACGACTGGATATTTATCCCCGCATTAGTAGATTAAAGGGCAAGCAATTATTAACGTTGAATTGCTCCGAATTGATCGCGTACTGAATAAATTTCCCAATACTTAGTTAGAGTAAAATTACAGATTTGAATGAAGCCCTATTATTTATTCCCTTTTATAAACTCGCTGAGGATCTTCTGGTTTTTTGTCTTCGTATGCCCACTACGTTTAAATTGTTCAAAGGACTTGCAATCTTAAGCAACGTTCACGCCTAAAACTTTAAAACAGTATAGTTACTAGTAGTACTTATTAGTATTTTATACACCAGTTACATAGTAAGGGTTCTTAAAATTCAAGAGTCGCTGTAACAGCAATATCTTACCGTATAAATCGTGCGTGACATCATGCCGTATAAATAGCAGTCTTATATAGGGACCTACTGCTTATTTCAAAAACACGATTGTTTCTTTCATTTAAGCACAAACATTACTAGCCATCCGCAGTTGAACCAAAGTAACCCTAACATACCCCTCCGAATCGCTAAACTTAAGTGGCAGTGGGCAGGGCACATTGCACGTAGAATCCATGGCCATTGGGGCGGAAAGGTTCTCGAGTGGCGACCACGTACCGGAAGGTGCAGCGTGGGTAGGCCCCACACAAGATGGACTGATGACCTGGTGAAAGTCGCTGTAGTCCGCTGGATGCGGGTGGCGTAGGACCAGGCATTGTGGTACTCTTTGGGGGAGGCCTATGTCCAGCAGTGGTCATCCTTCGTCTGATATGATGATGATTTCTAGTGGCTCTGTGAGCTGTAAACCTCCCGATTTTTTTCATATAATCAAAATGTCCTAAAAATTCCCTTAAAAGACTATAATATAATTATCAAAACTGCTAACAACGCACGTGAATCGGTTGAGAAACCTGTAGAGGAGAACAGCCGGATATCCGAAAATCTGCCGGCCAGACAAACGAATTATTTTTTGGCGAAGCTGAAACGTAGACCTTCGTTTCACCCGTTTATTTATTTACTTCATATATACTTACACTCAAAACGAGCTACACACAGACTCTAATGTCAAGAGAATAAGACTCTGTGTAGATATTTTGAACGTGTTATACATCTTCGCTACTTCTGCTGCTCACTGTACTTTCTGTTCTTACTGTTCCTGTTGCTACACTCGATTAATATTTATTAGCCTCATTTATGAGATAACCAGTGAGAGAAGCCCTTCCACAAAGAACGACGATGTGGTGAAGGTAGCGGGTTCCAAGTCCGGAGTATAAGGGTAGCGACCCTGACCCAATAGACTTCCTGGCTAGGTCACGTCGCAGTTGAAATGTATGTTACTATCTAACGATGCTTCACGGCCCTTAGGGACGCGATGTATCCGAGCAGTGGTGTAACAGCCACGCTCTAACGCTCTTAACCCTTTGAACGCTTTCATATTTGAATGAAGTGATCACTCAGACGCCAAGGTATCGAAAATTGATGTAACGTTTAAACCCATAAAAACAAATAATAACAATTCATAATAGTTTTTTTTCATGATCAAAGTACACCTTCACTCTGACCTTTTTATTGGTTGTTGGCGTGGTTGGCACAACGACACACGACCACTTTATAGGTTCTTGGCGTTCAAAGGGTTAAAGACCGGTATGACGTCATTTGACTCTGTTTAGCGCACTGATGCATTGTTATTACTTGCGCGAACGAATGGGCAAACGTCCACGGACTTCGTGCAAGCAGCCTTGCTAAAACTATATCACTATTACAGTTAAAATTCACGTATAAACTGTCACTCGAACTCTTCGGGAGTTCTTCCTTAGAATGAGTGGATTCGCGGCGGAGGTGCACCGTACTGCTATACTTCTATGTAAAGACTTTCGACTCTCTTCAGCTATATTATAAGTATCGAAAACTAAAACACATAGGCGACGCATTTTGATTTGGCGAGCCTTCGCGAGGCATGCTCACGTGAGAGTGTTCAAATAATAAAGTGACTTTAAAACACCTCTGAAACGAGGTCGTAATACCGTTATTGGCTGGCTCGTAAACGGCTTTAATATAAGCAAGTATTGGATGGATCTATTCCATACACTTTGATAAGGTTTGCTTTTTTACCTTTTTTATTGTACACGATAACAGATTAAAACAAGCAAGCGCAACCAGATATTACACATGTCACAGAAGATTTAGTACAAAGGCGAACTTATCGATCTCTTCCAGTTAACCTATGAGGGATTGAGTAGAAAGTGAGAAAATGAGATATCACCGTGTAAAACAACGTTTTGATAAGTGAAAATAATTTGTAGCTTAGCCATATCTAATTAAATACCCATAAAGCCCACCCAAAAGTACTCATATAGTTGACCGAGCGAGCGAAGCGTCTCGATTTCAGCTTTCGACAAAAAATCTTTCGTATCTGTCCGTTATTAGATTTTTTTGTCGAGTAAGTTTTTGGAAATTTTTAAATTAAGAAAAAAAAAAATTGCGAGGGTCTTTAGCTCACAGAGCCGCCAGTTAGTTAGGTTCTAATTCGTCATTAGTGTCATTAAATACCAGTGATCGTAACTTTTGGTGCAGCTTAGTGGTGTTACGAGGTTGGTATGGACAAATACAATTTAAATGGTTAATTGAGGTTAACATTACCGTTAATAATGCTAATGAATCATAATAATATAAAAAATTTATCTCAATTCCGTTAACACCACTATGCTGCACCGAAAATGCTACAAAAGTTACGATCACTGGTCATTACAATGTTCTGATTTGACTTGGTATTTAATACTAAGTAATTTTAAAACAAGGAAAAGCTACGCTGGGACTGCTACACGCAGATATAAGCAATCAGTGTAGGTACAGTCGGCCTCATAAGTAGCTAGATTTGGGACTTTGTCGCTCTCACCCGCTGGCAATTAAGTATGACAGTTTAACCATGACGTTAAGGCGACACGGTGCAAAGGTGTTAATGTTAAGCCTTGCGAGGTCGGCCTAATTGATTTTCAGCAACAATGCTGTATGTATACGGAGTGATTTCGGAGTCGTGATCCCGAATGAGAAATTGTGATGTTGATGGTCATACCGAACAACTTTCCCCATGCGACCAACCATGTAATGGCAAATAAAAAAAAAGCAATCCGCAATTCCATAGTAAAACCTCGAGAGTTCATCAGCCTAAAAGTATGGGACCATCAGGGAACTTCTTTTCTCGATTTTCATATTGGTCAATTGGGAAAGGTTGTTCAGTATACCCATCTACATCACAATTTCTCACTAGGGATCTCGACCCCGAAATCACACGGTATATAGGTTTTGTGTTCCTGGCAATGATTGAGGTCCCCAGAGCTCCAGGATGCTGTTTTGTGAGGGACTTGCCTTTGTCTCCAACTTTCAATTCAAAGAATCTTCAAAAGGGTCGGTAGCGCGCATTCGATTGTTTTGGAGTTGTAAGCGTCCACAGGCGACGGTATCTGCTTACTATTAAGCCGTAGTTGGTATGCTTGTTTGCCACAGTCGTAGCATAGCATTGATATAATATAATTGGCACTTTCACTACTTTCACGCATCCCAACTGTCGCAGTATTGGTACGTTAGCCCGGCAAAGTACTTTAATGATCGTCCACATTTGCTGCTATGTAAAAGATATAAATAAATAAACTGTACTTACGGGCGTGGTATAAAAAATAAAGAGGTTGGGAACGTTTTTCTGCAAGCGACTGTACGCATTTTCTTATCAACTTATCAAGCCTTGCTTGATATTCCGGTCTATCAGGTCCCGCCGTCAAAGCCAAGGATGAATGAACGAGGTCGGCCGAGCTTGCGCGTCGAGAATTAATAGGTGTTATCAATCTGGGGCTACCGGCGTTTTGTTAAGAGGGAGTGGTAACACCAAATTCCCTTTTGAAGTGGCTACTTCTATATGTTGGCAGTTTGTATGACTTACACTTAAGAGTCCGCAGGAAGCTCAGTTCTCCGTACAAACGTAGTTTCGCTCTCATTTTAAAACGCCATGCTGGAATAACATGAAAAGTTGTATACACAATAGGACTCGAAATATCGAGGTTGGAAATTAGGTTTTGTTGCTTGAAATTACAAAAAAAAAACAGTGTTTATTAAGGTTTTCATACAAGACGTAAAAATCTCGACTATTTTTCTTTTACAATTTCTAGCAACAGAAACTGATTTCCGACCTAGATATGGCGGCATTGTGTATACAAAGTTTCATGTTATTTCAGCGCGGAGTTTTAAAATGAGTACGAAACTACGTTTGTTTGGAGAATCGAGTTCAGCCGAGCGTGTCAATTTTAGTTTCATTACTAACGCTAGATGGCACTAAAAGAAAACTGATGGTTTCGGTGGTTATCAACCCAATATTAAAGCAGGATACTATTTTATGTCTGGGTCTGTTTTATATTGCTGGTAAGAAGGATCCAAGGATCCATTTAATATAATTCACGGTTGTATCCTCGACACACCTCGCAGCTTTTTTGAATCACTAAGGCTCTTAAATAAGCCAACTATTTTTTTTTTATCGGCCGAGAGCATGTCGGGCTGTGCTCAGTGTAGGGATCCGTAACTGCCCAGTGAACTTAATTAAAAAAAAAAAATAACAAGCAAAAGGGATTACCTACCTCCGCAGCATTTTATACATATTTTACTAAGAAGGGAAGACTTTTTGCGATAACTCAAAAATAACTGATCATATCTGTTTAATCTGTTATAGTTTTCGTTATGTTATCTCGCTTTACTTTCATTTTTTTTTCTTTTTTTTTTGGACCCATAGTTCGAATGTTAGAGGGGGGGTATATAATTTTTCTTTCGGGCTGATTATTTCCGAAAATATTCATTTTATCAAATTATGTTTGACGGCATTAAGTCCGTCTTTTGTACTCGTATGATTTGTGCAACTGAGTTTAAATATTTTCTTTTTAATTTTATTTTACCACTTTGTCAAATTTATTGCTTTATATATACATGCCAAATTGCAGCTTTCTAGCAGTTACAATCACAGAGCAAAGCTCCGTACAGACAGACATACGGACATGGCGAGTTTTCTAGTTGAGTACGAACCCTAACTGTATTTTAATGTCTTATTAATAATCTAAACGTGTTAGTTTCGCGTAAAATATTAAATACTATGTCAATAGTATGTTTGAAATGAGGGCATTTTCAACTTGCATTTTGCTACTACTTCTAAATTATAAAGTGATATACATATTCACGATACTTTAAAAAATAGGTAGTACATTTTTATCTATAAGATTTTAACGTTTGATATTCCGAAATTATCATTCGTTTTGACACTGTTATTTTTTATTTAAAATTTCGCTAGCCGGTCTGTGCGCGGGCGAAGAGAGAAGTCACCCAAAGAGCAATGATCGCGTCAGAAATGGGGCCATCAGCAGTAGTACCAAAGAAACCGATATAGCCATCCGAATCGCCAAACTTGAGTGGCAGTGGGCGCGACACATATCACGTAGAACCGATAGCCGTTGGGGCGGAAAGGTTCTGGAGGCGAGGCGAGGTTCTCGTGGTGACTACGTACCGAACGCGCAGCATGGGTAGGCCCCCCACAACATGCACTGATGACCTGGTAAAGGTCGCGGGAGTCCGCTGGTTGTGGGTGGTGCAGGACCGGTCATTATGGAACTCTTTAGGGGGGCCTATGGCTGATAGGCTGTGATGATGACGGAGGAAGGGTGGACCACGGGCCTTAAGACACGGAGCTATATCGATATAATATATAAGTACGATAAATATCTAAGAGCGGAGGTCTATTTTTGTTCGTAGTTCCGATGCCAATCACAATTCAAACCTCCAGACGTAAATAAAAAGAGGACCGAGTGAAAAATTCGTCCCTTCGAGTGGGAAGGGAACCATCATAGCTCAGTTGGCAATGGGCATAATTCGAAGGTCGCGGTTTCAAACCTGCTCGTGGCGAACAGTTTTAATGCTTTATATGCAAATTATAATTCAAATAAACCATTCAAATTAACACGTGAATTGGGATATGTTTACAAATTAGGTAGGGTATAGCCATATATAGGTATATAAGGGTACATATATATATATATAGGTATATAAGGGTATATGCAGCAAACTAAAATATAAATTCCGAAGGTCAAAACTACAAGGTTGCAAGAGTATATTATGAGATTATTCACAAAGCTTACTTTGAGTATTGCGGTCTGTACAGAAACTAATCATGCATTATTCTAGTTAAAAGCAGGCAAGGTCATATGTAGGCACGTACGTATGTTACTTATACCTGGGTGATGTAGAAAATATGTATTAGATTGAATCCATTTTTAAATTATTGTCCTTCCTGCGTGGTCTGTTTCACTTTTATTTGGGCGTCTACGACTTTTCGAGTCTATATTATTATCTATTTGTGTGTTGGGCTCTATATGTGGCAGACCATTTATTTGGCTGACTATACCTTCATTATCTATACCAAATTTAGGGGTCGTTGTATATAACCATTAGGTTATAAAATCAAATTTGTTAGGTTTGCTGACAATATTGCGGCATTTGCCGAAGACATTAATCATTTACAGCATCTCGTATCAAAACTGGTTGAAATGATCAATGAAGTCGATACTGGACATAGGAAATGAGAAATAAAAGAGTAAAAAAGTCCAAAATTTACATGTTCAATCAATTCAGCCTGAAAATGTAGTAAAACCAAAACATTTACCATTTACAAACATACGTTAGTACATAACTCTATCTTACGTCGAGGAATGGCACTTGTGAATGGCACTGACAGGTCATACAATTTAGGTAGTATATCAAACGAGTATGATTGCAGATGTGTACTACTGACGTCATACAGAGGATTGATATGCCTAAAAATGTTTAGTAATAGAAAAACACTCATTAAAAATACACACTTGAAAGAAATCTTAAATACACTATAAAACACACTATTAAATTGTTCATCTGACTAAATAAGACCGACGTGGACGCTGACACAAAGAGACAGAGAAAAACCAGAAGCTTCCGAGATGTTGTTAGTGAGAGATAAAAAAAAATACAAACACAAATGAAGAGGTTTTGAGCATTGTTAGAGAGAAAAGCTGTTATTAAATACCAATCAAAATAGAATAAGCTAGATTATAGGCCACCAGATACGTTACAGCAATCACGGCATCTTCGACTTAAATCTTGGAGAGAAAACTATATAGCAAGAGAGGTAAAGTAAGGCCTACCTTGACTTATTCAGGTCAAGTGATGGAGAAAGTGGCAGCCGAATCTTACGAGAAAGTTTAGAGGCTGGCAGTCAATAGATAAGAGTGGCGATTAGTTACTCTTCCGACAAGAGCCTTGCGTATCTATGTATTTGGACGCGGCACGCCCGACTCGCAGCGGGCGGACACTCAGGTGATACTCTAAGACTGGAAACAGTGATCAGCGCGTATGATCGGCTGGGCGTAGCTATCGCTGTAGAAAGCATACGTGCGTTCAGACTTCAGACTGATTCTCACCGTCAGCGCGTATGCGGCCATACAAAAACACGCGCGACCGACCATACGCGCTGACGTCGGTCGACCACTGTTTCAAGCTTAAAGCTCCAAACGCACAGACGGGCGCGGCGCTGTGCGGGGCGGCGGCGGTCATGCAATTTTGATCTTTCGATCGGCTGTCGATTGCTGCTTCATCTATCTCACACGCTGCCTCCGCTCTACCGCGCTACCGAATACCGCGCAGTTTTTTGGTGCGACTTGACCCGGACCGCGTTCACTTTATCGCAAAAACGCCTCCGCCCCGCAACGACGCTGAGCAGAGCTCTGTGCGTTTAAAGTTTGAGGGATGACTTCTTTTTAACAAGCGTCTTCCCTGTGCAAATATTTAATGGAATTTTAAATAATCGCTCGCTAATAAAATACTAGCTAGATGCTACAGAGACCAATTAAAGATCGAGTGTTCTTAACGTTGAAGTACGTAGGTATTACGGAATATTTCTTTGTTAATATGTTTTATTTTGTTCAATACGCCAACGCCAGTAAACACTTCATGCCGGAATTCACGTTACAGTAGAATTCAAATTAACTACAAATGCGAGTACTTACGGTACTGCACCCTCGTGCGCGAGTACGATTTGCCAGTTGTTGTACTTTAATTAGATCTCACTGAGGCAATTGATGTTTCGAGTATTTGCCAAGTAAGGGAACTTTATTAAACACTCGAAACTCTAGAAAGATCTGAGATACCGTGAATTTCAACAAAAACTTCTTTTGTATCTCGATATTGTTGATTGTATAACTTATGCTATTTGTATGATTTTTTATTCGTCTTTTCTGCCTGCATTTTTACGATGCATAAATGCAAAAAATGCAAATAATCCATATGAACAAGATTCACTCGCTTACGATTAAATTACCGTCAACGTATTAATGGCGCGAACTATACTAGCATCCCATAGAAACAATTGTCAAACATTCCGAACAATCAGATTTTGACAAAGACTTCTTGCGATTACAGACAGCTGTGTATAAATTATGTGCCCTGCCATTCGCTTAACTCATACCGCATACGGTAGATGCAAGGCGCGCGGCGTAAGTCCCTCTGAGGGCTGAAAAACAGACATATTTTCATGCAGCGCCTACCTAAAAGAACTTATACGCGATCAAACGGTTACTTAGCCTGTGGGTATTCGAGCCATACGCTACGCTGAAGAATTTGTAGATAATATTGGGATTCAATTTATTGAGCACTCTGGTTTTATGGCCTAAGTCAGCGATCGGGAAAGATTCATAGGCTGGCAAAAATCCCTCCCACACATTTGTTAGAGACGGTAATTTGGTACTCACTGTGACGGTGTGACGTTAATCCAACGCCATCCCTATTTTACGAAATATGAAAAACTGGTAACGACAAGAAAATCTTTCAAAATATATTTGTATTTATCGTTGTTTTAAAATAAGTGGTTTATAAATAAAATACTTGATACGACTTCAGAAGTTTACGTAATAAAAGACAAACGAAGTCGGCATTCTAATTAAATTTATATTTTTAGTATAATATACGATGGATTCTGATAATTTCACTGAATTTCACTCAAGGTGTAACAAAACATATTAACTTTCATTCGTACTAATACTTTGTTTTATCCGATATATGTGCTCAGAAATAATCGCCTTACTGTCGACAAAATACTCCGTGAAGTTTCTCGCTATTAACTAGCGAAAAATTTAAAAAGTTAATAAGCATTATTGACCTATAATTTCCAATCGAAAATGAAAAATTGAAAAATTGATCACCCCGGGCGGAATTTGAACCCGCGACCTCTGGAATCCGTCCATCGCTCTTTCCAACTGAGCTACCACGGGTTATACGATTATATATAGAGATCCTATACGAGTTTCACCAAGGGCGACAGAAAAACTCTTATGCATCTAAATTGAGAACTAGTCTTAAAAGTCTGGCGACTTACAATAAACAACCTCTTTAATTTGGCCGAGTAATCGTTTATTTCCTTCAAACTATTTGACTTGACGTTTAGATGACATTGAGGCAAATAAAGAAAAGAGGGACTATAACAAGGACAACAAATGATATATCCTTCTCTGTCACTCTTATTCAATTTAGTATATGATCTTCAATTTCTCAAAGGTTAGCTGGAAGAGATCCCTTATAGGGATAAGTTCGCCTTTGTACTCTTATCTTGTGTGACATGTATATGTTTTAAACTGTTATTGTGTACAATAAAGTTCTTACATACATACATCTTCTCGCTCTTAGAGGTATTATTATTTGATGTCTACTCTGGGTACTCTGAGAGTAGAGTGCTGTCTGCGGCAGAAAACGCGAGCCGAAAGAAACTCACTTTGTCGTAGTGTGTCCCTTTGTAATACAGGTAATAACTAGATATATATTATTCGCACCTATGTATTTTTTAACTGATTTCAAGATTTCAATTCAGTTTAAAAAAAAAATTTTCGGTTTATAGAATTTTATTTCTCAAAAGAAGATATTACAACTTCACTTAGATGAGAAATTATTTTTACATATAAAATGCATGCTTTGTAATACATAATAATTTAAAAAATAAGAACTTAAGTAAAGGTAAGTACATGTTTTCATTAACATCGGTTGAGAGTGCAGCTAGCTAATAGTAATAAGACTAAGTAGGTTATGATTTTTAAGGCGGGTAGATCCCGTTTTACGGTAGGTACTCGTATTGTTGCTACGCGTTGCGTCCGACCGCGGAGGCCGGCCGTGTGCGAGAAGGTACCTACTCGTACTCAGGCGCTAACTAGGTATTATTTGTAATTACAATTTGTAAGGAATTCATTTTAAGAGCTAACCAAGAGTACTATCCTTAGCACAACTAAATATAGGTACATATTTGTTTAAAGTAGTTCTTAAAGCACAGATATACGAATTTATATTAATGAACTCAAGGTACATACTTTAACTACCTACGTACATAATTATAACAGCCTTTTTATATGGAACATTTTTAAATTCGTGACTGATCTATGTAACCATCGTCAAGTGCTTAGATCATTCATAATTAAGTAAAATATGAACCTTATTGTAGATATGATAAAGTCCATCACTCACTTAAGTAAGTGTGTCCACGTTGTTTTGTTTTGCGTATGAACGGCAAGTTAATTTATTTCAAGTAAACAAGGTTCGACCAAGATATCACTAACCAAGTTGAATAGATATTGCTGTTACTTTATGTAGCTTTTTTATTGTATCTTAAGTATCTTAAACTACGAGTACTACCGCTGATTTAGGTATTTGAGCTTCACGGCATATAAATGGAACAAAGGGACAAATTGTGGGCTTTGTATTGCCTCAAGGCAGCCTCTACTGGTTAACCACCTATACTAGTGTTTTTTGTATACACACACACTCTACATACAATTTATATACACGTCCTTAGATTTACACATTCTACGTTTTTCATACTAGGTACAGTCAACAGCATTCATGTATATACATGATTAATATTATATTTTTGGCTAGCAATGATCGAGTTCTTAAGTATAGCTTTCCTACTTCAACACGTGCTTCTGTTACTGACTGTCACACCCATTTAAAAAAAAATACAAGAATCTACAATAGCATGTTTGTCACATTCGACTTGACTTTGCTTTTAAAACATTGGAATGAAGTCTCATCTCTGATGTACTTTGGTAAGCTATTATATATTTTTGCTCCTTCGTACGTTATGGTTTTTTTCCCATAGTTTGTTCGTATCTTTGGTAAAAGCAAGTTGTTAGAGCTTCTCGTTGTACGTTGTCTTACTTCACTGTTGGTGCGAAACGTTAACTGCGTATGGACCTTTTTCTCAATTATTTTCCGAATTAAAATACAGGTACTATAGGTGTAACTTTGTTTTAAGGTTAATATCTTTATAAATTTTAGATGCAGGCGTCAGATAGTCATAATTAAAAAGTACCTTAACTAGCTTATTCTGAGCCCTTTGTAATTCGTTTATGTTGGTTTTTGCTGCAGTACCCCAAACTTCGATTAGGTAGTCTAAATGCGGCTTAATAAGACAATTATACAAAATAAAACGTAAAGCACGCGGGACGCAACCTGACATTCGTCGTAGGGCTCCTGTAAGAGAGATTATTTTTGACTTTAATTTCTGAATGTGAGGTTGCCACGTTAGACGGTCATCAAGTATTAATCCTAAATACTTTTCTTGTTTTGATATTTTTATTATGTTGCCGTTTATTGTTAGAGGATCATAATTTCCAATTTTCTTGTTTTTGGCCGAAAAAATTATATAACTGGTTTTTGCGGTATTAATGGTTAGAAGATTGTTTTGAAACCATGTCGTTAAGATGTTTAAGTCAGACTGCACCTGCTGAATTAAACCGCCAATTGAGCTACCGTAATAAAATAAACAAGTGTCATCTGCATAAAGAGTAATATCTCCAGTTAGACCAGCTTCCGTTACATCGTTTATGTAAATTGTGAAGAGTAAAGGGCCCAGAATAGAGCCTTGTGGCACACCATAATCAATAGTTTTTGATTCACTTGTATCTTTACCTATTTTTACAACCTGTTGTCGATTTTTTAAATACGATTCGAAGATACAGAGTGCTGAGTCCTTGATTCCAATTTTACTAAGCTTTTGTAGCAACAAAGAATGACTAACTGTATCAAAGGCTTTCTTTAAATCTATGAATACACCTAAAACTATTTGTTTATTGTCAATATTTGTTTTTATTTTGGTTATGAGGTCAATAGTAGCTGTCAGTGTATTTGATTTTTCTCGAAAGCCATACTGTTTATCTGTTATGTATCCAATTGAAGTAAGGTAATTGCTTAGGCGTGTGTAAAGAATCCTTTCAATTATTTTTGATAAGGTCGGCAACACTGATATAGGCCTATAATTTCCGGGGTCAGATTTAGTACCTGCTTTATACACCGGAGTAACCTTAGCAATTTGCAAACTATGAGGAAAAGATCCATTTTCAAAACATTCGTTAAAGCAGTCTTGGAGCTTATCTAAGATTAGTGATTTAATACATTTTATACACTTAGTACTTATACCATCTATACCAGTGCTTACATTTGCGTCCAATTTATCAATAATTTTATTTATTTCATCAGAAGTACACGGTAATATTTTATTGAGTTGTTTGTCTCCAATGCTACTTATAAAATTACATATATTATTATTTGGAATGGTACTATGAAGCTGTTTTTGTATTTTTTCGGCTAATAGGCGCCCTATTGAAGAAAAGTAATTATTAAAAAGCTCACATATTTCTTTTCTATCTGTTATAACGTTAGAGTCTATAGTTAGTTTTGATATCACTGTACTGTTTTTCATTCTATTGTTCGCTAACGTATTTTTAAGAGTCCACATATGTTTAGGTTTTCCTTTACACTTATCAAAAGCTTCATAATAATATTTCTTTTTGGCTGTGTTGATAGCTGAAGATACCTTGTTTCTTTCTTTTTTATATAAGTCTTTTAAAGTCTCATTATCTGGTTCCTTTTGTAGACTTTTCCACAGTACATTCCTTTTTGTTATACCAGCAATAATTTCTTTATTAATCCAGTCCTCTTGCGGCAAATTTTGTATTTTGGTCTTAATTCTTTTGTTCATATTTATATGTAAAATGATGTTCTTTTGTAGCGCCGAGTAATCACATGTTTTTTTATTGTATTAGGATTAGAAAAGCTCTTGTATAGATTTTCGTAGTTTATTGCTTCGTATTGTTCTCGTTTTTTTATGACAGGTGGTAATTTCTTAATTTCAAGATATAGTTGTTTATGGTCGGATAATGGAGACTCGATGACGGCAAAGTGGTATTTGCGGTCACGTAGGTTCGAGCTTACGTGGTCAAGTATGGTTTCCGTTGTGACTGTTTTGCGAGTGCAGTACTCGGAGTCAAGTTTATTTAATATATCGAAACCGGCTTCTTGAACAATTTCTATGTATGAAGTTATTGCACTTGAGTTGGCTTTGAGTATGTCTAGGTTATAGTCACCAAATACAACTGCTCTGCGCCGATCTTCTAGCTGAGATGAGTAGACTTTAAGAAATTCCTTGAAGTTTGTGTCTCCAGGTCTATATATGACTCCTATGTCTAGAGCCGTTGCGTCCAAACGTACCCATAAATAATTATTTCCTCCATGATATAGGTTTTCCGTAGTATGATGTTGTATGTTGCTTTGTATATAGAGGGAAACTCCACCACCTCTTTGATCGTTTCTATAGCAAAATGAGTGTGTATAATTTGGCAGTTCAACTTGTTTGGCGTCTTCTTCTGACTTGATCCATGTTTCTGTGAGTAGAATTATATGCACCGTCTTCGGAATAGATTGTAATATACATTTTAATTCATCAAATTTTCCCGGTCTCATAATGCTTCGGATGTTTGAATAAAAAATATTAAAAGATGAAGAATTTTTTGGTAAGCTGCAGTAATCGCTAGTTATTTGGTAGGTTATCACTTCTGGGTCACCTTCATCGTGGTCCCTGGTTGTTGGGTCCCGCCTGGTGGTTGGTAGTATTGGTTCCCGTTTTTTGACATATCCTTAGGCTTAAAGTATTCCTTATTTTGAATAATCTTAGGGGTGCCGTTTATATATTTTATGCTGAGATTCACCTCACCATGTTTCTTTCGATTTGATAATTCTTCTTTTACGGATTTTAAGTACTTTAACTGCGATGGTGTTTTATCTGCATAGATTTTTACTGCTGGAGAAACAGCTTCGATGCCTTTAGATTTTTTACGAAGAATACTTAAGACTGTTGCTTGCAAATCGAAAGATATTTTTAACAGACGAGTTTTGCCCGGAACGTATTTGCCAAGACGCATGATATTGATAGGGTCGGGGCATTGGGCATCAATTGATTTAAGGATTTTAACAACCTCACATTTATCGTAAGCCTTTCGCCCTTCAAAGTCATTGATATCTGACTCTGGCACGCCACTGACAACTATATTTTTCTCGTGCAAACAACGCTCGTGGTATTCACTAATAAATTCCTCGTGACTGACAAAAGTCGGTTTTTGGGTACCAGCAGAGGATAAAGTTGGCGTATTTTTAAGTATGTTGACGTCTGTTTCTAATATCAATATTTTTTCGCTAGTCGCGGTAGCACTATGTTTTAATTGCGTTAATTCTGACTTCATGTTACTTTGCTCATGCAGGAGATTTTCAGTTGTTGATTTTATACTTTTTATCTCATCTTTAATCTCGTCTACACTTTCACGTATATGGACTAAAGTTTGATTATTGCTTTTATTTATCTCCATCATGGATTGGAGTAACTCCCTTCGAAAATCTTGGAGATCATATTTATACTGAGTTTCGGGGTCAGGCTCCTTACGTTTCCTCGTTAGACTATTCTGTAGCTGCGTTTCCAATAATTTTGATAAGTCAGGTTGAGATCCACTGCCGTGGCTCATTGTAAAAGTTCTGGTTTTGCAGCGGAAGATATAATAATATGCAATATTACTTATCTTATTTGTTCGACGAGCGAGGGAAGCACGTGCGCCGCTGCACTCGATGCGTCAGCCGCTTATCGCTAGCACTGGCTCGGAGTAGATACGGCGTAAAATGCTACCGCGATCACAAGCAAAATTCAACTTTATCACCTTCAGATTTGGGTGTGTAATAAAATGTGCATGAATTTATTTTTATTTAAATAGTTTAACAAAACCGAATACACGTCTGCTGTGCGCTCGCACTCTCGGCACTGCTTTTTTTAATGTTTGTTACTCCATAACTCCGTCATTTCTTAACCGATTTGGAAAATTCTTTTTTTGTCTGTAAGTCTTGTATACAAGTTGGTCCCGTTTTTGTCAAAACACAGTTCTGATGATGGGATCCATGAGGAATTGAAGGAACTCCTCAAATCTTTAAGGCAAACATATAGTGATCCATCGTGGCCCAGCGGCGCCCGCGTACTGCGTGCGGTATGCGAGGTTAAGCAATGTCGGGCGAGGTCAGTCCTTGGATGGGTGACCGCTTTGAGTGGTTACTAACTGAGCGCTCCCGTGCTTTGGAAGGCACGTTAAGCCGTTGATCCCGGTTGCTGTCTTTGATAGCAGTCGTTAAGCCAAGTTAGAGGCATCCGGGCGGCTTGAGAACTTCTAACAGTCAAGTTGCCCACTCACTTGACAAGCCTACTCGTATTCCCAATAAGGTCGGTTTCCCCCTCGGGTTGGAAGGTCAGATGGCAGTCGCTTCCGTAAAAACTAGTGCCTACGCCAATTCTTGGGATTAGGTAGCGGACCCCAGGCATTCTTCAGGATGCAACTGTACTGGGAATAACGCTAGGAGGATGAGATATAGTGATTTTTGTGTTTTTATCAACAAGCCAAGCATTTTCATCCAAAAATGTGACATTGGATGAAGTGGAACTGCTGATGATGATCAGAACAGAACTCTTCAACGACGAAAAGTTCACGTTTGGCGATTTGTCCTCTTAGCTGTGTTTGTTAAGCAATTTCTATTTTCACGATTAATTTTTGTCATGCTTGATTTCTGATGATGGGATCCATGAGGAATTGAGGGAACTCCTCAGATCTTAAAGGCAAACATATAGTGATTTTTGTGTTTTTATCAACAAATCGAGCATTATCATACAAAAATGTGACATTTGATGAAGTGGAACTGCTGATGATGATCAGAACAGAACTCTTCAACGACGAAAAGTTCACGTTTGGCGATTTGTCCTCCTAGCTGTGTTTGTTAAGCAAGTTCTATTTTTACGATTATTTTTTGTCATGCTCGATTTTTGATGATGGGATCCATTAGGAATAGAGGGAACTCCTCAAATCTTAAAGGCAAACATATAGTGATTTTTGTGTTTTTATCAACAAATCGAGCATTATCATACAAAAATGTGGCATTTGATGTAGTGGAACTGCTGATGATGATCAGAACAGAACTCTTCAACGACGAAAAGTTCACGTTTGGCGATTTGTCCTTCTAGCTGTGTTTGTTAAGCAAGTTCTATTTTCACGATTGATTTTTGTCATGCTCGAGTTCTGATGATGGGATCCATTAGGAATCGAGGGAACTCCTCAAATGTGAAAGGCACACAAATAGTGATTTAAGTATTTTCATAACCTAATCAAGCATTTTCATTCATAAAAGTGACATTTGATGAAGTGGAACTGCTGATGATGTAGCTTAGTTTTCTAGCATTATAAACATACTTATAGCCATTTTTATTTTATTGTATGGAATCTAAGAGTGCACCATCTAAGTATAATAATCTTTCACGGGCCTCCCTCATTGAAGTCGGTTTTTTTTTTCTTAAAAGTTATTTTATATGGCTGTGAGTGCGAGAGGTACACGTTAAGACGCTTAAATGGTTAGTTAAAAACAGTCGGGTGTCTAAAGCCATTAAGCTGATTTATATTTTTCAAGATTTTGACATGATATATTGGTCAATAGTATACATAAAGTCTTTGGGCAAACTAGGGTTTATATTTTATGGTTATTGTACTTAATTACTATTCATTATATTATTATTTCCTCGCATTGTTGGAGAAAACCACTACATATGTCTCGGCGGGAATGGCAATTCGTGGACGCGTATCTTCTGACGGACTCCGTTTCACGTTGTTCGTCAAAATCAACCAGTTCACGAATCCGGCCTCTGCAATAAATAATGTATTAGTATTACAGTTCCTTAACTTCGAGAAAAAGTTAATGCATTTCCCTGAGGCCACTGACCACTTTGGTCTGTGCCTGAGGCTATCCTCAGCCACGGCTATCCGCAGTGTTGTTTCTTTGCGGTCACGAAGCTCTTACATCAAAGTCAATCCATATTCAAATTCAGCACCAAACTTGCGTCTTACGTCACTGTCCAACTCGGAAATTTCATCAACTCCCCATCGGAGTCTCCTGTGACCCACAAATGACCCAAATATCTATCGGCTTGAAACAACGCAACAAAGTTTGCCGTACTTATTATGACATTGCAACTTCCGCTACTTAAGACGTTGCGAAAATTGGTTAAAAAAATTACTAGTTAAATATGTGTGACCTTGATCATAATCATAACCGTTCATCAAAGCTATTTTAACTTATATGCCTTTTAATCTCGTTTTTCTTTGTCTATCACTTTGAAATGTTTTGTTGATGAGTTATGGATGGATGGAGTTATTACAACACAGTAAAGGGAAATAGTGAGAAGTAAATTAAGTTTTATAAATACAAAATATCTTTAAAATACTGGCGAGTACGTACACGGTGTGATAATTATGATCACTTTATTTGACTTACTAAATAATTATGTTAATGAAATAGTTAATTATTGCAGAGAGGACGCAATAAGGTCACATCTAAAATTTAAATAAAGGTTACCAATAGAATTTATATGATTCAAGAAAAAATAAATTGTACTACTACTATGTACTTAAACGCAGTATTTCACGATTAAAATTGCAATTTTCTTGTTTTTCTCCGGTTTTTCCATGCAACGTTAGTAGTAGGGGTCTCGTGGGTTGTGACGTCATAATGTTCTGTCAATTAATATAGAGCGTTTTTGGTGTCCGGGAACAATATTCACCTTTGACCCTCAATTGCGGCTTTTGTTGTGTTTTAATCATATAATAGTTGGTCACATACAAACATTTAATCCCCTTTAAAAACTGTTTCGAATGGCATAGTTAAATTTCTTTTGGATACTAGCATATACTCAAGTTCAAAAATCTTTAAATAAATATGTAAAAATTTAAATTTAATATGTATTTACATAATGAGTTAAAATTAATTGGGACTTTAATATTTACGCATTTTTGTTACATTCCATTGGACTTCTTTTTTTTATTTGAAACTATTTGAGACATTTTTAAAAACGTCACGTCTACCACTTGTTAACCGACTTCATGATTTCAAAAGAGGAGGTTCTCAATTCGGTTATATGTTTTTTTTAATGTTACTCCATAACTCAGTCATGTGTCTGAACCGATTTTGAAAAATTTTTTTTTTGATTGTCAGTATATATATCCAAGTTGGTCCCGTTTTTTTATAAAACGCGGTTCTGATGGTGAAAGTGATGTAGTGATTTTTGTGTTTTTATCAACAAATCAAGCATTTTCATACAAAAATGTGACATTTGATGAAGTGGAACTGCTGATGATGATCTAAACAGAACTCTTCAACTTCGAAAAAATTTACGTTTGGTGATTTGTCTTCCTTGTTAAGTAAGTTCTATTTTCACGATTAATTTTTGTCATGCTTGAGTTCTTATGACGGGATCCATGAGGAATCGAGGGAACTTTTTAAATGTGAAAGGTACTTATACATATAATGATTTTAGTATTTACATGAAAATCTAACTTGCTTAAAAAACACATAAAAGAAGACAATTTGCCAAACGTGAATTATTTGTCGTTGAAGAGTTCTGTTCTGATCATCATCAGCAGTTCCACTTCATCAAATGTCACATTTTTGTATGAAAATGCTTGATTTGTTGATAAAAGCACAAAAGTCACTATATGTTTGCCTTTAAGATTTGAGGAGTTCACTCGATTTCTCATAGATCCCATCATCAGAGAACTGCGTTTTGACATAAACGGGAGCAACTTGGATATATATACTTACAATCAAAAAAAGAATTTTCAAAATCGGTTTATAAATGTCGGAGTTGTGGAGTAACAAACATTAAAAAACACAACCGAATTGATAACCTCCTCTTTTGAAATCTTGAAGTCGGTTAAAAATAGTTTTTTTTTTTTGTTTTATAGTAAAACGGATAAGATCACTGAAATGGAACTGGGTAGGACATATTTGTAGGATGGAACAGCGCAGGTGGACGAAGAGACTAACCGAGTGGATACCGAGAGGCGAAAAGCGGAAACGTGAACGCCAAAAGAAAAGATAGCGCGATAACTTCTTCCAACGGATCCGATCAGACTGGATGGGAAAGGCCAGAGAAAGGCAAATTTGGAAGGAAATGGGAGAGGCCTACGCCACAGAGGCGACTTCTACCCAGTATTTAAGATAATTGTATTATAGTTTATAGTAATAGGTAGCTTTTTATTGGTAGTAGAAATAAAGGCTTTTTTATATATATATTTTTTTTTATTAAAAATGGGATTGCTCTTGGCCTGCATCTAGCCAGGGGGCAAAGATGAGGCCGACGATGAAGCGAGCTCACCCAGAAGATGCCTATTCACTCGTGCCTTAAAAAGCTTAATCTTATTTTATTATCTAGCTATCGACACAGCGAATGCTCTAATCAATAAAGAGCCGGCCGCGATTGTGAGAAAAAAGGAAAGTTATGGTATCCGGAGCGTCAGCAGGCTATGGTTTCAGCTCAGCAACAGGCAGGCCTTATGCTTTTTCTTCCACCGTCACGGTATAAAAATACTTATACCTATTTTAGTCTAAGCTTACTCTAATCCATTAATGAGGTTTTAAACCAAAATAAGCTCTGCAATGTCACTATCATTGGCAGCAGGTCGCGTGCATCACGATACCGTCCTATGACTTCCGCAAAATCACATCTCTACTGCACAGTGCGTATAAAATACAACCTTACTACATGGGGATACGGTTCCAGTTGCACACTTAATTTTGAGTGAAATACAATTAACTCTTGTTTTCAGTTTGATGAAAGTCAGTCAGGAATTCAATTACTTAGGTTACTGCACCACCTGCACAGTGCACGTGTAGCAGCGTTAAGCAGTCGCATTCGCCATTTTTTTATTCTATAAGTAATACCTACGTCTTATATTGTTTTATGTTTACCCTGGAGTATTATCTTAACTAGATGAGGGCCTTTCCGGATGCACTTCGACTTAATGGGATCTTATGTGCAATTAATATTGCCTCCTCCAAGCCTCTCTCCAGCATTTCCGCAAACTGGATGATGGAGCTCAGTGTAACCAAATGGGCCAAAAAATGAGGACAATTTTTTTACTAGGTAACAGAAAGGAAAGATAGTGGAAGGTGTGCACAAAAAAACGGCAAATCGATATACAGTTTAGCCGTTTGGTACACGCATACTAGATGACAAAAAAACTTTTTGGCCTGCAGTTTTTAAAATAAAACCCTTAGGAGGGGAGTGCTGAGTCATTATGATTTTTTTGTATGAGTAAAATTACCACGTAACATTTGTGGTATATTGTACAAAAAAAATCAGCCATATCGTATCTGGAGGAGCCCAAACTTGGTATGTCTCGAAAATTATTTTTGTTTTAATAAAAAAAATATGGCTATAATGTAATAACGTGGTATATTTTTAGAATCGCTTCAAATAGCCTTTTCATAAAATACCACACACGATAGGTTTCTAAAAAAAATGTTTTTCTCATACAAAATAATAATGACTCGGCACACCTAAGGGACATTATTTTATGAACGGCGGGTTAAAAAAATTGTTTTGCCCTCTAGTATGCGTATGCCAAATGAAAAAACTGTACATCGACTTGCGGTTTTTCTTCGGAATTGGGCTCGTATGTACGCCGTCCACTAAAGATTCTCTAGAACAAATAACATAAATTTTCCATAATATTGGGCGTCCTAGATTACCCCATATTAAATATTATTATAGCCTATTAACCACTATTAAGTATTACTAAGGAGAGGTGGTCTGAAGATTTCTCCACAAATATACAGGCATACGTTGACTTCATGTGTGGAATTGTGGATAAACCAATCAAATTAACTCTGAACAAATTGATGCCTATGGCGCGGTGTATGTAAAACTAGGGAAAATGAATCGTCAACGAGTAGTATGTAAATTTCTAATTAAATTCTGCTCCGAGCACTAAATATTTAAATTTCTCCCTTCAATTTGAAATTTTTGAATTTTCGTTGTAGCGTTACTGCACTGCCTAATAGAAAATTCGAGTAATACGTAGTTTTGCTGATAGTACCCGGGCCAGGCACAAAAATATTTAGTCTTTTCCTCTCGTACTTGTACAGTGGTTAAAAAAGTTGTATTATGAAGGACTGTGGACGTCAGCTGGCAATCTGTTGGTGGGTTGAACTGCAACAGCCTCCCAAAGGCGTTTTTAGGGTTCCGTGGTCAACTAGGAACCCTTATAGTTTCGCCATGTCTGTCCGTCCGTCTGTCCGTCCGTCTGTCCGTCCGTCCGCGGATAATCTCAGTGACCGTTAGCACTAGAAAGCTGAAATTTGGTACTAATATGTATATCAATTACGCCGACAAAGTGGTAAAATAAAAAGTGGAAAAAAATATTTTATTAGGGTACCTCCCCTATACGTAAAGTGGGGAGTGATTTTTTTTTTCATTTTAACCCTAACGTGTGATATATTGTTAGATAGGTATTTAAAAATAAATAGGGGTTTACTAAAATCATTTTTTGATAATGTTAATATTTTCGGAAATAATCGCTCCAGAAGTAAAAAAAAATGTGTTCCCCCCCCCCTCTAACTTTTGAACCATAAGTTTTAAAAATATGAAAAAAATCTCAAAAGTAGAACTTTATAAAGACTTTGTAGGAAAATTATTTTGAACTTGATAGGTTGAATAGTTTTTGAAAAAATTACAAAAATAATTTCTGAGTTAAGTTTGTAATTTAACCGTATAAACAGGTGTTTATTGTACCTGTCATTTCTACAAAATCACAATGAAATGAAGTGCTTTTTAGGGTTTTGTGTTTCTGTACTTAATATGTCAACTTAATGTGACGGACGGAAAACTACGGAACCCTACACTGAGCGTGGCCCGACACGCTCTTGGCCGGTTTTTGTAAATCAGTTCATTTCTCCTGACTGAAACTTTAATCAAATGGTAGCTAACCCAATACACTGCGAAAAAACTAGTCAGCGCTTAAATAAGCGATGTATGTTCCTGTCTAGTTCCTGCGTCACAATCTTTAGGGCATCAGCTGACGGGTTTTCCACCGCGATACAACCGGCTGACGAGTGTATTTATGCACAATAGCATGTAAACTGTCATCTGACAAAACTTCATGCGGGAGGAAATGGCTATAAAAATATTTTATCCAAGTTATTGGCTTAGCTATCATTTGATACGAGTTACAGTCGAGAGGAAATGACTGTTTTTTTATGTCTTTGGGAGGCTGTTGACTCCTCAACCCACCAACGGAATCGCAGCTGACATTCACTGGGCTTCATAATTACTAATACTTTTTTAACCATTGTACAAGTTATGGTGCGAGAGGTATATGGTCATTGAAATCTGTTGCTAGCCCACGGTCTATGACTAATTACTTTATGACAAAATATATGTATGACATACCTAGGTCTTATAGTTCGACAAAAATGCATTACAAAAATTGATTTAAATGTGTCTCATGTATGTCTCAGGTAAACCCGAAGGTTGAAAAGTCACCGTAAACAACGAGATTAACTTCGCCGGAGCGAGACTTCGATTAGCCCCAAAGAATAAATATTGAGGGTGTTAGAGATGGTATTATCATTTGAGTAATAATTTTATACGCACATAATTTCAGTGGAAGCCGTAAAACGCAGCCGCTGCTTGTGTTCGAGATTTTATGATGGCCGTTAGCCCTCCAAAATAGCCTCATCCACCCCAATGATTAACTCACTGCTGTCATTTGCTCCGAACTCCTCTAAACTACATACTCAAACCATTGGTCAAACGGCTTAGAAAATATTTAACTGCAATTAACGTTACATGTTAGGACGTGCTTTGATCCCAGCTGTAGTGAACGTGTTTATGATACTGGACACAACAATTTACGTAACTGTATGCCATATTATGATAGGGAAGTTACGTCGCGCATCGTCGTAAATTCGGTTAGGTGTTCAAGTAAGTGGTGTTGTTGCTGGTGTTGAGCGAGTTCATCAGAGTTTGCCTTGCCAAGATACTATGCGGAGAGTGAGGAGACTGTATTAGTTTCAATCTTTTGATACTAGTCATGCTTATTATAGGGCGACATGGTTCTGATCAGACTGTGTGTTTTTTTGCCACCAGCGTAACATATTATGTTTATAGGAATTTTGTACAGTAGACAATACTGCGTTAGGTAGTTATTATTTAATAAGACATTATGCTAATAACTTTCCACTACGTGCTTTTACTTGCACTAACTGATATATTAAGACTCATGTTAGCGTGAGAATGATATTTTTCATAACGAATCAAGGTAAACGAGTACCTAATTTAAGACTCTTCAAGTAAAAGTTCTCTCTATTCAGACTTATAATTATCGATGTAAGCATTTACAACCTAAACCTTGTGAGCCCACCACCACCACCATTTTAGCCCTAGGACGTCCACTGCTGGACATAGGCCTCCCCCAATTTCATGGGGGGTAAATGCCATAATCGCCACGCTTGGCATGTGGGTTGTCGATCGCAGTATCTCCACCGCACTCTAGGAATGCTGCTGCCCATTCCCCGGTGGTCTTGTGAGCCCATCTTGATCAAAAGGTCATTAAATCTCAACTAACTTACGAACAGCCGTTCGCCAGACCTAGGTATCTAATTCAAAAGAGCTGATGTATCGCTGAATACTAAAGTACTTATAGATTCGTCCTTACTTTGCATATCAGTGGAAGAATTATTCTCGGTTTTCCAAAGTTTTATCATTGACTGTAAATTACAACTTAAGTTTCCTTTATCAAAGATCTTATATCAAAATAACCTAATTTACAAGAACGTTTGGACCTTTTTTATTTGCATAATTTTGTGTTTAGTAAATACATACATACATAGACTCACGCCTATATTCCCACAAGGGGTAGGCAGAGCACATGAAAATTAAACTTCAGTGCTACTTTTAGCAATTGTAGGCTTATAGACGGAGAAAATGTGATATAGCAGTGACAGGTTGCTAGCCAATCGCCCACATCACACTTCAAGTAAATACTGTTTTGTATTTCACTTTTTATATAAATATCGTGCAAACTTAACTTAATTTCATTAATATATCAAAGTAAACAATAATATTAATCCTTATTGCACCACATGACATTAACTATAACAAGATAATCCTAAATAACGAATGGAATAAAATCCATTTTAGATCAGTTAGATCACTCACACGTAGAATTCTATAATTTTATTTTACTTTACGAGTATCTTCCCCCGTCTACCTTACGTTTCACTTTCAAGTCTTTCTCCAAGAAGCAATTATTTCTCATACATTCGATGGAAGCCTATTCCGAAGCACTCAACATAAATGTGCCTCGTGAACTATTTATATTGCAATACGATGCTGCGCTCAGTCAGCAGCAGAAGCAGTTACTCAAAATAAGCTACTTACAGACTCTAATATCAAGAGAATAAGACTCTGTGTAGATAATTGTGAACGTTTTATTCTGCTTTGCTAATTCTGCTGATTGTAAGACTGGCTATAACTGGAAATTTAATATTCGTCTTTCAATTAAAAAGGATTTTACGTGGGGAAATCGCAGCATTGCAAGTATTGCAAGCGTCTTACTTTATATTAATCCAGACTAGCTTTTATCCGCGATTTCGTCTGCGTACAACTCGTTCTTGCCTTGGAATTATTTATCCTCCCATACAATCTTTCACCCTTCTTTACACCCACTTAGGAAATAATTACATTCAATATGACATGCTCTTTCCCGTTCACGGTAAAATTCTAATAGAAATCCTATTGTCAAAATGATTAAGTGCTTATTTCAGAATATCAAATTAATGCAGTCAAATTGTACTCAAAAGTGCCCCTAGTAGAAATTTTTGAGGTAGTTCAGTATTCTTTCATTATAGTATATGTATTTTAGGGTAACATTGACAAATTTCTGTTTTTATTTCAGATTTTTGCTTAAAAGAACCGTCCGGTCTCAAGTGCGAGTTGAAAATTGGCATATTTCAGCGGTCTCTGCAAATGATATGATTGATATCTATGTTAATGGAGAAACTTCATGATGCAAAAATGAATTAAAAGCAAGCTGTGGAGGATGCTGATATCCCAATTATCACAACAGCTCTTGAGGTGGCCCCGTCAAATGAACATGTGACAGTGGTGGGGATAGATATTGACTTTCTGGTTATTTTGATTGGCCTGTGTAGCTCCGATATATTATTTTTTCTGTAACCAAGAAACGGAAAGATTTCGCAAAGCCACTACAACCCTCACCGCCATTATACAACTGTTATAGCACTGATGAAGTGATGACTGACACCTAATGGAGTTTACGAAACGTTCTATGGACATTTATACAAGTAGTTTTTGCTGGTTGGGATGGCAATTTTCAATTCGCGATTGAGACCGAACGGTTCTTCTAAAAAAAACTAAATAGAGATATATGTAGAGAATTTTAAGAACTTTAATTTCTGTAAACAAGTCATTTACTAATAGTTAATAGTTTCCAAGTTGTAAGCAAAAATAAAAAAAGCGGATATTTTTCAATTAATTGCGATTTTGTCAATGTTGCGTCAAGAAATTTTGTTAGCAAACCTCAGATTCGGGTTCAGCACCCCAAAATACATATAGAATAGAAGAAATCAGAACTACCCCAAAACTTTCCTAGTAAAAACACAATTTAACTGGATGAAATGTAGCGATTCTAGACGAATAAATCGCGCGAATCAAGGCACGCGAGGTTTAAGGCCGAGCGTTCCAACAGAGCGGGATGCTTGTTGTAAGGCTGAGGGCCGAAGGCCCGAAGCAGAGCGGCAATACACGCGAATCCAAAGGCCGAGCGTCCCAACAGTGCGGGTTCTTTATGTAAGTATTATAGCCAAAGACCCGAAGCAGACTGGCAAGGCATGCGTCTCTAAAGACCGAACATTCCGTCAGAGCCGGCCCCTGGGCTGGGATGGGCGAGCCAAGTGAGCTAAAAGTGTTTTACGGGGTCATGAGGGCCGAAGGCGCGGTGGAGGGCAGCAAGGCACGCGAGGCCGACGCCAGAGCGCAGTTATACACACTATGTAAAGGATATTTAGGAAGACATCATGTGTCTATATTTCTTTCTTTATCTTTCTATTTATGTGGTATAAGCGACTGATATTCAGTCAACGGCAAAAGTAAGTTTGTAATTGCATATGTTTATATAGGATTACAAAGTCACACATGCAGATTTTCTATCTAGAAACGCGACAGATATTTGAGTTCAAGGTCACAGTCACTTAATGGGCTAAACGCAAATAGCTTTCAAATTTTGAAGAGACCGTGGCGACTAGTGCGTACACAGCGCACCGTCGCGGGGTACAACAGTGCTAGCGTTTACTTTTTTTTTCAGTTTTTATCTTAATAATTCACAAATTTTGAATGAGAATATTTTTTTCTTTGTCATCAAGTATATGCTTACCAATGTTATGTAACGGTTGATCCGCAGGGAATGGTTAATGGCACTAAGTCTGCCTATTGTACGACATATTTTCCCGCTGTACAGTTAATATTCAATATATAAGCTTATTATCATATAGATATAGTCAGGAGCGCTCGTGGCCCAGTGGCACCCGCATACTGCGTGCGGTATGCGAGGTTAAGCAATGTCGGACGAGGTCAGTCCTTGGATGGGTGACCGCTTTGAGTGGTTACTAACTGAGCGCTCCGTGCTTTGGAAGGCACGTCAAGCCGTTGATCCCGGTTGCTGTCTTTGATAGCAGTCGTTAAGCCAAGTTAGAGGCCTCCGGGCGGCTTGAGAACTTGTAACAGTCATGTTGCCCACTCACTTGACAAGCCTATTCCCAATAAGGTCGGGTTTCCCCCTGTGGTTGGAAGGTCAGAAGGCAGTTGCTTCCGTAAAAACTAGTGCCTACTCCGATTCTTGGGATTAGGTAGCGGACCGCAGACATTCTTCAGGATGCAACTGTACTGGGAATGACGCTAGGAGGAGATTATCATATAGATATAGTCACCCTTGCGAGAAAAAGGTTTTCGAAGTACAATACCTCTTCTCCTTTGCCTAGGGATAAGATAAAAGTTTACAGAAAGCTCGTTTATCTTACTTTCTCGTATTTTCTTAACAAGTCCGAATGCTCCTAGAACTACAAAGATACACTGACACTTAATCTCCTAAGTACTGAACAAGAAGCTTCGCTAACTTGTTTTCCTTTCAATTACAACGGAATAGAGCTCGGTGTTTGTTTCATTCAAGTTAATCAGGGTCCATAACGCGCCGACGAGGCGCCGACTAATGCAATTGTATATGTATGTATTTTTCGAACGAGTTACATCCGCAACGAATTCTGTCAGCCAGTGAGCGTCAAATGTTACTAATTTTATTTATTTATTTAAGAAACAAACAGTCTTTTATAGTTATATGTAAGACTAGAAAAAATCCTTAAAACTAGACTTACAGTTTCCTTAATAAGAATAATTCTTAACATCGTGTTTGATAATGTTTAACACAGAATAAAAACAGAGCTATTAATGCATGCAGCTAGAAAAAAAAAAGAAAAAGCAAGAGTATCAGTGTATTAACAAAATTGTTCAAAACCTGAAGAGTAAAGAGTAAAAAGGTTTCATTATTCTAAATAAATAATTAAAAAGCAGTAACATTTATTTAATATATAAATTATTTCTTAATAGCGCCATATTCTTAGTGATTTATTACACTGCAAAGATTGTGTTTTAAATCTATTAAATTTCCCACAGAAAATATCAAGACCCAGATATTTTTCGTTGTACAACCTGCACGCCCTTCTGATAAAACTATTTTTTGCGGACTGCTCCAACTACTGGGGATTTAAAAGAGGGGTTTTTTCCTGCAAGTGCGTTCACAACGTCGAGCAACTCTAAAGGAAATAGATTGTAATAAAAACTATATATTATTCTGAGTACAAGCTTCTATATTTTTACAGTTGCGGCGTAGCGTAGTAGGTATGTAGGCTATTTGTTTTACCATTAATCAAGTTACTTCGTAATTTGTTTGCTTAACATGAACTGGCTACTTTCTTATTTTTTGTTCATTATGTCCATGTTTTGGAGTGTTAGTGGCCCAGTAGTGCCCGCGTAATGCGTGCGTCGGCTGACTGCTTCGAGTGGCTACTAACTAAGCGCTCTAGTGTTTTGAAAGGCACTGTAAGCCGTTGATCTCGGATGGTGTTCATGACAGCACTCGTTAAGCCAAATTAGAAGTCTTCGGGTGGCTTGGAGAACTTCTAAGAGTCAAGTTACCCACTCACTTGATAAGCCTAATCCCAATAAGGTTTTGTTTCCCTCTTGGGTTCAGTTCAGGTGGCAGCAGCTTTAACCTCTTCACCGCCACAGTAGATTCTGTAAGTTGTGTCTCACACGCCAAAGTCTTTGTAGCAAAAGACCGAAAATGAACCTTACTTGACAGCACATAGGTTGCCTTTACATCACTTGACATGATATGAAGTCACGGAGTGTGGGGTGTGGGGCACTAAATTTACTGATTTTATATCAAGTAAATAGCGGCGAAAGGGATGCTTGCCAGACCCCGGGCTGGGGTGCGGTAGCGGACCCCAGGCATCCTTCTGAATGCTGAATGCTGCAAGTACCACGTCATACATACGTTAAGTGTACGTCGTGATGATGAGGACGTGATGGTTTTCATTTGAAATTAAACTCGTAATAATGATAAGTAAGTCTAAAATCTATACAATTTTACGGAGGTGGCTCGTATATACAGCCATTGCTCATTTTTTTTAAATTACTTTTCAACCCTTGGGGCGGCATTCCTCACTATCAAACCGCTTCTTAAGTCAAATATAACCTGCGTTCAGATTATGAGCAATGAAAAAAAAATCGAGGATTGACAAAGCACATACTGTAACACCCTCAGTGTTACACATAAGTGAGACATAGACAGAGATCACCATATAAAAAATAACGAAATTGATGTGTCCGATTGTACCATCAGATTATTTCACGTTGTACAATACACACTTAGCAAATAAACCTAAATAAAATACTACATTCCACTAATAATTCACACAAGACATACTTCTCCTTTTCACTTCGTTTTCAGCATCGTTCGTACGTACACACTGATGTTGTATAACGAGGATAACGAGTGCCGGCACTCGCTCACAAGAAACGAAGCACTCCACGTTACGTACCTCCGTCTCCGTCTAACCGAATCAAATAAACAATGACGGCGATAAGATTGGTGGGCTGTCACCATTTCGTCTCCGTTCGAGGCTGTTTGCGCGTCTACCTTCATCCAAATGATACTTATTACGACACGTCGACTTTTACCTCACTTAAAATTACGAGTATATATCATCCCCTTCGTTTATTACGATTCTTTTGATGTTTACCTTGATTGCTGGGTATAGGTATATTCATATTGAATCATGCTTACAATTTCTGTGAATACTCATAATTTGTCTCAATAAGATAAAATTAGACTATCTGAAAATGTACCTAACCTGTCGGCCTCTACATTTTCTCTTTAACCTTTCTGAAGCCAACGTCATATATCCGTGTATATCCGTCACGGCGTGTTGCGTGATCTAAACCTAGAGATTTTTTTAATACTACGTCGGTGGCAAACAAGCGTACGGCCCGCCTGATGGTAAGCGGTCAAAGCAGCCTATGGACGCCTGCAACTCCTAGGGGTGTCACATGCGCGTTGCCGACCCTTTAAGAATTTATACACTCCTTTCTTGAAGAACCCCATACTGTAGTACGTCGGGAAAACCTCGGCAGGGAGCTCATTCCATAATCGGAGCGTCCGAGGGAGGAAATTCCTCTGAAACCGTACCGTACGCGATCATTTAGGTTCTAAGGTGTGAGGATGAATGCCCTGCCGACGGCGAGCGGTGCGATGGTAGAAAGCGGCCGTAGGCATCATTTCGAACAGTTCTTCAGAGCACAACCCATTATATAAGCGATAGAACACGCACAAGAGGCAAAATTTCTCCTTAAACTCAACGGCTCAATATCGCTCGTGAGCTTGGGATCGTCCACGATTCGCACAGCACGTCTCTGAAGCGAGTCAAAAGGCCCAAGCTGGTATCCTGGTGCTCCCGCCCAGAGATGACAGCAATACTCCATATGGGGACGGACTTGCGACTTGTATAATAGAAGTCTGTCCCGGGGTAAAGTATCGCTTCGCTCTATTATGCACACCTAGTTTTTTAGATGCCAGCTTCAACTTGGCTTTGCCTTCTAAATGGCTCCGAAACTAGACGTCGCTGGACGACACCAAAGATCCCAATACTCTCTGAGATGGAGAGGGTTGTGTCTTGGAACCGCGGGGCTACAGTTAAGCCTTACGTAAGCGAACTCATCTATCTACTTATCGTCAATGTGACAATGGTGAAGTTTATTTTAATGACTCTGTGTACTTAGACCTCATAATTTTTCGAAGCTATATTATCAAACCGATGGTTGACATTCCTACAGTGACACAACATAAACAGCGCGCATATTCAATCCAAGAACATTCTCAAACCCAAAGATTAAAGTAGCATGTCTCACGGCATTCATGATCGACAGCCCTCCCGCGAACCAAAACGAAGTTCGTTTGTGTATCTCTTTCTTTTTCGCTCGAATAAGCAAGTGACACAGTGAGGGAGATACGCGAATAAGAGTTATCGGTTCGCAGTAGCCCCTCTGCACCCTGCCTCCATTTGATTCGATTCCTTCTGATATTTACATACGTCAAATCTTCGATTTATGGCAGCTAGATACATCCCCTTGATCCAATCATTTTCCTTATCCACTGAACTGCTCCTGTAAATATTTAACCCTTTGAACACCATCATATTTGAATGAAGTGATCGCTCAGACGCCAAGGTATCAAAATTGATCTAACAAAAACCAAACAAATCATAATTGATTTTTTTCATGATTAAAGTACGCCTCCACTCCGCCCTTTTTAGTGGTTGTTGGCGTAGTGGGCACGACGACACACGACGATCACTTTATACGTTAACGCAATAAAATTGATTTATGACTCTTTTAATTTCCGAAAATGGATCAAGCTAAATCAGGCTTTCATATGCTTTAATAATACTTATTGTAATGCATGAAATTGATAATCATTCTCGTATCTATCAATAGTAGTAACTCTCACATACTATCAGACCCACATAATTATATCAATACTATTAGGTAGTAGGTTCCACGATTTTACTTTATCCTTATTAATGAGGAGAGTGATGTGATGACTTGTTATCTGGTTCTGATACTCACCCAATTACATTTTAGCTTGTAGTTCATTATAAAACGGTTCAACTTAATAAGTAGTTTTTCTACTCCAGCATTATAATACGTCAATTAAATGACAGACAGCGGTATTAATATATTAAAACAAACTTTTTATACAAACAAATGCCATATACCATAGACAAGTTATTAAGTCATTATATGACTGTGGGAGAATCGAAATGGATTTCCATACATTATTTTATTAAACAACTGTTTTTAGGGTTCCGTAGTCAACTAGGAACCCTTATAGTTTCGCCATGTCCGTCTGTCCGTCTGTCTGTCTGTCTGTCCGTCTGTCCGTCTGTCTGTCCGATCCTTTGCTCTGTGATTGTTAGTGCTAGAAAGCTGCAATTTAGTATGGATATATAAATCAATATTACAGAGAAAGTCATAATAGAAAATGTAAAAAAGGGTACTTCCCCTACACGCGAAGTGGGGATGTTTTTTTTTCTTTTACCCTATGGTGTGGGGTATTGTTGGATAGGTCTTTCAAAATTAATAAATGTCTTCATCAAACATTTTTGATAGTGAATATTTTCGGAAACATTCACTCCAAAAAAATGTGTCCCCCCCTCTTTTGAACTATGAATCCAAAAAATATGAAAAATATCATGAAAGTAAAGCTTAATAAAGACTTTCAACGGAAACTATAACGGACATGATCACTAAAGCCGTTTTTGAGTTAACATAAAAAAGTCTGCTTTTCTTAGTAAAAGACGTATGAAACGCTGCGAAGGTATTTCCCTTTTGCTAGTTATTAATTTTTTTAAGTAAGTTAATCGGGCAACTACAGTACCCTACACTGAGCATGACCCGACATGCTCTTGGCCGATTTTATTTTGTTTTAATATAGGCACACGTCAATGCCCTTATTCTGCCACCATATTGATTTTTAATACATATACTAAATCAAATTATTTACGTGTCGTAGAAAAAATATTACATGGGTCGTTTCATAATTAAATTAGTTCTTACCGTTAAATCCGATCGTGTTATGTAACTATTGCATTACATATTATTTTACTTATATTTTAAGTCGGTGTACTCGCACACAGCATAAAAAAATACTTGTGACTACAATGTGAGACAAGATGTTATAGTAACGAAGAAAAAGTAAACTGAAAAAATCTTACCCATCAAAAACATAAATGTGAAAATGGGAGCCAAGTGCAATATTAAGAATATACAATACAATACAATACAATATGCTTTATTGCACACCTCAAAAAAAGAATTACAGATATAAACAATATATAGAATATGCGATGCTTGGTTGTCGTCTTCACCGACAAAAGAATTGAGATCTAAATGGGTACCAAGTTCCGTAGATTCTCTGAAATGGTGCCAAGTTTGGCACTACATTGTTAACAGTAAAACTAATTTACTGCGCTTAATTCATTTTGAGCCTTAACTTGGCAGTTTTCTTAAATATCCAACAGCTTGTATAGTATTATAACATACTGCATAGAAAACTGCCAAGTTAAGGCTCAAAATTAAAAAAAAAATGCATTTAGATCTCAATTCTTTTGTCTGTGAAGAGGACAACCAAGCATCGCATATTCTTAATATTGAACTTGGCTACCATTTTCACATTTATGTTTTTACTTTTTGTCAATCTTCGCCAAATGGTGCTTTTTAAGAGCGAATGCACGAGTTACTATACAAAATACCCAAATCGCTATATGACTACCACAAATATTTGAAGAGTTCCCTCGATTTCTCCAGGACCCTATGATCAGACAGACTTCTGAGGTAACTAGCATAAATAATAATAATAATAAAAATAATTAAAAATTCACTGTTTTCTGTTTTTTTCTGGTGTACACAGTCAATTATCAAGCTGCATGCCAAATTTCAGTTTTCTAGGTCACCTAGAAGTGGGTTAGGTTTTTGATTACAGTCAGTGGTAGAAATGGCGTTTTTTGGATTTTAATATCTCAATAATTATTAAATCTATATTTATGAAATTTGGGGTTCTAGTTGTTCTCATGGATCTTAATACAAGTACCAAATTTCATTTTTTTCTGTTAACTAGATAGATTTGGAGTTATTGGCGGGTCAAAAGTGGCTCCAAACGGTTCGTGTAAAATAACACACGGCTGCTGTCCGCCAGTTCCTGGGGTGAATTTGGCTGGACACGCTGCCGCGTGTCTAGATTGTCAGAACAGGAATGGCTTCGCTCCGTTATACTTAAAAAGGGTTCTCAAAATATTTCATCAGATGTACTTAATCCATTTCAACAAACAGAACAATCAATCCGAGGCACGAAGTCCTTCACTAGTTACCTCTTACAACGTCTTACGGAGGCGTACACCAAATTGCCCGCGATTGGCGTAGGTTCGAATCCTGCACGTAGAACTTATTTTTTTTTTAAATCTTTAATTTGAAATTTAATTCGTTAGCAGCGTTAATGCTGAATACAAAATTTATGTTTATTATGTGAGCAATTTTGCCCGTGTCAATAAAGAAACAAGGTCCTATTTCATACAGCTCGGTCCTGTCGATTAAGACCTATCATATGAAATAGCAGATTTTTTTAACACGGACATAGACCCCTTAAAGAATAATGATAGCATGAATCTTGCACCAATAAATTGCTCTAAATAATAAACTTAGTAACATATTATGATTATAACTGACGATTCGAAAGTAATTGTCGTTAGGCCTATTAGAATTTAAAAAAAATGGTTTAGACTTTGACCCATAGTAAAAGTTGTCAAAAATTATGAGTAAATTCACCTTATTTTACTCTGCATCACGATTCACGAATTCGATACCACTCTGTATAATACGAACTCTGTCAAATAATAAATCATTAACGGTACATATACATCCTTTTCTCAAACATGCAATGAAATATTGATGATATGTTCCTTATAATAGGCTGCGAAGTATGACGTTTCAGGTGCGGCTAGGACAAGAGGTCGTTAATGGAATTTCATACAAATCTTGCAGGCCTAGGCCGGCAAAGTTCTCTTTTTTAATTTCCATTTCACATAAATTTGTGGCACAGCCATTATGACATTCTGCCACTATGCGTATTAAAAATAAAACTTTCATTTTTTTGTTGTTTATTTTATTACATGTTTGAGAAAAGCACTATACATACCTCGGCGGGAAATATGGGGTTGTCCGCCTCAGACCTATCCGGCCGAGCGCATTGGCCGGCAACCCCTTTCGTCCCGGCCTCTGTAGTAATGTACTATTGTTTACTTAGAAATAATGACTACTTTGAAGCTCATTGTCACTATAGTTGTTGGGTTCTACGACCTACGAATGTTCGACAACTTCTACACGTAGTAATAATTTAGGGATATGTACGGTCGTTTCAACAAATTATTCTTGTAATTTATATGCACGTTGACAGGACTGTCAACCTTACACACCCTTGTCACAAATTAAAGTCCTTGGCTGCACTTTAATAACAAATATAAAAGCTTACCTTAGTTATTTTAGTTCGATCCAGGTCACGCATTGCCGAGGTCACCAATATGTATCATATTTTCACATTATTCCATCGAAATAAGATCCAGAAATGTATACATATCCCTCCCTTCTAGCCCTCGACGTAAGTATATAATCATCGGGGTATGGGACTCTTCAAAAAAGGCGTGAAAAGGTTTCTTACGCGTCGGCAACGTGCGAGTGATGCCTCTAGCAATCCAATAGGGGACGGTGACCCCTTACCCTCAGGTCAGCTTGCTTGCCAATGACGTGGTACAAAAATATATTTTTTTAAATCGTATTTATATGTTTACTCGCTCATACATAAAGATTCGCTCGTGGTCAATGTATAAGCTAGCGCGCGCGTCATATATCTACATGAACTATTCATAGTAGGTACATACCTACCTACATATGTTAACACGAAGTGTTGCCACAGTTCCATGCATGCCAAATGCCTTTGCTGTTATCCATGTACCGCATAGCTGCGCTATAATATATTCCACATAACCCAGTAAGTCCACCGCGCAGCTGTTTAATTTTCAACTCACAGTCCCAGGAAATAAAGTTCAATGTTGTTGTTAAAGTGGCGTTTGTTATGTTATGACTGACCAACAGTAAGAGATTTTCATGTCCTTCCAGCTAAACTGTCTTACCTACACTCTACGGTGACGGAGTTAATATTTAAGCGTGCTAAAGTTCAAAGGTTTACTCGAGGATACTTTGCTTTTGTCATTTTTAATGATTTCGGTATTATTTTTATAAAGTATTGTATTACAGTTGTAACATCAACAACTATACTAATTCTAAATGATAAAGAATACATCTACATCAATGACTAAGCTATAATATTAATAATATTCAATACATACATGAGTGGTTTAATTCACTAATTACTTATACAAACGATAAAGCTCAACATCACAAGTATCACAACATCGAGCTTGATATTTATTTAAGCCAATGTTATTGACAGTGAAAGAACCTATTTCACAATATGATAAGCAATAGGTAGCGGGGACCTGAATCAATGACACGTTGTTCATTGATAAGTTAGACCACTGCGCGCCGTCTGCATGGCGTCGTTTTTCGTTAAATATGCGTTCCGGTGCGCGTCGTACGCGGACGATGCGCACGATGTTTGACCACGTCACGTCAAAAGAGAATCTAAAACCGTGCCGATTATTACACAGATCGACGCGTCCGAAGTCCAACGTGTCTGGCGCAAGTATATCTGTCTACTTTAAGCATGCAGGTAAGATCCTGCGTCGGAGACTTGTTGGTAGGGGTAGTGTGTGTCGGGCGCCGCCAGTTCCGCGGCGTAGTACAGAGTATCCCCGTCCCGGACCGGCTGTAGACGCGCCAGGCTTAGCGGAGACGCCCGCCCGTGCAGCGCCAGCTGTTCCAGCTTCTCCATCACCCCCGCCTGACACTCGTTCGCGTGCGAGCGCATATGGAAGTTCAAGTGGCTGGTCTGCTTAAACCGCCGCCCGCACACTGAACACTCGAACGGCTGTATGTTAGTATGCGTCCTCATATGCTGCCGCAGATGAACTGACTGAGAGAAGCATTTGTGGCAAATGACGCATTTGAACGGCTTTATTTTCGTGTGGATACGCAAGTGTTGGTCCAGACCAGCGCGTTGGGTGAAGGCTTTCGGACAGAAAGTGCAGGCGAATGGACGGATCCCTGTATGCATCCGCATGTGTTGCTGCAAGCCGCCTTGCTGCGTGAAGCGCTTGGCGCAGATCGAGCACTGGTGAGGCTTGACCTTTGCGTGCACAGAGCTGTTGTGCTCATCAAAGTCTAGACTGTCGTGAAAGGTTTTATCGCACAGACGGCAGAAGAAGGTCGCGCGCATGGGCGCCCGCAGCTGATGGGCCAACGACGGTCTTAGGTAAAGGTCGTTGTCCAGACGTTTTTCGCAAATTTGACACCGCAATGCGGCCTTTCGCCGCTTTGTATGCTCTTCTCGGTAGTGGAGCGAGTATTGGCAGCAGTTGAAGAATACCTGGTGACACTGCATGTCGGGCCGCATCGTCGACGGCAAGGTGCACGTAAAGGGTCCCCTGCGCGAGGGGAAACAGTTATGATGAGAACACAGCAATGTATCGACTACTAATTTAAAGACATAAGCACATGGTGAAATTTGGAATCAGGCAGTTGTGATACTGATACAGCTGTGATAATATCACGTTGCAGTGACACGCTCATTCTCCTATTTGAGTCAGGCACATACCTAACTAAAGTTAGGGCTATAAGAGTACAGGGTGTCTCATTTAAATCGGTCAATATGGGAAAGCCTGAAAATATAATACATACACGTACGAAGATCTGTTCTTAGGAACCATGGGATCGATTTTAATAAGAAGAAAAACTGCATTCATACATATAAAAAAAACTTGTACTCAACTCGGGAATCGAACCCGGTTGTTTTGAAAATAATAAACTTACACTATTTCTATTTAGATATCGATTGTGTAGGTCTTAAGCAATAAATGGCTCTGTGAAACGTGATGTCTAAAATGAATAAAATGCACTGTTTTTACATACTTTATTATCTGTTTTTATGGCGTCTACCCGTCAAATGATCTTTGTAATAAAAACATACGTAACATGCATGTATGCATCCAGCATATCAGCCCAAGGACGTCCACTGCTGGACATAGGCCTCCCCCAATTTCATGGGAGGTAAATGGCATAATCGCCACGCTTGGCATGCGGGTTGGCGATCGCACTCCAGGGATGCTGCTGCCCATCCCACGGTGGTCTTGGTCATAGTTTTAGGACATACCCGGGTCAACTATTATTAACCACTTTTATTTTTTCAACTCTACTATTATATTGTTGTTAAACGTGGCTATGTAACTTAATAGTCAAATATGTTTCCTACTTTCCAGTTACTAATGAAACTCACCTTAAATCTACAGTCTGCTTCGCTGGTTTCATCCTAGCTCGTTTGACCACACCTTCGAGCCGACGCCGTTTGGCATCATCGATCCCGATGATCCCCTCAACCTTGACGATGAGGTACGAGGTATCCTCTGTGAACCTCCTGGTTGTTAAACCGTCCTTTTGCATAACTATTTCACTTGGGTCATACGGTTTTTTTAATGGGATGAACTTGTAATCGTAACTGCCGTTACCACTCTAAAATAATAAATAAGTTTGTGGTCAAAAATTTCATTTTTGTTACAAGCTTTTATGGCCGACTGTACTTTTTTCCACAATCATAAACTAATTGTTGGGTCGGTTCGAATGCGCCCAAACACGATGGGTTTATGTTGTGTAGTTTAGGAATTGCTGACCACCTTCTGTCTCCATCATCAGATCAGCTCTATGTCATAATAATATTTCATTGTCATTCGATTTATACATGCATGCGAAATTAAATAAAAGTTTGTAAAAAATACATCGTTGTACAAGTAAAACTAAATAAAAGCTTGTAACAAATACGTCATTGTATTTCTTCACTATAGTGCGATCGACATCAAAAATATTTAGGTACACTTGGAAAAGTGTAAACTTTTTTGACCTGGTTTGAGGAGTAATCCTAATTCCTGAGCATAAAAAATATATCGTTGATATCAACGGTACGCTGAGTTAATGCCAGTTCGTATAAGTATTAAAGAAAGACAGTTACGAGTATATAAGTAGATTACATCACAGGCTAGCGTCGTATTGAAAGCGCGTCTAATGCCCAGTTCCGCCAGATGGCACTGTCTGAGCGAGGTCGCAGTTCTTGATCATTTATGACGCTGTGTAACCTCGCTAATACATCGACTTTCTAATGAAAACGATAACTGTATTCAATTATAGTCCTTATCATACGAATATAACCGAATACTAGAAAATTATAAAGACGAAATATGTGTATTAAATACAAGTTACACCAGTGCACTTCGAAGCTAGGGAGAGGCCCTCCTTGCTAAACTTTCTTGCTAAATTTTGAGCTAAGTTGGTTAAATTAAGCCATGTAAGTGCCATAACAATCTCGACTTGCCTGGCCGGGGCCCTGTGTCATGACCGACTGGAACTCGCCATCGCTGCCAGAGCATTGAATGTCGTGTTGCATGTTCTTGTGGTTTTGTAATGCGTTAGCGTTGTAAAATGTCTTGTTGCACAGGCTGCAGACGTACTTGGCGCCAGAGTCGTCGTCCCATGCCATGGGGTTCTAAAACGTGATCATTTAAAATAAGCTGGTTACCAATCTTAGCAATGCTCTAAAAAGTAATGCGGATGTAGCCTTCGGTGCCTAGACTGAGAATAAATCAAGGGAAAGATATAATGTTCGAGGACCGTTTTGAATCGCGCGGAATGAATTGCTCCATATACCCTGATCAGGGGCTAGGGCCGGCGTTGAGGCGCTACTGCGAACCGAAACCGAAATATCTGCATCTCCGTCGCACTTTCATATTCGAGCGACAGAGCGAGAGAGATACTTCGTAGTTATACGCCTCAATTTGTTTGATCGTGCTTCGCGCGCATGTTCTAATGCGTTGGCAAAACGCGTGAGAAATGAACGCGCGGGTATTTTAAATTACAATGCGAAAAATAACGCAAGAATAGTAGATGTTTAATGTAAATACCTGCAAAGCAAAAACACCATTAGCGTTGGCTGATACTTGCATCGTGAAAGATATTTGGCCGTCTGTGGTCATGCTCATGCTGGTCATGTAAAATGAGAAATAATAAACGTTAATTTTATTCCGTTCACAAAATCACTAAACTACCTAAATACGAAAATGCATACCTGTCCTCCATTGCGATAGTTATAGTATAAAAATTACATGAAATAAAATACGCTAAATATCACCATCAATCACAAGTCCGTCACAAGATAATGTCAAGTTGTCACCTATTGTCATAACACTCGTAACATAGACTTTATTGTGACAGAATACAGGCAAAATCAATGTGTCTCAGTTTTATTTCGATGTATTTTCTACAACACAACCACGTAATAAATGTATGATTATTTAATACCTGCCATTTGTCTTCCGACTTCCCCGGAGAGATTTGAGTATTGGAGGCGGAGGTATTCTTACTTTTTTATTCAATTTAATGAAACAGGCGCTAAGGAGTATTCATTCTGCCAACAGTGAGTTTTTTATTCTATACTCGTTATTTACGCTATAAAACGTAATATTTAATGATGAATAAATTTTAGTCTAGTCTATACTAATATTATAAAGAGAATAGATTTGATTGTTTGTTTGTTTGTTTGCATTGAATAGGCTCTGAAACTACTGAACCGATTTGAATAATTCTTTCTTTCTTTCACCGTTGGGAAGCCACACTATCCCCGGGTGACAAAATAAATCCTTACTAGAACTCCAATAATGTAACCCGTGTTTAAATAAAAATCTAAAAATTTCATTACATCGCGTGCGCTGCGAAAACTATTGATAATATTGATAATACAATAATTCTTTTATAATTCTTTGTGTGTATTATAATTTTTATTATTTGTTAAATACTTATGCGAAGCCGCCGGGGCGGGCCGCTAGTAATTTATATTTATATTGACGAACCAAATACATTTGTATTAAAAATAGGTATTTAGTTTTTGTCACTTTTTAATAATTTTATGTTGTTATTGTTGACACTGAAAGTCCTTAAGACTTTACGGGGCTATGAATATCTCCGAATGATAAACTTATGTTATTTAATATGTGGTAAACGAAGTGAGTCAAACACTATTACATTATTGTAAGCATTGATCTAAAACGATAAGTATAAGTACCATTTGTAGTGACTGTTAGTTTACCTAAATAAATTGAAAAATAATATATATATAAATATTTTTTGCAAAGGGATGTTGCTTTTGACATTGATCTAACCCACAAACTACAAAGAAGATACTATCTAACCCTAGCTACCCATAAGAGCCCTTTACACGGCTAATATTATCACAAAACTGGTGTGTGAATATTATCGTGACTTTCAAATTTGTATGGATTGTGGTTCAATATTTATCAATATTAAGGTGATACGGATCGTGATATAAGTGTACCACGTGATAATATTTATCGTGTAAAAGGCCCCATACTCCGTATAAGTAGAGTACTATCTGTGGCCGACAAGGCGATCCGATAGAGACTCACTTTGTCTTGTGTCCCTTTCTAATAGAGGTGAAATAGAGGCGCAATCCGAAGTCTGTGGGGTGATAAATACTATATGTATGTATACGTACATACGTCAGGCTATATATAGTAGTATTTTGATATGTAAAGTGGTTTTATATTTTATAGTTGCAGATGGTTGCAGATTTCGCCACTGTCAGTGATTCAATAAATTACGATTCTATCTAAAAAATACAATTTGTATTTGTCCGATATCCCCTCTTTTGCGTTTGCAGTAAAGACAAGTGTGTGTGAAAACAATGCACTGACAACCATATTATATGTACCTATTTTAATTGATTTTTAACTACGTAGTCTAAAATTCCACTTTACAAATATATTTCAAGGTAACTACAGTTTGAACTGTCTTTCATTTGCAAAATTAAATGGGACTCGCTCTAACGAAGCTCCGTTCTATTCTAATGAATGCAACACGCCACGAGCAATCTTGGCCCGCCTTCGCTGTGCCAGCTGTTTCTAGGTATACGTGCGTAGGTATAAGATAGGTGTTGTTACCTTACCTAACATATTACGTGACTTTTTGGGCGAAGTGGGCCGTTACACATGAACAGATAAAGTTCGTAGGAAAATGTGCCTAATGACGTCACAATTTTCTATGGTCAAACTGCGTCCTTTTTCATGTTTATATACCTATTTATTTAAAAATCTTTATAATTACATATACATACAAGCTGAAGTTTGATTTACTTCGAGTATTTTCGTATGATTTGTTTATTGGTAACGTAAAAACGTAATAATAATGTTGTAATATACCCTAATGCCTATAATATTATCTTTCCGAGCAAAAATAGCTCCAAGTAAGTAAATAAATAAATATTCGGGGACAATCTTTATTCATTTCATTACACAAATCGACCTAGTCCCAACCTAGTCCTAAATTAAGCGAGCTTGTACTATGGGTACTAGACGACAATATACTTACTTCTACATCCCGGCTAGTATGATAGCTTATACCGTCACGTTTTATTTGATGTTTCAGTACATTTTGGCTATATAACGTGACGGTATAAGCTATCATACTAGCCAGGCAGATGAATAAATATACATATACATTTTGTCGGCCTGTTTAGTCTAATAAACTGTAAATAGTGACACTGCCTCCAAAGCTAGAGGTCCCGGGTACGTATCCCGGTAAGGGCATTTGGTTTCTGTGGTTAGCAGTAACATGTGTTCCTGAGACTTAGATGTTTATTATGTATTTAAGTATATATACATATGTATATATATATTAAATATATGTTCGTCTAGTAACACAAGCCTTATTGAGCTTACTATGGGACTAGTTCGATTTGCGTAAAAAAAAATCCCCTAATTTATTTATTATTATTATTATATAGTATACATACACATACGCTACCGCTCATAAGTATTTAGGCACCCATACCTTTTTCCATACATCTGTGTACAAAAATGACTTTCATAAATACACTGCCAAGTCCAGAGTCCTTTGACAGTTTTGCGTGCATTTTGCGTTTTTATTTAGCTGACTTATTGAGCCTTAATATCCTCATATGCTGAGTGGGTTCCTTTTCGTAACTTAGCCTTTGTTGTGTATGTTTTTGTTTACTTTTGTTACAGTGCTTGTTGTTAATAAATATTTGAATCTTGAATCTTGAATCTTAAATCGGTGCCAGAGACCCCCCTTTTAAAATGGTTGTTTTCTTTTTGCAATGACTTAAATAACTACTAATTGCTGATTCATTCAAAAGTGTAGTGTGTTTGTATGAACCAGCAATTAGTAGTTATTGAAGTTATTGCAAAAAGAAAACTACCATTTAAAAAAAATTATAATACTTATGTAAACTGTCATAATCATAAATGTTGCAAATGTTAGAACGAAATTAGGTAAGATATTGTACCTAGTTATATATTACATGATTGTTGCTACACCCTTCCTGGGTCCATTGTATCTTAGCTTAAGTACATGGTTGCAATAAGTGTTTATTATTATTATTCCAATTGGTGTTATAGTAATTATCAATTTTTAATCATGCATTTATGATGGTATTTTTTCAAATAAGTAGGCCGTATTTGAAAAAATAACATCATTTTTAGATTCAACTCTGTTTTGTGTGTGAATTTTACGTCATCGGCATGAAAAGTTCGAGCCCTGCTACCAACTAAGCCAAAGTGGTCGTCAGGGCTAGATTGGTGACATTGCTCTACGTAATTAAAGTTAGAGGAGCTACAACGATCTTAGCACGCGACATTTACTATCCCTTACAAGTATACTGTACTATCGTTACTTGGGGTATAGTTAGAATCCTCCAGAGACCCCAAACGAAGGTAAAAGCTGTAAACTAAGGTCAAACGGGAAGAGGCAATAATAGCATGAGAGGGAAAAGGAACGAGATACTAATAATGATGTATCAGACAAGGATAAAATATATCTCGTTAGGTTTGCTTTAGAGTTAGATATCCGTGACGACAATGGCTTAATAGGGAGCCGTTACTAGCAGTCTCCCACATAATTTCTCGCCAGGTCAGCGATGTTCGGGATGTTTCTACTTGTGTTGCAGTTTGTATTTGGAAATAGTTATTTGTTCAACAAGACCGCAAAATAGATTTTGGTTGCGAGTGTTGATGTTGAGTCCCGAGCAAGCGAAAGATTCTATATTGTTTTTTTATGCCATTTAAAAATTCTATTTTTGGGCGTAGCTCAAAGACACGAGATGCAATTATATTTGCTCTCGTGTGATACAAACAACTTTTCGCCTCAGCGGCGAGAGCATATGACAGACAGAATGAAGTTTAAATGTTCCAAGTTTGTATTACACCCCGCAGTAAGAAAAGATGACCGGCGACTAACCTACTATAAGAAAAAATCTTTCCACGCTCGCAGCAAAATTGCATTTTGCTCGCTGGTTTCAAGCAGCAAAACCACCATGTTCGGGCCGCTGAGGTGAAAACATAATATTCGTATGTGTTTGTTGCAGCCATGTTCATTGAAATACAATAGATGTCGATACTAGTGGCTCTGCGAGCTGGAGACTTCATAATTTTCTTTTATAATTACAAAATTTACAAAAACTGACTCGATAAATATTTTTTATTAAAATATCGAACTTGTTCACGAAATTTGACGAAAATCTGTTGAGAAATGCGACCTGTGGACGAGAACAACCATTGAAAATAAAAGATTTTGAAAATGTCTAAAAACTGACACCATTCAAAAATTCTATATAGTTATCGAACCTGCTTACAACATTTCACGAGAATCGGTTGAGAAATGCGACCTGTAAAGGAGAACAAACCAAAATCAGCTCGCAGGAGCATAGGGAATCATTAGGTTTTTTTTTAATAATATTTACAAAAACTGACTGGAAAATAAATTCTGCACGAAACTGCTCACAAAATTTCATAAGAATCGCTGCGACCTGTAGAGGAGAAAAACCGGAAATCCGGACATCCTGACATACGAAATCATTTTTGTCGTAGCTGAAGCGGAGACCGCTTCAGCTGAAAAATGACAATTCGTTTCACTCGGACAATTGGGGTAATGCAATTGTCTTACGTTTGAAACTGAACTGTTTCTTGTTTCCTCGTCGGGTCTGATCGGCGTTTCATAAAACACATTAACCACACGCATCCTGACATAGGTACGAAACAAGACGCATCATGCAGGTTTTGTCAAGAATCAGAAGAAACAGCAATGCACATTCTCTGCTTCTGCGGGCCACTGATGCAAATAAGAAGTACCTACCTAGGGCAGCACATCGTGCAACCAGAATAGGTACAACACATCACCGCCCAAAGAATCTGGAAGTTCCTGGCATCAAACACTAAAGGGCTGCTACAATAGATCACACGCTGATCGAGGCAGCATATATTATAAAGGCTCATAACGAATAATAATAATAATAATACCCACCCGCATAGGAAACCTACGCTTCGTTATCCCGAGTCACAGTTTCGTAATTAATTGTTATTATTGAGGTGTAATAATAATAAAGCTATGAGTTTGTCAGTAATTTTGTCCTTTCTAGTTCTTGAACAATAAAGCACCAATATTGCGAAATTCTCGTACAATAAACAGTACTAACTAGGAGGTGTAGGCCTAAGAACGATATTGTTATTAGGATGTTGCTAGGTTTCTGCCATCGCTCGCTCAATTTTATTTTGCTACTTTTTTATCCTTTTGCCTACTGATGATGTCCCATTACTAATATTCCAATGCTGAGCAATTTTCCGATAGATGGGAAAAAATATACTACTTAACGCAATACTAGTATTGCTTACAAAATAAATGTTATAGGAACAGAATGCTAATTATTATAGAAATAACATTCGGCACACAAAGAATGAGAAAATTGGGTCCGAAAACTTGGAATGTCAATTTTTTGCAATTTATCCCATTGCCAAAGGAAAATTGCCCGTTTTGGTATCAGTTCTTTTGCGTTTACCAGCCTCGTAGACCAAAATACAGCCCGCTGTTAGATTCGAAGTCGGCAGCGTCACCAACCGTAAAAAAATGACATATTTTCAGAGCGAAAAAAATATATACAGGGTGTGGCCTGTAATAGGAGCAAAAAATTAAACGGTACACTATTAAGCTCTCCAGCAATTATTTCCAAATGGTTTTAATTGAAAATAATTAAATATTTTTTTCGCAATTTAAGCTTATAATTGCTTTTTTACTCTACTGGAGCTATATTAATAACTATTTATTTAAAAAACAAAAAAAAAAAAAAATTGTGAAATCCCAAAAATACCCTTTTAAACCAAAAATGCAACAAAGATTATGAGTCATAACTAGATTAGATGCTACCTCAATATCAGCAGTGACTGCCGCGCTATGATCTCGTGGTGCCAAGATCCATTACTTGGAGGTCATAACTTTAGATCAAAATTTCTCCCAAGTGGAAAAAGATATATTTTTTTTGGACACAAGTGGTTACTGTAGATGCTCTAAGGAAGCAGCCTAAAAACCAAAGACAATTACTTAGCAATCCTTTTACTGATGCTAATGTGAAATATCCCGCGGCACGCGTCTGGGCGCATATCCTCCAAATTATCTCTGCCCCTTTTTAAAACCCTTTGGTTTTAAACCGATTGTGAATTTCAAATCATTTTATTTGACTAAAGGAGAAAATGGATTTACGCGATCATGCTGGGTTAAGTAGCGTATATTCCATTTAAAAATGCGATTTCAACATGGAAAATTTCGAGAGTTTGATATTATTGATTGTATAAAGTACCTATGATTGATTATATTATATACGTAGGTACTTAACGGCCGATTGACGTACATACTTTTATGCATTGTATGACATTGATGATCGACATATTTGTAGCGTAGTATGTGCTGTGTGCAAACTCCGCTAAGTGCTAACGCTTTTTAAAATATTACCTTTTAAGTCAAGCTTCGAAGGGCGGCCCTCGACTAATTGATTCTAACGCAATATGCTATACAAATATGGGCAAAACTAAAATAATCCGTCTGTATTCGCGGTGATTTTTAATCGGCAATGAGGAACCAATTGACTAATTCAGCAATTGATAGCAATTGCGTCTAAATTGTCGTTACCTAAAATAAAAGACTTTCCTGAACAATATTAAATCAGGAATTTGCATTTAATTAAAAATCGTTCTCACCCGAGGTTTATAGTTAGTAATAATAATCTATGAACTGCAATATTACATTTTCACCATCTCTAAACCTTCCTGATATTGCTAAAAGTGTCACTAAAAATTAATTTTCATGTGCTTGAATTATTCGTTTCACCAACCTAAAAACTCTTTTCTAGCGAAAATTGTGGACTGTATGGCCTCTCAATCCTATTCTGATGTTTTCTGCAAAGAAGACATTAACGCAGCCTCCGGCAAATTTAGCGACTTCATCTGTATGTTTAATGAGCTCGGGGCACCTACCACCAGGTCTTAATTCCAGGCAATTACCGGTGTAAAATGAACTGCCAGGAATTTAATCGACTGCAAGCTTCTAAAATCCATTCAATTTCTAGTTTTTTCACGATAACGAGACATTTTCCAGTCAGCTTAGCAATTCAGAAAAAGCTAGTCTTGAGTAGCTTTTATTGGATTTTTGTGATACTTTTTAATTTTTTAGAGGTAGGCTACGAACTTATAACTTTTCGTTATATGCCTCTATAATTCGAGTCCTACCCTAATAATCCGAATAACTCAAAAAATTTGTGAATCATCAAAAACTCAAATTGGTAGAAACTTATCAGGCACACACTACCATTAAATTATAGGTAAATTCGAAGCACACACACATACACACACAACTAAACTATCTCGACTTAAGGATGATTCAGAGTAGGCCGTTCCGTGCCCGGGCCGGCCCGTTTTCTTCTAGAGAAATACGCCGGCCGTTGGGTTTGCTGTCATAGAAAACGGGCTGGCCCGGACACGGAATGGTCTACGGTGAATCATACCTTAGATGGGTAGCACTTGCAAATATACATATATGATCTCACACTAAACACTGATCAATGTGTAAACTGGCCTGTAGGAAGAGAAGTGTAGCTTTTCTCGTCTCATTTGTCGCGTCGCTACCAAATTAAGTAACTCCCGCTACATTAGTATGGATTCGATATTTTAACGCAGAATAGAGCCCGCAGGTCGTGGACATGGTTTGTTTGTGTTACGCTTTAACGCAAACACCTTGAGGGATAGTGACCTTTGTCACGCCGACCTTTGTATCGCTCGGATCTATTCATAGTAGGTAACAAATTACCTTTGTGATCTGGCGTAAACTCCATAAATTAAAAGCTTTGCGGTTTCCGAAATACAAGGCGTGCGAATAAACGTGAAAGCTAAATCATGAAAATTCAATACTAAGCTCCTGTTCCTGTCTCTCGCACTTATATTATTTGAGCGACAGAGACGGTATAGTACGAACTTCGAGATACAATTTTCGAAGAAAGCGCCTTACATCTACTAACACTGTGTATAGGGAGACGAAAATACTAAATATTTCCCAAACATATATACACAACACATGTATCCTAATAAGGAAAATCATAAATCTTTATTTATGATTTTCCTTCCTTTTTTCCTTATTAGGATTTCCTTAAATACATAGCCATATAACCTTCACTAAAAGATTCTGATCTTTAAAAAAAAACAAACAAAAACAACAAAAAAGATTGACGCGACAAGCTAATAATAAACTCCTTTGACCACCTAGAACATTATATGGAAAAAATAATATAATATACGAAAGAGCTCAATTATACAACAAGCTCCCAAAAGATGTCAAAGATGCCAAATCAATGATAGTTTTCAAAAGAGCACTAAAACAACACGTATTACATAATAAATTTAGGTAGGCCGTCTGCCTGCTTGCCGCGTAATATTATACATATTTTAAGGCTTTTCCAATAATATAAATCTATATTAATAATTTCGTGCAGGGGTACGGTAGACCCGAACGAGACCTGTCTCAAATTGAAGAACGTATAAAAATAACGATTTTTGAGTTGAACATATGTATCCGCAAAATTCGGATTGTCGCGTATTTTGCATTTAAAAGTGTTAATTTGATGACAAAACGTCGGCCATATTGCCCACAGACTATATTGCTATATTAAAATTGTTGGTTGACAGTGTCGGCTACGTTCGAAAATCGTGAACTATTTTTGCGTCCGGTATGTTGGCCAGGTTGCTGGGCTGCGTTCTGGGTGATGGGCCATCATCGCCCATTGTGTGGATTCGGCTAACCGCGTCTGCAGCGTTTTGTTTTTGTAGTTTTCAAGCGTTCTATACACCTATCAGCCTAGCTAGCACGATAACTTATACCGTCACGTTATATGGGCGAAATGTATTAAAACGTCACATAAAACGTAACGGCATAATCTATCGTGCTAGCTAGACTGATTGTCACAACAACCGCCTTCAAAGCGAATGTATGGGGCCTGTTACATGGATTCATATCACGTGAATATTAAAGCAGAATCCATACAAATTTGAAAACTGCGATAATATTGACACCCCAGTATTGTGATAAAATTAATCGTGTAAAGGACACCACTTGAATGTTTGCTGAGTCTATCCGCCATCTTAAAGCTGCGTCTCTATTTTGTTTGTGACAAACTACTAGGTGACTTAGGGATATAGTCCAAAAGACTACAACTCAATAATACTCAATAATTCAAATTGTACTGCGAAGTAATAAACCAAATGTTATGACTGTTATGAGTACCAAGCACACCTTTAATAACTTGCTAAAACTTCACCGAGCGTATGTCACCCGCTGTACATTCCACTTTAAGTTACAAATTGTCGGCTAACTTTGTAACATATTCCGTGTGCCACATCCAAGCCACAGCTAAACTCGTTATTATACCTACTCAGGAAGCAAACAGCACCTTAACTGAGTTACTGTAACTAGGTGAAACTGCGAACAATTTGCTGCACACGACACACCAGAAATACCTTGTGTGCAGGCTGTGTGTAAAGAATTCGATTTGTTTTGGTGTACCTCTAATAATTGTATTCGTAATGGAGATGATGGAACTACCATTACCTCGTGCAGCGGGGAACACACTCGTACTAATCACGGAATAACAATTAGAGTAATTAAAAAAAAAAGTAGTTTATTCTTCAAATTAGGCATATTACATGCACCTATGAACGTCAATAAACTACCACCGGTTCGGAAAAATAAACCTCTGCCTCGAGAAAAACCGCCGTAAGAAACTCGGCGAAGTGTCATTTTTTCAAAACAACATATATTGTATAGTTAAACGTAAAATTGCAGTCTCAGTTACTACAAAAATAACAAGCTACAGTAGAAAACCTATTTTCGCGATAGATTAGCCGTGCAGGACACTATCACTGCCAAACATCCCTGTCCATGATTTAATCGTTTACCTTATAATATGCTTTTGAAATAAGTGTTTGTTTTACTACAGATTTGAATTTAGAATTGCTAAGTTCAGTAATGTGTAATGGATTTATTAAGACTTATGATGTATGTATTATTGTATTAGTTTGTACGTTTCTAGAACGATTGTCAACTAGGGTATCGTATCGATATGTGTTATTATTATAGTGCTATACGATACGCAAACTGAGGCGAAATCACGAACCTATATATTTATCTTTATCGCTCTAAAGTGGATAAAACGGAAAAAGATTTCGTATTCAATCATTATAAAAATATTAGTGGGACATTTTTTTTACAATACGAACTAGTCCCATAGTAAGCCCAATAAAGACTTGTGTTATGGGTATTAAAATGTAATAGACGACGATATATTTAATAGATATTATACTTAAATACATTAGAAACATCCAATCTCAGGAACCAATGTTTCTAAACACCACAGAAACAAATGCCCTTACCAGGATTCGAACCCGGGGCCTCTTGTTTTTTTGACTAATATTTATTTATCTTTATTAGTATGTATATCGTCTCGCAGTATAATATTTTATACCATATATTATACCCATATTTTAAAATGTGCTGAGTCTGGCACTACGTTGATTTGTGTAAAATAAATTCTGTCTCTGAAGTTTGATTCATATAAAACACAGAGCGAAAATCTTTTAATAAAAAAAAGTTAAAATATAACGGAAATATACTCAAGAATGCACACCACAGAAACAAATGCCCTTACCAGGATTCGAACCCGGGGCCTCTTGTTTTTTTGACTAATATTTATTTATCTATATTAGTATGTATATCGTCTCGCAGTATAATATTTTATAGGTACCATATATTATACCCATATTTTAAAATGTGCTGAGTCTGGCACTACGTTGATTTGTGTAAAATAAATTCTGTCTCTGAAGTTTGATTCATATAAAACACAGAGCGAAAATCTTTTAATAAAAAAAAGTTAAAATATAACGGAAATATACTCAAGAATGCACACCGTTCCCGTTTTGTTGTCCCTTAGGTGTATTCTATTGAGACTAAAAAGTAAGAACTCCATACCAGCCGCTGTCTAGTTATAAAATAAATCCAATATTTTGCGCAGCCTGCTCGCCAATTTCGGAAGGCATTTTTGACGTATTTAAATCAAATGCATGTCGTCTTGTATCATACTATCCTTCTTACAAAATTGCATATTACCGAGCTGCTTCCGAGCCCCGGCCGTAACTAGACCGGCAGTCAATCGTTCGCGTCGACAGATGAGCGACCGAGGCGGCCCGTCACCGCGCGACGTGCGTACGTAGAAAATGGGCCGGCCCGGACACGGAACGGTCTACTGTGAATCATCCTTAATGTGCTGTCTTGAAATGGGAATGCCATTTTATTGAAACGTGATTTTTGCTTGCAAATGTAGGCCCACTATAACTTCCCGTTTCTGCTGAGAGAATTGCCTGATTATTACGATTAGGACTTTGGGGCTGATTTATTTGACAAATCCGTCCGCGTAGATACTATTGGTAGCTAGCTTTCTACTCTCATATTATTTAATTTCATCCCTCTTTCTTATAAAGGTACCCAAACGAATACTTTTCTTTAACACCGCACATAGTCTGACATAAATAGGTTTACTACTTATTATTTAATTTTAATACCTCATAACCAGCGATCGTAATTTTTGTAGCATTTTGTTATCGGAATTGGGATAAATGAGTTGATTCTTATGGAACCATAGATAATATTCATTATGTGTACAAAGATGTACATTATTTTCTGCAACGATGCGTGTGTAGGCACTTTGCATTAGCCCCAAATAAGGCTATTAACCTCGCACACGCATCAATATATCCGAAGTGCAATATTAATCATAAGCTTAGCAATACATTAGGGTACGATTGACCGGTAAGAATAAAGCACCTCTCCATAACGCGGTCTTTTTATTCCTCGGCACTCGTCCTCACTGACAAAGCAATGCATCCGTATACATTGTTTTTTGGTCCTTCAATATGTGGACCTTCGGTTCGATTTTAACGCCGTCGCCGCGGAAAAATAGTGCCCGAGGTCTGTGATCTTAACCAGTGACATTGACAAATGACATTAAATCGCGAGTGCATACAGCATCCTGCATCAGCATAATAGCACCCAGCACCCAGCAGCTAGCACCAGCAACAGAGCAGCCAGCCTCTTGCAGCGAGCAGACGAATAAGTAGCCGCATTTCAAGTAAGATCTTTCCATATTTTACACCTTGCATCTATCATCAAAATGACATCCGAATTGATCGCCCGCCAAGCTGAGATTTTGGAGGAGATCAGGAAAATACAAGCCAATTTTAAAAAGGACTCTGCGAGCAGGAAGACTCTAAAATATGTAACCGACCGATTGGAAAAGTTGGAAGCTCTGTGGCAAGAGTGTCAACATAACGACACAGAGTTACAAAAAGAAAGTGACAAAAATCATCAATACTTCACCGACAACATACTAGAGGTCATTTCCGGTTGGTACTCAGGAACGCGCAAAGCCCTGCAAGCCGTCAACGTGCCGGCGACTACTGAATCCACCGCGGGCCCTAGTGACAGGAAGGTATATCTCGGGGAGGACGAAAATCCCGCAGCAAAAGTGACATTTGACACCAGCAAATTTCTCGGGGAGGACATCAAGCTGTTGGAACTTAAGCAGTTGCAAAATGCCAACTTCCGGGCATTGAAAAGGTGTGTGGAAAACACACAAGCTGACAACCTTGTTGAAAAGTGGGAAATTGAGGATAAACTGAAAATATTGCAATCCCGATGGAACACAGTAGAGAACTTACATTTGCAAATTGACAGTATTACCAACGGCACTGACATCGACTATTATGACAATTACATGTTACATGAGCTGAAATATGAGCGGTCTAAAAGGCAACTTAACAACAAACTTTCATCTTCCATTCATCAGCAGTTATCAGTACCTAAATTGGAGATTCCCCAATTTTTCGGGAACTACACGCAGTGGCCTACTTTTAAGGATCTCTATACTGAGGCTATTCACAACAACCCCACCCTCACAAAAACCCAGAAAATGCAGCACTTGAAGGGAAAACTGAAGGGTGAAGCGGAAAAACTTGTGCAACATTTACAAGTAAGTGCCGAAAACTACGACGTGTGCTGGGACTTGTTGACACATAGGTATAACAATAAACAACTCTTATTCACTAAGCAACTGCAAGCATTCATGAGACAGCCTAACATACAAAAGCAATCGGCCTTAGAGTTGAAACGGCTATATGACACTAGCATGGAAACCCTACACGCAATCCACAATTTGGGCGTGGATACTTCTTCATGCGATCCAATATTTGTTCATATTTTATGTGAAAAAATAGACACTGATACCTACGCCGATTATATGGAAGTAAGAGCCCATCCGCGGGAGTTGCCAACCCTTGACGAATTCATGAATTTCATTGAAGCGAAATTCACTGCATTAGAACCACTGACAAGAAGAAAACCTGACAGCAACCCGACCAAACAACTGCAAGGATCATACCGACATACACAAACCTTCAATAAATATTCAAAACCCGTAAATCAGCCAACAAAAGGCGCATTTACCCCACATTACAATTATAATTGTCACGTATCTGCAAATAAAATTAAATGTCCATTGTGCAACGATGATCACGCATTATTTCAATGCAAGCAATTTCTAAGCATGTCAACAGGCGAGCAAATAAAATATGTTACAAAGTCCAACGTGTGCAAAAACTGTTTATATGTGCATACCAAGAATTATTGCAAATCAGAAAAACGCTGCAAGGAATGCAATGAGCCTCACAATACTGTGTTACATAAGGCCTTTGGAAATGTAGCGGCCCCGAAGCCAACGTCCTCATTACCGCACGCGTCAACTTCGACGGCCATGTCACCACAAAGGCATATGCAAAACAATTTCGTTGCCGGGAGTAGCGACGAAATTCTTCTCCCCACGGCACTAATTCAAGTGGCTAACAGTCATGGGGAGTATATCACACTTAGAGCCCTCATCGATCAGGGCTCGGAGATTACGCTTATTAATGAAAACACAGCACAGAGATTAGGGTTGCAGAGGGAGCAACTTAGAGCAAACGTATCTGGCGTCGGGACTCTATCGAACAAAAGTAGAGGAAAGGTAACTTTACAATGCAAATCTTTACATAACGACTTCGAATTTTCAACGGACGCACTAGTGATGACACGCGTCGTTAGTAATTTACCCAGCGCTACATTCGAAAAAAGAAACTGGGAGCATATAGAGGGCATTACACTAGCAGATCCGAAATATAACATATCCCAACCCATAGATATCCTCCTAGATGTGGAGGTATATAATCAAATAATGATGAATGGGTTAGTGAAAGGCTCAAACATACCCATGGCGCAACAAACAAAGTTAGGTTGGATACTTTCGGGAGCGGTGAAAACTTACAACTGTCACGCAGTAATTAATGACACTGAGGACTTAGCAAAATATTGGGAGATCGAAGACATCACTGACACAAATAACTCCATGACACCGCAGGAAGTGTACTGCGAAAACCTGTACACTACCACGACTCGGCGGCTCAAAAATGGGAGATACGAGGTTCGGCTGCCGATGAAGGAAAACTTCGCCGACCTCTTGGGAGAATCCAAACCGCAAGCAATAGCTCAATTCCGACAACTTGAGAAGCGATTAACGAAAGATGAACACCTCGCAGAAAGTTACAGGAATTTTATTAATGAATACATCAAAATGGGACACATGAAAGAATGTTCTGGAAACGTGAACCCACACTGCTACGCACCACACCATGGAATAAAAAAAGAGGAGTCTTTAACTACAAAACTGCGTGTAGTATTCAACGCTAGCCAAAAAACTACATCTGGACACAGTCTAAATGACCTAATGGAATGCGGACCCAAACTACACCAAGACTTGCAAAGTCTACTCATTAGATGGAGACACTACAAATACGTCATGTCCTCCGATTGTGAGAAAATGTACAGAATGATTCTGGTCCACCCCGATGATCAGAACCTGCAGAAGATCGTATGGCGAGATGCCCCTAATCAGCCTTTAAGGGAATACCAACTTACCACCATCACGTATGGCCAAAAATCAGCACCCTATTTGGCCTTGAGAACCCTTAAACAACTAGCACAAGATGACTCGGACAAATATCCGTTAGCAGCAAACGTCATTAAGAACGATATCTATGTTGATGACGTATTGACAGGAACTGATGACAAAAATCATGCATTAGAAATTCAACAACAACTCATCTCCATGCTACGAGGAGCCGGGTTCAATCTAAGAAAATGGACCAGCAATACTCCAGCGTTGCTGGAAAATATACCGAATGACAGCATAAGTCCAAACGTCATAGACTTCAATAATGCACATGCTACTAAAACGCTCGGGTTACAATGGAATCCCGCACGCGACACATTTACATTTAAAAACACGTTAACAGACAGACCCGCGGAAAAACTTACGAAACGTACAATACTTTCGGAAATTTCAAAAATATATGACCCCTTAGGTTTTTTGAACCCTTTGACAGTGAAAGCCAAGCTACTCTTTCAAGCTATATGGTCGCAAGTTGACTGCGACTGGGATGATGTCGTACCAGAAGCTATCCGAAACGACTGGCAAAAATTCACAACTGACATACGTGACATTGAAAGTATTGAAATACCCAGATGGTTGGGTGACATGACACGAACATTCGAGATACATGGATTTTGTGACGCATCTGACAAGGTTTATTCCTGCTGCATTTACATCCGTACGTTTGACAAACACAACGAGCCCCTCGTGACACTGATAGCTTCCAAATCTCGACTAGCACCAATAAGTCAGACCCACAAACTGACGCTTCCCCGAAAGGAACTTAGCGCAACATTACTTTTATCCCGCTTAATGAAAAAGGTAATTGAATCATTTAAATGGGAAGGATTACATGACAAAACGTACGCCTGGACAGACTCCATGATTGTCTTAGGATGGCTGAAAGGCGACCCGTCGAAATGGAAAACGTTCGTCAGTAATCGAGTCAAAGGTGTCCATGACGTCATTCCGAGTGCCCATTGGAACCATGTGAAGTCTGAAGACAATGCGGCAGACTGCGCCACAAGAGGGTTAAGCGTGTCCCAGCTAAAAAACCACTCGTTATGGTGGCATGGACCTTCATGGTTAAAGCATTTTGACAAGAAAGCACTTGACAGCAAAACAATTACACCAACAGACTGTGAATCTAAACCAAAGCAATCATATGTTGTGCAATCCGAGCCTCCGTCGACAATAATGGAACTACTCAGCCGACATAGCAACATGACTCATATCACTCGCGTGCTAGCCTGGATTTTGCGCTTTATTGCAATAGCGAGAGCCCCGCACCTGACACTGCATCTTAAATTGCTCTATTTAACGGTGGCCGAGTTAATAACTGCAGAAATGGTAATCGTGAAGCATATTCAGCATTACGAGTTTCCTGACGACATTAAGAAATTACGTGCAAATAAAACTGTCGGTGCAAAGAGCAGCATCTTAAAACTCAATCCGTACTTAGACGAGAACGGTATACTACGCGTTGGAGGCAGGTTAAATAACTCCTCTTTGAACCAGCACACAAAAAATCCTATTATCATCTCTAGAAACAGCAGACTAACAGAGCTATTAGTGAACAGAGCACATCTACAAAAGCTTCACGGGGGCCCCAAATTGACATTATTACATTTACGAGAAAAATACTGGATCATCGGCGGATATCAAGCTATCAAGAAATACATACATCTTTGCGTGATTTGCCGGAGATTTAACGCCAAGCAACCACAACAAATCATGGCCGACCTACCCAAACCCAGAGTGACTGCATCTCGCCCGTTCCTACACACGGGTGTTGACTTCACTGGATTTGTTGACATTAAAGCAAACAAAGGAAGAGGAATTAAGACGCTAAAAGCATACATATCAGTGTTTGTCTGTCTGGCAACAAAAGCAATACATCTGGAACTAGTTTCAGAACTGAGCAGCAGTGCATTCCTCGCAGCATTTCGACGATTTTGTGCCAGACGAGGAGAACCTGCCCACATGTACAGCGACCATGGCACAAATTTCGTTGGAGCCAATCGTCAACTCGTTGAAGAACGTAAAGAAATCGTGAAAAGCATGGACACAACGGTTATAAACGGTATAACAGAAAAGGGCACACACTGGCACTTCAACGCGCCGGCCTGGCCATCTGGAGGTGGCCTGTGGGAAGCAGGCGTCAAAAGCACTAAGTACCACCTCAAGAGAGTACTAGGTGAACAAAAATTAACATACGAGGAATTTACGACCCTCCTATGTCAAATTGAAGCGTGCCTAAACTCAAGACCGCTATGTCCGTTGACAGAAAGCCCTGACGAACTAAAATGTTTGACACCTGGCCATTTCCTTATTGTAGGAGATGCCCACTTGACAGTTCCCGAACCTGCCAACTCCAACCAGGATCTTAGAAAAAGATGGCAACTTGTACAAAACATGACACGAGACTTCTGGCAGCAATGGTCCAGAGAATATTTACAACAATTACAAGCAAGAAACAAATGGCAAAAACCAACAGAAAACCTACAAATAAATGACATTGTGTGCATCCGCGGAAATCAACCTGTGGGACGATGGGCGCTAGGCCGTATAATTGATACACACCCCGGCAAGGACGGACATACTAGAGTTGTGACACTTAAAACCGAGAATGGTATCATGAAACGACCAATTGTTCAGTTAGTTCCCCTCGTCACCAGCGAAAAGGATACGAAGATAGACAACGACAAACTTTCCCCGCCTACCCGAAAAAATAGTGCATCCGCGCGACGAACAAGCAAAACGTCGTGGACGACTCTCCTGAATTACTCCCTACTATTAATGCTTATGACATTGCCAACTCCAACCGTACAGACGCACACTAAGGATTTTATAATTACGCCACTGAACCCTGATCGGACTTTATATTTCGACAGAATCGCTGACATGCAGGAGATTAAAGATGACTGGAAAATAGTTTTATACTATAATATGACCAATTATTGGCAAAACGTTGATGCACTGGACAATTACGTAAAACACATTAAACAATTTACGCGGCCAAAACTACTGACACAATTTCAACTAATCGCTAATCAATTAGATCAAGATATGACAGAACTTCAGTTCTACAATACCCTTCTTAAAATTCATCCCATGGAGACTCGTTACAAAAGAGGACTAGTGGACGGAGTGGGATACCTTGCAAACACCCTCTTCGGAGTATTGGATGAACGATTCGCCGAAAAGTACGAAAATGACATCCGACTGACACGACACAATGAACATCACCTACTGCAGTTAATAAAAAATCAAACTACCATAATTGAAGCTGAAGGCAATATCCTAAAACGTAATGAAGACATTATGAACAAGCAACTTCAAATAGTCACTGAGCACCTAAATAACTTGACAGACAAAACCCAACAATTAGAGCACGACCACGAAAATGCATTCTACATCATGACGTCATCCATAGCAGCAAACGGAATTCTGCTGCACTTAAAAAACATACAACAAACCGTCATCAACACGCTGACAAATATGTACCACGGTCATGTCGACGTTCACCTGCTGTCCCCTAAACAATTACAAACTGAACTAAACCGAATAGCTCGGCATCTAGATGGCAAATTAGCACTTCCGGACCTCCAAGATAACATACGTAACCTGTACAAATTACTCACAGTTCACGCTCGCATTACCGACCAATATCTCATAATGGAAGCAAAAGTTCCATTACTTAGTGACGAACAATTTGAACTCGATAAACTGATAAGCATCCCTCAGCATATATCACAACAAAATGTCATTCACGTCATTCCAGGATCAGAACTAATAGCCTTCAACATTCACCAGGACACCTTTATACCTATCGAGCAGCCAGACATAAACACGTGCCTTCATATGAACGAAGAAAAATTATTATGCTATTTGAACCACCCCGTTTACGAGGTGAAACAAGGGAAATCAATTTGCAATACGGAAATATTGACTCATCGAGCACAATATAATTCATACTGTCATACTGAAACAAAACCCTGCACTAACAAATGGATCAAATTACATAAACAGAACACATGGACCTTCACCTGTTGCAATGAGTGCCTAGTCCGCATTTTATGCCCAGACGGTTTGACGTCGAAGATATTACGTAACAACGGGCTGATAACTCTAGGTCGAGGTTGTGTTTTGAAAGGTGACGCCTTCATGCTGTATGCGAACAAAGATTACGTTGCAAAATCAATTATTGAGTTAGATACAAGCACTGTACCAGAGTTCTCATCACTTAACGATGTATTAAATACTTCGATAACCCACATGACATTCAATAACGAAACTCACGAACAGCAATTTTCAAATATTCATCGGGAGATACAACTGCTTAAAACCCAATCTAAACTGGAAGAGATGTCCTCTCACGATCAATATCAATACGCAACCATTGGAGCATCATTGATCGTCAGCACTGTTGTCCTTCTGATGGGTGTCGTCGTGTACTATAAGTACCGTACACGTACTCGGAGACTGACACAGCAGCAACTACGTGCCAGTGAAGAAACATGTGATAGTGTTAAAAGTGACGTAATAGAGTGCGGGAGTGCGCGGAAAGATACCACTTCCGCGAAGCAAGTGGTTTTTGACACTAGCACTAGTACTGACTTTTAAACAAAGATATTCAACCTATTTTGACCTTAACTTATTATCTTACAGTAGCTATATTGCACTTTTACACTTTAACATTACGCGCACAATTTTACAAATATGTCTTAGAATTTAACATACTTATTTTACCTTTACTGTTTGCACCTATTGCACACTATTGTCTAATGTTATTTTACTACCTACCTTGCCTTTGGAGCCTTCTTCTGAGAGGGCAATATGTACAAAGATGTACATTATTTTCTGCAACGATGCGTGTGTAGGCACTTTGCATTAGCCCCAAATAAGGCTATTAACCTCGCACACGCATCAATATATCCGAAGTGCAATATTAATCATAAGCTTAGCAATACATTAGTGTACGATTGACCGGTAAGAATAAAGCACCTCTCCATAACGCGGTCTTTTTATTCCTCGGCACTCGTCCTCACTGACAAAGCAATGCATCCGTATACATTGTTTTTTGGTCCTTCGAACCGGATATGAACCAGTGACCTATGGATTCCGTTAAACACCACTACGCTGCACCGAAAATCCTACAAAAGTGACGATCACTGCTTATAATTTATAAAGTAGTGGTCCAGTAAACAGTAGACATCACGCAAATAAGAATGAGTCGACAATAAGTTTTATAAAAAAAATATTCCAACGAATTGAGAACCTCCTCCTTTTTTTGAAGTCGGTTCGGAATCAAGTCCGCTCACAGAATTTCTACAGAATCGTTTGACAAATGCGACCTGTAGAGGAAAACAGCGGCAAATCCGCCACCAGGTCATACGAAAGCATTTTTGTCGAAGCTAAAACGGAGATCTTCCTTACACTCGGCCAATTAAACTAAAACTTCCCAAGCACTCGGGTGTACGGAGCGTCGTCGTTTAGAAATATGCTAGGTATTTCTCTTACGCTAGTACTATTACTAGCGGATAGCACTAACTGTTAAACTATGTCTTTGATGCTAACACACATACCTGACAGATTGATTAAACTCACCAAAGCAGTTATGTTAGACTTTAATGCCACCCAATTAACCCTTTGAACGCCATCATATTTGAAAGAAGAGATCACTCTGACGCCGAGGTATCAAAAATTGATGTAACGGTTAAACCGATAAAAACAAATAAAAAACAATTCATTATTGAATTTTTTCATGGTCAAAGTACACCTTCACTCCGACCTTTTTAGTGGTCGTTGGCGTGATGGGCACGACGACACACGACCACTTTATAGGCTCTTGGCGTTTAAAGGGTTAAGTAATTAGATTAATTTTGCCTATTAATATAATGTAAAAATTAATTAAACTCTAATCTCCCAGCGCCTCACAGATACCTGAGGTGACCAGAGGACTGGCAGCTACTTCGGCCAGAGATTAAGTCTGGCCATCCAAAGGGTTAACGCTTCCAGTCTTCTGGGCACCATAGCCCACGAAGGGGACTTGGGGACCATTTTTTATTTATAAGTTTATTTTTAAGTTTACTTATAGGTTTATTTTAAGTTTTGTTACTTATATGTTATTGTGTCTAGAATATATTTTTTAACTATCATGTAAAACGAACATCTACGATACCTACGGTTCACGAATAAAGATATTCTTTTTTTTTTATTAAACTCTTTTCGTGTTATATTTACCATTAAGCGTGTTGGTGTCATATTCACTGTAAGCTTATAAAAGAAGAAATAAAGGTATATTATGATTATGTCGGTTTAAAATTCACGGAGTAATTTCGTACCTGGTCATTTGGTAGGCGAATGTAGAGATATAAACCCAAACATGTAGAGGCCTTTTGGAAAAGATGTTTAATGTTATCACATTAATAATGTCTAATGTTACTATATATAGTGCACCTGTTACATCGATAGATATCTGTGAACCTGTTGCTAGAGTTCCGGACAACTGTCATATAATTGTAAAAGCTCGAAACGCACAGAGCGGCCGCGGCGCGGTGCGGGGCGGAGATGGTTTTGCATTTTTGATATTCCAGAAACTGCTGACTGTCGATTACTGCTTCATATGTCACACACGCCGCCTCCACTCTATCGGCCCGTCTGGTTTTTGGTGCGACATGCCCCGGACTGCGTTCGCTTTACCGCACCACCGCCTCCGCCCGTAACGACGCTGTGCCGTAAAATGCCCATCACTATTATTCTCGCACGATTACAGACCGATCGACGTTAATCATGGCGCTGGCAGTTGTGACCCCATGGAAACTTGTAAAATTCTCTGCTACCGCGAAACGAAGACGAACGAACATCGTGTATTTCCCTCTGTGTCGCTCGATTTTGCAAGTTCGACAGAGAGGGAGATACACGAACTTCATTTGTTTTCGTTCGCGTTAGCAGCTCTGACTTCGCACCAAAAATACTGAATGGCACATCAATATTTAACAATTGCACATCTGAACTGAATTTTAATGAACGATTAGTATTTTAGCTATACAAATCAGTACTGATTACGGTGTCAAATTTTTTATGTGCCTTTAAATACTACCCTTATAAAAATGCTTAGGATTAACTTGCAAAGATAACCCGCCCCTTGCCTTTGCCCGTGACGTCGTCAGCGTAATCTCTTACTCCCTATTCCATATATTAATCCAGACTACAGACTATATTTCTATACGAAGTTTCATCATAATCCGTTGTTGTAAAGTTTTTATTTTATACATTTTTGTACACTATTTCTTTCGTCGTTTGCATAACTGTCACGAATAATTAACCAGTGGTAACCAGCGGTTTAACTGGCCTCTACGCACAGCATTACATTGTTGCATTGCGCTTGAGTTACCAAGCGCCTTGTTATCGACGACTTATTCCTCCTATTTTAGATTTTTTTTACATAACTGTATGTAAATCTTTTTGAGAAATAAATGTCTTAATCCTACTAAAAACCATACTAAATAACACTACACACATACGATTAAATAAAATCTTAGAATCGTCATCGAATGAACCTGCATTAAATTAAATTAATCGCACTCATATCACTCACTCACTTTTATCCCGCGCCCCGCACCACGCACCCCGCATCTCGCACCCCGCGTCACGCACCCCGCACCACTCATCCCGCATCCTGCACCACGCACCCCGCTCTCCGCATTCCACATCCCGCACCACGCACTCCGCACTCCGCACCACGCATCTTGCGCCATGCATCCCGCAACACGCACCCCACAAACCGCAGCTCGCACTACGCATCCCGCACCTCGCATCCTGCACCTCGCACCCTGCATCCCGCACCTCACACCCCGCACCACGCATCCCGCATCCTGCACCACGCACCCCGCTCTCCGCAACCCGCAGCACGCACTACGCATCCCGCACCAAGCACCCCGCATCTCGCACCCCGCTTCACGCACCCCGCGTCACGCACAACCCACCACGCACCCCGCCTCCTGCACCACGCACCCCGCTCTCCGCATCCCACATCCCGCAGCATGCACCCCGCACCCCGCACCAAGCATCTTGCGCCATGCATCCCGCAATATGCACCCCGCACCCGACACCACGCTCTTGCGCCATGCATCCCGCAACACGCACCCCGCAACGCGCAGCACGCACCACGCATACAGCACTTCGCATCCTGCACCACGCACCCTGCGTGCCGCACCACGCACGTCTCATCCCGCACCCCGCACCACGCACCCGCGTACCGTATGCGTGCGTGATGCGTTTTCATATTGATGAAGCCGTTATTGAGATGAAATAAGACGCTGTTATGGCTATGTTAAGAGATGTAATGACGCTGTCAAGATCTAAATCGGCTTCCACCACCACCACGATATCAGCCCAAAGGCTTCCCCCAATTTCATGGTCAACGTCACTCTAATAGAATTTTAACAAAAACAATCATTTGGCAAATTCGATAAAAATGTATAACACTCATTAGACGACTTCAATGACGTAATTTTCTTAAGTTTTTTACTTACCTATAGTTTAATCAAACTTAACCAAATGCAAATCATGATTTCCATTCCGTATTCCGAATCATTCTACGATGTTAAGAGGACGCTTTGTCAAAGCCTTATCTATCAGCCCAAAGGCTTCCCCCAATTTCATGGTCAACGTCACTCTAATAGAATTTTAACAAAAACAATCATTTGGCAAATTCGATAAAAATGTATAACACTCATTAGACGACTTCAATGACGTAATTTTCTTAAGTTTTTTACTTACCTATAGTTTAATCAAACTTAACCAAATGCAAATCATGATTTCCATTACGTATTCCGAATCATTCTACGATGTTAAGAGGACGCTTTGTCAAAGCCTTATCTTATCGCAAAGGGTTTAACTCAGGTTAACGTATTTTGTATTGCTGTTTCTTTTCCAATGCGGAATGTACCTAGACTACTTAAATAAGGAGCTTAAATCGTTGCAAATATGTTTAGATTTCGTAAGTTCAGAGCCTACGAAGCTTAATTAGAATTTTGAGTACATTACTGCAGAGACCAGTAAGTAAGTAAGTCTCGCTCGGCCGCCTAACTCATACTCGTCCAAGATGGCACTTACAGTCGAACCACGTATCGCGTTTTTCTCAAAAATTTCGTGGAAATTAGAAAATAGAAGGATATTCTAAGGATTCAGTAATAAAAAGACCGCCGCAGCCTCTCTTCCGGGCGGCGCCGCCGCGGCGCCCCGCGTGCGCGGCCGCCAACTTTTGATATGCACTTAATGGATTTTCCATACAGTTTACTTCCTGGACAGTAGCTGCGATTCACTTCAATTAATTGCCTTAAATACTTTACTTTCGCATGCTACATTAGCAGATGTAATAGAAACATTTCATACCATTTTTGAAAAAATAAATATTATCGAGTCTTTAAGTTTTAGTTGGAAGGGAAACCCCTTTGAGGTGAACCTCAACCCTATCATATTGTATAAAAAATTGAAGATTGTTTTTAGTGAAATGGGTCCCCAATAAAGAGCACGACCGTGCATAAATAGTGACATTGAGTACGTTCTTGTCTATAGCTGCAAATTAAAATAATCGAATACTTGATCAGTGTAAAATAATAGGAACGTAATACTTTAAAAGTAAGCTTTTTTTAGTCGCGGTATGAAAATTCTAGTTACTTTTTAGCTCCATGTAACTGACGAACCTGTTCATTCCGCGACAAAGAAATGTTCCAATTTTCGCCTTAGTGCAATGGGATATAGTCCAAAAGACTACAACTCAAATTGTACTGCGAAGTAATAAACCAAATGTTATGACTGTTATGAGTACCAAGCACACCTTTAATAACTTGCTAAAACTTCACCGAGCGTATGTCACCCGCTGTACATTCCACTTTAAGTTACAAATTGTCGGCTAACTTTGTAACATATTCCGTGTGCCACATCCAAGCCACAGCTAAACTCGTTATTATACCTACTCAGGAAGCAAACAGCACCTTAACTGAGTTACTGTAACTAGGTGAAACTGCGAACAATTTGCTGCACACGACACACCAGAAATACCTTGTGTGCAGGCTGTGTGTAAAGAATTCGATTTGTTTTGGTGTACCTCTAATAATTGTATTCGTAATGGAGATGATGGAACTACCATTACCTCGTGCAGCGGGGAACACACTCGTACTAATCACGGAATAACAATTAGAGTAATTAAAAAAAAAAGTAGTTTATTCTTCAAATTAGGCATATTACATGCACCTATGAACGTCAATAAACTACCACCGGTTCGGAAAAATAAACCTCTGCCACGAGAAAAACCGCCGTAAGAAACTCGGCGAAGTGTCATTTTTTCAAAACAACATATATTGTATAGTTAAACGTAAAATTGCAGTCTCAGTTACTACAAAAATAACAAGCTACAGTAGAAAACCTATTTTCGCGATAGATTAGCCGTGCAGGACACTATCACTGCCAAACATCCCTGTCCATGATTTAATCGTTTACCTTATAATATGCTTTTGAAATAAGTGTTTGTTTTACTACAGATTTGAATTTAGAATTGCTAAGTTCAGTAATGTGTAATGGATTTATTAAGACTTATGATGTATGTATTATTGTATTAGTTTGTACGTTTCTAGAACGATTGTCAACTAGGGTATCGTATCGATATGTGTTATTATTATAGTGCTATACGATACGCAAACTGAGGCGAAATCACGAACCTATATATTTATCTTTATCGCTCTAAAGTGGATAAAACGGAAAAAGATTTCGTATTCAATCATTATAAAAATATTAGTGGGACATTTTTTTTACAATACGAACTAGTCCCATAGTAAGCCCAATAAAGACTTGTGTTATGGGTATTAAAATGTAATAGACGACGATATATTTAATAGATATTATACTTAAATACATTAGAAACATCCAATCTCAGGAACCAATGTTTCTAAACACCACAGAAACAAATGCCCTTACCAGGATTCGAACCCGGGGCCTCTTGTTTTTTTGACTAATATTTATTTATCTTTATTAGTATGTATATCGTCTCGCAGTATAATATTTTATACCATATATTATACCCATATTTTAAAATGTGCTGAGTCTGGCACTACGTTGATTTGTGTAAAATAAATTCTGTCTCTGAAGTTTGATTCATATAAAACACAGAGCGAAAATCTTTTAATAAAAAAAAGTTAAAATATAACGGAAATATACTCAAGAATGCACACCACAGAAACAAATGCCCTTACCAGGATTCGAACCCGGGGCCTCTTGTTTTTTTGACTAATATTTATTTATCTATATTAGTATGTATATCGTCTCGCAGTATAATATTTTATAGGTACCATATATTATACCCATATTTTAAAATGTGCTGAGTCTGGCACTACGTTGATTTGTGTAAAATAAATTCTGTCTCTGAAGTTTGATTCATATAAAACACAGAGCGAAAATCTTTTAATAAAAAAAAGTTAAAATATAACGGAAATATACTCAAGAATGCACACCGTTCCCGTTTTGTTGTCCCTTAGGTGTATTCTATTGAGACTAACATCCTGCACCACGCACCCTGCATGCCGCACCACGCACGTCTCATCCCGCACCCCGCACCATGCACCCCGCATCACGCACGCATACGGTGCGTACCGTATGCGTGCGTGATGCGTTTTCATATTGGTGAAGCCGTTATTGAGATGAAATGACTATGTTGTCAAGATCTAAATCGGCTTCCACCACCACCACGATATCAGCCCAAAGACGTCCACTGCCCAATTTATAAGTAAACTTAAAAATATTGGTAGCTAGCTTTCTACTCTCATATTATTTAATTTCATCCCTCTTTCTTATAAAGGTAAGGAACCCAAACGAATACTTTTCGTGTTGGTGTCATATTCACTGTAAGCTTATAAAAGAAGAAATAAAGGTATATTATGATTATGTCGGTTTAAAATTCACGGAGTAATTTCGTACCTGGTCATTTGGTAGGCGAATGTAGAGATATAAACCCAAACATGTAGAGGCCTTTTGGAAAAGATGTTTAATGTTATCACATTAATAATGTCTAATGTTACTATATATAGTGCACCTGTTACATCGATAGATATCTGTGAACCTGTTGCTAGAGTTCCGGACAACTGTCATATAATTGTAAAAGCTCGAAACGCACAGAGCGGCCGCGGCGCGGTGCGGGGCGGAGATGGTTTTGCATTTTTGATATTCCAGAAACTGCTGACTGTCGATTACTGCTTCATATGTCACACACGCCGCCTCCACTCTATCGGCCCGTCTGGTTTTTGGTGCGACATGCCCCGGACTGCGTTCGCTTTACCGCACCACCGCCTCCGCCCGTAACGACGCTGTGCCGTAAAATGCCCATCACTATTATTCTCGCACGATTACAGACCGATCGACGTTAATCATGGCGCTGGCAGTTGTGACCCCATGGAAACTTGTAAAATTCTCCGTACTATCTAAATTTAACAAGCGTCACTTACGATTACAGACGATGTGGTGCAATCACAGAGCAACCGACTCGCCGACAACGATACGAGTTGGCGGGGCAGGATTGGTATGTGAAATTTTCTCTGGCGTAAGCTTATTGATGTCGTACAGAGTTCCTCACTTGATGGGATGATGTCAGTATTACATTTGCGCAGTAGTAATGCCATGCATGTTCGTCGAGGGCAAAGTAAAGTCAGCAGTGTCAGCAGTCAAACGCCTGGAGAAGATATGCAGAAAACCGAAATATTAGACGCAGCACAAAGGTGCACCTGATGCGCGCACTGGTCTTCTCCATACTTCTCTATGTGTCGAAAACTTGGACCCTGGGAGTGACTAATGTGGTATTGGCGTTAAATACTTGGCATCTTCTGGACAGCACATCGCACCAACTCGTCAATTTTTGAGGAGCTCAACGTCGAAACCCGCCTCTTCACTATCTCTCTCAGGAAGATTCTCAGTTTCTTCGGGCACTTGGCCTAGCGTGAGCTGAATAGTTTGGCTACTTTGGATGCTTGTCAGCCAAGTAGGAGGCAAGAGGAGCAGGAGCCGATTACCCACCGATGCGCTTGATGCGATTGAGGAAGTTAAGCACTTGAAACACCAAGCTCCTTGAGGAAGCAAATCGGACTGTCTTGAGAGCACTGCTGACTGAAGCGATTTATGGCAGTCCCGACCCTCAGTCATGACTTTACGATGAGAAAGAAAGAATAACATGCGCGGAAGCGTGGCAGTAGGTACATATGTACTTCTTTCGTTCGCCTCGTATCCACGCATCCCGCACCAGTCCGGAAGCACTCATTTAGGCGCAAAGTAAAGAGAGGCACGGACTTGATTGCAGTTGACGTTGACAGCTGACAGATTTTTCATCATATTGCCATCGCCACCACACCGACAAGTCAGGAAAGGCGACTTCCTAGATCGGCACAACGGTAAAAGCGATGCCATTATGGCGACGGAAGCTGTAATGAAAACTGTCAAAGTTCGAGAAAAACATACTACACTTTCATTACACTTACACTTACTTACACTTTCAGTGCCAGGAACATTCGTAATTTCGCATGTTATCTGCTAAGAGAGAAGCGCTACGAAATTGCTGGCTGTGAATTTGTTACAGAAACAATACTTTCCTTTACAATCTCATTGTAAGAATGTGAAATCAATATAATAACCATTCAAACGAAAGATAGACAAATCTAAATGTATTTTTTTCTACGAAAAAGGACATTTGGATCTACCTTACATACGTTCGGACACGTTTCGTAATTACCCCGGAGACACAAGGATGTTATATAACATTTTCAACTCACTACTTACGATTTTCAGGAGGATTTTCGGCACTACATTGTTTACATTAAAATTAATTTACTGCGGCTTAATGCATTTTGAGCCTTAACTTGGCAGTTTTATATGCAGTATGTTATAATACCATAAAAGCTGTTGGATATTTAAGAAAACTGCCAAGTTAAAGCTCAAAATGCATTAAGCCGCAGTAAATTAATTTTAATGTAAACAATGTAGTGCCGGACTTGCCACCATTTCAGAGAATCTACGGAACTTGGCACCTATTTAGATCTCAAATCTTTAAAAGTAGACAACCAAGCATCGCATTTTCTTAATGTTGAACTTGCCTCCCATTTTCACATTTATGTTTTTGATGGGATTATTATTATTTATTATTCTACTCAAATCTCTGTTTGTAAAATATTGTGAAGTTCATATGCTCAAGTATATTTTTTGTAGTAGTGTTCGCTCGTTGATATTGTGTAATCTTGTTGTGCATAGGTATGTGTTTTGGATGGCATTCTTAATCAGAACCTCCGAATTGTCTGCTTTTTGTGTGTAATGAATGTACAATGTTTCGTGAGTCTAATAAATAAATGGTCGTATTTTTGAGTAGTGACATTTGTAACAACTGGCCCTTAATGTAACATATATAAGAATACAATTGTATTTTTGTATAGATGATAACAGACAAATGAGTGTAACGGTGTTAACACACATTACAGTTAGGAGTTACACGCGTTAGGCGATGAGCTCATATTTATCTAAACAAGTCCAAGCCTTGTAATACAGACGAGTTTAGATCATTTAAACCGCTTCGTACGCGTTGCTATTTATAATTATATAATGCAATACTTACAAATACTTACTTTTAAAAATTAAATAATGTCTCCATTCAACAAAATATATGGTACTTCCCATCATGTCCCACAAATCTGGGACGCCCTGTAGATATATTGTCTATGCTCTCTGAGCTACTACCGAGAAACAAAAACGAACGTAGTTCGTATATCTCGCTATCTGTCGCTCGAATATGTAAGCACGACAGAGAGGAAGCCAATCGAACATCGTTCGTTTTCGTGTCGCGGTAGCAGGGCTGGTGTGGTCTGTCATACCCATACAGGAAGAGTTACTCGTACATAGAGTGCGCGTGTGCCCAAGAGAGACAAAATAACTCCTATGCAGCTAAATTGAGATCTTGTTAAAAATGGCTTTACCTACGTGCCTATTAACTTGGGCAGATAATGGTAATAATAATAATAATCGTATGGCATTTATTTTTCGAACCGTGAGATCTTCAAGAAGACAGTACGGTTGCCAGTATTTGTTGCACTTTTAGCACCACCTAGGGATCACGTGTAGGGTAACGATGGGATACTCCCTACGGACGTGGTGCAGCTTCGACCCCCCTTGTCAAGTGAGTGGACAACTTGACTGTTAGAAGTTCTCAAGCCACCCGAAGGCCTCTAACTTGGCTTAACGACTGCTGTCATAGACAACAGCCGGGATCAACGGCTTACGAGTAAGGTGCCTTCCACAGCACGGGAGCGCTCAGTTAGTAACCACTCAAAGCGGTCACCCATCTAAGAACTGACCTGGGCCTACATTGCTTAACCTCGCATAGCGCACGCGGTGCCACGAGCGCTCCAGATACGAGTAATGGTCAGTTTGCCCCAAAGTCCAAATAATTGGGAGCAAATAAAAAAGTGAATCTATGACAAAGAAAAGTTACATATCGTTTTCTGTCGTTTGTATTCAAATTCGCATATGGGCATATCGTTCGGTAGCGGTATTGTTGTTTGATGTCAAGTGTAGTTAGTTTGTTAGGGAGAGTTTAACTATTTCTTAAAAGTGTTTTTTTTTTGTCTACAGTTCGTCGGCAAGCGAGCTCATCACACGACGAGGCGTATTCTCACGCAGACAGTATGGCTCCGTGGAGCAGGTCAGCAATGTAAGTAACTAATTCATTATTGCCACTTTACGCCATTTGCCACTCTGCAGGAGGATAAGAACTCTATACATAAAAATATTTGTTAATACGGGTTTAACTCGTTATTTGGGATCTTTGGATATTTATTTATTTAAATTGAAGTAATACTCGTATCAAAATAGATGAATGGAAAACTTTTTCGGATCTATCCTTCACATTTTTATAAACTTTTGTGGGGTAGTTAAATGTTATGTACCTACCCATATCTCTGTTGACAAGAATTTAGTTCTGCCGCAAACATGACCGGTGCAGCCCGCGTCGAAACGTAAAATTATTAATGGTACAATATAAACTACTACAGCATGTAAACAATATATCGCAAAGAATGAAGCTGCGATATATAATAAATATCGCATTTGACTCATATGAACAAATATTTTAAGTGTGCGTATAAAACAAAGCTGGAGAGTTTAAAGTGTTATAAGAACCACGTTCTGTGATAACAACAGAACACTAACGTCTCCGCCACGCCCCACAACGATGCTGCACCTCCCTCTGTGCGTTTCAGGCTTACAAGCAAGCTTGCTGGACCTTAAATATCAAACATTTTAACATGCTGCCTGTAAATTGACAGGAAATAGTTCATTTTTCGTGCCCGTCGTTGCAAGTAAGCGGTTAAATAGTATTTAAAAACAATTAATTGTCCCGCTGATCATGATTCTGACGATAAAATGTACAGACGTAAATGTATACATTACATTAAAACTATTTAAAAATTGACTAACAATACGGACCCTACACATGCTCAAACTAAAGGTGCGCGCGCCTCAAAAATGCCATCCAAAGCATAGCATCCTGCATAACATCAACTTACCACAAACTACCTTATGTAGGTTAATTTGTTCAAACAACTGTGTCCAATTGGTCAGTGAGCCAGTCACTCAACACCAATTCCAGGAACCATTTTCGGCAATACGAAATTTGCGCTTGTCACTGAATTTCAAACCTTACCAGTAAAGTGGAAAGTTGAATTTCGGGTTGGCCATAACTGCCGTTTCACAAACCATTATGCACTCGTACACTGTAAACTGTCGTGTAACGGGGCGTATACTGTGGTCATGTATGGGTAACTCGATCTCAAGGATCCGTTGCCTGCATTAATGAGCATATCTAATTTCTAAAAATGATTGCCCATGACTATGAAATTCTGTACCTATGCGTCAATTGAAATATTCCAATACGTGGCGCAACAAAGCACGCACGCAATGGTTGTACTTTGATTCGCAGACAGAAGTTTCATAGAATGTATGTTTCGCATAATTTTCATTTCGTATAAAGTATTTTTTTCACCAAGGGTCACAGTTCTAACCTAACCTAACCTATTTTTCTGGTAGACCTAAATGAGTTCTGCGTATCAATACATCTATGAAACTTTTGTCTGCGAAACAAGAGAACACCCACGCAAATATATCTAACTAGTCATTAAAGCTCTTTTGTAGTTATGGTAAGGAAAAACGTCCAACCAAACGGATTGTCGACGTTGTTTTCTAAGAAACAGAATAGTTCAAGTTACTTTTAATACTGATAACTTATTTGCATACATGAAGAAGCTTCCGTACAAAAAAAAAACTTTTAAAAGTTGCTCGTTGTGTTCATCAGGCGCTGGGTCTCAAAATTTATGGGAAAACTAAAATACGACTTGCAGTTGACCAAAATTCTACTTGATATTACTTAGCGTTCTTAATACCCACTGATAATAAAAATATTATTATTTAAATTAAATTAAAAAGGTTATATAGATACGGAACCCTTCGGAGTTTGACTCGCGCATGGCCATTTTTTTTGTAAATCGTGTTGAATATTTTAACTAAATTTACGTGAAGACAGTAGGTTCTGAAAAGCGAAGAAGTTTGTGCCCTTAAAACTTGATATTATATGAAAACCCAGATGCTGAGATGTTTTTTCACAACCGGAAAATAATATCCTTGTCTTGCACTACAGCTGAAACATTTCGTTATTTTATTCAGGTAAATCATTCTTATTTATAACATATTTTTCCAGAAAATCTTACTGAAAGCCACCTACGATTTCAGTAATATTTTCTAAAAACAAATTAATCTTGGCTTATTGCCGTGGTAACAAAAGGTATCAACGTGTTTCTATTTACCATTACCTGACTGAACGTCTCTAATCGGCCCTTTCAAACTATTGTGGCATCGCGCCACCATATAACGTGCTTATGAAATATATGTATTTTCTAAACGAATTAATCTTGGCTTATTGCCTTGGTGGTAAGAGGTAAAAACGTGCTTATATTGCCTTGACTAAACGTCTCTAATCGGTCCCTTCAAACTATTATACCCTGGCGCAGCCGCACCGATGAAATTAAATTACTCATATGGAGCTCCAGGATTTTTATGCCATTAACATAAGCAGACGTGATTTTCAGGAGACTGGATAAGACTTCGCATTGACGGTAGTTATAAATAAAATTTATTTCAGTAAATACATGTCTAGGTAAGTAATAAACAAGGAAAATCACCATACTTATTCTTAATCACTACTTTTGAGTAGGTGGACAACCTCGTACCTACTTGCATACGGGGTGCCGTTCAATCATCATAAATAAATATAAATAAAATACATGATTTCAATTCAAGTACAGCCGTCGGCTTAGGCAATAGGGAGAGAGAGAGAGTTGCAGCACTCGGAAGGCTGCTTCCGAACAAAGGAGATCCTCGGTCGCCCTGCAGGCGCCTCTACTCTTTCGGTGCATGGCACTTTATGGGGCACCTGTGTGGATAGACGCCCTCACGCCTAAAAACAAGACTACTAAGGTGACCGTAGAGGGCAATCAGCGTGAGGGCGTGCAGGGGGTACCGCACGATATCCTGGGCGGAGCCACACTACTGGCCGGTGACCCACCCTGGGAAAAGCAGGCGGACGTTTTGGCCGAAGTATATCCTAGAGAGCTCCCTAATCAACGGGAGGTAGAACGGCTTCGAGACGCAGCTATGGCGGCCCTTATTCCGAGATGGAGGGCAGATTTACAGTCGTCTATGGCCGGCAGACTAACTAGTTATAGGGGCAATCGTGCTCCACTTGGAGAGGTGGGTCGACCGCAAGCACGGCGAACTGGACTTCCACCTGGTGCAGGTCCTCACAGGGCACGGTTGCTTTGGAGAGTACCTGTAACGAGTTGTTGGTCAAGAAGAAAGCCCCCACTGTCATGGGTGTGCACGGCATGGGGACCACAACGGCATGATCTGGCCACTGTAGTGGGTGGAGATCTCTCACTGCCGACCATTGTATCGAAAATACTCGATAGCGAGAGATCCTGGGAAGTAATGGCCTCCTTCTGCAAGTCCATAATGGCTCAGAAAGAGGCCGCGGAAAGAAAGCGGGAGAACGATCCATCCGCTTCCTATATCCGTAGCGGGGCGAGCACGCCGGCGCTATGCGCATTTGCTCCCCTCGACGTAGCGGACCGGGTGGTAGGGTTGGGGGACCTTATCCATCCATGGAGTCTACGGGATCGAAGCAACCCGAAATTGTCCGGGGGCGCTCTCTTTGGCCAGACCCGCATAAAACGGGTGAGTTGCGAGGGTCAATGTAGAATGCCTCAAGCGAACATTTGACCCTCCTTATAAGCGATATTGTTGGACAATAATCTCTGGGGGTAGTGGGTAGTTTAGACCTTCTGTCCTGGAGTGCCACACACTCGTCCGGTCTCCCTTTGTCCGGGTGAACGGTGGGTCAAGGCCGAGAATGCCAACTCAAAAAAAGGCAATAGGGAGAGGACGCCCGCTTTGAGTCGTTTCTGGAGCAAAAGTTGTCCATAGTCCATAGCTATCCAACGTAGAAATGCCGCTAGCGTTATGGGCACTTTTGCAACGGCTACGGCAAGGGGTTGATAATTTTAGTTATAATTATATGTAACTAATTATTAGTTTTATAATATTATTTGGATTGTAAAGTTTTAGAAATAAATGAATGTATGCCATGACCTGGACTTATCAATATCGTTAACCACATTTATCAAGAATGGCTTTTATTGACAAGTTTCGATAAATATCTAACTTTTCTCGTAAATATAAAAGAGTTTAGATGAAACAATGAAAAATATCAAATATCATAATTTGTGTAATATAGAAATGTCTGGAAACATAGCTTTAATCCTCTCTGGATATTCACCCTAATGGTGCTATTGACTGACAATTTTAAGCGTACTGATTAAATTAATGCCTATTCTTTTATTAAGAACGTAAATTACTGATGTACATAATGACATTCATTACATCAGTAAAAATAAAAGACACCAGATTAAGAGGACTTTAAAGTAAAAAAACCGGCCAAGAGCGTGTCGGGCCACGCTCAGTGTAGGGTTAAATAAATGAATGTATGTCATGACCTGGACTTATCAATATCGTTAACCACATTTATCGAGAATGGCTTTTATTGACAAGTTTCGATAAATATCTAACTTTTCTCGTAAATATAAAAGAGTTTAGATGAAACAATGAAAAATATCAAATATCATAATTTGTGTAATATAGAAATGTCTGGAAACATAGCTTTAATCCTCTCTGGATATTCACCCTAATGGTGCTATTGACTGACAATTTTAAGCGTACTGATTAAATGAATGCCTATTCTTTTATTAAGAACGTAAATTACTGATGTACATAATGACATTCATTACATCAGTAAAAATAAAAGACACCAGATTAAGAGGACTTTAAAGTAAAAAAACCGGCCAAGAGCGTGTCGGGCCACGCTCAGTGTAGGGTTCCGTAGTTTTCCGTCCGTCACATTAAGTTGACATATTAAGTACAGAAACACAAAACCTTTGAAAGCACGTCATTTCATTGTGATTTTGTAGAAATGACAGGTACAATAAACACCTGTTTATACGGTTAAATTACAAACTTAGTTCAGAAATTATTTTTGTAATTTTTTCAAAAACTATTCAACCTATCAAGTTCAAAATAATTTTCCTACAAAGTTTTTATAAAGTTCTACTTTTGAGTTTTTTTTCATATTTTTAAAACTTATGGTTCAAAAGGGGAGGACATATTTTTTTTTACTTCTGGGGCCATTATTTCCGAAAATATTAACATTATCAAAAAATGATTTTAGTAAACCCCTATTTATTTTTAAATACCTATCTAACAATATATCACACGTTAGGGTTAAAATGAAAAAAAAAAACACTCCCCACTTTACGTATAGGGGAGGTACCCTAATAAAATATTTTTTTCCACTTTTTATTTTACCACTTTGTCGGCGTAATTGATATACATATTAGTACCAAATTTCAGCTTTCTAGTGCTAACGGTCACTGAGATTATCCGCGGACGGACGGACAGACGGACGGACAGACGGACGGACAGACATGGCGAAACTATAAGGGTTCCTAGTTGACTACGGAACCCTAAATTTTTAAATATATTTCATTAAATTTAAATAATCACAATTATTTACGAGTTGCGCTAGTCGCGTTTTAGCCCTCTTAAATACATGTTATTATTATTCACTTGGGTCTATTCAGTATTCGTATTTCGAACTCTGAATGCTAGATTTTTCTGTTTTATGAATGTACTTTTAAATATTGTAGCTTACAATAAGAGCAACCAAGAGCTAAGAGCGAGCGATCAGCCATAACGACTTCCCATCCATAGCTAATTTAACTTTTACAAATTTGCATAGCCGTTTAGGTGAGTTAAGTAGCCCTCGCTTTCTTTGTTATAAAACCATTATGAAACTCTGAAATGTTCAACCACCAACGAAGAATGCAAAATTCTTTAGAGACTGGCATCTTTGTGAGATACCAGAAGAATTCAAAAATTTGGATATATGCTCGCTAACCGTTCACTTTCGAGTCCGATTTATTTCGTTGCGTAATAGTTACATATAGCCAAAAGCAAAAGTAGATGATCATTTTAGTGCCTTGTCACTTTAACTACTTGAAGCATCCCAACTGCTGAAGTATTGTTACGGTTGTGCGACAAAGTACTGGATTGATCATCTACTTTTGCTGTTGATTGTACACTCCAACATACTCGTACATTCAGTGTGTCCAATTTAAAAGTGTACCAATGACTAGGGACAAAACTTGGTGTAATTTTATCGACTAATAAACATGATAACCAACTTAAAAAAGTCCCTGACATTTTCATTTCAAAATTCAATAGGTATCTAAAAACGGCTTAATCAGATAATGATAAAACATAACTAAGAACCATCATCATCATCCTCCTCGCGTTCAGTTGCATCCTGAAGAACGCCCGGGGTCCGCTACCTAATCAAAAGAATTAGCGTAAGCACTAGTTTTTACGGAAACGACCTTCCAAGGCTTCCGGATTAAGCTTGTCAAGTCATCTTATCGTCACGCATGAAACACTTGGAGTTTTTGATAACCAATTGACCATTCGTGGTCTTATTCATCAGATCCAGTTCACCAAATGCTATTTTCTGAATATAAATGCTTAGTTTGTCACTGAAAATATTAAAATCGCTATATGTTTCCTTTGAATTTTTAAGGAATTTCCTCAATTCCGCATGGATCCCATAGGTATTAGTAGCAAAGAACCAACCTTGAAAGAGATGCTTTCTAAAAGAAAGATTTTTTTCGAAATTGGTTCATAAATGATGGAATTCTGATTAGTAGCAACTTCCTACACTTATTACTCTTATTAGCGATTGTTTAGGTATTTCTTTGATTTAACAAATAGTGTATAATTAAATACTTATCGCCCTAGTTATAATAATTTGTATTAAAACATTCTATTTATTTAAAACAGTGCAGATTTAGTTTCATACACTACAGATATTTACGTATACAACTGTTATTATGATTTTAGATTCTTATCGAAATTTGATACATTACATTTTTTTTAATGGGGTTGCTCTTGTCCTGCATCTAGCCAGGGGGCAAAGATGAGGCCGACGATGAAGCGAGCTCACCCAGAAGATGCCTATTCACTCGTGCCTTAAAAAGGTCCAGGTTATATGAACTCGGAAATACAGACGCCGGCAGAGAATTCCAAACCTTAGAAGTGCGCATTATAAAAGAAGAAGCAAAGCGCTTGGTTCGAACTAGAGGAATTTCGACCAGGTAAGGATGGTAGCCAGCCGTACGTCTGGATGTCCGATGGAAGAAGGGGGAAGGCGGTATGAGCCCATGGAGCTCCTGAGCACACTCACCGAAGTACAGTTTATAGAAGACGCACAGACACGCTACTTTGCGTCGATGTGCTAAGCTCTGCAGCTTATTTCCCACTACCGTACTGCCGCCAATGAGCCTCCTGGCTCTGCGGTCCACCGAGTCGAGTGCGGCAAGTTGGTACTTAGCCATCCCAATGGTGACTACAATACTCCATGCAAGACCGGACTTGGGCTTTATATAAAGATAGAAGCTGCCCAGGGGTGAAGTATCGCTTGACCTTATTTAGGATGCTCAGCTTTTTGGCCGCTGTTCCGGCTTTGGACTCGATGGTAGTGCCGAAGTTAAGATTTGAGCTTAACGTCATGCCAAGCAGCTCGAGATCGTTGGCTGCAGACACGGTTGCACCTCGGAAAGTAGGAGCCAAATTGAATGAGCTCCTTTTTGCGGTAAACAGACACGCTTGCGTTTTGATGGCGTTGAAACTAACCAGATTGTTATCACCCCATTGGGAGACAAGACTTAAGGTTGAGTTAATTCGCTCTACCATTGCCTCTCTCTCAGACTGAATTTCATCACGACCAGCCCCCGCGCTGGGCAAATACTCGTATCTCTCCATGACCGTACTGTCATCTGCGTATACGACCACTCGTGGCAGAATAAGGTCGTTAATATGAAGCAGGAAAAGGGTCGCGGAGAGAACAGATCCCTGAGGAACACCGGCATCAATGGCCATGAGGTCCGACGAGTAGCCATCAATGACTACTCGGATCGACCGCCCACTCAGGAAATCAGATATCCAGCTACAGAGGCCAGAAGGGATACCGTATGCAGGAAGCTTGCGAAGCAGACTAGCATGCCAAACCCTGTCAAAAGCCTTAGAGATGTCAAGAAGGCAAGAGCCTCACCGTGTTTCTCGATGGCCTCGCCCCAGTAGTGCGTAACATACACAAGAAGATCCCCAGTGGAACGGCCCCGGCGAAACCCATATTGCCGATCACTGAGAAGGTCGTTAGCTTCAAGGTAAGTCAGCAGGTTACTGTTCAGAACTCTCTCCATAACCTTACAGAGTATGGAGGTAATGGCGATAGGTCGATAATTGCAGGGATCGGCACGACTACCTTTCTTGGGCACTGGTTGCACATTGGCAAGCTTCCAGGATGCCGGTATGGTATTCGTATACATACATATACTCGTACCTATATTATGATAATATGACATCAAAATATTAGTAGAGGTTATTATCTAAGTGCATGTTTTTGAAAGTTTTTTTTTTAACTCGCACTGTTCGTATGTCAATATGTAAGTACCAGACATAGAAGTTTATGTGGCACGCATAAAATTGTCCTAGGGACTTCCTAACGTTATTAATTTATCGATAAATTGTACCACCTATTTTTTTAGAGACTTCCATATGTTTTCCGAAAATTGAGTAGGCATAATAGTATAATTACTATAATATTAGAGTATTCGATTATATAGGATTTCCATACAAAATAATCTGAAACCAAGAGTGCCTTTCTTGCAAAGTTATTTTGTATGGAAATCGATTGAATAGCATAAGTACTGTAAGTTGTCATCAAATGCAATCCGTTTTTCAGCCACTTGCCGGTATCCGATTGTGCTGAAATTTGGCATTTTTATGTGAGTTTGGTGACAATACAGTATTATGGTACCACCGAGCCGATCTGATGATGGAAACATAAGGTAAGGTAGCCATAGCAACTCCTAAAGTACACAAGATAATCCAATCGTGTTTGGACTCATCGTACCGTCTCAACAAATAGTTAATGTTTGTGTCAAAAAGTACAGTCGGCAGTAATAGCTTTTACCAAAATTTTCGACAGAAACTTATATGACTTTAAATAGGTACTTAATACTAATTTGACGCTTAATCGTACTTCAGTTACTCATAATGTCAGTACTTGTACTTACCACGTCAGTTATAAACAAGCGTGTACAGTCAGCAGCAGTAGTTGTTACGCGGTAGTTAGTAGCTTGTAGCTAGTGCTCAAAATCAGCTACACACCGACCCTTATATCAACAGGATAAGGCCCTGTGTACATAATTTTGAAAGTGTTATACTGCTTAGCTACTTCTGTAGCTGACTGTACTGCCCGTCAGAAAAAAATCATGCTATCCCGCTCTAACGCTTAGCACGTGCTTTGTCGTCTAGTTAGGATGGCCTTGTTTGCGCTTCAACGCTGTCACCTAGTATTTTTTTTTCGAATTATATGACACTATTGTCTTATTTAATTTGTATGGCAACGCGAACAGCGCCTATGGCGGTCTTTTGTGTTAACTATTTGTTGCCATATAAATTAAGACTAGGCTTTCGATAGTAAGTTGAACGATGATGTTGGTGGAGTATAAGCCGCATTATTCCGTGGGGTTGTGAGTTGTGAGCCGAGCTTAGCAAAAGAAAAGTGGTAAGACACATTATAGTTAAAAAATACATGAACTGTATGAGACCTACGGTTCGAGAGGAATCAGTTAGACACGGGGTTCCTAAATAGTATTCTGTCTGTTCCTATGTCGGATGAAGCCGAGATTTTGTATAAAGAGGTAGTGGCCGGCGTACGAGCCCAATTTCAAAGAAAAACCGCAAATCGATGTACAGTTTGGCCATTAAGCACACGCATACTAGTGGACAAACCAAAAATGTTGAGCCGCTGTTCTTAAAAAGATGTCATTATTCTTTTTGTATGATATAGTATGAAACGTTGTTGTTGATTGTGTGAAATTGTGGGTATTGTATGAAAGGACTTTTAGAGACGATTCTAAAAATAAACTGCATCATTACATTTCAGCCCTTTTTATAATTAGAATAAAAAAATCAAGACATACCAAGATTGGGCTCCTCCAGTTACGATAAGGCTGATCACAGGCTGAATTTTTTGTACAATATACAGGTAAATTACTTTTGAGACGTTTGTGCATTTATAGTAGCATTTGTATATTTACAGGGACACACGTACATGTTGACGTACACAGACACACGTATGTGTGTGTGTGAGGCTGGCTGCAGAGGTCACAACTACAAATGCAAAAAAGTCTCGAAAGTAATTTATCTGTACCACACAAATGATACGTGATATCCTCATATTTAACCGCAAGGAAGCAATGTCGAATATAATGTCAATTTTTTTTTCAATATTACAAAGTGATACTTCAGTGCCAGTATTTTACGAGACTTATGGAACTGTATCCATGTTTAAATACAACTTTTTGTTTTGGCCTTCTTAGTTCAATGAACATTCTTAGACTTTCAAAGGAGCTAAATTTAATTGAAAACGAAATAAACCAAATACAGCACCAGTAACAGCCTGAAATATGATGTGAATTTATGGCTATGCTGAAGGTTGACCTTGACGCCTTATAGGGGTTTTACATGGAAATCTAACCTCACACAGTGAGTGCATACATCATGAATACGAGCTCTGTAACTATTACTTAATTATTTTTAGTTTTTAATAGTGTTTGAAAGCAGGGTAGCATAATACTCTGATTTTAGGGTACAGTACCAAGACAGGAACCCTTATGGTGCGAGTCCGGCAGTCCAACTGTCACATCTTTGTATGTAGAAACTAGGTATGCTATCGATTTGAAATGTGGCATAGTTGTAAGGCCAACCTAAGTTTATTGAACTTAAAAATAAAAATCATTACTTTATAAAGTAATAGCAATTGCCCGCGACTTCGTTCGCGTAGAACTTATTAAAGAGATTACCCCCTTTTCGCCCCTTTAAGGGATAATATCGTTAAGTAAAGTCAACCAATTTGATCTGTGGGCCACTTTGTATCTTGTCACAGTGACAATAATATATGAGATCTCTAGCTGTTTTCATACTGAGTAAGTAAGTACTACAGCTTAGTTTTATGGTAATTACGAGTAGTTAATTAGGTACCCAAAGAGAATATAATCACTGAAAGGATTTCTTATACTTTTGGGTTTATTGAACTCGTCTGTAAACGAGGCGGAATAGTAAGTAAATTTGAGCGTTTTAAACACTTGCAAATTACTCTTTTTCACTTGCAAATTACTGTTTTTAACTTGCGAATTACTCTTTCTTACATGCAAAACATTGGGTTTTCTTACTCCGAATCGAGTGCATTTACCTAGTGCATATTATTTATATTACAGGCATAATAACTTTTGACTAGGTAGGCCCTTGGAGAAATACTGAATAACTGTTTTGTGCACGTACATAGAATAGTTTATGTGACTGTTTTAAGGTTCCCAGCCAGGGCATTTAGTTAAGTGACGAGCACTAATAATTGTTCCTGATTCTTGGACGTTCTATTTATTTAAGTATTTTACTATAAACTATATAAATATGTATGTCGTCGCCTTGTAAACATGATACCTTGTTTAGCGTGGGACAAGGAAGACTCGTGTTAATATTATCGACAAATAATTATTTATTTTATAACTAAACTAAGTAACGAAACTCCTTGCTGCAGATGCCCGGACCAAACGACGGGCCGGACACAGTCATCAGGCGCTATCGCCTTGAGAACGGCAGCTCGCTCGGGGAAAAAGACGAGGTAAGCGAAATAATGTTACTTAACACTCACCTGAAAAAGGTACGGTATTAATTAAACAAAGGGCTAGTAACGTCGTGTTCTAACTGTGACACTGCATTTCCAATGAATGGGTGAAAGGGACTATGTATTTAATACGGTATTTCACTGATAGTCAAATCAGCAAATTTTACGAGACATCAAAAACGCTCCACCACCACCACCATATCAGCCGATGGAGCGTCCACCGCTGGACATAGTTCTGCCCCAATTTCATGGGGATAAATGCCATAATCGCCACGCTTGGCATGCGGGTTGGCAATCGCAGTATCTCCACCGCACTTCAGAGACGCTGCTGCCCATCCCCTGGCGATCTTGGTCGTAGTTTAAGGACATACCCGGGTACAAAAACGCTCGATTAGTATGAAATTGGCAGGGAAATGTGCCTAATGACATCATAATTTCTTATGGTCACACTGCGTCCTTTTTTACTCATTGTTATTTAAACATCTTTAAAATTGCAAAAATAATTGATGGTTTTTTTTCCCAATATTTTCGTATGACTTGTATAATGGTAACTTAAAAAAATATTTTTAGTGTTGTGAAATACCCTATTATACACTCATATCTACAAATGAATATGTTATGAAGTTATAGCTGGACAATGTAGCAGGTGACCCAAGTCTGAAATACGAGTATTTACTTCCTCCTGACTCCTGTTAAACTGAAAAAATATAATAATACGCTAACTTCTCCACAGGACTATAGTTAGGACCTGGGACTAATAGACCTAGAATTATGTGAGAAATTACTTTAATAATTTTTAAGAAAAAAAAACTGACTTCAATGGGGGAGGCCGGTAAAAGATTATTATACTTAGATGGTGCACTCTTAGATAGATATACAATAAAATAAAAATGGCTATAATGTATGTTTATAATGGTAGAAGACTAAGAACCCTCAATTCCTCATGAAATCATGAAAAAAACCTTGCTTGCTTGACAAACAAAACGAAGAGAACAAATCGCCAAACGTGAACTACGCGTCGTTGAAGAGTTCCGTTCTGATCATCATCAGTAGTTCCACTTCATCAAATGTCACTTTTATGAATGAAAATGTTTGATTAGTTCATGAAAATACTAAAATCACTATTTGTGTGCCTTTCACATTTGAGGAGTTCCCTCGATTCCTAATGGATCCCATCATCAGAACTCGAGCATGACAAAAATCAATCGTGAAAATAGAACTTGCTTTACAAACACAGCTAGAAGGACAAATCGCCAAACGTGAACTTTTCGTCGTTGAAGAGTTCTGTTCTGATCATCATCAGCAGTTCCACGTCATCCAATGTCACATTTTTGGATGAAAATGCTTGACTTGTTGATAAAAACACAAAAATTACTATATGTTTGCCTTGAAGATTTGAGGAGTTCCCTCAATTTCTCATAGATCCCATCATCAGAACTGCGTTTTGACAAAAACGGGACCAACTTGGATATATATACTTACAATCAAAAAAAGAATTTTCCAAATCGGTCAAGAAATGACGGAGTTATGGACTAACAAACATTAAAAAAAAATACAAAAAAAAACATACAACCGAATTGATAACCTCCTCTTTTGAAATTTTGAAGTCGGTTAAAAAATAAAGTTGCTACGTACTTTGGGCAGCGCTATGATAAGCTACTATTAAGTAAAATATGTCAGTGCATACAATACTCCAATACGATAAACACCAACTAAAGGAAAGGCCTATTAACTTTTCCTTTTTAACCGACTTCAAAATTTCAAAAGAGGAGGTTATCAATTCGGTTGTATGATTTTTTTTTTTTGTTTTTTTTTTTTAATGTTTGTTAGTCCATAACTCCGTCATTTCTTAACCGATTTGGAAAATTCCTTTTTTGATTGTAAGTATATATATCCAAGTTGGTCCCGTTTTTGTCAAAACGCAGTTCTGATGATGGGATCCATGAGGAATTGAGAGAACTCCTCAAATCTTTAAGGCAAACATATAGTGATTTTTGTGTTTTTATCAACAAGTCAAGCATTTTTCATCCAAAAATGTGACATTGGATGAAGTGGAACTGCTCATGATGATCAGAACCTAACTCGTTAACGACGAAAAGTTCACGTTTGGCGATTTGTCCTTCTACGAGTAGCTGTGTTTGTTAAACAAGTTTTGTTTTCACAATTATTTTTTGTCATGCTCGAGTTCTGATGATGGAATCCATTAGGAATCGAGAGAACTTCTCAAATGTGAAAGACACACAAATAGTGATTTTAGTATATATAATATGATCTATCTATAATAATCCATCCTATTATTTATCCTATAAATAATCTAATCTAAAACATAATAAAGAAGAAACATATAGACTGGGTCAAAATTATGACATTTAGTAGTAGTGTACAAGGCTTAGCCCATAGTACAAGCTTTGCTTAGTTTGGGACTATGTCGATTTGTGTAAGATTGTCCCCCAATATTTATTTATTTATTTTATTTATTGTATGCATAGTTTTCTCAGCATCTTGATGTTGGTTACATATTTTCACCGTAAGCTGAACATTTAATAAATGTAAACAGCATTTCCACGAAACACATTCACTGCATAATGTATCGATTACACGTGTTTTCGGTTATTCGATATTCATATATGCGTACCATCAATCTAATGTCTTTCTTTCGTTGCGTGTAACTTTTTCCCACAAATATAATGTACCCAATAGCCAGTTTATAATTACTATGCTCATTCATTAGATACGCGTCATACTCGTGATCGGGTGCTGTTTGTGGAGTCCGGTCTGTTCATGCTCGCAAGGGCATAGTAAATACCTTAATACTAGTGTTATTTTATTGGGAATTGACGAGAGACATCATCCTGTTCTGGATTAGTTTTATTGTTATTGACGCTTAGAGACCTTATACATCTCTAACAATATTAAATTACTTAGTGCTTTTTTCATTCACTACTTATTTTAATTTAGACGCTTAGAGACCATGTACATCTCTAAGGACTTAGGAATAATGGACGCTCAGAGACCATATACATCTCTGAGATATTAAATTTATTTTGTATACTTTTATGTATTCGGACAGAGACCGTATAATGTCCCTAATATTACCTTTTTTAACCGACTTCAAGATTTCAAAGGAGGAGGTTATCAATTCGGTTGTATGTTTTTTTTTAATGTTTGTTACTCATTAACTCCGTCATTTCTTAACCGATTTGGAAAATTCTTTTTTTGATTGTAAGTATATATATCCAAATTGGTCCCGTTTTTGTCAAAACGCAGTTCTGATGATGGGATTCATGAGGAATTGAGGGAACTCCTCAAATCTTAAGGGCAGACATATAGTGATTTTTATGTTTTTATCAACAAGTTGAGCATTTTCATCCAAAAATGTGACATTTGATGAAGTGGAACTGCTGATGATGATCAGAACAGAACTCTTCAACGACGAAAAGTTCACGTATGGCGATTTGTCCTTCTACGAGTAGCTGTGTTTGTTAAACAAGTTTTGTTTTCACAATTATTTTTTGTCATGCTCGAGTTCTGATGATGGAATCCATTAGGAATCGAGAGAACTTCTCAAATGTGAAAGACACACAAATAGTGATTTTAGTATTTTCATAAACTAATCAAGCATTTTCAGTCAAAAAAGTGACATTTGATGAAGTGAAACTGCTGATGATGATCAGAACGGAACTCTTCAACGACGCGTAGTTCATGTTTGGCGATTTGTACTCTTCGTTTTGTTTGTCAAGCAAACTAGGTTTTCAGGACACATTTTCGTCAAGCTTGAGTTCTGATGGAGGATTCCATGAGGAGTTGAGGGTACTTAGTCTTCTACCATTATAAACATACTTATAGCCATTTTTATTTTATTGTATGGAATCTAAGAGTGCACCATCTAAGTATAATAATCTTTCACCGGCCTCCCCCATTGAAATCGGTTTTTTTTTTCCTAAAAATAATTATATAATGTATTGTAAGGTATTGTAAGTTTATTTTAATTTTAACTGAATATTGTAACTATTGTAAGTTTGTTGGTCAGTATAGTTTTGAAATCATTATTATTACTGTCTACTTTTATAGTTTTACAATTCATGTTTTGAAATCATAATAATTATTATTGTCAATGTATTTAATTGTATAATTCATGTGTTGACTTGTAAAAGTGCCCTTGTGGCCTATTTGCAGAATTTTTTTTTTGATTTTGATTACATTACCATTGGGGTAAAAGTAAAAAGTAGATTTATGATATTCCGAAAAATGTGTTCCTAGAATAACAGTTCGTTGTTCCTCTTTCTGTTAAGCCCCTTTTTTGAGAACGCCGGAAGGTATCAAACGGGTATCATCTTAAAATCGAATAATTATTAGGGGTGATAACCTTGCGCGCTTTAAAAAATGTAACTTCGTAAATATCGCAATCAAGAAATTCGGTGTTTGTTCCGTACCTTTAAAAATCTAAAGTAATACAAATTGGCTGTTTTCGGAACTGTTCCGTTACTTCTTATTTTAGGCTATGCTATAGCAATAGCATAGCCTAGGTTCACTCGCTCGGTATCATCAGTACATTCAGTATCACCAATATGATGAACTTATGCTTACTGAATGATGTACTTGTATCGCACAAATATCATCAGTACCGTCAATATCAACAGTACCACCAATATCTAGGACTTTTGCTTTCTGAATAAGCGCAAGGCTCACCTCACCACGTTCGAGCGCCAAAATATCCCGTTTGAAATGGGTGTCTTCAATCATCAACCATCAAGCCTTTGTTAACAATCAACAATATTTATTAGGAAGTTATTCTTTACAGACATCATACAATACACGATATTTTCTGTTCATCGTACGTATTCAGTAGCTTATAGACTAGCATGATATTCAAATCTAACACCCACATCTTGCTCTTTAAGTTAGCGCATAATTGACCAAAATGTTAATCCTTCTGCACTTACTATTATCCATTCCGCGACAGAGCCCTAAAAATAGAATCTTGCCCGAGTCAGATAATATACAGAAAAGCAAAGATAGCCGATACGTTATGTAAATAAATGTCGCCTAAAGGATTCACAGTAGGCCGTTCCGTGTCCGGGCCGGCCCGTTTTCTTCTAGAGAAATACACCGGCCGTTGCGTTTGCTGTCATAGAAAACGGCCCGGCCCGGACACGGAACGGTCTACTGTGAATCATCCTTAAAGGCAGACGAGTTCCGTCGAAGGAAATAAATATAATCTCGAAGATTCGATCAAATCGCGAGGGTTGTACTAAGTTACACGATTTTGGGTCACGATTAGGTAGCTAACTTTAATTTTTCTTGGAATTTTAATGTGAGTAATCAAGGGTTCGACTATACACTGGTTCTCCTGTAAGTATCTACGAGTATGCCAGTGACAGCAGATGAAGTTTAAAATGAACCATTTCCAGAACTCTGTTTAATATAAGAAAAGGCTTTCATATACATTTACATAATAAAAGGCAGTGACATCCTGCTTAAGTATTTTTCATGTAAAACAATTAAGCAAAGAACAAGTACGTCTTGCATTTCGAGCACTTCAAAACCTCTAAGTAATGTTGATAATATGTGTATGTACTTATATACTTACTACGGAGTAATTTCCTTGAATCATTTTTTTTCCTTACAGTAACTGTTCTTCTGATTCGGTGTGGGTAGTAGCTTAAAGGTTAGCGTTCATAAGATACGAACATTGTTTGAAATAATTATTTATTTATGTTATACTAGCATTTGCCCGCGGCTTCGCCCGCGTACTAAACGAAATTTTTGACCGTCTACAAAAAAACAGGTTCGTATGTTTGTCCACGATTATCTCGCGTTTGGCTGAACCGATTTAGATGCGGTCTCCAGAAAAGTAGTTGTTACATTCTGGGGGTTTCGGTATACGAAGTTTGGTGATTGTGATTCATTAACAGATGAACAGATGAAAAGTCAGTATACATTCTGAGAACCGGCAAACTGTTGAATTTCATTTGATTTTGCCAAAAATAAGGATCGAAAACTATTATCATACATTTCCGAGAGGCCGAAGGGGAAAGGGCCGATGAAATAGAAGCATGTCTTAAATGGCCCTTAGTAAAAGTATCTGTGTACTACAGTAACACCGATAGGTCTGTAAACGACCAAGCAGCGCGCAGCGGTCATAAACTCTGGTCTTTTGAAGTACAGAAATACGGCTAATTCAATATCACGTGTAACATTTATTTTTCCTAAAATTTAATTTATTACGTAGGTTTTGCCAGTTCCCATTGGAGCATCCAAAAAGAAAATTTGGCCTCACTTCCATTCGCACTCCTTACTTCAGTCCGTCTGTTACAACCAAGTTGCTTTTACTGCGGCCCTATGATGGTTGCCATTTTATCACTTATCAAAATCAAAATCAAAATCAAAATTTTATTGCTCTCTTAATGTGACATAATATTACAAAGAAGTAATAAAATGGACCCCGTAAGGGCACAGCAATACTAACTTATATCTAATTATATTATTAATAAACAAGATATAGGTAGAACTTAAAAATATTACATTTTGTATCTTCTTTTATCGTCGTGGATAAGACATTCGTCACGTTCTGACAAGTATGCGAGTGCGAGAGTGACGGGCGTCTTATCCACGACGATAAGTGATAAAATGGCAACCATCATATGCCCGCTGGACCGATTGAATTGCAAATTGGCACAAACTATCAAGAATTTAGAGCGCTCGTGGCCCAGCGGCACCCGCCTACCGCGTGCGGTGTGCGAGGTTAAGCAATGTGGGCGCAGGTCAGTTCTTGGATGGGTGATCACTTTGAGTGGTTACTAAATGACTCTCGTGTTTGGAAGGCACGCTAAGCCGTTGATCCCGGCTGCAATCGTTAAGCCAAGTTAGAGGCCTTAGAGCGGCTTGCGAACTTCTAACAGTCAAGTTGCCCACTCACTTGACAAAGGGGGGTCGAAGTTGCACCACGTCCGTAGGGAGTACCCACCGTTACCCTACACGTGACCCCTGGGTGGTGCTAAAAGTGCAACAAAAACTGGCAACCGTACTTGTTGATTTAAATAGAAAAAAATATCGAAACCTCTATGTCGTTTTTAAAAGCAAGTCCATAGATACCCCACACGCCTATATAGTAACATTAAACTTTTTTTGCATACAGGCATGTATGGAGTGCCAAATTTTACCTCAGATTCGTATTCAGAGACCTCTCAGACGCTCAGATATCGATTTTGAACGAAATTGGGACGAAAAAAGATAATTAATATGGCCGCCACTTTGACAAATTTTACCTCTGATTCGTATTAAGAGACCTCTCGGACACACATATATCGATTTTGAACGAAATCGGGACGAAAATGAAGAAAATCAATATGGCCGCCACTTTTTCCAAATTTTACCTCGGATTCGTATTAGGGGACCTCTCGGACGCTCAGATATCGATTTTGAACGAAATCGGGTTGTAAATGAAGAAAATCAATATGGCTGCCACTTTTTCCAAATTTTAACTCGGATTTGTATTCGGGGACCTCTCGGACGCTCAGATATCGATTTTGAACGAAATCGGGACGAAAATGAAGGAAATCAATATGGCCACCACTTTTCCCAAATTTTACCTCGGAGTCGTATTAGGGGACCTCTCGGACGCTCAGATATCGATTTTGAACGAAATCGGGTTGGTAATGAAGAAAATCAATATGGCTGCCACTTTTTCCAAATTTTACCTCGGATTCGTATTAGGGGACCTCTCGGACGCTCGGATATCGATTTTGAACAAAATCGGGTTGAAATGAAGAAAATCAATATGGCTGCCACTTTTTCCAAATTTTACCTCGGATTCGTATTCGGGGACCTTTCGGACGCTCAGATATCGATTTTGAACGAAATCGGGACGGAAATGAAGAAAATTAATATGGACGTTATTTTATTCAAAGTTTAGGTACCTCGGATTCCTATTAAGAGTCCTCTCGGACGCTCAAATATCGATTTATGTCGAAATCGTATAGGACGGCACTGATTAATAAAACCATCTACAATACATAGAATCAAAAAAGGTCGTATCTTCATAGGGAACTCACGGCACTTCATGCACCTTTAGACCTTATAAGGAACTTACATGCCAAATTTGGTATCTCTCGAACCACCAGTTTGCGCTGTGCGGTGATATGTCAGTCTCTCAGTCAGTCAGTTATTTCTTGATATTTGGCACAATTTTTCAAAAGTTTTCATGACCACAATATTAAATTTCAAAACCGATGCCATTTTCGTAATTAACGTCCCAAAAAACCATAAAAACGACACCCATATTAATATTTAGACATTTGATCCCCCTCGGACCCCAACAGAGGGGATGGTATTTCACGTCCTCCACGTGGGATTTTAAAATCATTGTTGTTTTCGTAATCAGCGACCCAATAAACCATGGAAACAACACCCATATCGATTTTCAGAATTTGTCACCAGATTTCCCCCTTTTAGGGGTTGATTTCTCAAAAAACCTGAAACACGTATTTACTCATTTATCGTTAGAAATACTCCTGTGAAGTTTCGAATAAAATAGTCCAACTAATCTTGTTTCCCCATACAAACTTCGGACCCCCATTTCACCCCCTTAGGGGTTGAATTTTGAAAAATCCTTTCTTAGTGCACCCCTAGACCTTATAAGGAACCTACTTGCCAAATTTGGAATCTCTAGGACCAGCGGTTTGGGCTGTGCGTTGATATGTCAGTCAGTCAGTCAGTCAGTCAGTCAGTCAGTCAGTTTCTTCTTTTATATATTTAGATATTTAGATAAGTATCCTGTTTATCTACGGCGAATAAATTGAATAATAGCAAAAAAATAAACCGAACATAGAGGTTTTTCCTCCATTATCAAATCCTATATTAATTGGTTGGATTAAAAAAATACACAGTAAAATATACTTAACTACAAAAAAAATCTTTTTTTAAATACACTTTAATTGTGAACCTAATTTTTTTATAATTACTGAGTGGGTAATGTATATACATCACGATAATGAATCACTTCATAAGATACGAGTATATTCAAAGTAGGTAATGTAAAGTTTGTCAACGCGCTTCAAGTTGAGTTTTTTGGAATACATAAAGAGCCGATATATTAGGTATGGTTAATTTTTCATTATAAGTCTCAACAAAAGGCCTCGAGGCCTATCGATTTAAATTAAAGTTGAACTTGATATCTGAAGCGAGTAAGCTTCAAACGGTAATTTATTATGAGCGAAATTTGAGAAAAAAAGTTTTCAAAATATATGGATGGCATCTTGATTTTTAATCGCACTTCGTAGAGTTCAGCGAGAGATTAAGTAGGCTTTAAATATCTGTTACACGTTTTTCTTAAGATTGTTGGCAGTCATTTTGATGATTATATTTAGTTAGTTAGTTAGTTTTTCCGGGCGTTTTCCGCAAGTCGACATCTAGTGTGCCTATTTTGCGTATGATTATATTTACAAGTATTTACAAATACCTATTCCCATACGCTGTTCCCGGTTAGCAAGAACATGGATAACGTGAGCTTCCTGTATACGGGAGTTCGGGAGTTGGGCCGTAGGCATATAAGAAATACAAGGTACATAATACGTAAAAGATGCTGCATGTCCCTAGACTTGTTTGTGCAATAATATTCTACTATCTCGCTTTCGAAGGCTGGTGTGACGTCATTGGACGGTGTCTCACGTCTTAATGCGTCCGTTAGTTTGTTGACCGTCATCTCGGCACTTCTTCGTCACCTGCGCTGAGGGCCTACTCTGAACTTCGAAAATCGAACTTCGTGTCATGCCGTCCCTTTCACTCTAGTGTTATACACTATAGGACGGAAAGGGACGGCACGATACGAAGTCGATTTTTGAAGGTTGGAGTATCCCTGCCTTCTGGGCATTTTGGGGCCCTACGGCGGGTTACCCCGAGGGACTTAGGGGACACATTATGACCACCAGTCGCCGCCGACGCGACCACTAATGGTCCAGTTCAAGCCACTACACTAGTGACTCAACGTGCGACCGCGAGTTTATTCAAACGACAAAACACGGCCACTAGTAGCGAGCGAGGGCGATTCCCGCAGCTTGTAGCTCGGACGCGGCCACTCAAACGCTCGGTGTACAAAATTTAGGGAGAAACGCGACTGCAGCTTGTGGCGGCTACTAGAGTGGCTCTAATGTGGCCGCGCGAACCCAGCGGGCCTCTGATCGTTGCCATTTTATCACTTATCGTCGTGGATAAGACATTCGTCACGTTCTGACAAGTATGCGAGTGCGAGAGTGACGGGCGTCTTATCCACGACGATGACTACGATAAGTGATAAAATAGCAACCATCAGAGGCCCGCTGGGTTCGCGCGGCCACATTAGAGCCCGCAGCCGGCGACCGAACGCTGGGTTCGGGCGGGTAACCTGACCTTAGTACTTTCCCGACTAACAAGTCCAGCAAACATAAACTTTAAAATATACACGTACTGGGTATTTTTTTAACTGTATTTTTATTTGCAGCTATTCGGACCGCACGACGCGCCGGTCCTTGAAAACCCAGAATTTCAAACGCGCTGGTACTTCAAGTACTTCCTGGGAAAATGTGAGTATTTTATTTACCAATTATCCAGTTTAAAAGGGTCAATATACTGATTTTTTTGAAACCTCGCGATTGTTTTTCGAATAACTTTACGTCATCCGACTTTTAATGTAGTCAGCGAGAACTTGAGTACCTAGTTTTAGCAATGTGTGAATAAAGTACCCAAACACAGAACTGAAAACACTCTTGTAGTGCGACCAGGTGCGACAAAAGGCCTGGAGGCTTTCCTTATTGTCCCAATTAACCTATCTACTAAATGCTTTACCTTCACACGTACAATACCTTTGTACTTTACTTCTCTTTTTGTAAATCGTATACTACGTTTGTTTCTTGTACAATAAAGAACACTACTCGTTGCACTATCATCCACTTTGTAAACCACAGGGTTTACCAAGTAGGTTACCTATATTATAGGAAACGTCAAAACCCAACATGCTTTAATCGTATAACTCGTAAATTACCTCGTAATTTATGTATAGGTAACTTCATAAACTAATTGACCAGAGTTGATACTGTGAATATTAATTACTACTAACTAGATTATCCGTAATTGTACAGGAATCAAATAACTTGAGTAAAATATCGTATTTTGGAAGTGAAATGGTTAAATTGGTTGGCTAATTGGTTCATGAGACGGTAGATACCAACAAATTATGTTAACATAAGCAACATTATTTAGAAGGAGATATTTATACTTTCATTGATTTTCTATTGTTAAAAGTACTATTTTAGTAAATGTCAATAAGTGGGCAATATAAATGTCGTATCAAAGCGGGGTTTGAGCTTGTCCGTTATTCAGGTCATTTCCTTTAGGGTTCCGTGACATGAAAATATTGACTGGAATTTTTGATAATATTCTCCTGTTTAATTTAATACTGGTCATTCATTTTGGTCTCAAATTAATAAGGTACAAGAAGGGAAATCAAAAACTATAAAGCAGTTGAGAATTTCATAAGCAGGGGTCGGAATTCTCGTAGCACTTTTGAGCTGTCATAGGGACTTCTCATTTATCGACTAACGATCTACATAAATTTAATTATATCGATACATTATAGAACACAACATGTTGATGAAGATTAACAGTAGAGGTAAACAACAGGCCGTCTTATCGCTAAAGAGCGATGTCTTTCAGATAAATTGAGTAGTTGAAAATGTGAAATAGAGATATGCAATGAAAACAATGAAAAGTTAATAGTTAACAATTTCACATTTTTATTTTTATTAGATCAGTTCAGCGTTTGTGTCTGTTTGTTTGCATATGTCTATAAAGCTACTAATCAAAGGTCATCAGACTGGCCGTATCTACATAACATGATACATTAGGTACGATGGCAATTCTTGTTTTGGATAAATGACTAAAATTAAAGCCTCGTAATAAGAAATCCACAAATTATTTATATGGTACAATATAAAATGATCATAATAATTCCTATTTAAAATTTCCAAAAAGTTGGCATCCAAAGGTTATCTCGAAGAGATCGCTCATTCGCGAAAAGTCTGCCTGTTGTTTACTTTACACTTTTAATATTCTGTATTTATCGACATATATTTGTATATATTGGAAGTCGATAAATGAGAAGTCCCTACGGCAGCTCAAAAGTGCTACGAGAATTCCGACCCCTGGCTCATAACTTTTAACTTTTCACCCTTCACTTCACATCCATGAAACATTGCTAGTACAGTTTATAACCTATTCTTTAAAAAAAATCGAGGCAGCATTCACTCACATTTTGCTCGAGGACGGTTGATCGTTTTCAATCAAATTAGTTAGAAAAACTTTGCACGTTGCATATTAGGTATTTTATATTAAAAACATATTAGGGTAAACATATTTGGTTAGGACATCACTGGAATAAGCCTACGCAAAAGTTCTGTTCTAGGTGACTTTTAAATTTGTATTTTATTGCGATAATGTTATTTTGCGATGTTCGTTAGATGCGGTATAAATTTTTTGTTGGCATATTTATTCATGTGACTTTGATACTCTTTGATAGGTTTTGGTGTTCTTAGATGATGAATAAGGAACGACCGATAAATGTGGTATGAATGGCGCAGTTAATTATGAGAGAAAAGAGCTAAATAACGTTTTACTCGATGTATTATTTTACTAATATTCATTTGCCTTGAGAAGGGGTCTATGTGGCCAAGCATATTGTATGTAAATGGGTATTCAAGCGGAACGCCCGCCAAGCGAAATTACAATTTCCAACCGGAGTGAAAAATTGATGACACCAGGCGGGATTTGAACCCACGACCTCTGGAAGCCACCGTCCATCGCTCTTTCCAACTGAGCTACCGCGGGTATCGCTCGTGGCAACGAATCTCGAATTTTTCACTCCGGTTGGAAATCATATTCTGTGGATTGAAATGTTATTTATATTTGTGGAGCGCTGATCCTTCTAAATCATACATTGGCGTGCGTGGAAGCAGACGTGAGACAATCTGCTGACTCAACATATGGTTTATAACTGTCTATGTTACGTCTAGGCGAAATGAAAAGGTTCGTCACTTTACGACTGTATTTTATACTGTTAAGGTCGAAAACATACATATATTGGGGGACAATCTTACACAAATCAACCTAGTCCCAAACTAAGCAAAGCTTGTACTATGGGTACCAGACGACGATATACATACATACTTATTTATATAGAAAATACATAGAAAACATCCAAGACCCGGAAACAAATATCCGTGCTAAATGCACAAATAATGCCCTGGCCGGGATTCGAACCCGGGACCTCTAGCTTCGGAGGCACTGTCGCTACCAACTAGGCTAAACAGGCCGACAAAAGTGACGAACCTTTTCATGCCTCGCCAATACCTAATTCTCAAAAAATACGGCGAGGTTGGGTTTCAAAAATTAGTACTGATATGAATTCAGTTATTTTATTAAAACGTATGTGTACGAGTATATTTGTGATATGACGCAGAATTTACATTAAGTGTTAAAAGCTGTTTTCAAATGGCGATATTCTAATAACGTTTACCGGGGTAAGGGTTCAAACATAATGGAATTTAATCAATTAGGATATGCGGTAGATACCCATCAACCCATGTAAGTATATAAACCGCATTTCGTATTTGCCCGAATTGCGCTGAGTAATAACAACTACAGGATTCGTATGTAATTGTAATTGTATTTACGGGTGTCACTGACATTCAATTTGGCCATATTAATGTTTATTGAAACCGTGTTTTTTTAAGCGAAAGACAATATAATTATTGCGTATTCAGTTTAAAGTTTTATAAGTGTTAAAACATTAGAAAATTTTGAAACTTATAGAGGTTATAGAATGGTGGGAACGGTTTGATAAACAGCCAGCCAGCCTATGGAAGGCGGTGGCAAATACGAGCCACTCATACCCATTTGCTGCCTACCCTATGTAAAATACAGTGTGTTTCCGGCATGCGAGCTTTTCTTTAAGCAGGGTATCGAAACGTAGTTCCTAAACCTAACCATGAGCTTATTTTTATTATAAAACCAAAATTTCAATTTCCTTTGTTTACGAACAAAATTTAAATTGCCAGCAATGTAAAGCAAAGTCAATTGTCAAAACGTGCAGATTTAAGAAGTTTAATTGTAGTGTTAATTCAAATAATTATGATTTGCTAATACATGCAAACAGTTGCTAATGAAACATACAATTGTCCGTTTTGAAAAAAGCCCGCTTGCCGGTAACGCACTGTATAGGATTTTTTGAAGGTCGAAAACTACCACATTCTTTCGTGATAAAATTACATCTAGATTTACTGTCGTTGACTGTACTGACAGATGCCGAGCGGTCCCGCTACCACTGCATTAAACAGGAATTTAAAAAACGGTGAAATTTACGGTGATTTATATTATTTAATGATTTTTTTTTTAAATCAACATAAAAATTCTGGTCAATTTTTAATTTATGAGGAATAAGTTCTCAATTATCATATGTCATCAAGTCAATGGATGAGTTTCTTGGCGTAAGACCTATCAAATTTCCCGCCAAAGCACTGACATTTGACGTATGCACGCACACACTTAAATAAATGTAGGATGACCACAGGATGACCTTACATTTAGTGATTACCAATTACAAATCACCGTGTGTACACAAGATCACTCGGTAGACTGTAAAATAATATCAAGTGAACTCTAATTCGACAAGTATGTCCACACGGAGACAAAAAAGTGAACGCCTTAGTCACATAAAAGAAATGATAACAAAAACACACAAAAGTGGAAGGATTCTTTTGCATCACGAGTCATTCCACTCGAGAGGCTGGCACAAAGGCGACGTTTGGAATCAAAGGATTTTTCACCGGATAGAAATGAATGGAGGTTATTTCAAAACACTTCCTCGATACAGTATAATGCAAGGCCTGTTCAGTGTTTCCGATGATGCGGCGACAATGGAGACATCATTTTTAAAAAATTACCTAGTTATACGTAGCTAATTATTAAGTTTTTGTATATAAGGCATAAATCATTCCACCTTCACGCACTCACATAAGTAATTGTTAGTGAAGGAAAAATGTTTGTAGCTAACAGTACGACATTTATGTTCGGCTGAGTGAATTTATAAAGTTTGGTAGTTTATCGTGGACTATCAGTTAAATTTGGAGCTACTTCTCCTTACACAAGTATTATCATACTTGCCTGAAGAGACCTCCCAAATTCATGTTCTAAGCAGTAACAAATGAACAATTTTAATTTTTGCATTACTTTCGAATAGTCTGCGACGGACTCCTGAGGTAACGAGGTTAAGATCGTCCTGGAATGGGTTAACTTTTTGCACGCCGGAGACAGTAAATCACGTTAGCAGGAAGCGGTAGCCCAGATGACATGACATTAATTACTTTATCGGCCAAACGTAGGTCAAATCAAACTCTGTCTATATCTATGTTAACTAGTTGGTCCCTTCAGGAAATAAATTTGTAGATGAAAAAAAACGTATATTTTTATATCTCAATTAGTTATGGAACACTACGAATGCCTGTAGCGGCACCGAACTTGTCACCGGCACATAAACAAAGCCATAGAAATTCTATGTATTATATGACTTAGGAAAGGAATAAAATTAGGATCCAAACCAAACATACAATACTTACATACTTCTATATTTATCATATTAAACAGCCGTTAATCTTAGAAAGATAGGCAGAGCGAATAATCTTTTAAGGCACCATTGCATGCTCCAATCACGAAGTAAAGTCACTTCAGTATTAAAGACGTACATATTAATTCTGTAAACAAGTAGATCCTCTATATCTCGTACGCATAGACTTGTATTATCCTTGTAATCTAACTCAAAGAAATACCATCCGTATGGAACTTGAATTTATAATGTGGTGTGTCACTCGAAGCAATATTGTTCAGTTTTATTTAAGTTGACAATTCTTCGCCTTAACAAAGATCCATGACAATCTTGAACTTCTATTCCGTATTATCCTGTTTTAAGGGATCGTGATTGGATATTATTAATGAAACCCCATTTAGACACTTGCGAGAATTATGAGTTCAATCGTACTATCAAACTCAGCAATGTACTTATATGTAGTATATGTACTTCGTTAAACTTGCAATCCAATGACGCGGGGTATCTAAATGGAGCTTTATTGCTTTAATTTGTTTCATGAAACAAATTTTGGCAACCCAACTCATGAAAACGGAGCAAACGACGTTATACTACTTAATCCTTCGCATAATCGAGCTATGAGTATAATAGGAATTTCCTATATTTTGAATAGTGTAACAACCAAAACATTTGGGTATCAAATGCTTGTCACTCTAAGATGCCTCATCTCAGTCAGACAGACAGGCAAATGGATCACCAGAGATACATTTTGTGTAACAAAATTAGCATCGTCATTTGTTTTTGACATTTCCTTTGTAGTCGCTGACAGTGTTTTGTCCGCGACAATGGAGTTCGTTCCGCGTTTTCAATACAAGTATAACGTGAATCGGATACCCTAATTGCATAACGCATACTCGAACTCGAATAATATTTAGGAAATCTAATTTCAATCCCAAATTTTGGTTGTATGATTCGTTTTAATAGCATATTCTAAAAAACTCACTAAATGAGGGTCTCATGATGACCAGCTAATTGTGAGAGGATCTCAGCCAACATTAAAGCTAAGAATTAAAATAATCTGGTATCTGTCTGTTACCCACGATGGAACGGAGAAGGTATATGCGTTTAGGTTTAGGGTGAGAGGTTGTTTGTTTGTTTGTTTGTTTGTGTGTGCACCTCAATATCCCCAAAACAGCTTGACCGATTTGGATACGGTTTTCTGCAATGGGTTTGTGGTTCATTCGGGACGAACCCCATAATAATTGTTTTGATCATAACTCGCCAGGGGGCGCTGCAGTAAACATTTTTTGCTTGAAAGTGCGTTTGAGCTGGTTTGAGCGCATTTTCTCCGGAACAATTTCACCACCGTAGATGATTTCGATAGTGCTGGGTAAAGAGTATATGTACTTGAACTCTGAGGATCAGATGATGGAGCAAAAAACATAGTAGGGAACTGTACAGGGGTTCGATTACTTACTGTTCGTTTTTGGGCCCTTTTGTTTATGTTTGCTTAGCAGCCATTGTAAATGAACTTCTGAGGGTCTGATGATGGAGTAAAATAACATCACACAGAACCTTTCGTAGGCATATAGGTATTTAACCGTGTTTGGGCTCTTTTCATTGTGTTTGCTGAGTAGTTTCTGTACATGGTATGTTAAGGGTCTGATGATGGATCAGAACAATATTGCAGGTAATCTTATTAAGGTGATCATTTAGTGAACCGTGTTTCGATTGTTTGGCTAGTATGAATTGAGAAACCTCTTCACATGAACTGCTGAAGGCCTGATGATGGAGCAAAACAGCACCATAGGGAAGTTTGCGAGAGCACATATATATGCATTAACGTGTCGTGTTTCTTTTGATAGTGTTTTCTGAGTAGCTTCTGTGTATGAACTGCTGAGAGCTGTAGGTATGATGAAACAGAATAACATAGTAAGGAACTTTGTGAAACCTCATGGATAGAATACCGTGATATAGCTCTTTAAAAAGTGATGACTGAGTAACTTCTCTACCTATAACTACTCATGAACTGCTAAGAGCAGAATTTTTGGTCTTTATACCCGCCACGGAAGAGTAGGCGTAAATGTCCCCCAAATAGGTCTGCTTATCTAAATATTATGGTTTCGGCTAAAGTAGGTATTATTGTGTAGTTAGAACTTATCGGCGATCCACGACGTGAATATGCCATGGGACACACTACGCATGGATAAAACTATCGTGTTATGTTATAAAACTGGCTTAGTGCGAGTCGGACCGTCGCGTACGAAGGGTTCCTTATGTTTTTAATATTTTTTTGTAATATTATCCATATGTTTTTAATATTTGTTGTAATAGCGGCAACAGAAATACATAGTCTGTGAAAATTTCAACTGCCTTAATATCGCGGTTCTTGAGATTCAGCCTGGTGACAGACAGCGAAGTTTTAGTAATAGAGTCCCGCTTTTACACGTTGTAAAAACGGGACCCTATTAGTAAACGACCCGATGGGTCCCGATTACGTTGTTTTGGGGGTACAGAACTCTAAAAAGGGATTTTGCACATTTATTCCAAAGCGGGTTCACTAAATTATATGCAGAGCAGAGCGCAATTAATATGGTGGTTGGTTACCCACGACGGAAAGGATAAGGTATAAAAATGTAGGGTAAATTAAAGGGGGGCCATAGTCGGGGAACCTCATAGAATTAGGATGTACAAGAACAACAAAGTCAAATATTACGCGTTACCAAAAAAATGAACGCATATGTGTGAGTTAAATAGTGCTGTACAGAAATTATCGAAATCGATTATTAAAGTAAATTTTTGCTGCGAGTATTTATATTGAGTCCCAAGCAAGCGAAAGACTCTATAATTGAATCACGTCGCTACGCTCGTGATTCAAAATTAGAATCTTGAGCGTAGCGAGGGAGTCAAAAACACGAGATGCAAATATCTTTGCTCTCGTGTGATGCATACAACTTTTCACCTCAGCGGCGAGAATATATATAACGCAAAGGAATAGTTACAGAGAGAATGAACTTTAAATGTTCCAAGTTTGTATTACACCCCGTAGTATGAAAAGATGACCTGCGACTAAACTACGATATGAAAAATTAAAAAGTAAGTTTTTTTCACACCCGCAGCAAAATTGCATTTTGTTTACTGGTTTCAAGTAGCAATACCGCTCAGGTGTTTTTTTTTTTTTGTGTGGTGTCGCACATAGCCGAATGGGAGCATTACGTTTCTCAGAGGCGCGTATTTTATATTTTTTCTCGATAGTAGGTTTACGTTATAACTCAGAATCTAAAAATAAGTAAAAGTGTTGTAAAATTATATCTAAAAATAAATAAGATGCACACCTCAGGAAAAAATATAAAATGCACACCTCAGAGAAACTTAATGTCCCCAATATGTATCTACTTCAAAATAGCCTTAGAATACAAACTGTACTTCGGTGAGTGTGCTCAGGAGCTCCATGAGCTCATACCGCCTTCCCCCTTCTTCCATCGGACATCCAGACGTACGGCTGGGAGGAGGAGAGGAGGGCTAGAGGAATTTCGACTAGGTACTAGGATGGCAATCCTTACCTAGTCGAAATTCCTCTAATTCGAACCAAGCGCTTTGCATCTTCTTTTATAATGCGCACTTCTAAGGTTTGGAATTCTCTGCCGGCGTCTATATTTCCGAGTTCATATAACCTAGGCCTTTTTAAGGCACGAGTGAATAGGCATCTTCTGGGTGAGCTCGCTTCATCGTCGGCCTCATCTTTACCCCCCCGCTAGATGCTGGCCAAGAGCAATCCCAATTTTAACAAAAAAAATATATATATCGGGGTTGGTATCGGGCAGGATTGGACTTTGACATGACACACTAGATAAAAAATGTCCGCATGTCTCTTATTACAAGATACCTATGTAAATAAAACACTGTATGAAATACTCATGTAACTTTTTTATTGTCCTCTAAATATAACATTTTTGTCTAAATGTGTGCGCAAAGTTTCTTTATAAAATTTTAACGATCTGCTCTCGTACTTTAATCGTATATCAAAATAAGTTTCGATAATGGTTTTCATTAGGAAATATCTGTGGTTATCTAATGGGTCTTGATCTAAAATGTGATATTTTAAATCGTTAAATAGGGTCAACTAACTATAGTATGGAAGTATGGATGTATTGGATATGTGATAGTATATCTATTTTTGTATGTTTGTCACTCACATCACGTAGTCTTTAATACATTTATTGTTGTCTCTGCATTTTCTTAATATATTACCAAAGATATATTACTTGGTTAGCAACTGGGGCGCTACCGCGAACCGAAATCGAAATATTTGCCTCTCTGTCGTACTTGCATATTCGACTGACAGAGAGGGAAATTCTTCATTTTTGGTTCACGGTAAGCCTTCTGCACGCCTAGCACAAGACGGCGCACGAGCTATATTGCGCGCGAGATAGACTTTCCGTCTCTTTCTAATGGGTACACTCGGAAAGAGGCAGATAGTCTATCTCGAGCAAGATATAACTCGCGCGCTGTCTTGTGTTAACCGTGCTGGTAGTTATTTTATCGACAGTCGACATCGTGACGTCATCACTTGTCAAGGCCTAGCGTAACCTAACATTTTACTATTTTATACAAAATATGCTTTATTTCTCCTTGTATATCAAAAATATGATAATATATTGCAAGGAAAATCAATATACTATAGTTAATGTTACTATCCTAATCGAATAAACATAGTATTTTGGTCAAATATGGTATCAAAGATTTTAGTAACAATTACGTATTTACCCCGTGAAACGTGTAATTCTTTGGGTTATTTCTAGTTGTCACATCACAACTGCATACCGAACAAGACACCATGTCTACAAAACACAATGTTTACTTGAAAATCGGTACTAATCTGAATTATTTGACCAAAATAGCGTTCACACTAAAACCGGCGGGTCGCTATGGGGTTATACTCGAAAAAATTGTGTCAAGTCAAGACTCTAGTCTGTCTCTTTCTATCACGGGCACAAAAGGTAATGCTGATGATTTCTCTTTCTCTCGCTTTGTTGCTCTTTAGCCGTAAGGCGCGATCCGAAGTCTGTGGGTAACCTCCACGAGTGTCTCGGCTCTTCCAGTTCCTCTGGACCCTCGCAGGTCTGGGGGAAGGGGAAGGGTTCTGGCCGGTGCACCCTGGAGACAACGGTAAGTTATACATTTTCGGAGGGATCGCTTACCGGTGCTACCAATAACCCGGAGACGGGGTCGCTCTGGGTGTTCCTCTGTTTAGCGGAGGACACTCTAGATGCGACCAATGGGGGGATGGGGGGTTCGGCATCAGGGAGTTGCAAGAATCCCCAGGTGCGGCGAAAGGGACAGGCCATACCGTATGCCTGTAAAAATAACTACGGACCCGTAACCCTGGCTTCGGCAGAGGGCCGCTATGGTCGGGAGCGTGGGCTGACACCGTCAGGCCGGGGCCGGGTGGTGGCTGCGAGGGAGAAAACCTCTATAAAAAGTCACAAGGGGACCTGAGGGGATGAATCCGGGGTTTTTCACTCTCTCCCGGCGTGGAGGTCCTTTGGTCGGCAAGTGTGTGGTGTCGCCCTGCACGCTTGCCGACGGGTGGGAGGCGCTTGCCTCAGCAGTGAGGGAATAGCTTCGGCTGTTGCAGCAGGCGGTGTTCGCGGTTGTGTGCCTTGGCGATCCCGTGTCACCGCCACTAATGCTGCATGATGGGCATACCCTGGTGGTTTTAGACGGTAGTCCGGGCGGTTCCCGGGAGTCCGTCATACCCGGTCTAGTTCCCCGGCTAGGCGGGATGCGTAAATGCATTTCCCCATGTAAAAAAAAGGGTACATTAAGGGCAATAGGCGCAGATTCTCCAAATCGGCTAAACCGATTAAGATTTTTTGCAATATATTTGTAATAATTCTTAAGAAAAAAAAACCGACTTCAATGGGGTAGGCCGGTGAAAGATTATTATACTTAGATGGTGCACTCGTAGATTCCATACAATAAAATAAAAATGGCTATTAGTATGTTTATAATGGTAGAAGACTAAGTACCCTCAATTCCTCATGGAATCATGGAAAAACCTTGCTTGCTTGACAAACAAAACGAAGAGAACAAATCGCCAAACGTGAACTACGCGTCGTTGAAGAGTTCCGTTCTGATCATCATCAGCATTTCCACTTCATCAAATGTCACTTTTATGAATGAAAATGCTTGATTAGTTCATGAAAATACTAAAATCACTGTTTGTGTGCCTTTCACATTTGAGGAGTTCCCTCGATTCCTAATGGATCCCATCATCAGAACTCGAGCATGACAAAAATCAATCGTGAAAATAGAACTTGCTTAACAAACACAGCTAAGAGGACAAATCACCAAACGTGAACTTTTCGTCGTTGAAGAGTTATGTTCTGATCATCATCAGCAGTTTCACTTCATCCAATGTCACATTTTTGGATGCAAATGCTTGATTTGTTGATAAAAACACAAAAATCACTATATGTTGCCTTAAAGATTTCAGGAGTTTCCTCAATTTCTCATGGATCCCATCATCAGAACTGCGTTTTGACAAAAACGGGACCAACTTGAATAAATATACTTACAATCAAAAAAAGAATTTTCTACATCGGTTAAGAAATGACGGAGTTATGGAGTAACAAATATAAAAAAACACAACCGAATTGATAACCTCCTCTTTTGAAATCTTGAAGTCGGTTAAAAAAGTAAAAGTTCGTCGATATTTAGAATGAATTATCCAAATAAGTGATATTAAATTTGATGTGCTTGTGATAGAGGAAGGAGGATGTGAGTGTCTATGTGGGCTCGCATATACTCGTAGTGCGCGGTCTGAAGAGAAGCTTAGGACCTTCGGCCCCACGCAGAACTCGGATCGGCTCTAATTTGAACATTTAGCGATAGGATAGTGCACGAGAGTCCCGTGTAGGCTCGCGTACAGAGCGTGACCCTTCACGCTGAGGCTTTTAGGCACTTCGGGCCTTCTCACCTGCGCGGAGCTCAGCTTTTGGTCTTGCGTGTCTTGCCACTCACCTTTGCGCTTTTGGCCCTCAAATTTAATTGTAAAGACACAGGTGGATAGTGGTGGCTCGCCCTTTGGGTCTTCGGCCCTCTGGCTTGCGGAGAGAATTCTCTCAAAGGACGCTCCGAGCCTTCATCTTCCAGGTTCTCTTGTAAAACACTCGATAGGAAGGATCTACTTGGCTTGCCCTTCAGGCCTCGGGCTGGCGTCGAGAGTGCTTTCTAATGGGACACTTTGGTCATTTGTCCCTACGCTGAGCTCTGCCTTCGGCCTACCGTGGTTGTTTCCGGAATATATAGCGTTAAGTGAGAAACAACCATTGTTTTTCTACCACGTCGGTGGCATATAAGCATACAATCCGCTTGATGGTTAGTGGTTACCGCAGCCTATGGAAGTTTGCAACTCCAGGGGTTTCAATGCGCGTTGCTGACTTTTTAAACATGTATACACTCCTTTCTTAAATAGCCCTATACTATAATATAATCCCTTGGGAAAACCTCGGGAGGGCGGGGGGCTCATTCTACAACTGGAAAGTTTGAATGAGGAACGTATAGACATTGCTCTCTAAAAATAATAAAATAAAACAAAATTAAAAATTTTGAAAAACCCACGACGGATTAACCTAATTCAAAAATTATAAAATAAAGTAAATGTGAATCCCCCGACTGGGTATTTACGAAGTAAATACATAGAGATAATAAATAGATTTCAAAAACGGTTGTCTGGTCGCGAGGTATACTTATAGTTACAAAGCCAGAAAAATCCGTGGGGGGCTGCCATTGCCATGTCTGTTCCTAATTTCATTAAAATATTAACAATAGTAAAGCTCGAGGTACATTACATACAGCAATTGAAATTGAAGTACCTATAACACGGACTTCGTAATCTTACTTCATTTCAGGGCAGGCAATGGCAGCTCCCGACGGATTTTTCTGGCTGTCACTATACCTCGCGACCATACAACCGTTTTTGAAGTCTATTTATTATCTCTATGTACTTACTTCGTAAATACCCAGTCGGGGGATTCACATTTACTTTATTTTTGAATTAAGTTAATCCGTCGTGGGTTTTTAAAATTTTTTAATATTGTTTTATTTTTAGATAATGCATCTAAACCAATCACTACTTGAGGGTCTCATGATGACTTGTAAAAGGATTTCAGCCACTATTGAAGCTAGGGATTCCAAATTTGGGTCAAAGATGTGTAGTTTTAATAGGATCTACCTATATACCACTTACTAAACCACATTACCGGGCCACTGTAGGACTCTGTTGTTCCAAATGTGAGAGGAAAAATAGATATCCCTTTTGAGATTGTAACAATCTCTCGGAAATTGGCCTTCGGCCTCGCGTGGGTTCTCCGCTCACCTTCACCCGTTTGGATCTTCGGCCTTGCATGGCCTTGCCGCCTCTTGCGTTATACTAGATAATGTGTTGAATATCATAAAAATAACTATAACATCTCTCGACTCCCAATCTTGACCGGATGTGGACGTTTTAGGTGCGGGATGTAACAAATTGTTTTTATACTTTTTTCCACGTCGTTCATACGAACATATTTTTGTTTAGTGCACTACAATTACGTCGGTATGGATAACGCCCGCGAGCCGTTTATGATGACCGTCATGCAAGAGGCCACCACCGGCCTCATACGGGCGATACTGTTCAACAAAAATGTAAATATACATTTTTACTTGCACTTTATTGATTTTATTTTGCTCGATTTTTACACATTATTATTGGATGTTGTATTGTAATTCATTCGAAACGTCGGGCAAACCTCAAAAAAAGGTGCATACATTTGAGGTGTAAGCGATTAAGTCCCGTTTACCAATAATAATGTATAAATATATATGACATATTTTACATACGTGTACCTATTGAACTAGATCTCGTCCTATTATTGTCTTTGTTAAAGATAATGAGCCCTTAGTTCGTAGTCTAATACCACTATCAAAATTCAGGGTTCGCAGCAGATCTACATCCCGCCGAGCGCGTCGAGCATGGACCCGAAGACGCCTTTGCGCCCGCCGCGGCCGCCTGTCAAGCACATTCTCGCCCATCCCGGCCATGGAGCGCGCCGACAGATTACCCAAAGAAGTAAGCACTATTACCTCCATATTCGACCTATTCCTCGTTTAGAGCCTCACAAATGGTTTGAAGAAGGGGTTAGGCTTGATTTTCTCCTACGCTGATGTCGGTTGAGCGTCCGAATAAACACTTAAGTATATACACCTCACAGCGACGCTTACATTTGCGGCAGATTTATCGCACGCGCGCACGGGTGATAAATAAGGTCACGATGAAAAAAATCACAGTTATCCGCCGTCAAAAAGTATCACTGTGACTTGTCATGAAGGTACAACGTTACAAAATCACTTATTAGATATTTCTTAGCAAAGACGCCGTTATTGCCAAGACATTGGAGGTGCACTTATAGCAAATTGGCTACTGTCCTGTGGCGTCCGGGATGTATGTCGTGAGTGTCGTGACGTTACGAACAGAAGTAAAAGTGATAGCGATCGGTTTTGCACTGCGGGGTTTTTCTGTATCATACACAAGTGACGGTATTACGCTCGACCTATCTTAGCGTACGAGAAAATCAAGGCTTAGCTGAAGAAGCAGCTGCGCTTACACATGTTCATAATCAAAAGTATATGTAGAATAGAAGTGTTTGCTACAAAAATACATAAGGTTCAATTTTAGTAATCTGTATTTTTACTTTTGCTCTTGGCTATACCTACAAAAGGGCAGTCTCAGTTAAATACGTCAAGCCTTGCCACTCGAGCGTGGATACACCATTGGCATGACTCACGTTTTTTATTAATTTTAAATCAATAAGATAAGAAAGAGCGTGTGCAGCTGCGGATGATTTTGATTATTCGCATTTTGTTGCTACCTACCTGTTGCTGACGCTTTTGTATACGTAAAGACACAGCAGCCAAGAAATACTACGTACCAGTTTTCGACTCTTATTTTATAGTTTAAGGCACTGGTCCCACCGCCGGCGAGTAAGCGATAAACTCATACAAAAACACTCGCTTCTCGCCCGCTAGCCCACTCGTTCTAGTATTCAATTCTACTCGTTTATCGCTCGTCGCCGGCGGTGGGACCAGTGCCTAATCAAGGTTCAAAAGCGATAGACCACTTTATTGGCTTGCTTTGACTGTACGAGTAGCAATAGAATCCCGTGTTAGACTGTAGGTCCGCTTCTCCAAATATTTGACATGACAACGTCACTGTTTGTGAAAGAGCACTCGCCTCCGTGGAATTGGACGTGTCTAGCAAACGGGTAACACTCGACGCTGACCCGAGTGGACACTGTGGGCAGCTAACGTGTCACATGCAAATTATGCTAGCGCCCCGCAAACATGGCGCTATTCGAAGGTAAGCACACAGAACGAGTGCATCTTAAAATTGCGAAAGGAAAAATTGAAATATGCTACAGTAGCAGCAAATTTATTGGATGGAAAAATGTGTCAGTGATTCAATTAAATAATTTCGTATCAATGGGGTGGGTCTCTTTCAGGTCTTCGGAATCTCACTATACGGAGATTTTCATTTGATTTCCGTACCTTCAAGCATAAAGCCGTGTATAGGCATAGAAACGACGTAGCATATTTAGTATTTTAAAATTCAAGATTTTTTGTATGTCGTGCAAGTCAACATTGTTTAATTGTTAAGGATCTTTTATACTATACAATCCCTCGTTGACTCGGCTCTCAATACAAGCCCTCGCGCCAAACATGCCAGTGGAGTAGTATGCTATTCGTATTCCACATGTTTTCTAGTTTTGTTTCGTACTCCGATTTTTACTACTACAAGTAAATACGCTAAGAGACCGTTTTTCTATGATCTGACGTCTCTTAGTCAATACTCATTACAGTCATTACTTAAACGTTATTGATATCTCCATTTTTTTCCATTGTTCCATGGCAGGCGCCGCGAGAGGTAAGCACCTACAGATGGCCGGAACAGTGATTCCTGTACGACGATCTACAAAGACAGCCAGTGATTTATTATTTTATTTCCGTTTATTGTTGAAGATATTGTGCGCCGAGGTGCAAAAGGACATGCTGCTTCTAGAAGAGCAAGAGGGAACAGTGAACTTCAAAATTGGGGTCATATTCATGAAACCCGGCCAACGGACCGACGACGAGATGCTTTCCAACGGTAAGCAGGTCCCAGATTGATATATGTATTTGGAACATACCTGTACATATAAATAGAATTGAATTTGCATTGCAGTTATCAACTATTAAAAGCATTAACTGTCCCAATATTAGGTAAATACCTTTATTTTCTTGCACGTATCGCCGTCCTTAGCAACCTCCCACGAATCGCAGTTAATCAAAGACGTCGAGTTCACCTTACATCTCCGACGAAGTCTGCTGGGATGCCATGTTCGGTTTTGTGGGACGTGGGACCCACATGGTGGTGATTTTAGCCCACAAGTCTTATGGTATGCGGCAGACATGCCCCGCCCGCCTATGTGAGCTACGTCAGCTATGTATATGGGTTTTGGAACGCATTATTGTATTTTTAATGCGTTTTACGCCAAAAATACTGCTTTTCATAGCTTTCTATTGCAGTACCTACTCCTGTATAAGAGTCGTTCCACAGGGAATAAGCGTGCTGTTTGGCGACATTGCATAATCATGGTAGGTATCTGTCTGGCTAAGATCCAACCTACATACATGCACTGAATTAATCCAGAACGAAAAATACCTAGATATGCTTCACTCAACACTCAGCCAACAAATAACCTATTGCTAAAAGCTCATAGACACGCTACGTAACAAACACTTAACTTTGTAATAGCACTGCCAGAATTGAATAAAAGCGGTCAAGTGCGTGTCAGACCACGCAAAATGAAAGGTTTCGTATAGGTACTACCGATAGGTACCGGTCCTTATTTATAACCACAACCCTGATACTAAACTCTACATGAGTCTACACAAAACTTAATGATCTTTTGTTTGGGCGAGGCGGTTTTTCAGCGATAACCGTTGCGTGAACTATCGTATCTTGTTCAAAACATTTTTCTTTGAAAGTATAATAAGCACTACTAAATATGTCGATGACTTTCGTAATTTTTAGGGTTCCGTACCCAAAGGGTAAAACCGGGACCCTATTACTAAGACTTCGCTGTCCGTCCTTCCATCCGTCTGTCACCAGGCTGTATCTCAAGAACCGTAATAGCTAGACTGTTGAAATTTTCACAGATTGTGTATTTCTGATGCCGCTATTACAACAAATACTAAAAACAAAATAATAATAATAATTAAGGGGGCTCCCATACAAAAAACGTGATATTTTAGCCCTTTTTCATGGCTACCACTCGTCGAGCTAGATCTCAAGAACTGTAATAGCTAGACAGTTGAAATTTGCACAGATTATGTATTTTTATTGTGACTACTACAACAAATACTAAAATCAAAATAATAATAATAATTAAGAGCGGCTCCCATACAACAGAGTAGTTGTTGGAGTTTTTTTGCTGTATCTCATGAACCGTAGTAATAGCAAGGAGGTTAAAATTTTCACAGTTGTTGTATTTTTATTGCCACAATAATAACAAATATTAAAAATAAAATAAAAATAATATTTAAGGGGGCTTCCATACAACAAAAGTATATTTTTTTTACCGTTTTTTGCTCGATATTAATAATGGCCACACGTAGACGCTAGAAATAATTACAAATTATTAAGGTTACATAGTAAATACTTTGAAAATAAATAGTTAAAATAAAATAAACTCAGTATTTTTTCTGGTACGGAACCCTTCGTGCGTGAGTCCGACTCGCACTTGGCCGGTTTTTTCTATTCCACGGTTGGAAAGTTAGAAGGGGGACACAATTGTTATAATATATTCGGAGATAATTGCTTCGGAAGTCGTTATCTCCGATTATATTCCTTTATTCAATTTGTTTCTGAGAAACCTTACATTTGTTTCAAAAGACCTATCGATATGCCACATGTTGAATTACTGAATTTTGTTTACTTCCATTTAGGTATGGAGTGCTACCCTAACCTTTTTTAGGTATTTCGGTACATAACTGTGTTGCGGCGTTATATAATACACCTACGTTTCGAATTTTAATTTAATAATCCTCATAGTTTTTGAGTAAAATGCCTGTGACATACGGACTGACAGACAGACATGACAAAACTATAAGGGTTCAGTTATTGCCATTTTGGCTGTGGAACCCCAAAAAGTCGAGTAGGTTATGTAAATACCTTGACATCATTCTAGATTAGCATCCCTCCTAACATAGGTACGAGAACGACAAATATGTGAATAGGAGGGTAAGAAATGTCAATTGGATATTGATTTATTTATTTGCCAACAGGTATCCTTATCCTAATACTAGAACTTACATATAAATACAGTTAATAATCAGATGGCTTCAGTATTCACTCAATTATAGGAAAAAACGACATGCTGTCAAAAGTTAAAGGTGTTTTTTTTGTATATGTTTATATCATTGATAAGTACCAACACGTTACTTGTATAACAATTAATAGCAAACACGTATTTCAAAAACATGAATTAAGGTTCGGTTGGATCAGGTCGTATCTCGTACATCATACACGAAACTTTGTTCAATTTGTTAATGTTTTTTTTTAATTCATTTATAAAATGGAGGTCCGTTTAGTTGAAGCGGTTGCAGCCAAGTAAGGGACTTCGTAAAAACAACACGCCTGTGAAAATATTTTTTTAAACGTCCCGATTTCTTCCAGAATTTGGCGACGCCGCTTTCGACCGATTCGTTGCCCTTTTAGGCGACAGAATTCGATTAAAAGGTTGGAATCGATTCAAAGGCGGACTTGATGTCAAAGGTAACGCTGTTTTGTAATTTGAGTGTGTATTGAAATACTGTGCTTGCAGCTTATAAGAAGTCGAAACTGCCCTCTGGTATTGCAGTACTTCAAATATACACCTAGTGAAATTACATTGATAACTTCTTGACTACTGGAGATTAAACTAGCTTTATTGATAGAAATTTAGAAACCTCTGATAGATTAAAAGGTGTTTTGATTATTATTATTACCAATCGCCTTATTTTATTTATACATTTAGGGTTATCGCTTATACGAGCAACATGAGTTTTTGTCACAGTAAACTATTGTTGCTGCTAAACACTGAAACTGACCAACTTTCATACAACACAGCTTTGAAAAAAAATCAATAGGGACCTATAAAGACAGGAAGCATATGATACAATACGGTATGATATTATATACTTATACATTGAGACATATTCACACTTAAAGAAAGAAATACGCTCTAAACTCACTTGTAAAATAACTACCTATTTTTTCTTTAACTGATATTACATTACTATTCGGATGTAGGTACGATTGGACTGTTTGAATCGCAGGTGACATGACTGGTCTGCATTCGGTGTACACCATGCATCACGGACATGAGATCATGTTCCACATCTCCACAATGCTGCCCCACTCTAAGGACAACAGACAGCAGGTCAGTGCGATACACTCCACCAATTGATTTAAACCTAAAGCTGCGTACGCCTTTGAGGCAACATCAGGTTGAGACAGCCGTGCAGCCGCCCGGTGTCGGTCTATTGACTGTGCTTGTGCTCAAAGGCGCCTCACGTAATTTGGACGTGTATCCGAACGAGCCGCGAACAGATCGTTCTATCTTGCACGTTCTACCTTGTTTGTGCTCGAGGCGCGTACGAATTTGTGCAAAATATGAATTACGTTTTTTTTTACATTTGTTTCATTCACCACCAACGCAATTTTTTGTTAATAATTCTGTCCATAATAATAAATTCAGCAACAGCTGTTATCGAGTGACGCCATTTTGGGCGACGCACAATCGGCGAGCACGCCTCGGGCCCAAATGCGTACGCACCTTTATGTCAATGGAAGTAGTGTGCGATGTGAAATTACAAGATTTAGGTTCCTCTGACCCGGTCTGAACTGCTACCGCGAAACAAAACGAACGAAGTTATCTCCCTCTCTGTTGCACTTGCATATTCATGTGACAGAGAGGCGGATATTTCGTTTTCAGTTCGGGGTAGCACTTCTGTGGTGGCCGCTGGTTTTGCTTGCTGTGACGTGTGCTGCGAGATATGTGTGTTAAGTAAACTAGCAGCCTTTTACTTTTCACTGACTTCCGGATAAGAGGGAATCGGTTAATTCGGTCGCATTTTTTAAATCGTTCATTACCTACTGGACAGATTTTAAAAATCCTTATCAATACATGCCTCTAGGTGATGGTTGCATTCAAATTACATTGTGTTGTTTTTTAGTTTCCTTAAAAAAGAACTCCCTAAATAGGTATTATACCTGAACTATAGAATAAGCAGTGCTGTGTACGGGAATTGATTATTAAGGACTTACTGTGTGATGGATACCCGGGGGTATCTCCTAAAACTACGATCAAGACCATCGGGGGATGGGCAGCAGCATCCCTGGAGTGCGGTTGAGATACTGCGATCGCCAACCCGCACGCCAAGTGTGGCGATTATGGCATAAACCCGCCGTGAATTTGGGGGAGGCCTATGTTCAGCAGTGGACGTACTTTGGCTGATATGGTGGTGGTGGTGGTGGTGTGATGGACCATACGAAATGTATGTAAAAACGTCATGCAGTGGAATACAACTTTGGGGGTTTTATATCATGAACAAGGGTGGTCATGAGTCTAAGCAGAAAAAACCAAAACCTGTTCCTAGTTTGAAAAATAAACTAAAAGGCATAATTTTAAGTGTAACGCCAAGCTCATAATATGTCACAGTAAAATTATTATTAATTATTATATTTGGCTTATATTATATTTTAAAATGTACCAATTCAAACAACAATAAACAGCATCAATAATAGCGTAATAGAAATTATGTTCATAATTGAAAACAATCACGGTTCGTGCAAAAGTCCAATTATTATATAATGGCTACTAATATAATAATCAATACACCTGGAAACATGTCCTAAATGTTTCTAATTTTAGTAGTCATTTACATTATTAATTTCATACTACAAGTACTTAAATGACCACGCTGTGTAATTGTATACTATCAGCAGAGATCGGAATTTTCGTGGCAAAACATGTGTCAGTCAGAAACATTTTTTTATAGTTGTGAAACAGAAAAACGGTCCACCCAATGTAAATAAATATATTTTTTTAGAAAACCTTACGTGAAGGGTCGTTGTAGTAATGTATAAAATTATACAAAACCGGTTGCAATTTTTTCTTCGACATTTTATCTGTTACGTTATAAGCTATTTGTTATAAAGGAGTAATTAATATTGCACTTAATATTAATACAATCCCGCAAAGTACCACTTCTTACGCAAATTTTAAATGATTTAACACGAAAGATTATAAAATATTGAAAATGTACCGGAACGGGAAAGAATTCCTTATCATATAATAATCATCGATGTCGATGAAATAAAATAATCTCACACTAGGAAAATTGCAGCGATCTTGTTTGCCGCGCAAATTCCGATCTGTCATATCAAAACCAATAGTTCACATAGTGCTACGACCATAGCTTACATAATGTACAGTAGAAGAAATGTAAGCACGTAATATCAGCCATAGGGTTCACACTTTCTCAATAAAGTCGTCTGCAGGCTGGCCGTTCATATTAATAGATAAATTAAATAGACAACGCTGTGAAGTGCATACGAAAATAATCCTAGAGGTGTGAACCCGTAGCGTAGGCCGATGTTCAATAAGTCATTGTTTCAAAAGTGAAATAGGTACATAATTTCCTTGACTGTACATAGCACGCCTATCTTGAACTTCCAAAGAGTTTTTTGTCATCCGAAAAATATTTACGGACGACAAAAAATCGGAATCGTCTCCTTAGCGGAATTACAATTTCCAACCGGAGTGAAAAATTGATCACCCTGGGCGGGATTTTAACCCGCGACGGACGGACGGATGGACGGATGCCAGAGGTCGTGGGTGATTTTAACCCACGACGGACGGACGGATGGACGGATGCCAGAGGTCGTGGGTGATTTTAACCCACGACGGAAGGACGGACGGATGGACGGATGCCAGAGGTCGTGGGTGATTTTAACCCACGACGGACGGACGGATGGACGGATGCCAGAGGTCGTGGGTGATTTTAACCCACGACGGACGGACGGACGGATGGACGGATGCCAGAGGTCGTGGGTGATTTTAACCCACGACGGACGGACGGATGGACGGATGCCAGAGGTCGTGGGTGATTTTAACCCACGACGGAAGGACGGACGGATGGACGGATGCCAGAGGTCGTGGGTGATTTTAACCCACGACGGACGGACGGATGGACGGATGCCAGAGGTCGTGGGTGATTTTAACCCACGACGGAAGGACGGACGGATGGACGGATGCCAGAGGTCGTGGGTGATTTTAACCCGCGACGGACGGACGGATGGACGGATGCCAGAGATCGTGGGTGATTTTAACCCACGACGGACGGACGGATGGACGGATGCCAGAGGTCGTGGGTGATTTTAACCCACGACGGACGGACGGATGGACGGATGCCAGAGGTCGTGGGTGATTGTAACCCACGACGGAAGGACGGACGGATGGACGGATGCCAGAGGTCGTGGGTGATTTTAACCCACGACGGACGGACGGATGGACGGATGCCAGAGGTCGTGGGTGATTTTAACCCACGACGGAAGGACGGACGGATGGACGGATGCCAGAGGTCGTGGGTGATTTTAACCCACGACAGACGGACGGATGGACGGATGCCAGAGGTCGTGGGTGATTTTAACCCACGACGGAAGGACGGACGGATGGACGGATGCCAGAGGTCGTGGGTGATTTTAACCCACGACGGAAGGACGGACGGATGGACGGATGCCAGAGGTCGTGGGTGATTTTAACCCACGACGGACGGACGGATGGACGGATGCCAGAGGTCGTAGGTGATTTTAACCCACGACGGACGGACGGATGGACGGATGCCAGAGGTCGTGGGTGATTTTAACCCACGACGGAAGGACGGACGGATGGACGGATGCCAGAGGTCGTGGGTGATTTTAACCCACGACGGACGGACGGATGGACGGATGCCAGAGGTCGTGGGTGATTTTAACCCACGACGGAAGGACGGACGGATGGACGGATGCCAGAGGTCGTGGGTGATTTTAACCCACGACGGACGGACGGATGGACGGATGCCAGAGGTCGTGGGTGATTTTAACCCACGACGGAAGGACGGACGGATGGACGGATGCCAGAGGTCGTGGGTGATTTTAACCCACGACGGACGGATGGATGGTCGGATTCCAGAGGTCGTGGGTGATTTTAACCCACGACGGACGGATGGATGGTCGGATTCCAGAGGTCGTGGGTGATTTTAACCCACGACGGACGGACGGATGGACGGATTCCAGAGGTCGTGGGTGATTTTAACCCACGACGGATGGACGGATTCCAGAAGTAATGGGTTCAAATCACGCCCGCGGTGATCAATTTTTCACTCCGGTTGGCGTTTTTTTTTCTATCTTTAGCAATACCAATAAAGTCAGTAGCAGATTTGCGTAAGTCCCAATAGGCCGCCTAGTCCGGCTAGTTATTATGGGTGCCAAACGGCCAATTCGTGCTGAGAAAAGGGCGGCTGGTACACTGCGGAATCCGCCACTGAATAAGGTATCCTAAATAACCTTATGTCCCTTTTTCCCGCAGTTGGAGCGCAAACGGCACATCGGCAACGACATAGTGAACATTATTTACGTGGACGATAGCGCACACGAAACTTTCAATCCGCAGTTCATAAAGAGCCACTTCACACGTATCCTTTATCGACTGACCGTGAACAATGCGCCCAAGATGGCGTACTCATGCCTACCTTTATTTTATTACCATTAAATTTTAAAGATCACTCCTTAGAGTCACGTACACATAATAGTACATTACCATACAAGTGCAGAGAACAGGAAATTCGCAACGAGTGGTGATAAATTGAAACATAACCGAAGGGAGTGTTTTAAATCGACATGAGTTGCGAATTACCCGTTTGCACGTGTATCGTACAACGTTTTACAGTACAAATGGGTCTTTAAAGTTTCGACATATGCACGTAATGTGCTGATTACCGCACTCGTGCGGTAATATAGCACCATATGTACTGTAAAATAATATACTTACCGCCAACCAGCAGCACACTCCTTAGGGTTATATTATTATATGTCTACGTGACGTGCATTTTTTTGTTTGCCTCAAACCATTTGACACAAACAAACCGTTACCCTCTTCAGTTAAAGAGGTTGTAAAACTGGTAAGCCGTCAGCAGTATTAGACAAGATCACAACTTAGCTACATAAGAGCTCCTCCTAGCCGCACGCTTATAGGATTTTTTCTGTGTATCCTTCGGAGCCCTCCTGCATCAATTCCTATCCTAGTCAACGGAGGAGTCGCTACAAAAAAAACTCATTCACTATAATTCTTCATTTAAGGATGATTTCACGGTGCCGCGCTTGTCACGGGCACAGTACGGCACAGTATCATTAACTAGTTTCACATATGATATGTACCTTGTCTATGCCGTGTTTTTAATGGACAACGGTGACACTATTGAAATCGCGTTGGAAACAGAATCACATGAACAACAAGAAGATTATTCACAATAATCAAAACCTTTATTGTTACTAATCTGGACTACATAGCCATTTCGGATAAGTTGCACTATTCTTGGCAATAAATTTAGATGTGGCCGTCAAAATTTAGTCGCTCGCCAATGATAAATATCGTTGGCTCGCTCGCTATGCTGTGCTCGCTAACCGCGCGGAGTAACTAGGGAATTTACGATTTCAAGCTAACATGGTCACTAACACTAGAATTACTGTACGGGGTATTTACCATGTGTTTTATGTGATGTGTGAGTTATGTGTGTGAGTTTCCGATAAGTATTCAATAATATTAACATACATGGTAAATACCCCGTTTGAACAATAATTCTAGTGGTTTATTCCGAATTGATCATTATTTTAACAAAGTGAATAATTAAGTTATAAAATAATCTACGTATTTTCTTTTCTCGAAAGAGTGGTCAAAATACCGCTTGAAATTTAGAAGCAGTAGCGATTAAAAGGAGAAAACGAATCTCGCATAAATATTTATTTGGACATAACATCAACATTATAACAACGAAATTTGTAATAGTTAAGATGCCAAAGTTTTAGATATATTTGTATCAGAGTTTTTGGTATCTTAGGTTCAGAGCATTGGGCCATTAAGAGTAACGGTATTACCACACCGCAGTGGAGAGCTTGAAATTTTAAAATAATAATGATGTATACCTATAAGTACATACGAGTATGTGACTGTGACGTACAATAGTCACATACACGCATATGTTACATGACTCACAAAACATGCTTTATAGCACTACAAACCCACATCTATTCACGAAACCATGGGTAAATAATATTACTTCGCATTGTCTTGCGGCAGTGAGTTTGTCTATAACAAACGTTGTAGGCATTGGGGTGAGTGGCGTCAATCCGCACAACTCACAATTTTCTATGGGCTGACACCTACCGGTTTAACGTTTATCAATCCGCAATCGTAGATTGGTGCGAAAGTCAAATACATAACCCCTAGAAATAATACAAGAGCACATACATGCTTTTTTGTGCATACCACTGTCGATGTCGCTAGCACTATATATGCCCGGAATGTTACTTAAACTTGACATAAAATATGCTAGCTATAGATTCCCTTAGATATGTGCATGCTTGGTCTATGAATTTGTAAATTAGAAAAAATAGTATTCCTATAACAAAGCAGATATATTTGCTGTCGTTTCGGAAGTGCCCAAGGGCTACAGGCTGAGCGTCTTCAGTGATGACTGTGTGCCCCCGTTCGGCCCGTCGCTCCCTTGTCCGCCCATCTTCTACGACGCCAATCTGTTCAGGGACTACTTATTGGTAAGTTTCTTACGTTACGTATAGACAACAACTAGGGACGGATGTTTACTGGTAAATTGATTTAAGTTTTACTAATTTGCGCGAAAATGATGTAGATGCTTTGTCGCTCGCCGACCGATGCTCGCATACGCTTTGTAATACCTTAGGTTCTTATTTTTAACAGAAGAAATTTATATGTATGTATGTATTTTCTAGTAAATTAGAACCATTGATCTAAAAAACTGAAAAACTTAAAAATATTACCTGTTGTATGTAGTTGTGATGTGCTCGAATAGGTGTTTGTTTTGTTTGTGTTGCACATTTTAAATATGTAATGTCTATTCGAACACGCTACAACTACATACAACAGATAATTTTCAAGTTTTTTACCTATATATCCGTTCTCTGCGCTCAGGCATAATTTCGCGAGGCTCGCCGTTCGCAGTTACCAAACACATTGGTACGAGTAGGGGAGCCGAAGAAGGGATTTTGGTAATTACTCGAGCGCGATAGAATTACCTCTATAATATGATGGCGCGTCTATGGCATTTACATAAAATCGCCACGAGCTCGCGTCACGCCCGAATCATAAGATTATTGTGCAGCAGCTACCTTCGGATATACTTGAAGACCCTTTTAAATATCAGGCGCGTTCGTTTATTGTTTCTCCTCTCAATATACTAGGTTGTGCCCTTCCATACGGCCACCCCCACCATCAAAACCGGCAGATTTACATACGTCCGCTATTAGAAACACGTGTACAGTCGAGTTCTAAAATATGCGTACAGAAAAATTATCAAAAATATGTGAACACGACTTTATTGTTAAGATCATAAGGTTGTATAGATATTTTTGAACCTTTATATTTATGAACTCGACTGTACTATCAATATCTGACGCTCAAAAATGCCTGTTTTTTACCTATAGACGCTCTCATCTTTGGTCGAGGGGACACATACTAACTTTATTGTAGCATTGTGGGCTTTCCAACTGTATTACCTACATTTACGTACGAATGTCACGCGTAAATATTACGCCTGTGCGTAAGCGTGGCCTTAGCGGGATGCCCGTAGATCTGTCATTAACGACTACACGAGAAATAATAAAGTGGAGTGTAAACTCGGCCGTAAACTAATTAAGACCGTTCCAATTTTAATGCAGACTAAGCTGACTGATCTGATTAGAATACAATTGTACAGGACAGATCTGAATTAGTTTACAGCATATTTAATTGAGACTGCAAATCGTATTTATTTTATAAGCGATTGTTATTGTTGGACGAAGCTGAGTGAACGCGTGGAGGAAGACAAACATTAGTTAACCCTTTACCAGACCCCGAAGAACCAGCGTGTCTTAATACGTACTTTATATGCTGTTGCAACCGTATTGAACCCCTTGTAAAAAATGTATTTATGAAAGTCGGAGATCTTCCTTTAAACCAGAAATAAAAATGTGGGTTACGGTTATTCCATCGCCTGTCTAAGTAATGAACTGTCATACTAGATTTTGTCTTATTATATTCTTGATCAGGCCAAGGGACATATTCCACTCACATCTTATATCGGTTATAATAGTCAAGGTTTAACTCCAAATCTCCTACGAAACATTATATCAATCACTGAAAACAATATTTACCTCATTATATACGTAAGTACTTTTTGGTTAAAAGCAACACAATTATTCAATTTTATGATACTATCTACAAGAAGAAATTCTTCAGGGAAAGTCTTTAAAAGGAGATTTTATAGCTAGGTACATGAATTCGCTCTAGGTTGAACACAAAAACTGTTTTATTACTTAAGTGAGTTTTTATGACATGACAAGACAATTTACCGGGCCATGGGAAAAATAGCTCCCACACAGTTAAACTCTAATAAGGCCATGGGATAATGTCAACCCATATCCTAATTCTGGTCATACACAATAATGCATGAATATTTAGCAATGTTTACGATTACATTAGCTTTCAACACTCAAAATCTACAAAATATCAAAAAATTGTTCGACCTATGTACTTCTGTTTCATAGAAATTATGGAAAGTGTTCGAATTTCTCCGTAGTTTACTGAAATTAGCGTTCAAGTGAATTTAAATGGCTGCCAAAGATATATTATGCAATTTAGAAGCGTGTTGTGAATTAAGATCATAAAATAATATTTTCAGGGATTGACAAAATATTTTGTAGGTGGTTTGGAGTTAAAACCTGACTACGGTAACCGATATAAGATGTGGGTGGAATATATCCCTTGGCCTGGTAAAGGGTTAAATATAGATACTGCCACGGAGATACTTTCACGCAAAATAAGCACGTTGGATGTCGACATGCGGAAAATACCCAGAAAAACTAAGTACTATTGCAACGAACAATCAATATATGTAGAAATATCACTGTTTAACATACTGTGTGGATAGAACTCTGATGACTGAGATTGAGGCTAGCGTTTATTTAGGTACCTAGGTACTCAGAAAAGTCGCGGCCACGTTTCAGGAGTCCATAGGCTGCGGTGACCGCTTACCATCAAGCGGGCCGTACGATTGTTTGCCACCGACGTGGTATAAAATATTTTTAAAGAAAAATAAAACCGACTTCAATGGTGGAGGCCGGTGAAAGATTATTATACTTAGATGGTGCACTCTTAGATTCCATACAATAAAATAAAAATGGCTATAGGTATGTTTATAATGGTAGAAGGCTAAGCACCCTCAATTCCTCATGGAATCATGGAAGAACCTTGCTTGTTTGACAAACAAAATGAAGAGAACAAATTGCCAAACTTGGGCTACGCATCGTTGAAGAGTTCCATTCTGATCATCATCAGCAGTTCCACTTCATAAGATGTCACTTTTATGAATGAAAATGCTTGATTAGTTCAAGAAAATACTAAAATCACTATTTTTGTGCCTTTCACATTTGAGGAGTTCCCTCGATTCCTAATGGATCCCATCATCAGAACTCGAGCATGACAAAAATCAATCGTGATTATAGAACTTGCTTAACAAATACAGCTAGAAGGACAAATCGCCAAACGTGAACTTTTCGTCGTTGAAGAGTTCTGTTCTGATCATCATCAGCAGTTCCACTTCATCAAATGTCACATTTTTGTATGATAATGCTCGATTTGATGATAAAAACACAAAAATCACTATATGTTTGCCTTTAAGATTTGAGGAGTTCCCTCAATTCCTCATGGATCCCATCATCACAAATCGAGCATAACCAAAATTAATCGTGAAAATAAAACTTGCTTAACAAACACAGCTAGGAGGACAAATCGCCAAACGTGAACTTTTCGTCGTTGAAGAGTTCTGTTCTGATCATCATCAGCAGTTCCACTTCATCAAATGTTACATTTATGGATGAAAATGCTCGATTTGTTGATAAAAACATAAAAATCACTATATGTTAGCTTTTAAGATTGAGGAGTTCCCTCAATTCCTCACGGATCCCATCATCAAAACTGCGTTTTGACAAAAACGGGACCAACTTGGATATATATACTTACAATAAAAAAAAGAATTTTCCAAATCGGTTAAGAAATGACGGAGTTATGGAGTAACAAACAGTAAAAAAAAACATACAATCGAATTGATAACCTCCTCTTTTGAAATCTTGCAGTCGGTTAAAAAGTCATTGACGTCGTCCATCAGTCATAATTAGTCATCAAAATTAAAGCGCGAGTATTAGTGACCCTGCCTACGAAGCCGGTGGGGCCGGGTTCAAATCCCGGTCAGGGCATTATTTGGATCCATTACTTGAAAGTCATAACACATATTTTATGTACACAGTTTTAACAATAAATGTATCTATCCATCTATCTATCTATATAAAAATTTGTCCGAATGGAAAATATAAATATTTATTTGGACTCAAGTGATTATTGCAAATGCTCTAAGGAACCGTTTAATTTTTTGCTCCTATTACAGGGCCACGTCCTGTATAAATAAATACCTATATAAGTTTGGCAGATATTGGAATTTATAGATGGATAATGTTTCTTGAATCATCGGTGATAGTGCAATAATATGGTACCACCGAGCTGATCTTAAGATGGAGACAGAAGGTGGCCATAGCAGTTGCATGCAGATTGCAGTTTATGTTCCTACACACCTGTCTGCCGTGTTTGAACTCTTTGGATCCGTCCTAACGAGTAGTTGGAAAAAGGTACAATTGGGAATAGAAACATGTACCGAAAATGAAAATTTTGACACAAGCTTTTTTTTTATATGTCCTTAGGTGAAAATGATGAATGCTGAGAAATCCGCATTCCAAACGCCGATATTCACGCAGAAGCGGGAGCGCACACTGGAAAATCTTATCAGGGACATCTACGCGGAGCACTGCATGGACCACAAAGTGGTGAGTTACAATTATACAATTCAACACTTTTTTCGTATCTGGCGCAAGTAACACATTCAGTGCTAACGTATACATAGCGCTACACTATGTAGCGAAAGTTTTTTAGTACGGGAGAACGATGTTTGTCCAAATGGAACCAATGGGAACCTACGCGCTAATTAGATCCGAAATATTTATTAAAAGATATTTCAATAAAAAAAAGCTAAAGCAAAAGCTTTCTTTACATCATATCAAAAGAGCGACAGACAAAAGTCATCATTAACTCATTAATGGAATGAAAATATTATTCGTGGTCCGCTTAGTACCTAAATAATTATGGTTGCTTATGCTCTGGTAAGCAACTGTATTTTGGATTGTTTGAGTTGAATTAATTCCTAAAAATAAAGCAAGTGTCTTTTTGTTTACCGTGGGACTGTCGCCGGCATCCGAAGGATCTGGCTTCTATTTATTTAAGCAGTATAGAAACAATTCTGTTCCAATAACAATGTTACCACGGCCCAAAATAAATAATAACTATTACCCAACGCAGCTAAGATAATTAAACGGTGGAATGTGCGGTCGAACACTATATGCCGCTTAAGAATTTTTGTTTTAATATAATTATAACACCGCAACGGAAACTGAGTTCTTATTTCAAAAATCAATCATCTCGATTTGATTTCATTTTTCAAAAAACTAAACTTTTGACGTTATGGCATATGATTAATTCGTACAGAAGGTTTTCTGTCTAACAAATCCAAATCCGATGTTTCACAGTAAATAATCGCGCTTCCAGCATAGTCCGTGCTCTTTCGTTCCTAGCGCGATCGTGTATATCGACACCACGAAGGCGTGCTAGAACCGAGTTTAGACAAGACAAGAGGAACAAACCTAGCTATGGCCTGTCCAATCCATCCCAAAAAGTGTATTTGAATGATGATTACCGTATATCTCAATCCTCTCATCCTTAGCCGATGTTATCCCGCCGCGCGCTATCCGACGTGTGGACAAGTATCAGCCAAGGCACAGGTGCAGCGCACGTAGAGACCTTCATGCACCTGGGACTGGCCATTAAGTTAGACGCTGTGCTGCGCGGGGAGGCGCCAACCAGCATGCTTTCTTATGGTCAAGTCTCACGTAAGTACACTGCATGTTTAAAGGACCCAGGGGTCACAAGTAACACTTAGGCTGGGTTGCACCAACTTACGATCACAGACTGATCAACGTTAAAAATAGCGCCACCAGCTGTCATCCCATGGAAACTTGTCAAACATTCCATACTTTGAAATTTTAACGAACACAGCTTACGATTACAGACGGTTTGGTGAAACCCAGCCTTGAAGGGCCTTCGTAACGGATTAACAAGCTGGTAGAATATAATTTTTAAGAAAAAAAAACCGACTTCAATGGGGAGGCCGGTGAAAGATTATTATACTTAGATGGAGCACTCTTAGATTCCTTACAATAAAATAAAAATGGCTATAAGTATGTTTATAATGGTAGAAGACTAAGTACCCTCAATTCCTCATGGAATCATGGAAAAACCTTGCTTGCTTGACAAACAAAACGCCAAAGAGAACAAATCGCCAAACTTGAACTACGCGTCGTTGAAGAGTTCCGTTCTCAGCAGTTCCACTTCATCAAATGTCACTTTTATGAATGAAAATGCTTGATTAGTTCATGAAAATACTAAAATTACTATTTGTGTAAAATAAAAAATAAATAAAATAAAATTAGGTTTATTTACAAGAAAAATTAAGTACATTTACAAATTATCCTGCGGCCCCACACTAGGCTAAGCCTGTATTGTGGTGACCAGATTCGAATTTAAAATAAGTTAATTACAATAAGTTCTAGTATTACTACGGTTACATACGTATACAGTTAATATAATCAAAGATCACCGATTTAAAAAAGAAACCAGAAAAATATATATATAATATATATATTATTATTATTATGATGACCAAACAGTAACTAGAAAGTAGAAACATATAACAACTTAGAGAAAAAGGTATGTGAGTGCAAGTGTGTGTGTGTGTGTTTGTGTGTGTATGTATTTTTGTCTGAGTGTGTGTAAGTGGGGATGCACGACGTGGGTGTGAGGCTACAAGATTAAGGTAGTGCCAAGACTAAGTAATGATCTTCAGGAGTTGCTCGGTTTGCCTATAGTTAAGACCTTTTAACCAACTGAGAATCTTCGCTTTTGCTTCACGAGAAGACTTTCCTGCAATCCTACAGATCCTTACCACCACACAAACTTTGGGAGACGCCGTGCAAATGCTGTTCTTGTGCGGGGGATAGGGATTTTAAAAACTCTCTTACGGATTAAAGCAGGATACTCCTCCGAATTAATAACTTTCGCGTGTACTTGAGTTGCGACCCGCAGAATCATCAGCTGCCTCACACTGAGGACGTCCGCAGTTTTATAAAGAGCAGTTGTAGAGAAAAACCTGGGCTTTCTAAGCATGACCTTAAGTACAAACCTCTGGGCCCTTTCGATGGGCAGGAGTGCAGATGAACTGGTGCCACCCCACACGCTTATACAGTACGATAAAATTGACTCGCACATTGATGTGTATACTAATTTCATCAAGTCCTTCCCAGCAGAGTTTCTTAGTATTTTTATTATGTAAACCATTTTTCTGACCCTTCCAGACATCACTTCAATGTGCTGTTTGAAATTGAGATTCTCGTCCAACGTAATACCCAAATACTTTATGGTGGAACAGTTTCTGATAATATTACATACACTATTAGTATTGGTAGTTGTGTTGTCCATAGAGCGATTGAAGATAATTTCTTACTTTGACATGTCTACAACAATACAATATTTATTTTAAAGAATAATAATAGCATCAATAAATTGCTCTAAATAATTAATTAATATATATGTTAATACATGTTATAACTGACGATTCGAAAGTGCTTGTTGCTAGGCCTATTTGAATAAAGAATATTTTGACTTTGACTTTGACTTTGAATATCTGGTCGCGTAAGAGGAGCAGAAGCAGCAGTTTTGTGGAAGCAGAGATATTTTGTTTTTAATATGTTAAGGGAGAGTAGGTTATCTGCCAACCATTTAGCCATCATTAACAACCCGCTCTCCACATCCTCGAAACAACGCTCCCAGGAAATATCATTAAAGACCAAAACAGTGTCGTCTGCGTAGCAAATTATTTCTGCTTGTCGGAGAGGCAGAGATATCATGTCGTTGAGGTAGACTAGGAAGAGGGTGGAACCGAGAATGCTTCCTTGGGGTACACCAAATGGTACGGTGCTGGATTACTGACCAAGGCGCCAAGTCTGAGGCTCTGCTTCCGATTTGTAAGGTAGCTTTTGAACCAGCTCCAGGCAGTGCCTCTTATCCCTAAAAGTTCAAGTTTTCTTAACAAAATCGGAACTGAGACTGTGTCAAACGCCTTGGCCAGATCCAAAAAGACGCCCACGCATGACTCATCGCTGTCAAGATAGGAAGAGACAAGTTTTACTAACAAGGTGGCAGCCTGCTCCGTAGACCTGCTCTTTCTGAAGCCAAATTGTCTTTCGGAAAGCAAGTCTCGTGATTCGAGAAAACCGATCATCTTATATTAATGATCTTTTCCAAAATTTTAGAATGACAGTTAAGCAAAGAAATTGGGCGGTGTGCATTTCACATTTGAGGAGTTCCCTCGATTCCTAATGGATCCCATCATCAGAACTCGAGCATGACAAAAATCAATCGTGTAAATAGAACTTGCTTAACAAACACAGCTAGAAGGACAAACGCCAAACGTGAACTTTTCGTCATTGAAGAGTTCTGTTCTGATCATCATCAGCAGTTCCACTTCATCAAATGTCACATTTTTGTATGATAATGCTCGATTTGTTTATAAAAACACAAAAATCACTATATGTTAGCCTTAAAGATTTGAGGAGTTCCCTCAATTCCTCATGGATCCCATCATCACAAATCGAGCATAACCAAAATTAATCGTGAAAATAGAACTTGCTTAACAAACACAGCTAGGAGGACAAATCGCCAAACGTGAACTTTTCGTCGTTGAAGAGTTCTGATCATCATCAGCAGTTCCATTTCATCAAATGTAACATTTTTGTATGATAATGCTCGATTTGTTGATAAAAACACAAAAATCACTATATGTTTGCCTTTAAGATTTGAGGAGTTCCCTCAATTTCTCATGGATCTCATCATCAGAACTGCGTTTTGACAAAAACGAGACCAACTTGGATATATATACTTACAATCAAAAAAAGAATTTTCCAAATTGGTTAAGAAATGACGGAGTTATGGAGTAACAAACATAAAAAAAAAAAAACATACAACCGAGTTGATAACCTCTTTTGAAATCATGAATTCGGTTAAAAAGGGCGCTTACATTCAAAATTGCGCTGTTTACTTACTCATTATTTTTTGAGGTTTCCTCTGTGAAGGTCCATACCAGTCCATACGAAATCAACAACAGTTAAAAAATCAGCGCGTTGTATTGTATGAATCAAGTAATCGTAAAGTATATGTATTAAGTGGATACTTCTTACATTGCCTACCTATTTTTATTCTTCACTAAATATAATGACCATATATGAATGTAAAATTAACCCAAACTGATGCATCACATGGTTGATAACAGTGGCGGCCTTACCAACCAGCATAGCTTAGTGGTTGCCCGGTTGCTGGCAACCGGAGCAATCGCCCAGGGCCTCTCGCGTGCAGGGGCCCTCGCGAAAGGGCGCGTACGCGCGTAACGAAGCAACAACCAAGAAAGACTCTTGCAAAGGACTGATGCACCGGGGCTGCCCGGGTCTCGCAATGTCTAAGACCGTTACTGAGGGCCTACTTCGAACTTCGAAAATTGAACTTCGTGTCGAGCCGTCCCTTTCACTCTCATGTTATACACTATATGACGGAAAGGGACGCCACGATACGAAGTTCGATTCTCGAAGTTCGGAGTAGGCCCTCTGGGTTGCTAATCACGGATACCATCACTTTTATTTGTAACTCCATCTAGCGTCAATAACGGACCTAAAAATGAAAACCTTAACTATAGGGTAGCTAACTCATACAAGCTGCCACCAAAAAAATACCGAGTTCAAAAATTGTAAATATTTTTTTTTTTTATCAAGTTCAAGAGTGGTCATTATTTTGAGCAGGAAATAAAAAATGAGAAGAAAGGAAAAGTTTGTAGACAAGGAAAATAGGATTTTGAGTGAAAACCATTTTTGAAGTCGTCGCCCCTCTACTACGAAACGTTATTTCAATGAATGAATGAGTATGAATATTTTATATTGTCTATATGTTTATATAGACTATAATTTATATTGTTTGTTGTTTGTTGTTGTTGTTGTTTGTGTTGTTGTTATTATTGTTGTTTTGTATTGTTATTTACCACTTATTATGGAATGTAATTTTAGCATACTTAGAAAAAACTAAAGCAAGACATATGTGATACTAATAAAATAATATGGTGTTACGGTAATGTTGAACAGATAGACATGTATCGTAGCATATTGTAACAGAGAGATTGATTTTCCCACAAATAGAGTAAAGTGTCATTGTCATGCGCTCCCCGCCTGCAACGCAGCATGTTGGTTGTTCGTTAACACGGCCTTTGGGTCAATTCATCGTACCAATAATTTTTAAGAAAAATAAAACAGCTTCAATCGGGGAGGCCAGTGAGAATAAAATAAAAATGGCTATAAGTATGTTTATAACGGTAGAAGACTAAGTACCCTTAATTTCTCATGGAATCCTCCATCAGAACTCAAGCTTGACAAAAATGTATCATGAAAACCTAGCTTGCTTGACAAACAAAACGAAGAGAACAAATCGCCAAACGTGAACTACGCGTCGTTGAAGAGTTCCGTTCTGATCATCATCAACAGTTCCACTTCATCAAATGTCACTTTTTTGAATGAAATTGCTTGATTAGTTCATGAAAATACCAAAATCACTATTTGTGTGCCTTTCACATTTGAGGAGTTCCCTCGATTCCTAATGGATCCCATCATCAGAACTCGAGCATGACAAAAATCAATCGTGAAAATAGAACTTGCTTAACAAACACAGCTAGAAGGACAAATCGCCAAACGTGAACTTTTCGTCGTTGAAGAGTTCTGTTCTGATCATCATCAGCAGTTCCACTTCATCAAATGTCACATTTTTGTATGATAATGCTCGATTTGTTGATAAAAACACAAAAATCACTACTTATATATGTTTGCCTGTAAGATTTGAGGAGTTCCCTCAATTCCTCATGGATCCCATCATCAGAACTGCGTTTTGACAAAAACGGGACCAACTTGAATATATATACTTACAATCAAAAAAAAAATTCAAAATCGGTTAAGAAATGACGGAGTTATGGTAACAAACATTAAAAAAAACATACAACCGAATAGATAACCTCCTCTTTTGAAATCTTGAAGTCGGTTAAAAACAAACTTCCTAGATTATCTTCCACTTACGAATTAATTTAGTCTCAGATTAAATCCACAATTTGATCAAATGGGGCCTCAATTAAAATTATAGCGTAGCTTCTGTCTATGCCGCCTTTGAGCAGGTACTACAGCAAGATGATCCGTGATTATGGCCCTCGAATATAATTACAATTCAGGAACTTAATAATAAAATTGGTAATAGCGCTCGTGCTGTGCTCGTGGTTAGTGATATAAATATGGACGAGCACTTTGGATTAGTTAGTACTGTTGGTAGTGATCCAGCCTACCAAGCCGAAGATCCCGGGTTCTAATCCCGGTAAGGGCATTATTTATTTATTTAAACTTTATTTCACAATACTCAATACTCAATACTCAATACTCAATTATTTATTTGCAGTAAAACATAGTTAAATGCATGCAAATACAATTTAGTAAATTAAATAAAATTAAAAATACATAGAACGCAATGGATATTGGATACAGAAAACACAAATTGAATCGGTGATTATACAATGTCAAAGAGAATAATTTTTAAGAAAAAAAAACCGACTTCAATGTGGGAGGCCGGTAAAAGATTATTATACTTAGATGGTGCACTCTTAGATAGATATACAATAAAATAAAAATGGCTATAATGTATGTTTATAATGGTAGAAGACTAAGTACCCTCAATTCCTTATGGAATCATGAAAAAACCTTGCTTGCTTGACAAACAAAACGAAGAGAACAAATCGCCAAACGTGAACTACGCGTCGTTGAAGAGTTCCGTTCTGATCATCATCAGCAGTTCCACTTCATCAGATGTCACTTTTATGAATGAAAATGCTTGATTAGTTCATGAAAATACTAAAATCACTATTTGTGTGCCTTTCACATTTGAGGAGTTCCCTCGATTCCTAATGGATCCCGTCATCAGAACTCGAGCATGACAAAAATCAATCGTGAAAATAGAACTTGCTTAACAAACACAGCTAGAAGGACAAATCGCCAAACGTGAACTTTTTGTCGTTGAAGAGTTCTGTTCTGATCATCATCAGCAGTTCCACTTCATCAAATGTCACATTTTTGTATGATAATGCTCGATTTGTTGATAAAAACACAAAAATCACTATATGTTTGCCTTTAAGATTTGAGGAGTTCCCTCAATTCCTCATGGATCCCATCATCAGAAATCAAGCATGACAAAAATTTATCGTGAAAATAGAAATTGCTTAACAAACACAGCTAGGAGGACAAATCGCCAAACGTGAACTTTTCGTCGTTGAAGAGTTCTGTTCTGATCATCATCAGCAGTTCCACTTCATCCAATGTCACATTTTTGGATGAAAATGCTTGACTTGTTGATAAAAACACAAAATTCACTATATGTTTGCCTTAAAGATTTGAGGAGTTCCCTCAATTCCTCATGGATCCCATCATCAGAACTGCGTTTTGACAAAAACGGGACCAACTTGGATATATATACTTACAATCAAAAAAAGAATTTTCCAAATCGGTTAAGAAATGACGGAGTTATGGAGTAACAAACATTAAAAAAAAAAAAAAAAAAAAAAAAAAAACATACAACCGAATTGATAACCTCCTCTTTTGAAATTTTGAAGTCGGTTAAAAACAGAAACAGATTGATACTATTAAAAAAAAAGTCACATATTCATAATCATTAAAGTAATAAAATAAAATAAAATAAAAATTTAAGAATTTATTAATCCTCAGAAGTTCCAATAAAAATTAAATGTATGTATGAATAGTCATGTCAGCGCTGAGAAATGTCGAGAGAAAAATAAAACAGAATTACAATAATAAAATAGTTCAATGATCTAATGCATTTGCGAAAAATTCTTTAATTGAGTAGTAAGGTCGGTTGATAAAATATTGTTTTAATTTTCGTTCAAACGTTCGGAAGTCATCACATTCTTTTATACTATTGTCCAGTTTATTATACACTCTAATTGCGGTATTGTTTAGGCTTTTATCGAAATACCTAAAATTTGATTTGGTCACTAAAAGTTCATTCCTATTTCTAAGTTGCCTATGCAAGTTTTGTCTAGCTGTTTTGAATTGATCTTTGTTTTTAAATACATACAAGCAGATACAGTAAAGATATAGAGAAATTATAGTCATTATCTTGTGCTCTATAAAAATTGATCTATGTGTGACAGGTATCCGTGAGCACCCAGCGAGAAAACGAAGGGCCTTTTTTTGTTTCAACGAGAAAAACAAATGAAGTTCGTGTATCTCCTTCTCTGTCGCACTTGCAAATTCGAGCGACACAGAGGGAAATACACGATGTTCGTTCATTTTCGTTTCGCGATAGCAGCTCTCTATTCTCCGCCAAATTCTATTTAGTGGGGCCCTTTACACTCAATATTATCGCGATTTTTAAAATTGTATGGGGTCTGTTAAACGCTTAATACTATCACAATACTGGTGTGTCAATATTATCGTGGTTTTCAAAATCGTATGGATTTTTCTTCAATATTTATTGCACGTGATACGGATCGTGATATGAGTATATCGCGTGATAATAATAACCATGTAACAGGCCCCTATGGATGTTGCTTCAATATTCAGTGTTTCACGTGATAATAATAACAGTTGGTAATATTTTCTCCAATTAATGGAAGCTATTTAGCAACTTGTTCCGTTTTGCCAAAGGTATTTCACATTCCGATACGCGCACCATCCAGGAATAGGAGCCGTCAGACCAGAGGGCCTACCACGATCTGAAAACGAAGTATTTCCCTCTCCGCGTTCGAATATGCAAGTGCGACAGAGAGGCATATATATTTAGTTTTCGGTTGGTAGCACCTTAGTCCGAGCGTGGCGGACGGTCGAAGAAAGTCAAAGAACATTCCATTGTTCTCTGTCACACATAATAATAATTTTTTAGCTTCCCATCGACCTATGAACTTGAAATTAAGTGATAATGTTTATTATGAAGTATATTTTACCAAAAATATCAATATATTGATAAATCACATTTGTTTTTAGTTGTACGGAACCCTCAGTGTGCGACTCCGACGCACTTGGCTGGTTTTTATTACATTTTGAATTTTATTTCTCTTATAGTAAAATACCCTATTCGTTTTAAAGTTGACGCCTGAGGGCCTACCGCGAACCAAAAACGAACTATCTTCCTCTCTGTCGTTCGAATATACATGTGCGAGAGAGGCAGATACTTCGTTTTCGGTTCGCAGTAGCGCCTCTAACGTCCGAGCGCGGCGAACGGCATGAGCTGAGGGTCTACTCCGAAATTCAAAATCCTAACTTCGTATGGTGCCGTCCCTTTCACTCTCCTGTCATAGACTATATGAGTGAAAGGGACGGCACCATACGAAGTTCGGATTTCGAATTTCGGAGTAGTCCCCCAGTACCACTAAGTTATAAGATAGAGCGAGATAGGGATAAAATTTTGCTAGACGTTTAAAAGCCATAAGTCACCTAGTAGTTTGTCACAAACAAAATAGAGACGCAGCTTTAAGATGGCGGACAGACTCAGCAAACATTCAAGTGGTGTCCTTTACACGATTAATATTATCACAATACTGGGGTGTCAATATTATCGCAGTTTTCAAATTTGTATGGATTCTGCTTTAATATTCACGTGATACTTATCGTGATATGAATCCATGTAACAGGCCCCATACATTCGCTTTAAAGGCGGTTGTTGTGACAATCAGTCTAGCTAGCACGATAGATTATACCGTTACGTTTTATGTGACGTTTTAATACATTTCGCCCATATAACGTGACGGTATAAGTTATCGTGCTAGCTAGGCTGATAGGTGTATAGAACGCTTGAAAACTACAAAAACAAAACGCTGCAGACGCGGCTAGCCGAATCCACACAATGGGCGATGATGGCCCATCACCCAGAACGCAGCCCAGCAACCTGGCCAACATACCGGACGCAAAAATAGTTCACGATTTTCGAACGTAGCCGACACTGTCAACCAACAAATTTAATATAGCAATATAGTCTGTGGGCAATATGGCCGACGTTTTGTCATCAAATTAACACTTTTAAATGCAAAATACGCGACAATCCGAATTTTGCGGATACATATGTTCAACTCAAAAATCGTCATTTTTATACGTTCTTCAATTTGAGACAGGTCTCGTTCGGGTCTACCGTACCCTTGCACGAAATTATTAATATAGATAGTAGCGCACTTATATTTGTACCATTACCCCAAACTTCTATGCAATATGTGATGATACTTTGAAAGTAAGCAAAATATACTGTTCTTAGAGTTTCTTTGTCTGCTGTACTGGCTAGGCATTTCAGAGCATAGCATGCACTTGCTAGCCTATTAGATACTTGATCAATTTGATAATACAAAAACATACATACATTCTCTAGCAGTCAACCATTATTTGTGTATTTTAAGTATGTATTTATCTATATAAGTATGTACTTATATCGTTGTCTAGTTTGCATAGTACAAACTTTGCTTAGTTTGGGACTAGATTGATTAGTGTTAGAATGTCCCCCATTTTTGATTATTATTATTAATAATAATAACCCAGTTTTTTAAAAGAAAGTGTAATGGTTTATCTATTTAACATCTCTTTTAATTTAATGAATATAGATACATTACAACCACATTTTAACACGACCAGTATTGCGCGCAACAATTCCTCAAACAAATTCACTATCATTTTGTTTTGATGGTGAATTACCGTGACCATAATCGTGACAGCAAGTGAGATAACCGCTTCTCGGCAAACTGCGGTTTGCCAACTTTGCCCCAAGCTCACGGTCTTTTGACTAGATCGATTTGTGTACCTATACAATAAGATTGATCCTCCCCCAATATTTATTTATTAACCGACTTCAAAATTTCAAAAGAGGAGGTTATCAATTCGGTTGTGTTTTTTTTTTTTTAATGTTTGTTACTCCATAACTCCGTCATTTCTTAACCGATTTGAAAAAAAATTTTTTTGATTGTATGTATATATATCCAAGTTGGTCCCGTTTTTGTCAAAAGGCAGTTCTGAAGATGGGATCCATGAGGGATTGAGGGAACTCCTCAAATCTTTAAGGCAAACATATAGTGGTTTTTGTGTTTTTATCAACAAGTCAAGCATTTGCATCCAAAAATGTGACATTGGATGAAGTGGAACTGCTGATGATGATCAGAACAGAACTCTTCAACGACGAAAAGTTCACGTTTGGCGATTTTTCCTCCTAGCTGTGTTTGTTAAGCAAGTTCTATTTTCACGATTAATTTTTGTCATGCTCGAGTTCAGATGATGGGATCCATGAGGAGTTGAAGGAACTCCTCAAATCTTAAAGGCAAACATATAGTGATTTTTGTGTTTTTATCAACAAATCGAGCATTATCATACAAAAATGTGACATTTGATGAAGTGGAACTGCTGATGATGATCAGAACAGAACTCTTCAACGACGAAAAGTTCACGTTTGGCGATTTGTCCTTCTAGTGGTGTTTGTTAAGCAAGTTCTATTTTCACGATTGATTTTTGTCATGCTCGAGTTCTGATGATGGGATCCATTAGGAATCGAGAAAACTCCTCAAATGTGAAAAGCACACAAATAGTTATTTTAGTATTTTCATGAACTAATCAAGCATTTTCATTCATAAAAGTGACATTTGATGAAGTGGAACTGCTGATGATGATCAGAACGGAACTCTTCAACGACGCATAGTTCACGTTTGGCGATTTGTTCTCTTCGTTTTGTTTGTCAAGCAAGCAAGGTTTTTCCATGATTTCATGAGGAATTGAGGGTCAAACTCAAACTCAAACTCAAACTCAAAATCATTTTATTTCACATAAACTCAAAAGAGTGCTTGAGAAACGTCACAGAAAAATTTACGATGATCAATAATTATACAGAAATGTCAATAATATAAAATAAAAATAAAATATAGAAATATCATATTGAAATAGTAACATTGAATGTCAACACGTCAACAGCTGAAAGTTCACACAAAATTATAAACCATATAACAATATAAAAACACAAAAAACACACATCGAAATGAATTAGGCTCAATAAAATAACATGTCACATAAAATATTTAAAATAATATAGTAGAATAAATAATATAGTAAACTCACACTGAACAATGACTGATTGGCTTAAAAGAAGTTATTGTCTTCTACAAATTCCTTAACGCTATAGTAGGCCTTACATACTAAGCGGTCTTTTACAATTTTTTTAAATTTTGTTAGCGACAAAGTCAAAACATCCTTAGGGATTTTATTGTAGAAGCGCACACAATTTCCCATAAAAGATGAGCTCACTTTATGGAGACGGAACCAAGGCACAGCAAGTTTATCCTTACTTCTTGTGTTAAAAGAATGCACTTCATGATTCAATTTAAACAGATGCTGATTTCTTTTGACATACATTATATTTTCAAGGATATACTGGGACGCGACTGTAAGAATATTAATGTGTTTAAACTTTTCTCTTAGGGAAACACGAGATCCTAACTGATAAATCGATCTTATTGCCCTCTTTTGTAGGATAAATATGGTTTCAATGTCAGCGGATTTTCCCCAGAGCAGTATGCCATATGACATTACACTATGGAAGTAGGAAAAGTAAACAAGCCTGGCCGTCTCAACATCAGTGAGTTGCCTCATTCGTTTTACCGCGTATGCTGCCGAACTAAGCCTATTTGCTAACTTGACTATATGTGGACCCCATTGCAGTTTATGATCTATTGTGACACCTAGAAAAACCGTACTATGGGCGAATTCTAGAGTCTCGTCCTTCAGCTTTACCTGGTCACTGCAGCAGACCTTTACATTAGGAAGCGTGAATTTTATACATTTAGTTTTTCTGCTGTTCAAGAGTAGATTGTTGGCGGTGAACCAGTTTGCAACTGAGCTTAATACAGCATTTACCTCATCAAAATTGATTTGTTTTCGGCTCACTTTAAAAATTAATGATGTGTCATCAGCAAATAGGATTATGTCATGTTTTTTACTTATATGATAGGGCAAATCATTAATATAAATTAGGAATAGAAACGGACCAAGAATCGAACCTTGAGGGACTCCTATCGTGACGTTGGACCCAGATGATTGTACTCTGTTTACCTCTACTTGTTGCTTTCTATTAGATAAATAAGATGAGATAAGAGATAGCGCATTGTTCTGTACCCCGTAAAAACTAAGCTTTCGGATTAATATACCATGGTGTACACAATCAAACGCCTTAGACAGATCACAGAAAATGCCAATGGCGTCCATTGACATTTCCCATGCATTAAAGATGGCTCGTAATAGTGTTACTCCAGCATCTGTTGTCGATCGACCTTTAATGAATCCAAATTGCTTTTCATGGAGGAGTTTATTACTGTTGAAATGGTACAAGAGTTGATTCAATAATATTTTTTCAAAAATTTTACTTAGTGCGGGAAGTATAGAGATCGGTCTGAAATTAGTGGGGTCTGTTCTTGGCCCCGATTTGAATACTGGTATAATTTTGCTAAGTTTCATACAGTCTGGGAATATTCCATCATCAACGCAAGCGTTGAATATCAGAGCTAGATATGGGGCAATTGTGACAATCACTGATTTTAGAATCATGACGGAAAGGCCCCAGAGATCTTCAGTTTTTTTAACGTTAAGTGAATTAAATGTCTTAATTATTTGACTTGGAGTAACATGAGTAAATTTAAATATATCGTCACTTTCATTTAAACAACTTCTTAAAAGTGATTCGGATAAGTCAGGGGAAGAATTTAAGGATCTCGTTGTTTCTAAGGGAATATTTGTGAAGAATGTTTCAAACTCCTGTGCTATTTTTAAATCAGTGTTTATGGTGTTATCCCCAATTTGAAGGGTTTCATAAGGCTCTCTCTTTTTTATTCTTCCACATTCAGCATTTATAATTCTCCATACTGCTTTTATTTTGTCTACAGAGCCTTTAATTTTTTTAGAAATAAATAAAGACTTTGCAACTTTACAAACTTGTTTAAATGTTTTTGAGTAGTTGCGAACATAATCTAAGAATTGAGGATCCTTATTTACACTTCTCATACCATATAGTTCGTACATATGGTTCCTACTTTTATAAATACCGGGTGTGGCCCAATCGCTAAAAATTGTCCTTTCTTTTCCCCTGATTACTTTTATTTTAAAATTGGAAGCAAACTCTTTCTCTATACAATTAAAAAGAGAAGAATACATTTTATTTGGTTCATCCTGCGAGAAAGCTAATGAATTAAGACAACTGCTTAGTCCGTTATTAAAATGAGCTAGACGGTCTGCAGTGATTGGTCTACAAATTATCTCTTTTTCTTTATTAACGACTTTCCCATAGAAGGACGCTTGTTGACCACAGTGATCAGAGCTCAACTTATTTAAAATACATCTGTGAACAGGATCTTCGCTACTAAAAATGTTGTCAATACAGGTGGCACTGGTGGCAGTGATTCTAGTTGGCTGTGAGAACAGATTAACCAGATTGAATGACTTAAATAAATTAAGTAAACCATTTGACATAGCTGAAGAATCTAATAAATTTACGTTAAAGTCTCCACATACAATGATACACTTAGAGCTGTTACAGACTTTTCTAAGCGCATCCTCCATCACAGACTCAAAGATACTGAAGTCTCCAGATGGTGGACGGTAAACACTAATAATAATAAACCGTTCAAGCTCTGCGCATGAAAGCTCAATATTCCGTTCAACAGATAGGTTTACAATGTCCTTCCGCTCTTTACTTTTTAAACAATTATTAATTAATATCAAAGAACCCCCACGGATACTAGTTTTGCGACTAAAAGAGCTTATAAAACTATGATTATTAAAATTAAACATAAATTCTTGTTCTTTAAGCCAGTGCTCAGTGATGCAAAGTACATGAATATCAAAACAATCTAAAAATAGTCCTATTTCTAATTCCTTAGAGGTAAATCCTTGGATATTTTGGTGAACAATATTAATTTGACTAGATGACTTTATCACAGTTAGGTTACTCTTACTACTATTACTAATGTCTCGGCTACCGCGACTGCAGCCAGACATGGCCTCAGCCGCGGGCGTCGTCAGTGACGTCAGTTTAAAACAACTGGCTGTGCTTCAGCACTCATGCTCACCGAGCCCGGCCCTTTTGTAGGGATGACAACAGCTGAGTTGTTTATAACTGGGTCCAATATATTGTATGCCAATAATTTGGCACAAACAGATCTGTCTTTTTTCCTGATTTGAATGGAGTTTCGTGTTAAATCTACACTTTTAATAAATTTATTTATATCAAAATAAGATATGAGGTGATTATAAACACTTATTTTATGTAAAATAGAATTTAAATTGAAAATTTCCATATTCGTTTCTTGGGCTACGTTACGGATGTAAGGAAATCCACTTACAATTATTTTCCCTATACCTGATTCAGATATCCTAATCAGAGTCTCACTAAACTTAATAAGTTCATGTCTAGAAACATTTAGGCTGTTACCAAGCAACACTATTAGGGTGGTGTTTTTGTGTAAAGACTCCGCCGTGATTAATTTGGCCAAGTGAGCCAGCGTCGTTCCAGGAAGGCAATAATTGCACACGGTTTGGCTTAACTGTCTGTTTAGGATATCGCCAAAACCTGCACCGGTCTCATCTGTATATAGCACAGTCCTGTACGTGTCACTATTTTTGTGACATTGTTGGAGGCTGACATGTTCATCAGTAGGAGCGTCCTTCGGGCTTTCAGCCGGGCAGGGGGGTGTCCGGTACGGGGGCAGGCGCAGGGTACTTAGTCTTCTACCATTATAAACATACTTATAGCCATTTTTGTATTTTATTGTATGGAATCTAAGAGTGCACCATCTAAGATTAATAATCTTTCACCGGACTCCCCCATTAAAGTCGGTTTTTTTTCTTAAAAATTATTCAATATAACTTTAGAATATAATTGAAAAAAATACAAAAGGAACATGTGGCCAACGTGTGTAATATTTTTATTTTTAGTTATTTACAGATTTGTATTCAGAAAGCCTGAATACTGTTTAGAAAATCCATGCAATATATTTTGATTATTTTTAGATTTTTAATTTCGTGAAATTCAAATGTTTATTTCACGAATATAAAACGTTATTAAACTTATTAAATACTACGGTGCAAAGCGGTATATTTTTTTGTGGGTTAATTTAATATTTCGTTAAAAAAATGTTCAATGCGAGAGAAAAACTTGAAAGGATAAAAAATAAAGTTAGCGAGAAATACAAGATAAGATGGCGTTCTAATAATATTTTAATAGCGTAGTACAATTTATATATAATATACCTACAATTTGTAGTTTTTGGCGACATTTATGTAGAGTCGTAGAGTGTAGAGAAGCAAATACTTTTTCCCGACTCGGTTCAGCAGGATAAGCTTACCAGAAAAATAACTGCAAAGAATAAAATAATCTTCGTATCGAGCTGCTCATTGACATCTACATAACCTCAATTCATAAAGTATTGTTAAACACCGAAGGCATCAAAATTAATTTTAAAATTTCAGGAGTAAGGTGTGTCGTTACGACTAAATACTATCAAAAAATTGTTTCCATCGACTAGACAAGGTGGGCCCTGTTACTGGAGCAAATATTTAAAAGGATGCTTCCTTAGAGCATCTGCAGTAACACCTGGTGTACAAATTTTCGTTTTGATGAAATTTTGATCTAAAGTAATGACCTCCGAGTAATGGATCTTGATACCACTAGATTGTAGCTCATCAGTCAATCCAGTGGTTGAGGTAGTATCAAGTTTGGATCATAATTGTTTTTGCATTTTTTGTTTTCAATGATTATTTTTGGTATTTTTGATTTCTTTTTTCAATTTTATTGACTTTTTAAAATAAGTTGGCATTAATGTCACTTCAGAAAAGTAATAAAAATACACGTATGCCAGCTTTGAAGAAAAAAAATTTTTCTTCAAAGCTGACCTCTTGTAAATAATTATTGGCCCGCTAAATAGTCCACCGTTAATATTTTTGCTCCTGTTACATGGCCCACCCTGTATTACTATTTATGTATGCCTATACCTGCCTAATGCTTTTTTGTAACAGTCGCGACAGTATATATATGTAGAAAACCTGGTAAATCAACAAATAAATACATATGAAAATCCAGTGACATAATTTAAATAATTAGGTAAGCGTGGAATTTATGCAGGTAGTAGAAAATGGTTCGGCGTTAGAATCAGGTCAGTACGTCCTGGCCCGTGCAGCGCTGATCAAAGTCACTCCAATATCGATGATTCGATTCCTCATTGGCAGTTACGAGTAAAACTTACCCGTCGTTCTCTCTAACTACTTTATTAACTAACTAATTAATCTTTGAATAATTTGTACTTGAATGTTACGCCAAGATCGGATACTTGGCGTTGTTACGTGCTCGCAAGACTGTGGACATTACTCCAAATATTTAATGAATAGAAGTCTTACCCGTAATCTAATTTCAATGTCTAGGCAAAAGCAATTTAGTAATTAACTAATGAGTGTTACTTAAACTGTAACTTAAAATAGAGTCATGTTTTATGGTTGTTATGTCAAAATAGTTATACAAAATTTAAAAATATAATATATAAAGTATACGTAATGAATAAAAATCGTATGGGAATTCGCATATACCCTTGCTTTTCCTCTGATCTTCGGAAGATTTCCTTGACTGAGAAGGGAAGGATACCTAAATAAGTATTAAGGCGAAGGGTAGAGCAAGGCATTCTCCATACAAAGGTTGTGCAAGTTTTATTCGTTAGTTACAGCATATAATTTTATTTTTTTCTTGTACAAATTAGATATACGCAGAACCTGATGTAGAAATTTTGTTTTATTTATTTCATAAAAATTATAATAAAAAAAAATACAAAGAATATAAAAAAATGAACAAACATCAAGTCATAGCTAACAGAAAAATAAGCATATTGACAAAAAATAATAACTGTAGCGCAAACATAAACGAAGAAACAAGTGCACAAAGTTTGTATGGAAAGAGCTTGCCCCTTCACCTTAAATGATTTAAGTATTCGAACACACGACCACCGTTTGACAAGCGCAGTAGTTGGACGTATGAAAATTGGTGCCAAGCGAATGATTTACCCTAGTATTTAATTATTTAATTACTAAGTAATAATTGATTATTAAAGGTAGCGGAAAACATGATGAATCAGAGCGAATGAATAAAAAATCAATTACAGTAATTATCAAACTCTCGCAACTCACTTCATTTATTTTTTTCCGTTACCAACAAATCCACGTATAACTTACGCAAGCTTGTACGAACCTCAAGTTTAACTAGAAATTGAAACTTTAACTCAAATACGCAATGTTTCTTTTGCAGTGGCACCGTTAAGTAAGGTCCGAGCTTGCACAAGTTATGCCCAATGTGGTGGAAGCGCAGAAGACGGCTTAGCGAAGAGCCCGGGGTGCGAGGGGCTCCGGGCCCGTTCGAGCGTAGGTAAATAGGCGTGCGAGTGTCAGCTTAAGCGAAATCATTACTTTATATTACTGTCGGCAGAACGCAAGATTCAATCGCGTGGGATGAGATACAGCATGAGTTCACCCTTACAACTACCGTTATAAGGCAGCACGAGGTCTAGGCAGTAGCGGCGCGGATTTGCCCTTTAAGCCCGAAACTCGAAACGCGTAGAGCGGGCGCGGCGCGGAGGCGGTTTTGCATTTTTGATCTTTTCGAAACTATTAATTACTGCTTCATATGTCACACACGTGGCACACGCCGCCACCGCTCTGCCGCACTACCGAATACCGCGCGGTTAATTTCAACAAGGCTTACTGGACGTTATATGGACTCATATTCCACAAATAAGCACGTAAATCTCAAAGCTCTGCTGGGTAACACCAACAACCCAATGTAACAATTTCACGTTATACGTGGCACTGGACTTCACTTACTGTTCCGAAATTCAAACACACACGTTATCTAACCTTTCAGGTAAAATAAATTAAAACCAATATTGCTCAAAAAACATGATCAAGCTTGAAGTATGTACTTAGCGGTCTGTTGACAAATATTTATTTAGAGGCTGATATTTGCCTGGATTGACGGAAACATGTTTTACTGTACCAAATAGACCTATTTCGTACTTCAGCGGGGCTCTGTTACTTAAAGATTCTATATAGCGGTGTGCCACTCTCGTAAATACGAAAACTCCTATTACTCGTAATTATAATCTCGTTTACCAAGTTTATGTTTTTTTTGAAATATAGTGAAAGTATTTTTTTAACATAAACGCAAACGAACGCGTTTGCGTGTTGTCTCTATTTGTATGGCAACAAGTAATTAGTAATTAAATTTGGTAATCCCATGCAGTTATTTACATACCTAATGAAAATTAATTTACTATTAGTTGGAGGAGTAGTAGTAGTTTTAACTGCTAATCTGTATCTGTTATAATCAGTAATCACCGAGCGATTTAACCTTGGACTCTGCCACTGTACGTGTACGCCTATTTGCCGCTGCGAGTTTTGATTTTAACGACCGCACTTCTATTCTACACACACCATTATACAACTATTACTAACTATAACTATGACTTTGCAAGATTAGCTGACTTAAGGCTGCGAGAAAACAGGCGATGATTTATTAGCGATGCGACGGCGATCTCAATACATGAAGCTGCCTAAGTTGTTCGGAAATCGTCGGCTCGTCGCCAGTCGCCCATCCAGTGCGGCCTCTGTCTAAGTTGAAACGTACAGAGCGCGGCGCGTCGCGGATCGGAGGCGGTTTTGTGTAAAGCAAACGCGGTTAGAGGCCGACACACAAAAAGCCGCGCGGGATTGCGGAGTGAAGGCGGAGTGTGTGACATACGAAGCAGTAATCGACAGTTAGTTTCGGAAAGATAAATGCAAAGCCGCCTCAGCCCCGCACGGCACCGCGTCCGCTCTGTGCGTTTTGAGCTACTTTAATCTATTAAAGGGCCACCACCGCGCTATTTTCGTTAGAAGGTGGAAAAATGCTGCTGCATTCTACGTAGCATTCTCCGTCTTGTAGCGGAGTCATGACAGTGTCGTCATGAAGCTTCAATGGCTTAGGAGACGATACAAGTGGTTTGAGTGATACGTACGAGTAGAATACAAAGAGCCTACCGCGAACTGATATAATCCCTCTCTGTCGCTGGTATATGCAAGTGCGACAGAGAGGCATATAAGCGAATGCATTTCTAACATTGAAAATATTATTATGCATAAGTACTTTTAAATTGACTAATGTATTATATAAGTATTGAACGCCCAAATAAAACCCCCGAAAGTCCGAAAGTCCGAAAGTAAAACGAAAAATGCTCTCAATCGCTATATGGAAGAGGAAACACGAATTAGAAACTAAATCTGTTCATGATTATAACAGTCCCATTGGGGCTTGCATACATCTGAGATAACAAACATCCGAGATAAGTGTCAATATTTATCCGGTGTGAAATTACGTGATCTATCCAACCACATCAATGTTTAATGTGTGTTATGGATATGGATGTTCTGATTCGATATTTCACTGGATAAATTAGTCTGATTATTCTGGGTGCTGTCTAATACGGTTAAAAGCGTTAGCAAGCAATCTTTAAACGAATTATAATGTCAATATGATTACTTTGACCTGATATTTAGGTCATGGTAATTTAATTTGACGCATAGTGCGCGGGAGAGTAGAGAATGTGGACGTATCCAATCAGCATAATTTTAATCAAAATTCCTGGGATTATCGATGTTACCGCGTGATTAGTTTCCAACTAGCCAGCAATAACAGGTTACAATAAACTTCCTGAATTAAGTATGTCGTGCATTGAAACTATTTATTAGTAGGGTTACTGAAAAGATTTCAGCTGACCAATTCCAAGTGTGCAAGTGTCAGTTGGTGCTTCTTAGTAATTTACATGCGATATATCTAAATATATAAAAGAAGAAACTGACTGACTGACTGACTGACTGACTGACTGACTGACTGACTGACTGACTGACATATCAACGCACAGCCCAAACCGCTGGTCCTAGAGATTCCAAATTTGGCACGTAGGTTCCTTATAACGTCTAGGGGTGCACTAAGAAAGGATTTTTCAAAATTCAACCCCTAAGGGGGTGAAATGGGGGTCCGAAGTTTGTATGGAAAAACAAGATTAGTTGGACTATTTTATTCAAAACTTCACAGGAGTATTTGTAACAAAAAATGAATAAACACGTGTTTCAGGTTTTATTAAAAATCAACCCCTAAAAGGGGGAAATGTGGTGAACAATTCCGGAAATCGACATGGGTATTGGTTTTATGATATACTGGGTCGCTGATAACGAAAACAACGATGATTTTAAAATCTCACGTGGAGGACGTGAAATACCATCCCCCCTGTTGGGGTGCGAGGGGGATGAAATGTCTAAATATTAATATGGGTGTCGTTTTTATGGTTTTTTGGGACGTTAATTACGAAAATGGCATCGGTTTTGAAATTTAATATTGTGGACAAGAAAACTTTTGAAAGTTTGTGCCAAATTTCAAGAAATAACTGACTGACTGAGTGAGTGACATATCAACGCACAGCCCAAACTGCTGGTTCTAGAGATTCCAAATTCAGTATGCAGGTTCCATATAAGGTATTGAGGTGCATTAAGATTTCTTTTTAACGATAAATGAGTGAACATGTGTTTCAGGTTTTTTGAGAAATCAACCCCTAAAAGGGGGAAATGTGGTGACAAATTGTGAAAATCGATATGGGTGTTGTTTCTATGGTTTATTGGGTTGCTGATTACGAAAACAACAATCATTTTAAAATCCCACGTGGAGGATGTGAAATACCATCCCCTCTGTTGGGGTCCGAGGGGGTTGGAATGTCTAAATATTAATATGGGTATCATTTTTATGGTTTTTTGGGTCGTTAATTTCAAAAATGGCATTGATTTTGAAATTTAATATTGCGGACATGAAAACTTTAAAAAGTTGGTGCCAAATTGCAAGAAAAAACTGACTGACTAAGTGAGTGACATATATCGACGCACAGCCCAAACTGCTGGTTTGAGAGATACCAAATTTGGCATGTAGGTTCCTTATAAGGTCTAAAGGTGCATGAAGTGCCGTGAGTTTCCTATGAAGATACGACCTTTTTTGATTCAATGTATTGTAAGTGATTTTATTAATCAGTGCCGTCCAATACGACTTCAACATAAATTAATAATTGAGCGTCCGAGAGGACTCTTAATAGGAATCCGAGGTACCTAAACTTTGAATAAAGTAACGGCCATATTGATTTTCTTCATATCCGTCCCGATTTCTTTCAAAATCGATATCTGAGCGTCCGAGAGATCCCCTAATACGACTCCAAGGCAAAATTTTGAAAAAGTGGCGGCCATATTGATTTTCTTCATTTCCTTCCCAATTTCGTTCATAATCGATATCTGAGCGTCCGAGAGGTTTCTAATACGAATCCGAGGTAAAATTTAGAAAAAGTGGCGGCCATATTCATTTTTATCATTTCCGTCACGATTTCGTTCAAAATCGATATCTGAGCGTCCGAGAGAATTCTTAATACGAATCCGAGGTAAAATTTGTAAAAGTGGCGGCCATATTGATTTTCTTCATTTCCTTCCCGATTTCGTTCTAAATCGATATCTGAGTGTCCGAGAGGTCTCTTACTACGAATCCGAGGTAAAATTTGTAAAAATGGCGGCCATATTGATTTTCTTTTTTTCGTCCCGATTTCGTTCAAAATCGATATCTGAGCGTTCGAGAGGTCTCTTAATACGAATCTGAGGTAAAATTTGGCACTTAATACATGCCAGGGATTGTAAAATAAAAGTTGAATGTTACATACGTGTTCTATAGGCGTGTGGGGTATCTATGGATTGGCTTTTATAAACGACATAGAGGTTTCGATATTTTTTTTTTTCATTTAAATCAACCTTTAGATTATTTTTGCCAAGTTCCATAGGTTCTCTGAAATGGTACCAAGTCCGGCACTACATTAATTTACTGCGGCTTTATGCATTTTGAGCCTTATCTTGGCAGTTTGTTAAAATACCATAGAGGCTGTTGGATATTTAAGAAAACTGTCAACTTAAAGCTCAAAATGCATAAAGCAGCAGTAAATTAGTTTTACTGTAAACAATGTAGTGCCGGACTTGGCACCATTTCAGAGAACCTACGGAAGTATAATAATAATCGTATGGTATTTATTTTCGAACCGTGAGATCTTCGAGAACACAAGTACGGTTGCCAGTTTTGTTGCACTTTTAGCACCACCCAGGGGTCACGTGTAGTGTAGCGATGGGTACTCCTTACGGACGTGGTGCAACTTCGACCCCCTTTGTCAAGTGAGTGGGCAACTTGACTGTTAGAAGTTCTCAAGCCACCCGAAGGCCTCTAACTTGGCTTAACGACTGCTGTCGTAGACAGCAGCCGGGATCAACGGCTTAACGTGCCTTCCAAAGCACGAGAGCGCTCAGTTAGTAACCACTCAAAGCGGTTATCCATCCAAGAACTGACCTGCACCCACATCGCTTAACCTTGCATACCGCACGCGGTAGGTGGGTGCCGCTGGGCCACGAGCGCTCTAAATTTTTGATAGTTTGTGCCAAATTGCAATTCAATCGGTCCAGTAAAAGCAACTCGGTTGTAAGTGTTGTAAGACGGACTGACAGTAAAGAGTGCGAATGGAAGTGAGGCCAAATTTTCTTTTTGGATGCTCCTGTTAATGAATCACAATCACCAAACTTTGTATACCGAAACCCCCAGAATGTAACAACTACTTTTCTGGCAACCATCTAAATCGGTTCAACCAAACGCAAGATAATCGTGGACAAACACACATACATACATACATACATACATACATACCTACATACGTACATACATATATACGGGTCAAACAGAGAACCTCTTTTTTGTAGACGGTTAAAAATTACGTTTAGTACGCGGGCGAAGCCGCGGGCAAATGCTAGTTTTATAGATAAAGAGGTTCTATCACATGAAACTGCTTTCGTAAAGTACCTAAGTAAGTAGGTTCATAAAGTAAGCAGTGACCTGCGTCAATCGTACTTGTGTGGGATGGTGAAGTACATACACATTGGTTCTATGTGATACCGCACATTCCCAAGCTTAGTCACTTAAGACCTGCAGTTCCACACAAGTGCTCGTATAACCAACTTAATTTCGCGACCTAACACCTGTAATTGTTTATGATTGACTGAACCTCACTCCATTCGATTATGCAATGCATTCAAAGTGAGAATGCTGGGAACGCTGTACTAGCTAACACACACTTAAAACAGCTATATGTGAACAGTCGTTTTGGGGCAATACGATCGCCAAGGTGCAGCTTCACTCCACTCAATTAGAATGATATTTTTCAAGGAACCCCTGGACCTCATCACTTCCTTAGATCCCGCGAGCGCCGTAAAATATCTTATGGACGATTCACACCAAGCGGCCGGAGACGGCGCGCACGCCACCAGTGTTAAAGGAATTCAAACTCTCCATACAGAAGCTAAACTTCGTATCCAAACGGTAGCGGCAGAGCCGGCGGCAGCCGACCGGATGCCCACAACCCATACAAATATGAAATCTAACTTCTGTATGGAGGGTTCAAATTCCTTTGACTCTAGTAGGGTGCGCGTCAACTCCAGCCGTTCGGTGTGAATCATCCATTAAGGCATCTTGATATGAATGAGCATCTTGACATATGACATAAACATCAGCGTTTATACACAGCGAGCAACGCCTTCCATGACTATAATAATATAACTAAGCTAATCATCGATAGTTTACGATCGACCATGTTTATGGCATGCAAATTGAGAGACCTTAAGGGGGAACGAGACTGAGACCTATTGGTGGTTTTGTTTAATTTTCCGCAAAATCGCTAAATTACATATGATGATTTTCAAACTGCGGAAGCAGAGGATATATTATCTAAATATTTAAATTACAAGTCCATGACATCGATAGGTTTCACATGTAGTCCGAACGAAAATTGTGTGAAGATTTTACGAAACGTTCCACCTAAAAGTGAAATTGACGAAAAAGGAAAATGACTAGTGATAACTATGCTTACTTGTAATTTTTCATTATATATACACCGTGACCGTTAATAACCCGAAAGATCTAAACCACATATTTTTGACGACTGTACGAGTAAATAATGTTATATCAACATGGGTCTAATTATGTGTCTTAATTAAATTACTATTTCAGTACGAATTAAATCTGATTAATTGCCCGCTTCTTTGTGAACAAGCCTTTAGGTGGGAACCCAATGTTATTTTATCTTGCGTGACAATTAGTTATCATCAATGATATTTTAAGTATAGATACGTTACCCGCGTACCTAAAGTGTGCCGCTATAAAGACGCTAAACATCGCCTATTGGCTTCAGTCACTCCCGGGCAAGCGAGAAAGGCGAATGTTGACACGAGTTCCCGCCAACGACGTAAGTGACCTTAAAAATGCCGCCATGCGTGTTGCGAAAGTGCACTAATTATACATCCAAACGTACTAAGGCAACAGGCATCACATACCACAAGTAAGTAAGCTGAAATTATGTTATTTTTTCCATTTTATCCTTCAATTTACCAAATATGACGCCATGAAGATGCTGTCTCAGAGAAAGAGACTACCTAGTGTCGTTTGCAATGAGAGTGATAAAGACAAACAGACTGCGAACATAGATTAATGTAACAGATGCGTCATATTAAATCACATTCAATTCTAGATTATATGGGTTACATAGTCAACTTCAACTTTCTGGCCTATTTATTTCTTCGGGTTTATTTAGAAGAAAATAATGCTGTAACTATTAAATGTTAATCTCTGAGTACCAGTGACGAAAAGTGAAGAAGTGTCCTTTCTTGTATCCTACACGAGGTCGGTCTGTAAGAAGTTTTTGTGCATGATAGAAATATTCGAATCGATTGACATCAACAGGCATGAAACATTTTTTGACAAGATTAGTTTTGCTCTCTGTACATTTATTCAAAAATCCGTGTCCGAGTCAATTATTTTGTAATTCTTTGACGTGCCTGCTAAGCAAACGACAACCCGATAGCGGTATTACCATTACTTACACTCGCTATCATCCGTCGATTAATAGGTAGAAACAGTTTGCACCTTCTGCCTAGTGTTAGTTTCTTTAATCTGTGTCAAACGTGCGGTGATTGGTGTTCCGGGTGAAGGCTGTCTCTTTCTTATGTATTATTTTCATAAAGCTATCTCTTTTACGCTTTCGATGAAGTGTGCGTATTGTAAACAATAAAACAAAATGCGAATGTGTGATGGCGCGATGTTGGAAGCACTTTTTGCGCTTGTAATATTCGAGCATAACCTATCTATACTTAAAATATCATTGGTTATCATTTGTAATGTGTCATTTTAGTGACAATCAATTTCAAACTAGCCAGTTATAAGAGGTTGTAGATAGATACCAACTTCTTTATGAAACTGGCTAACAACCATACAGTTAGTGTATCTACGTGTAAAAGAAATAGGTGGCTACGTCATGCTCACGCCCTTAAGGTGTGTTACACTGGAGATTTTTTAACTTTTGATTTGTTGTAAATAATTAATATCTCCTTAATTATGACTTTTTGGACTATATGTTACAAAACTTTATATACTCTAATTAGGCTCTAATATCGTTAGCTTAAATCTTTCGGGTTATTAACGGTCACGGTGTATATATTATTGAGTACTAGTTATTGTTCTAACCATTGTGTATACGTAGGGTGCGGATCAACGATGTATAACTTTTTCTTTTTTTATACCACGTCGGTGGCAAACATGCTGACGGCTCACCTGATGGCATCCTTGCAGGCGACACGACTTCTGCACGTAAGGAACGTCTCTTTATGTACATGCCTGCATGATAGCAATGCGATAGCTGAAGAACCTGTACGTCTTTGCTCGGAGTAATGTTAGATTGGTGGCAGGGAGCGGGCGCCGTGCTCCGTGGGAAGGCTATGTGTGGCGCTCCACCCCGCTTCCCGGCTCGCCCGTTTGCGCCGAGCAAATCTCCGAGGAGAAATTGTTGCTGTCCACCAACATCAACACGTACGTGCTGGAAGGTAAACACCTTTATATAGAACTTTTTAGTATTAAAAGAAAAAGAAATGGCGCCGTAGTAACTGCGTCAAAAATCATGATTACGGCAGCGGCGTTCATTTAAAGTTCCAGTTTTATGGCGAGGGCACAACTCGTCTGCTAGGATTGCTAGGAGGGCAGCGAATCAATCGAAACTTACATTTCTTACCTTCGATCAACGCCACATCACTTCGATTTGGATTAACTCTATGACAATTTACTAGATTACTTAAACCTGCAGCGAAATGTTGCTTTATGTTGTACAGAATGCGGCACTACCCGCGTAATCCTCCGCTGGGAAGGCAGCGTGCGCGCGGTTCGCTTGACAGAGCGCGCGGGTCTGTTCCGAGTGGGCGAGTGTCGAAACAGCCAAGGCTCGCTGTCGAGCAAAACAGTTTGCGCAGGAGTGTACGCCGTGCCTCTGTCCGAGCTCTTCGTCGGCGCCTGGGCCATGCGGCCACTGCCGGACTGCAAGCAGGCGCGGCTGTCGCGAACTAAGACAGCGCACTTCTTCGACCTTATGGAACAAAGTGAGTTAAGGTCCTGAGTCCGCCACACCGGTGCTCAAAATACGGTGATGGCACGGAATCGCAGTGAACGAGAGGGAACAACCGACAAGTTAAAAATGTCACGCATGAGGCACGTCACTGCGTTTAAGGTGCGTCAGTGCATTTTAAGCAGTGGTGTGGCCGGAGCTTTATCTAATTAACCACTGTAGTTATTCGTATCCCTGCTGTTGTGCTGTCGGGCTGGCAAGTCCTACGTCTAATTTCGTCTACAGAAATTGAAATTCAGAAGAATCTGTTCTCTGTGCAGATGGCAGGATCACCATTGCCGTTTTGGTCGGCAGACGAGTGCTGATCATGGCTGAGGAGGAACGCATTGACGACGAGAGAGGCTTCGATTATGTCCATGTCAAGGTAAGGTACATTCATTACTTCATACGCGTCATCGGAAACAACATTCTATTCAAAGTAGGGGAAACCCTCATTTCGCAAGCCACACAAAGAACTGACCACTGCCAACGTTGCATGACACCGGACATCGTCAGATAATCATTGCAGCTGGCTAGTCACTAGATCCGGATAGCAATTTGAACAGCTATGGAAGTTATAATAGCATCAATTATACTGATTTAGGCGGTTGTCACACTGATGCGGTTTCTGGACGGTTTCCGCAGTGCAAGCGGGATATCGCTATAGACATGCATAGCGCTGTCCCGCTCGCACACCGCTCAGTCGTCCTAAAACCGCATTAGTGTGACAACCACCTTGCTGCAAGTTGTCGTAGAAAATCACCGCATTTTATTTTTTACGTTTCATTATAGGTATTTCTCTCCTTCTACCTACCAGCACAATATAACTACGCATGTGCAAGTAATCTGTCCATTTACCTAGACTCTCGCGAGATTCCACTGTATTGGCTATAGGTACCTATTTTTATTATTTCTAAAATAATCAGTAAATATATTTTAATTTCCATTAGAGTAAAAAGTTAAATCGAGATTAACGCGCTTTTCCAGTTTCAATTACTTATACTCGTACTTCGGAACCCGAAAAAGCCCGGTTAAGCAATTGTCCTGCAACTAGGTCCTTTAACACTCGCCGTCAATGCCAATAATAGACTTAAAAAGTTTCATAAAAGTTACGGAACGCTACTCTGCCTCGCTTATACTAAAAGGCTGGATCCTAAGTAGCGTGAGTTACTCTGTTTCGTCGTCGTTGGCCAGAATTTTGGACGCTGGTAACGTCCTAATATCGTTAGCGCAAAATCTTTTCTTTAATTGGACTGTTCGTGAGCAAATTTCGCGAGTCATTAACTGAGAAGTATCACGCAATTCGATGCGCAATTGTTCTGGCTAACTGTGTCAATGTCAGCGATCAATTCGAGCAGTTAGGATCTAATTTGTTTAAGGTTTATTCTGAAGCACAAATGCACTTTTAACCGCTCGGTTGCAACAAAAAGAGCAAGGGCTTAATACTTAATCATTCGAATATTTTAATGAATGAATGATGTTTTAATTCAGGCAATAAACCCATTATATTTTATTATACATAATAGATTAAATATTTTTTAAGAAAAAAAACCGACTTCAATGGGGGAGGCCGGTGAAAGATTATTATACTTAGATGGCGCACTCTTAGATTCCATACAATAAAATAAAAATGGCTATAAGTATGTCTATAATGGTAGAAGACTAAGTACCCTCAATTCCTCATGGAATCATGGAAAAACCTTGCTTGCTTGACAAACAAAACGAAGAGAACAAATCGCCAAACTTGAACTACGCGACGTTGAAGAGTTCCGTTCTGATCATCATCAGCAGTTCCACTTCATCAAATGTCACTTTTATGAATGAAAATGCTTGATTAGTTTATGAAAATACTAAAATTACTATTTTTGTGCCTTTCACATTTGAGGAGTTCCCTCGATTCCTAATGGATCCCATCATCATGACTGGAGCATGACAAAAACCAATCGTGAAAATAGAACTTGCTTAACAAACACAGCTAGAAGGACAACTCGCCAAACGTGAACATTTCGTCGTTGAAGAGTTCTGTTCTGATCATCATCAGCAGTTCCACTTCATCAAATGTCACATTTTTGTATGATAATGCTCGATTGGTTGATAAAAACACAAAAATCACTGTATGTTCGCCTTTAAGATTTGAGGAGTTCCCTCAATTCCTCATGGATCCCATCATCACAAATCGAGCATGACAAAAATTAATCGTGAAGATAGAACTTGCTTAACAAACACAGCTAGGAGGACAAATCGCCAAACGTGAACTTTTCGTCGTTGAAGAGTTCTGTTCTGATCATCATCAGCAGTTCCACTTCATCAAATACCACATTTTTGGATGAAAATGCTCGATTTGTTGATACAAACACAAAAATCTCTATATGTTTGCCTTTAAGATTTGAGGAGTTCCCTCAATTTCTCATGGATCCCATCATCAGAACTGAGTTTTGATAAAAACGGGACCAAATTGGATATATATACTTACAATCAAAAAAAGAATTTTCAAAATCGGTTAAGAAATGACGGAGTTAGGGAGCAAAAAACATTTAAAAAAAAAAACATACAACCGAATTGATAACCTCTTTTGAAATCTTGAAGTCGGTTAAAAATAAACAAGTGTACACAATAAAGTAAAAATAATACAATAAAATAAACCTTAATTGAAACACTACAAAACTATTTGCGATTTGGTTGCCGATGCGCAGACAACCAGTGTAGGCAGATGAGATTGCGGTACTTGTCTTTCTTAATCAATGCATTATTGGAAAAATGATGCTATCCTATTGTAGGGCCAATTTAAATGAAAACATCGGGTGAATGATGAATTGACGAGTTCAACTGTCTCAGTTTCGCGATTCGACCATTCGATTGTAGTGTATTGGCTATGTGCGAAGTAGGTGGTGGGGGTAAGCTAGGCGATCGTAGCGCACACCATGGCACAAATGTGCACTTACCGGGGACAACTGTCAAATTTACTTTCACGTTTTCTATTGGTTTCTTAACGATTTTCTACGATTCGTTTCGGTTGTATGTATTTATTTGACATCTCTGAGTTTTGTCATTGTCTCGGGAGCTTTGACGTTTGACGTTTCAGACGTGCACATAGCCAATAGGTGAAAAACTTAAGAAGATGACCTTTTATGTAGTTCTAACGTGTTCGAATAGAAATTACATATTTAAAATGTGCAACACAAACAAAATATACAGGGTGTTTTTATTGAATTCCGTTAATTGCGAGGGCACAATCATGAAAGGAAATAAAGCAAGCTTCCCTAAGACACTACGAGAAGTATCCCAATTCGTACCATTTCGAAGTTAATCAAGAAGTCATATTCGTTAATTAACACCTCTAGTAAAGTATAAAATATCCTTAACAATGAAACAATGTTGAAGTGCGTGTCATTCGAATTTACATGTCATACTTAACATTAACTCTTAAGGCCGTTTTTCATTCACCCTTGGTTATATACACATAATTAATTATTTTGTATGAAAGTGAAAAACTTTTTTTCTTAAATATTTAAAAACTAAATATGATACGTCGTTTCTATGGCTATACACGGATATATGCTTGAAGGAACGGAAATCAATAAGAACACCCTGTATACATAATAAATTGAAATTGTCTTAGGCGTGTACATGCACGAGGCATACCGTTTAATTGTATTCGCTTTTTATTGCGTAAGTTTTGTTACCCCCATAACTACTCATATTTTTATCAGACAGAGCTGGTTGTCACAAATTGTTAATTTTAGTTTCATAATTTTATTATATCTCCACTTGAGACAGGTACCAAAAGAAAATGGCCCCGGTTTGAGTGTCATTGAGAGCTCTCTCCTGTTCCCACCAATCGTAGATAACTAAGCATTTTTTTATAAAAGTACCGCATTCTATACTGCTCTTGGGATAACTACTAAATTACATTAGGTACGCAACTAGGCCTAATTAGGAGAAACGGAGAGGAGGGAAACAAAAAAAGGCACTGTAAAATAATTTTCATGCGCTCCGTCTACGCCTTTTGGGAATATAGGCGTGAGTTTATGTTTATTATTTATGGAAACCAAACTTACGCAACGACATAGGTATAGGTCGATTCACAAGAGCTGGCGCGGAATGTCTATGAAATTAATGACAGTTTCATACATTTTCCGCGCCAGCTCTTGTGAATCGACAAGCAGACAACACACAACAACAACAACAAGCAACTCTTTCTCTCTCTCTCTCTCTCTCTCTCTCTCTCTGTCTCTCTCTCTCTTTCTCTCTCTCTCGTACAGAGGTGACCTTGCTGCTCTGGTCCCACGCCAATGCAGGCGTTGCAATACTTGGCTCCTGAGCATGCGCTTTAGCTTCAGTCTTATTTAGCTGTTACACTAAGCAACGTTACTGAACGCTTTTCTAAGAATATAGATGGATAGGCGTGTATACTGTATACATATACAGTATATAATCAACCAAAACTCCACACTGAAACGCACTGAGCGCGGCGCAGGGTCGTTGCGTGGCCGAGGCGGTTTTTCTGTGAAGCGAACGCGGTCCGGGCGTCCGGACGTCACAAAAAAAAACCGCGCGGGATAGCGGAGCGGTGTGTGTGACATATGAAGCAGTAATCAACACTATCGGCGGTCGACAGTTTCGCAAAAATCATAAATTCAAAACCGCCTCCGTTCCGCACCGCGCCCGTTCTGTGCGTTTCGAGCTTTGATTTTAAAAGGAGTGTCATACTTGGCACATATTTAGTTCGCACCAGAAAAGTATTTCGTTTACCACTTCACTAATGTAATGAAATCCAGTTCGAAGGTCTATGTTCGTACAGTGTATGTGGTGATTGGTGACGCATATTGGCAAGTTATGGGTACAAGGTTAAAACGAAGATCATGTCAAATGCTCATGTACGGGTACCACCAATTCCCGTTATAAACGAACACATACTAGGCATAGGTAGTTGCAGACGCTCCGGATATCATGGATCAGATTAGATATCTTTAATGCATGTTTTAACGGATATCGTGAAAAGGAACGCGTTCATTAGCGATCATTGGGTTGGGTAGTATTCTCGATTTATTTTGACATTTATAAAAAGTCGCTTGAAGGTATATTGTTATTCATGATGGCTGCTCATGCCTGTGCGCGCAAGCCCGTTCGTCGCGCTAAAAATAGTTCAAACATAGGTCGGGAGCCCTCTCATCAACCAGTACAGCTCGCCATCATGGACTGCCGGTACGAATTCATCTGTACACCATGCAAATTGGAGTGAGTAGGCCTTCATTTTGATTTACTTCCACCGGCATTGTTTCTAGAACCGTTAGCTTTCGATAAAAAAATCCCTTCTTGGGGGCGTTTGTACAGTCACGGAATGAAAAGGTTCGTCACTCACTTTTTAACCCTATTTTAATGCCGTTGATGTCTAAAAGTGATGAACATTTTTATTACGTGACTAAACATGTAATATGCCTACCTACCTTTGGTAATATACCTACCTAGGACTGTCCAGTTAGGTAGGTTCAAATTCGAAAAATAAAAGAGGTCAATCGTCGAATCCCACTCGGCTGGGCAGCGTTCGAGAAGCAACGGCACGTCTTTTCGTCCATTATTCTGCAGTATTTCGAAAAGAGAGTTTTTCGCCAGCATTTGATGATATGGCACTGAAACGTGGTCGCTTACTATGTGCCTCATAAGAACACTCAAGATCATCCAAAGCAATGGAGTGGGCTATGGTGGTTTCTCTACGTGATCGAATCAGAAATGAGGACATCCGCAGTACTTAGAACCAAAGTACCGGATATAACCCTCCGAATTGCTAAACTTAATTGGCGGTGGGTGGGGCACATTGCACGTAGAACCGATGGCCGTTGGGGCGAAAAGGTTCTCGAGTGGCGACGACTTACCGCGTGGCGCAGCGTGGGTTGACACCCCACTGGTAAAGGCCAGCAGTCAGAAGGACTGCTTACAATCATAAGATAATCTTATGCTTACGATTTTAAGCCAGGATAAGAATTATTGTAACAACGAGGTATATCTACATACCTACTCGTATACCATGTACATTAGTTTTTGTGAGTTCCTGATATTTTCTGATATCTTTTGTAAGTGTTCTGCGTCGTGATGGTGACCGAGTTTCAAGTGTGAATACGGAGGGTGGTAAAAAAGGTTTTGTTCGCTTTTTTTCGCAATGGTGTGTGGGTAGACCCCAACTAATTAGTTAATAGGGATTAAGAGAAGGAGGTCGCTTTCAAGGGAAAATGGCGCTTGCAGCAGTGCCTGAACATCGGGAACTCACAAAATATAAATTTCAGGGTATATACCCCATTTTTAACAGTTCTTATGCTTTCTATTATTAGTATTATTACTATTTTAACAGATGGTCCCTTGGTGAACAATACCGAACATTATACTATAACGGATGTCGAGAATTGGAATCTCGAATGATAGCATTAATAGTAAAATCTGATAGAAACCTTAGTTTTGACCGAGAGAAACGAGGGTCTCCGTTTCAGCTTAGATAAAAATGCTTTCGTATATCAGTTTGATTTCGGGCTGTTCTCCTCTAAAGGTCGCATTTTTCAAGCGATTATCGTGAAATTTTCTGAGCAATTATATTGCAACATTTAATTTTTTTAAGTTAGCTTTTTTCAATGAAAATAAATAGAGGATAAAAAAAAAATATATATACATTACTAAATTCACAAAAATAACCCTAATTCATATACAAAAATCAATTTAAAAAATTCCTCATTCTAAAAGGAGTAAGTGACAAGTAAGGCGTCACAACATACAAAATCATAAAGACGCTCTACTTATTATTACTAAGGCGGATTTACTAATACGAGTAGTGGACGGCGTACGAACCCAATCTCAAAGAAAAACCGCAAATTGATGTACAGTTTAGCTGTTTGGCACACGCATACTAGATAGAGATCATAAAGATAAATAAATCACTAGGTCTACAGATCACATTCATCAATCATCATCATCATCATTCTGATTAATACCTGTGATCAGATAATAAATGTCGTAGTGATAGGAGATAATAAATGTATTGAAATTGAAAACTGCCCAAAGGCCGTATCGCCGTGGGTACGAGTATATACACATGTCAAAAAAAGTACCTACAATTAATCGATAAATTTATATCTTTGGCAAGACCCTAGGACAATTTTATTCGTGCTCTACTTCTATGTTTGAATTGATTATTTTATTACTTCGTCAACTGTATATAAAAGTATATGACTGTAACTAATGAGAGGCATTACAACAAGAGTGTGGTTTTTCAATAAGATCATACAAGTGTTTTAATGCCTGATTATGTACAGGTGGATATAAAAGTTTATTCACATGCATACATTGCCTTTATGTTAATGTCGAAATTGGTTCGCTCAACAGGATATCGTGCTGGGGGAAGTGCCGTCGTTAATAAAATATTTGAACTGCGGCTCTGGAATTGTAGTGGCCGGCTTCAAGCACCACTGGGAGGTCGTGGATTGTGCCAGTGGCCAGGTGAGTTATTTTACCAGCAAAAGCGAAGTGAAATTACATTTAAACCTATCCTCAGCGAGGTGTGATAAAAAGTTGAATTTTGAGGGCCTAAGAAGGCTCTGGAATTAAGCTTGAAACATACAGAACGCGGAGCAGCGTTGTTGCGGGGCGGTTTTGCGAAGCGATAGAGGCGGGGGGCACGTCGCACCAAAAAACCGCTCGGTATTCGGTAGCGCATTCTACCGCGGCGTGTGTGACATACGAGTATGAAGCAGTAATCGACAATTTCGGAAAGATCAAAAGTGGATAACCGTCTCCGCCCCGCACCGCGCCCGCTCTGTGCGTTTCGAGCTTTAAGAAAGTGGATTAGGCGGTACATTATAATAATAATAAATGTTTATTGTAAACCATGGTGTTATAAAGCTGTTGAAAAAAATAAATAGAATCACATGGACCCTGGTAGGGTGTAGCAATAGTTCTTAAGAGCTAGGTACTCTGTACAATTAGAGATCACTAGTGTAAAGCGGCAAGCTCGCTGCGCAACTTTGGCGAGCAAGCTGCGAGCACGCTCACTATAAAGTACTCTTGTCGCTCGCAGCACGCTTGCAAATCGCTAGTATGATAAGGCCCTAAGCAGTTACAGATGCAGGGAATAATGCTTACCCATCGGCTAAACTCGGGAAACGACTAAACCCGAAAGTGTCTATCACAATAATTATCTTATTAAATGATCGACAAATTCATGTCTGTTAACGTGAAACTTTATTAGTCAATGGGGTAGGCAGAGCACACGAACATTAATTTCAGTGCCACTTTTAGTTATTGAAGGTTAGATGGAGAAAATGTGATATTGCTGTGACAGGTGGCTAGCCCAGCGCCCACAACACGCTTCAACCTGGTTCCCATACTCGACTCCTACAACACCCAAGGGAAGAAAGGGATTGTTGGTATTCTAGCCCGGCACCACACGGGGTTTGACATCACAGATGTTAAATAATGCGGTAAACGGTAATTGATTGACACTTCTTCGATTCTATTACTCGTATTCCGAGATTAGCCAATGGGAAAGCATTATTTACTACATTTCTACAGTAATTAGCATCAAACATATATTTTCTCTTTGGTAACAGCACTATACAAGAAAAATCCTGCAAGAACAACATAAGCTCTCCAGACGCCCCTACATTAGAAAAAATCCTGCATGAACAACATAAGCTCTCCAGACGACCCTACATTAGAAAAATACCTGCATGAACAACATAAGCTCTTCAGACGCCCCTACATTAGAAAAAATCCTGCATGAACAACATAAGCTCTCCAGACGCCCCTACTTTAGAAAAAATCCTGCATGAACAACATAAGCTCTCCAGACGCCCCTACATTAGAAAAAATCCTGCATGAACAACATAAGCTCTCCAGAAGCCCCTACATTAGAAAAAAGCTTGCACGCTGTTTATATTTTCTTAAGGTAGCCTCACGTTGACACGTTGATTTGGGATCAGTCTGAGTCAATATAAAAAATATAACACGCCTTTAATTTTATGTACGAACTTGCACTAAACACTGATCAAAGTATATGTACAGGCCATTATCGTGGGTTGCACCGACTTACTATTACTGCAGACCGATAGACGTTAAAAATGACAGAGGTTTCTAAAACCATTTTCCATTTAAGTCAACCGTTGGTGAGATGTTAGGTGTCGAAGTTTTAGACAGTGTGTATGTCCCCCTCTAATTTCCAAACCATGAAGTTTAAAATTCTGAAAAAAAAACACGATGATGTACATCAATAAATGCTTGGAGCGATTTTTGGTTTGAACAAGATAGAAGATTGCTGAAAAACTGTCTTGCCCAAACAAAAGCGCTTAAGTTCCGTGCGTTCCCTATGAAGATACGATCTTTTTTATACCATGTATTGTATAAGTATAGTTGTTTTAGGAGGTGTCGATGTCGGTACGGAACCCTTCTTTGTGCGTGGTCCACGTACTTGGCCGGTATTTTATGTAATCGTGCACCTAAATCACACTCACTCATTCGTTTATTCACTACCCTTTTTGCAATTAGTAGGGTCAGTTAGCGACCGGCTAATTTCCTGTACCGGTTTGCGACCACTTTAGATTACTTGATCAACTGAAAGGATACTTTCTAGTTTTTTTTTAATAGATTCCTATTCAATAAAATGCATACAACAAAGATAAATTCGTTTCTTTGGAGTATGTAAAAATAATATCCTTAATTGAGAAAACCTCTACCTTAAGGTGGTCGCAGACTGACGCTGGTCGCGAAACCGGCCTAGCGACAATACTCCGTGTATCTTATCGTTCACCTCAACTCTCCTGCCGCCATAAGGGTGCAAAAATGTATGCTGCGAACGAAAAATGTATGCTATCTCAGTTATGAGACAACGTGTGCATGATTTGACATGTTTTATGTTTTAGTGTGTCAAACGAGCCGACAATACTGAGAGCCGCCGAGGTACGCTCGTAAACGCGCTGCGCATCGGAGATGAGCGCGACCGCCAACTCGTCTTATGTTATAATCGTGAGTATTACAAACCTATTACGATCTATATCAGCAGAGATCTGGATTTGAGCGCATTTTTTTATCGATATCGATAGCTTGTGAAATTAATGAAACGCTCCACAACATTTTACTCCCGAAAAACATGTAGAAAGCAAACCTGCACATGTCGTCTCCAGCTGTCAGTACAACGAATCCTTAAGTTAATAAAGGGTCGGCAATGCGTCTGTGATTCTTCTGGAGTCGCAAGCGTCCACAGGCGACGGTGTTTGGTTACCATCAGGCAGGCCGCAGGCTTGTTTGCCATCGTCGTTGTATAAAAATACAGGTGCAATTTTTTCTTCGATATTTATCTGTTTTATCGATAATAACCGATAATTTTTCACCATTATCGGGAGTTATCTCATAATACTATAATTAATATTACGTTACAATAATAGATAAATAACATGGGCAATACAAAACTTAGCACTTCCTGTCCAAATTTTAAATTAATCAACACTATTGATTATAAAATATTGTAAACGATAATAATGAAGTTAAACATCGATATTGATGAAAAATAAATCTCGCGCTGTGAAATTTCCGACAGTCTTATTTTGTCGCGAAGATCCCGATCTCTGTAAATACCTATATCAATAGTATATATTTCTACTTACGCATACCACATGCATGAGAACCAATTATTCGGGTAAATATTTGCTGTTATTAACGAAACGAAAGTCATGTTTGTCAAACAATTTAGGTCAACATTGAACCAATTAGATCTTTAGTTATCTAGCAGTTCGTCTCATAGATTCTTTTATCTGCGATAGAAATGTTCATTCAAGATTCATGAATATATGTCCGCATTATAACATCGACCCAACCTTATAGGTGCCGTTCTTGATAATAAAGTAGTGATCACATGTTTTTGATCTCCTTGGCCGAATTATGTATTTCTTTTAAAAATGAATGTTAACTTACGTCACACGGGTCACGGCTCAAGAAAAACGTATTCCACAGATACCTGTCACTTCGAGAGGTTGACCGACCGGGGGTTGGAGAGCGACTCAGAGTATGATTTCCATTGGACCACCGTGCCTCTCGCTGTTGGTATGTGCCATTCATTTGTTTGCATGCATTTTTGTAAAACCATAATCCGTCTTCAATTTATATTTTCACACCCCTAAAGCCGCATATTTTGTTACCCCGTTATTTGAACTGACTCCCACGATACAGGCCCAGCCTAGTGTGGGGGTTACTGTTACACTGTGTTATTAGCGCTGAATGTTAATTTGGTAAATAAATCACTTTTACTTTTTAGTTTTACATATAATACAATACAAGATCCAAAATATATTCAAATCAAAATTATATTTTTTTAGTTTTATACGCTGTTATAATAAGCTATGTAATTTATTGAGGTGTGCAAAAAGAGTGTTGGTATTGTATTGTATATTCTACATCAGCACAGCAGCTATTTGGATGACTTTTGTAGCATTTTCGGTGCAGCGTAGTGGTGTTAACGTAATTGGGATAAATTATTTAATTTCCTATGATTCATTAACGTTAATGACGTTAATATTAACCTTAATTTACCGTTTAAATTGTATTTATCAATACCAACTCCGTTAACACCACTACGCTGCACCGAAAATGCTAGAAAAGTTACGATCACTGCTCATGAATCATGATAAAACATACTGATTAGCGGAAGATGCATTGAGTTCTTGCACTTGATTAAATAATTTTGTAAAAATCATAGTACAGATATTTTTCAGTCGCTTAAATATTATTGAGAGGCTTGCTCAGATGAATATGACGGATGAGACGAGTATATATTTTCAATTGATAAATCTGTTTAGATGTTTTGGCTACGTTCTGTTAAGATGTTCATTTTTTTGAAGGCTTGGATTTGCTCGTCTGTACAAGGCGTTCAGCCCCTTGTGAGGCCGACCGTACTTCATACATCTAAGGGTAAAAAAAGGTCGCCGGTTGCAACAGCAGGTCGGCTGTTCTTGATCACAATGATCACTTTAACCGCTGACGTTAACTCATTAAATTATAACTTTTTAATTGAATATGGTGCGGCCACTGGTTTCTCCCTTTTGTCGGAATTTTGTTGCTATATGAAAAAGCGAGCCAGTGCCATTACCAAGGCTCGATCTGTCATTGGATCTGACACGTTTTATATTAGTTTATTTTAAAATGGTTATACGGCAAACCTGATGTATACAACCCTCGCGCCGTATATGTAAAATTTATTTACGGGTCTAACGCGATATTTATTTGTCAACAAAGATAAAGGTATTTTTTTTAAGTAAGAGGTAGGTAAGGAAACGAATGGAAGGAGTTGATACGAGCCCTACACCCCAGCAGAGGGTAATAGGACGAAGAAGAAGAAAGAAGAAGGTAGGTAAGGTGGATAAAGATCCACCAGAAAAAAATCTACCTATAGCGAGGACGGTTTCAATCTATCGGCAACTTAGGGACCAGTGATACAGAAACTGAAATCTCGAGTGAAATCTTCGGATCAGTGTACAGATACTGTGTGTCATACTGGTCATACAATTAGTGGTATAATGACAATACAATACAATTAGTAGTATAATGAGTAGTAGTAGTGATGACTCATTCATCTTTTTTCGGTTATACCCTTTACATTTTTTTAAACTTTTGGCATTTTGTGGGGAAGTTAAACGTTAGGTATAGGCTGTAGCCTATACGTAAACAACATCAGTAAAGCACCTCTTGTATATAGTAGTGGCGTGTTCGAATAGATACACATTACATATTTAAAATGTGTACTTAACACAAACTAAACAAATGCCTATTCGAACAGTTATACAGACTACAGCACCACACATGCAAAAGGGGCTATATTTACTTGAGTTGACAACTTGTTGGAACATCAGTTTCTGCCGCGAACATTCATGACCGGTGCAACCCGTGTCAATACGTAGGTAATAAAGGTAAATAAATTAATAGTTACTGTAGATAAATTTCGATTTATGAAGATAATGTAAAAGTAATACCATACGGAATCGAAAACGCTAATAAGTATCGATAGCTAAGTTACGAGTTGGCGCGGGCGCAATTTCAAACAGCCTCTTGTTGCAGTCAGCGCGTTCCCGTATCTAATGGCGTTCGCGGAGGACCTGCTAGAGATACGCCTGGTGGCGAATGGCTCGCTGGTCCACGCGGCATGCATCCCCGGTCTGAAGCTGCTGTGCGGGCGCCGCGTGAGTACTGCCACAAAACAATTCATAGTTGGGGAGCCCACAATGCTAAGTGTGGATTTACTAGAGCGTAGCTGGGACCCTTAATGTCACGCTCACACCTCACGCCCGAATCGTTAAAACGGGAGGTTCAATAATCACGTATCGGGAGGTTCACAAAAGGTGGTAGTTTATTGATGTTCATAGGTGCATGTAATATGCCTAATTTGAAGAATTTAAAAAAATCTACCGATAGCGCGAGACGCGAGCTCATGAAGATTTTATTTTAATTCCCTAGACTGGCGATCATATACCATTTAGACAATAAGTAGAAATAGAACTGTCTTTCTTTACGAACGTTAGTTTTAGGTCTTACGAGTACTAAAATGATATGGATATATGGAATCTGAAATATTTTTTTAATTATGATGTATATCATCAAATCAGCCGAAGGACGCCCACTTCTGGACATAGTCCTCCCCCAACATGGGGGTTTATTATTATACAGGATGGTTTTATTGAATTCCATTAATTACAAGGGCACAATCCTGAGATGAAATAAAGCAATCGTCTCTAAGACACTAGTATCCCAATTCGTACCATTTCGAAGTTATTCAAGTACTAATTTTTGCAAATTAACTCCCCTAGTAAAGTATAAAAGATCCTTAATATCATTCGAATTCCGAATTGTCATACTTGACATTAACTTTTGCTTAACTTCGCGTTAACTCTTAAGGCCGATTTTCATTCACCCTTGGTGATATGATTAATTGTTTGGCATGAAAATTCAAAAATATTTTTTTTTATTGAATTTTGAATAAATAAATATGATTATGTCGTGTTTATGGCTATACGCGACTATATGCCTGAAGGAACGGAAATTAATAAAAACAGCCTGTATAGAGGGCTCATAATTGGTTGAGGTACAAAACAGGGTGGCAAGGCATCCCCCATATGTTATAATTGGCCGCGCTCGAGTATATCCCGAAATCCGGTCTTTGGCTCCCCTGTTATAAATACTTACTTACGTACAAGAGGTCCTCTGCTATCGAGCTAAACAAATGTTTGACAGCTAGAACGAGATGCATGCTAACCCGTTCCACCGCACATGCTGTTATCTTTCACCATATTCACCATATTTATAATTAAAGACAATTCGTGTTTACACCCAAGGAATTTTAAGATGACAGTGGTTTTTGTTACAATAAACGATATTTTGAAAATTTGTGGCAATGTGCAATGTGTAACTACCCTCCTATTACCAAAACCCGAACTCGCCGCAGTCGCCACCATCGACGCCATATACATTGCCATCAGCGATCGTATTTTATTTGACTATTTCATACCTACTTCCCTCCGGCGTCAATTCGTATTCAATGGAGGAATCGCTCCAAAACTACCAACAAAAAATAATGATCCAGCTTACTTTTCTCCAGGACATATTCTACGTCGCGTGCACGCCCGACTTGGTGCCGGCGTCAGACGATGAAGAGTCGGATCTAGGTCTGCCGCCAGAGAGCATGGAGCAGATCCGGCTCAAGCGCCAGCCCTACGTCGTAGACGATGGCGAGGGCGGTGATGGGTCAGTATCACCAGTGGCATAGGTAACATGGGTGTGCGGAAATCCTGACTATCGTGAGGATTAAACTGAAATGAAAATCAATCATCATCGGTTCCAGTTCCAGCTACTCCACGGGGGACCCGCTGAGAATCACCGGCTGAACGAGTGTTTAGGTCCCACCGTACTTAGTACAGTCAGCAGCAGAAAGGTGCTAAGCACTATAACACGTTCACAATTATCTACACAGAGCCTTATTCCCTTGACATAGTCTGTGTGTAGCTCATTTTGAGCACTAGGCCCGTGTAGCTACTTCTGCTGCTGAATGTACAGACCTCTCTTTTCCATGGTATTTTGCCTCCGAACAATAATAACCCATTAACGCCCAAAGTAAAACCAGCTGTAATTTAAGTGCTGGGGTTTATGTTATTTATTAAATACAATCTTACAAAATTAATCGTTTACATAGTTTTTTTTTTAATGAAGATTTGTGAATGGCTCTCCCTGTGCGAGTACAGCAGGCGCTAATGGGCTAACGTAGATGGACGTTTGACGAAATGAAAATAATATAAAATATGTATTTGAGGACAAATTTTACGCAAATCGAACTACTACCATATTAAGCTCAATAAGGGTTGTGTTATGGGTACTAGACGACGAAATATTTAATAGATATATACTTAAATACATAGAAAATATCGATGTCTTAGGTACAAATGTTTTGTGCTCACCACAGAATCAAATACCCTGACTGGGATTCGAAATATCTCTTTTTATCAAGTCGAAATCATTTTAATCACTAATTTCAAGTTAATGCCCCCGTGCTGATGTAAGTTTGCACTTTGCAGTAGCGGATACAGGATTTTGGATTAGAGATTGGGGGCTGCCCCTTTACGAGGCCATCATAACTTAACCACACTGAGGTTAGATTTTTGTATGCACATATTCAGCGGCATAGCGCGTTGTGGATCAAAACAAGCGGTCATATAAAATCATGACGACCAGCCCAAGTGCGATGGCGAGTATTAGCTTAAGTATGAAAGAGTATGAACATTGTCATTTGCAGCACCGGCGAGCCAGGCACCAGCGGCGCCACATACCGCGTGCACGCGTCCGGCTCCAGCCGCAGCAGTTCCATGTCATCAGACCACGGGAACATCCGGCCGCCGCTGCAGCGCATGGCACCCGTGTCGGCACCCAACTCACCGCAAGGTAACCTCCTACAACTTTTTTTTATATCACGTCGGTGGCAAATAAGCGTACGGTTCGCCTGATGGTAAGCGGTCACCGCAGTCTATGGACGCCTGCAACTCCAAAGGTATCACATGTGCGTTGCCGACCCTTTAAAAATGTATACACTCCTTACTTGAAGAATCCCATACTGTAGTTCCTCGGGAAAACCTCGGGAGCTCATTCCACAACCGCAGCGTCCGAGGGAGGAAGTCACTCTGAAAGCGTACCGTAACTACTACCCAATCGATTAAAATGGCAGTTTCCCCCGTCCCGGTACAGGTTAAGAAGCGTAGTTACGCAGAGAATATAGGAGCTGCACTTGTAGCTGCGTAGTTACGCATTAGTGGTCGCTAGGAATCAGAATCAGTATCAGATGGTCGCTAGGAGCCGGCGGTCATTAGACAATGACGTCATAATATTCTATGGTCAAATAGCGTCCTCTTTTTTGAATTTATGCATTTAAATATCTTTAAAATGTTATAGTCACGTCTCAAACTTACGCTTTATAGACCTGAGATTTTTAGTATGGAATTTGACAGTTGTGCCATCTCCACTCGAAAACGTTTCGAAAACTCTGTACATATTGTAATTCCAGTAACGGCTACAACTTCGAGCGACCAACCACCGCCGCCGCCGCCGCCGCCGCCGCCACCGCCGCCGCCGCCGCCGACGTCGTCGCGATGCGTGCGTGTATACAGAATACCACACGGTCACTTTTACTCCGGGGCCTACGCTCGCCAATCTGCCGATGATCAGGTCGACAAAACATTTATACCGCACTTGGTTCATAGGTTGACTAAAAGACTCTACTGTGGATAGAAGAGCAAAGTAAAATTCATCATTAAATCGTTCGCAGCTGAGCATTTAGATCTGTATTTGGAATATCGTGAACTTATCGTTTAAGTAAGTGTGTACAGACTTTAAAGATGCTAAGGCCATCGCTATCCCTAGGTCCTGATCCGAGTGTAGCGATTACTTCGCGCCACTATAACGCGCCTTCAAAATTATTTCTTTCCTTTGATTACTCATACTCGTTTATTTGCAATGATTTTATTCATTACATGAAAAATAATGTCAAAATAATACATTAAATCACACTATTGTCATAAATATATTTTTCTTAGGTACCTATTTATTTGGTATTTTTAGGCGCCCTTCTACCCTACGAGCCAAATTTTTGGCTTTATATTAGGTATGTACTCTCATACTATGCAATATGCTTATGATGTGTCTTTGACCACACGTTCCCAAAATACCACAATTTTAACAACTAAATTCTTCACTAGATCTTCAAAAGCATATTCTTATTTCATTATATCTTTTCGTACAATGTACCTAATATTTTGGAAATTATATCTATATAACCAAAAATTTTGTCACGTGGAACTGATGATGGCCACATGTGATCTACGAAACTTTCCAATTATGTAGGTGCTTCACAGATTCCGATGAGATTTTGTGTGTAGACGTTGCAAATAATACTCATCAATATGATATAATACTCATCAGATGATGGTGAATATGGGTTCCTTGAGTAGTCGACGAAACTCCTCAAATATTACCTACTAGCCCCTACCCCTGGACCCTCCTGGACCCTTGGACGATCGGTATCACACTATTTAGGCATATGTATTGTCTCTAGAAGTAATTATGCACGAGCAGCATGTACAAACAACATATTATGGTCTTCTTATGGTTGCACCCAGCGAATGAAAACTAGCGTCGCAAAATGACACCATCAAATTTGTGTCCACTAAGGCGGGGCGCCAAAATTGTGTCCAACGGCTGTCTAGTTTGAATATGGGGGCGCAACGTAACAGTTGTATTAACTGAAACCACAATAATAAAAAATATGCCTTTTTGTGAAAAGGTACAGTCGAGTTTATTAATTTGTGACCCATTTCGTAACATTTTGCTTTGAATGTCTATACCGTTTGACAGGACTGTCAACCTTAAGGGGGTCCCAAATTAAAGTCCTCGACTGTACCTAAGATACCTATAAAACATTTGAATTTGTTGAGATACATGCTTTCATGCACATAACTAATTTGTGTACTTTACGAAAACTGTTCGAAAAAGGTAGACGAATTCCATAATAAATATTAATAATAAATAAATATTAGGAGACATTTAGTACAATTACAACTAGACTATTGATTCTAATAAGACTATATAACTATAAGAGAGAAGCCAGAAATAAATATATTTTTAACAAGAACTAAAACCAAAATAAAAATAAAAGAATAAGTGTGTACTTTAGCACAGAATAAGGAATAGTACAAGTACAGAAATTTCACTCCCTAACAAAAACGGCGTTTAGGCATAAGAAACGTGCCTACTCTCTGCATCTCTGTCTATCGCATAACTTGTATTCATTCACGCGCGGCACGTGTAGCCCTAGGGTTGTCACGCCAAAAATACTTCAATGATGCAAAAAATGTTGTAACTCACCAGATGTCGCTTAAGTACAGTGAACCGATATTAATTAAGTACATGTTACTTCACAAGAATAATAAATCTCACATTTTTTTAACGAACCATCTAACGATACGCTACTCGGTGGGTTTTGCAAGAAGAAAAAATGCATCCCCATTTTACGTGTAGGGGTTACCTTCAAACTACACATATAGTGTTACATTTAAAATGAAGAAGCTCATTGTGTGCATCTCAAATTTTTTTTTGTATTTTTAAAATAATTATTTTAGAAATTATTTAAGAAAATAGCCAAAAAATTACCATTCCCCCCCCCCCCCCCCCCCTTCATCTCCGAAACTACTGAGTAAATAAATAAAAAATACATTTCAAATCATCAACCAACAGGTTTTGTCGGACATACAAATCAACAACAAACACGTCACAACTGCACACAACATCCCGGCTAGTATGATAGCTTATACCGTCAAGTTATATGGCCAAAATGTACTGAAACGTCACATAAAAAGTGACGGTATAAGCTATCATACTAGCCGGGCAGGACAGGTCATCTTCTTATGTTTTTCAGCTACTTATACCTACCTTTGTCCGTGTTTCAAATGCAATGGCCACAATAAAGGACAACTACCTAAATAGGACAACTATTATGTAGCTAATCAAGTAAAATAAATTTAATAATGCGTGTTTCATTTTGAATAAAATTACAGTTAGTTACTTAATAAGTAAAACGTCAGAAATGGTGAATTTAAGCTATAAGTACCTAACAAGTAGCCAGGTGGTTCGTATCGTATTTATTTGTATTGTAACTTACAAGTTGATAATTTTAAACACTAACCGACACTACATAAGTACTTATTATTACATATACCAAACTAAAATAAAAACTTACCGTTCAAAATTTGTAGGCAACTGAAAAAAAGATACACCAACGTTCCTTCGGGTATTCAAACAACCATATACACAGAATATGTGTGGCCGGTTATCGGTTTCATCGTGGGTTTTTTAAATCACACAAAAAATTCCGTAGTAACGCGCGGTTCGTCGTGATCAAGCCGGCGGCGCGCGACAGCGGATCACAAAACAACGCGCACGTATATGCTCGGACGGCGACGGGCCGCGACTAACAGCTAGTTTCGGGGTTTTCGAGCGTTAGGTTATTAACGCGGCGCGCTCCACCCATTGCAAGCCCCTTGACTTTAGTTACAATATATTTATTTCTTGCTTCTCTCATATAGTTATATAGTATACATACAATATATACAATTATAATCAACTACTCAAAGAGTGGATTTAAAGAGCCCAAACTCGGTACGATTATGTTAACTTATTACAGAGTTCCCATGACCATTTTCAGATTCAGATCAGCTCGATAATAATATAACATTGTCACTGAATTTACATATATGTCGTTAAGAGTCCACAGTAAACTCGGTCCTCCATACCAACGTAGTTTCGCTCTCATTTTAAAACACCATTCTAGAATAACATGAAACTTTGTATACACAATGGAATCCGGAATATATAGGTCGGAAATTGGTTTCTGTTGCTTGAAATAATAATAGAAAAAAATTACAGCGATTATTAAGGTTTTCATACAAGACGTAAAAAAAACAAAAATCGCTGTATTTTTTTCTATTACAATTTACAGTAACTAATTTCCGATCTAAATATGGCGGCTCCCATTGTGTATACAAAGTTTGATGTTCTTTCAGCAAGGCGTTTTAAAATGAGAACGAAACTACGTTTGTATGGAGAATCGAGTTCAGCCGAGCGTACTGGCGACTCTTAACGTCAAATATTATTAGCTCAATCGGAAATCGAGAAGTGGGTCTAATTTAGCTTCTAAGATTTGACCCACACGAACAAAAAAGACATAAGTTACGTACACGACAAGTTAAATAAAAGCTTGTAAAAAAGGAGTTACCGTACAGTCAGCGTCAAAAGTAACTGAACAAAAACAAGCTATCAAAAGTAATAGTCATGTGTAGTGTCTAAAGATACACATCATTTAACAATTCAGAATTATCTGAGATTTTTAGTGTTCATAATAAATGACCATGGCAATGATGCAAAAGTAAAATACCAGACATTTCTCAAAGGAATCGAAAACAACGAAATTTCAAAATTAACGGATAGTGCACAAATTCACAATATAATGAACGCATTTGACGCCTTACAATATTTTCTTTTGATATTTGACATTCATCGAGAAGAGATCAGTAATGTCATGCGATACATTCGTCCCTTTCATTTCGGCTCCGAGGTCATCGAGTCTTCATTTGTTCATTTGGGAATCGCTTATTACACATTTTTATATTATGTTCACACTTTACTAGACCAAATGTAGAGTAAGTTGTGACAGATAATTCAATGTAGGTACCAAAATAAAATAATTAAATATTCGCTGAATGTTATGTGACATGATAAGCATGAAATGAGCGTCGTAGTTTAGTTCCTTTGCTTTTTATGCAAAAAAAAACTTGTATGCTGCGGGAGCCCCAAGGGTGTCATAGAACCTCGGAAATTAAAGAAAGCCCTACTTTTCAGATAGACTTGTTTAAATTATCTTGTGTATTGAAATATCCAAAAAAATATACAAAGTCACACGCACAGTCTCCAATTTTTCACAGCTTACAGGTAAACAAAAATATTTCTTTTCTTGTTTATCTGACTGCTCTGTTATAAGCTGTGATAGTCTGTAGAACTAATTTGACTTGATAAATGGGGACATTGAATTGGCGCACGGATAGTTTTGGCTAATAGATCGTACATATCTTTATGAACTCGACTGAACAAAAACTACGATACCATTTGACTGCAGTTTCTACGAAGTTCGGAATTCGTTCGGATACAAAAACACATACACATTTTTAAAGTGACCGTATCTTGTGTTTGGACTTATAAAAAACCGGCCAAGTGCGTGTCGGACCACGCACAATAAGGGTTCCGTACCGAAACCTCCTAATCTACATTTGAAACCACTATACATTTAATCACAAAAAGGTCGTATCTTCATAAGAAACTTACGACACTTACGCCCTTTTGTTTTGGCAAGACAGTTTTTCAGCAATAACTCAAAAACCGTTAAACCTATCTTGTTTAAACCAAAAATAGTTGAAAGGATTTATCAATGTAACATCATCATGATTTTTTTTCAGAATTCTAAACTTTTTACGACATTTTTTACGACTTTGACAGCTAATATCTCACCAACGGTTGACTTAAATGAAAAGAATTGTTTGAAACCTTTATGTCATTCTTGAAGGCCTATCCATAAATACCTCACACGCCTATGTACATTGAAAAAAAATGGACCCCCCCTGTTACATGTATGGGGTGCCCCCCCAGTTTTATATTATTTTCATAATTTCATATCATATTTCTATAGCGGTTCACAACCATTCACCTTCACACCAAATTTCATAATTGTAGTGGTCATATTCTCCGAGTAAATCGGCTGTGACATACGGACGGACAGACCGACAGACATGACGAATCCATAAGGGTTCCGTTTTTGCCATTTAGCTACGGAACCCTAAATAGGTAGAAAGAATAAATTATACAGCAGTCAGCGTTATTAACTTAAATAAAATCACAAATCAAACGTACAAATTATCATGCACAAAATATAAAAACTGACTCGACAAAAAAACCTGTATAATTATCGAACCTGTTACAGACAGACAGTCAGACATACGAAAGAATTTTTGTCCAAAGCTGAAACGGAGACGCTTCGCTCGCTAGGTCAGCAACCAATTTGATTAGATAGCTTCAAGAAAATCAAATTGAACAATTTTTTTTTAAATTTAGAGCAATGATTTATTTGTATGCATTCCAAAGAGTTTTTAAAACTTTCAAGCACTTATGAAACAGTATTTTCAGATAATTATGAAATGACACATGGTCTGATAATTATGACAACTATGATGTGATCTAGTTTTGAAATTTAAAATTAAGTTTATTTTGAAGTTAGCGCACGTCATATATTTTTGACTCAACGATTGTGTCAGACAATTCTGGCCATTTAAGCCGTCACAATCATTTGATAATTTCATATGCTAAGCTACTTTTGATGCTGACTGTACGTATGTTAAATGTTTGCGTTGTCTGAATATACTGTACTTATACACCAGCGCTAGGATACCAAACACAGCCAGTCATTTTGAAATTTACCATTATTTGTTTTGGGTAACAGAAAATCGGCTGATATTTTTGGCATTTCTTATTGGTATACGTCTTAATCGGCATTTATTCTAAATACGCGCGTGCGTATTTAGAATAAATGCCCATTTTTAAAGTGTACTTTTGTAGGAAGCTCGCGTTCTATGCTTTTTTCGTTCACTGGGTTGCACCATAAGAAGACTATAGGTATTATTATGAAGTGACTTGTCTTGAAATCAATCCCCAAAACATAACTATTCTGCACATATATATTTTTTTCTAAATTGGTGGCATGTTTACACTTAACATGTTAATATTTCAAGATAAAGGGACTTATTGATGTACGATTGCAGGCCCAAGGCGCGGCCGCCGGTGCTGTAGTGCAGGAGCCCATGCCGCAACACCCGCAGCGGCAGCAGGCCCTGCGGGGACAAGCCCCCCCACCGCTCCCTCCCCGTGCCGACCAGCTAGAACCCCGCCCATCCACATCGCGGAACTAAATGCATGCAATGCACAATTTTTAAATGACTTTATACAATTATACTACATGTTATCAATGTATTTTATGTATACCATAATTTAGATAAAGTATGATAAATATTTGGAGTAGTTCCACTGAAAAAGTAGCTACTTTATAATTATTACGATACGCTGAGTTTGTGATCCCATGTTATTATTAGGTATTAATAGTCCGCAGGAAGCTCGGTTCTCCATAATGGGATCCGGCAAGATAATATGTAGGTAAGTAATAGAAAAAAAATACAGCGAGTTTTTGAGTTTTTTATGTCTTGTATGAAAACCTTCATAAACGCTGTATTTTTTTTCTGTTACAATTTGTAGCAACGGAAACTAATTTCCGACCTAGATATCCGGATCCCATTATGTCATTTCAGCACGGCGTTTTAAAATGAGAACGTAACTACGTTTGCATGGAGAATTGAGTTCAGTCGAGCGTGCGGGGGACCCTTAAATATACTCTGTTAAAACGAATCGTTCCAGCTTCCAAAAATGCAGATTAAGGCTGGGTTGCACCAAACCATCTGTAATCGTAAGATGTGTTCGTTAAAATTTGAATGTATGGAAAGTTTGACGAGTTTCTATGGGATGACAGTCGCCGGCGCCATATTTTAACGTTGATCAGTCTGTGACGTAAGTCGGTGCAATCCAGCCTTAGGCGCATTTTCTGCCGCGATCAGCTAATTATAATTTTGACTTTATGATTCTATCTCATACGACTTCTCCCGGATCACTTACACGGTCGTATCACGTTAAATTTAGTAATAGATTTACTATCGGAAAGGATGTGATATTTCAGGATTGGCAAGTGTATATTATGGACTGTTTTTAGTATACTCGTATTTGTACCTAATAAAACTATACTTACTGTAGTATTCATAATCAAAAAGGAAGTAGATCCTCTCATTTGTGTGTACATAACTTTGTCTAAAGTCATTAATCATGTAAAATGGGTCCTAATATTAATATCATCAAGATCACAGCGTTTGATAGGTTTGCCTCGTTACTTTCTCAAAATATTGGTTCGAAATTTATCATTAGGTAATAGGAATAGGTACACAAACTAAAATTCATGAGACTACAATACCTACTTTCTAAGAACTGATTTTAAATATTTTGGCAATTTGGTTTTTTCTATGTACTAGTAATTTAGTAGATTTCTATGCACAAAATATATGCTCAAAGTAATTAGAAAGTCGGTTTTGAACAAATTGTCAAAGACGTAAAAATACGAAGTGCTACACATAAAATATGCATTTCAATAAACAATTAGTATTAAATAAATCTGTATATATATAATATATAATGTAAAAGGGAATCTAAATATTCTTAAAAGGACTATTTTGACGATGAGCAGATGAATGAATGAATGATCTGTATTCGAAGAATAATAAATATAAAAGTGAAAAGATATTTTTAAAAGTGTATTGTAGGTACCTCCCTACCTCATTTCTTTTTTTGTCCAATCCAATCTTTGGTCTAAAGTGTGCGGTTTTCATTTTTACTATGACGTATATTATCAAGATAAATTGATTAACGTCCACTTTTATTAACATATTTGATACAAATATATTCGTCAGATCACGTTATGCACATTGGTAAGTGAAGCATGTAACAGGAGTGTGATAAAGTTGGTCGTGTGACAAGACTGCGCCGGGCTTTCTGCTCATCGTCAGAATAATAAATAACACATAAGTACAGATGACCTCAATGCTTTACCATCGGTAAAACTCGGAAAACAATTAATGGCAAAATACTACCAGTGGTCTTTATACAAGATTTACCTATACTATAATAAAGTTTCTCATTAACTGAGATGAACTAGTCAATCGTTTAGGTATTTTAGACTTGTACAGACGGTAGCTGCGCGCCTAGATGGACCCTACTACCAGCTGCATTGGCACAAAATGCATAGGGCCTCTAACTGTTATTAAATGTTAGTTGTGTATGTATTTTTTAAATGTATATATTTGTTGTTATTGTGTAGTGTGCGCCCGTGTAATGTTAGTTTAGGTATGTTGGTAGTATGGAATTTTATTTTTTAATGCGATTACAGTGTATAGTTGTATATAGTAATTTGTACGGATGTATGATCTGAAATAAAGTATGATTATTATTATGTAGGTAATACGATAATTGATATCCACATGGGGTCTAGTTGTATTCCGAGTTTAGCCGATGAGGAAGCATTACACACTGCATCACAGTAGCACCAATAAACTCAAATTTCTAGTCAATATTTGTATCATGAAGGGATTGTCTAACATATAAATCTCTCACTATTATAACTTAACTACTTAGTTTAGATAATAAATTTCTAAATGAAATCATACCTTAAATGTCTATGGAAACAAGTGCCATCCAAATAATTCTATTTAGACATGAAAATAACATTTTGCGATGCAAGAGAATTGAGAAGAGTATTTACTTTAAGTATAACAATAACAATTATCTTTACAGAGATGGAATTTAAGTAGTAACTAATTCCAATGATATTTCAGGGAGTATAAAGTAAGTACCTAGCGTCCCGGGGCGAAGCGGACCCGGCCAACCAAAGAAAGAACCAAACTGATAGGAACCTAAGATCTCTTTATAGAATAAGAAATGAATTTAAAACACTAGTACGAAGATGTTAAATCTATTTATATAAATTATGTATTTAAACCTAATGGATAGGTATTACATAACCGTCAACTATTTCTGTGACGTACTTATAGAAAATATAAACGCATATGTTCATGTCGCAAATAGTAATTTACAAGTCAGTTTCAACTGTATTTCTTTCTTTAAATGTTAATACCTATGTCTCAATAATGTTAGTATAAATGTATACATACGACACCAATAGGCCTACGTAACACAATCATTAATTTGCTTCTACATTCATGTAAGTAAAGGAAATGTTAATGTTCACGATGCCTGTACCTAAATTAATCAAAGCAATTTACCGAACGCAGTTATCCAATGACACTCGGTGCGTGCGAATTAATACAATCTTTTCTTTATGGTGCAGCCATTACGGCGGCGTTATACTAAATAATTGTAATTTTTGTGACATTCTTTGGGAAACACATTAAAATCAGTTTTATGTGATGTATATATTACTTACAATAAATATTAAAAACAAAGAAATAAATGTCTTTACAAAGTAGGTATGGGGTAGGGTGGATTAAATAAATAAACTGGGCGGACGGATGGGGAAAACAGTTCACCTTGGATTGGGTTGCACGCGTCGCCAAAAAAACTGATACGCTCCCAATCTAGCTTACACCATCATGTCTTGTAGCCAAAGTGTTTAATACCTCACATGTAACGTGTCGGTTTCATGCTAGATAGGCTAGAAGCGTATTTATAAACGGAACTGAATGTACTTACCCCCATAAATGTAAGGAATGCATGTATATGTATAGCTTGGGTATAGACAGCAGCAGCAATAGCTACGATTATATGCGGGCCTAGTGCTCAAAATGAGCTACACAAAGACTTAATGTCAAGAAAATACGGCTTTGTGTAGATTATTGTGAATGTGTTATACTGCTTAGCTTACTTTTGCTGCTGACTGTACAACCCGTGAATTAATGTCACAGTGTTTACTGTCAAGGAAATTAGAGTTGTCAATATTTTACGCAAATGTTTGACCGCCAGGCCTATACCACAAAACATTACAAGCGTGCCTAAGTAGTCGGTCCAAAAGTTCTGTCACATGAACAGAAGCATTTCGATAGATAAAATAAAATAATAAACTTTCGGTCCGATATTTCGAAGTTAACGGGAAATACTTATTAATTTTATTGCGGTAATATTTTTAAGCAAATTTAATTGTTATCTAATCAGTTTTAGCGAGCTTTCAAACCATGTAGGTATATCAATACCAACAAAAAAACTGTGTTGTTCTTTTATAAACGGAAAACACTTGTGACAGAACTTTGGGACCGACTACGTACATTTTGACCAAATTAACAACTTTTTCTAAGGAAAATTGTTCAATTTTGTCAAATTGTAGACTTGTAAAGTTTTCTGGCATAGTGGCCAACCTACTTAGCATGGAAGCGTATATCGTCACGGTTTATGTGACGTTTAAGTACATTTTTACCATATAACGTGACGGTATAAGCTATCGTGCTAGCTACCCAACTAGCAAATTATGTCGTAAAAAAGTCACCAGCACGTTTCTATTTCAGCTACTTATTGGTCGTGAGATAGATCTTTAAAACGTCGAAAGAAAGATCTGTGCACGTTCTCTCAACGCGATTTAGGCGCACTTCTTTCAGCTTTAAGTGCTGTGAATATCGTAAAATTATCGTATGAATAGCCAAATAGTTGAAAGAATATAGAGTAATCGCAACCCGAATGTTACTAGTTCTATGATTTCAAGCCGGTATAATGTCTTTTATTCGACTTATTTATCGTATTATAGCAGCACGGATGCAATCACTCGACTCTTTGGTTGTGAGAGCGCAACCTAACAGCACTCATAAGAATGTTTTATTTATCTTGAAATTTAATAGAGTAAACAATGAGGTTGTGCAGGTAAAATATAAATAGTAGTAAGTATTTTGCTCATGGTGTTATATTTTATACCAGCGATAACGATAATGACAATAGCTAGGCAAGGTAACTCTTGACGTTAGGTCGTAAGTCTTACTTTTATATGCGGAAATATAACTATCGTCTACTTTTCTTAAATTTCAGTTAATATTTTCATTGGCCGCAAGGTTTTTCAGCAGAAAAATATAATTATACTAAAAACTCAAATGAATTCGCCATTATTGTTATCTCAGACGTCGTCATAAAGCATTCACTCAGCTTTTAGTGAATGAATAGAATTGAGAAACATTTTTCCAACTTTAGTAGCGCATATTATGTTAGTTTAGGGGTTACATACAGTGCTATAAAAGATTTTAAATAACTTTCATTCCACTATTACGCCAGGGTACACAGGGTAGGGACAGAGCGGCCGTTAGGAGCAGTTGTGACGTCATCGGTAATAAGTAGTTGTTCGGACGCAGGGTTGTACAAAACGTCTTTCTTTGTTTTGACATGTGATTAGCATCATTCCTATATTCTTCGTTTGAATAGACAGATAAAAATGCGTGTCTAAGTAAATTAATGAAAACAAAAACCGGCCAAGTGCGAGTCGGTCTCGCGCACCGAGTGTTTCGTACAACTAAAAAACTAATCTGATTTATTAATGTCTTGGTATTTTCTGGTAAAGTATACGTAATGATAAACAAATCACTAAATTCAAGTTGATATGTCAATCGGAATTTTAAAAAATCTTCGGAACAAAATGTGTGACAGACGTACACGCGAGTAACAGCAATAGCGCTCCCATTCCTACACATCCCAAACATTCATGATCTAAGTACATATATTCTATTCAAGAAAGAGTTGTTTAATAGTTTTCTCGTTAAGAAAGCATATTATTCCATAAAAGAGTATTTAAATGATTACGGCATAAAATAATGAACTACTACATTACGAACTTCATTATTATATATTTGTCATTATGAAAAATATTTTTAACATTAATTTATATTTTAAAAATAAGTATTTAGTGGGCACAACGTGCTCTTACTTGATCTGTTCCTATTTAATTGATACCTAATATTACGCACTATTGAAAATAGACTCAAGTGGTCGGCAATATTTATGAATTGAAACATCCACAAACATAACAATGACGGTAGTAACTAAACTTAGTGTGTCGCGCGATTCGCGCGATTTAATTGCCGGCCTGACTTTACGTTAAACGTGTTGCCGCGACGGCGAGGCGGCCCCGACTGAGAACGGGGGAGACCGGCCGACACGTCAATCATTTAGCGCGTAGCACAAGCGGCCGCGCACACATCGCCGCGTGTATGTGTGCGTGAGCCGCGGATGTACCTTTTGTATGAAGTGTCCTTACCCGGTGTACCCTGATTACGCTGTATGATAGCCGTAAAATAATATTTAGGTACAGCACCTTCGGTCGTGTAAAAAATCATTTTAAAGCGTATTCTCGACTTCAATATTTAAGACGAGTAAAAATCTTGCAGACTGCTATTATATGACATGAAGTGCTGTTAAAGTAACTGAAATGCTGTTTTGTTGAATGATCAACTTTTACTCGGCAATTATGCTGTATAATGAACTGTATAATATTGTTCTATAAGAGCTAGTTTGAAGACAAATAGCAATTAAGTTATTCTCATAGAACCCGAAAGGGTCATAAGACATAAGGTCGCAAGAAGGCGATCGAGAGATATCTTTATACAATTATCGAGTAAATGCTGTATGAGTTCGTCGAGACAACGGTTACTAGACAAGTTTATACAGCCAAAAAGCATTAAATGCTAAACAATCTAGAGAGATGTTTTTATACGGCTTTTTGATCTTTCACACGAGTGTTTTTCGACTTATACTCTAGTGATGTTTGTGCGATCTATTTTGCTAGTTGGGTAGGCAGGCCAAACTAAGATCCGATATGTTACTCATGCACGTGGGCATATTTTGGGGCAAACCAATGTTGACAACTCTAACAAGGAATCAATAACAATCGCTACCAAGTCTACTGATATTAAGTGTTTCTGCATTATTTAACAGCACTTTAAGTGTCCATTAACGCCACTCGTAAATAATTGTGAATATTAAGTTAATGATAGATATTTAAAAGGCGGCTGCTTTGTACCATATTAAATTTTGCATTTAAGTGCCTTTTGAATACATCACACTAGTTATTACGTTGCTAGATTCGTCCATCTATGAGCTCAAAAATAAAACTGCCGTTTTAAGTAGTTTGATGTATTCAAAACGTAATTAAATACGAAATACAGTACATAGCAGACCCCTTTTTAATGTTTATCGTTAAATTTAAATAATCACAATTATTTACGAGTGGCGTTAGTGCAGGACACGTTAAAGCCCTCTAAAACATGCCCTAGATGTGACTCGTACAACTCAATATTCACGAGCGAACCGACGGGCGACGACGCAAATTCAAATATTACCATAGGTCACCGAGCGGGATTAAGTGTTAACGAAGTAGCGTTTAATTTAGTTTGACATCGAAGTTTTGTCAGGGGATGATTGTTACAAGGAAAAGTATTATTATACAGGCTGTGGCCTGTAATAGGAGCAATAAATTTAAAGGACGCTTCCTTAAAGCATCTGCAGTAACCTCTTGTGTCCAAAAAATATATATTATCTCAATTTGGAGAAATTTAGATCTAAAGTTATGACCACCAAGTAACGGATCTTAGCACCCAGAGATTATAGCGTGGCAGTCAATGCTGATTTTGAGGTTTCATCAAGTTATGACTCATAATCGTTATCGCATTTTGGTTTAAAAGAATATTTTTGGTTTTTTTTATTATTTTTTATAAGATTTTAGTGTTTTTTTAAATAAATAGTTATTAATATCACTCCAGTAGAGTAAAAAAGTACACGTACGCTATATTTGCATAAAAAAAAATCAAAAAATAACTTTAGAAACCATTTCTTTTGAAAACCATTTGAAAATAATTGCTGGAGAGAGATAGTTTGCTCCTATTACAGGCCACATCCTGTATATAGAATTGGTTTGGTTGCTTGCCCCGTAACAAGATTTCGACGGTAAGCTCTAGGTATCCAATTCCATGTATTTTAGATGCACTCTCTCGCACTTTCGCGAAGGCGTCAACAACAGGTCCCTAGTCACAAGTCATAGAGGACGGCCCAATAATACATGCGGTGCAACAGCCGGTTTGTATGGAAGGGAACAACGTGCATAAGTTGCATAACCTACTCGGGCGTAAGCTTACATACGAAATTGGAAACCTACCTCTTACCAAGGTCTTTCCAATATATCTCGTGTCCGCTTGAAGTGTGCTACTAAATGTTCAATCAATGTTTCATGTGTAGATCGTAAATGTCTATTTAACCGGAAATACCCGAAACCCGCTCCAGTGACGCCATATAAAAATAGTAGTTAGTACTTATCCGAATAAATTATATACATATATTTTATTCTACAAATTTTAAGAGATATATTTTATCCTACGATAATGCATTCGTACATAAGAATATTTACTAAACGGATATTATCGAACTGTTCTGTAGATTTAAGATGCGTTGCCAGAGAGAGGATAGGAATATAATACGGGACTATTACATTCATTACGTAATTCTTGGGGTTAGGCAGCGGACCCCGGGCATCCTTCAGGATGCAACTATACTGGGAATAACGCTAGGATAAGGATAACGTCACGTTTTAGTATAATTAGTTTAATTGAACGGCCGTATTCGGTGCGTCTGGAAACTAAATCACGATCATCTCCACGACCAAACTCAAAGGACGCATTAATCATTAAAGCTGTAATATAATTGCTATGTTCTTAAATTCGGTAATTTACTAAGCCTATACTAAATTTATATTTTTTTTTTACTTTTTATCATGGCAATTGAATGTGTATTTGTAATATTCCTTTCTTCTCTCGATAACAGCACTTTACAATTTAAAATTTTAACCCTGTTATTTTTATCTGGAGTTTATCAACGGAAATAAATGTCTATTCAATGGGAATTCATGTTGTTTTATTCACTTATATAAATAACTTAGCAAATACACTAAAGTATCCTTTGTCTTAAAATATACTCATAATAACATACAGTAAATCTATAACAATAGGCTATAACAACTTAGGTTGTTGTTTCAATGTGGTTATGTCCAAAAACCGCGGTATTTCGCCTAGTGGAGCGCGTTTCGACGTACTCTGACCTGCAACAATACAAAACGAAACTAATTCCTGTCTTAAGTTAAATGATTAAGACATGTTGATTGCTCGTTGTACTGTTGTAATTTTTAGATAATCATCCACATAAGTGTATAAAATCATGGCTTGTTTTAGAAGCTTTTATCTACACCCATAAAATTATTCCTATTTAATCTGTTCAGAAACCACCCGTAAATACCAGCTTAACAATATCCCGTGACCCCCGACCGCCCTAACCGCGCGCGCGCGGGTGATTACTACACGATATATAATGATGTTATCAGATCACGTGCAATTTTACAGTACAGGGCACAACCGCGCGCGCGGGGAGCCGTGTTGTCTCGGTAAACGTGCTTCCACCGGTTTAATAGTTGCAAAAATGATTTAATTTATGGATGTAGAAAAACTAGTGTATACTACATATAATAATGCGTTAAAACACATGCGTGATCTCATTCCTCTCCAGTGTAAAACCACACTCGTATTCTAATGCCTCTCATTACGTAGCTATTGCGTATACTACCATTATTTAACTTGCACTGTTAGTATGTAAGCAAGTATGCAAGTTCTCATCAAAATTGCAATCCTTTTTTCAGTCACTTTTCGGTATCCAATTGAGCTGAAATTTAGCATTATTATGTAGTTCAGTGATTCAGTGACAATGCAATATTATGGTAATACTTTTTTTTGACGCAGAGGAAATGCCTTAGAGCATACAAACGCTTACCCAAAACAGCAGATAAAGGTATTTTCACGGAGCTCTTCACACGCCGAAAACGATTTCGAGACTGACTTATAATCGATTAATGAAGTAGTTTTTAATATTTTTTTGGCAGAGGGGTAAGTATACTAATGGCTACTCCAGTTATGTATGCTCTAAGGGAAATGCGCTTTTCTCTGATGTCAGTGATGGAAACTAACAACGGGTGAGGTAACAGAAGAGGACGGGTCGGTTTGTAAATAATTGTGTAAAATTGTACGTGATCTCATAACTACATGATATCATATGTATATTGTATATCATGTCATCATGTAATCATATACCACATTTCATCTTACTATACACCACATATCTTGTAGTTATGGCCATTGCACGCGCGTGAGCGGAGGGCGGGGTATATTTTTAGGCTGGTATTTACGGATGGTTTTTGAACACATCAAGAGCCGGGCCACACATGATTTATGACATGCCACATTAAATCGGTTGTGGTTGCGACGCAACGCAACGGAGCAGTGTGGGTCGGCTCTGAGGATTTACTATATGGGATAAAGTTTATTACCCTGTATAATCTTGTGTCTCTCCATATAGTTCCTAGTGGCGAAGCTCATCTCGTTATGCCGCGGCTGCGGCGCCGCGCTCTTAAGATACTTGGCCGCGAGCTGGTTCATACGCAGACTTGTGTCGGCCGACTGCGCAGCTGGCTCATCGCCAAACGTCACTCTGTGGACAACGACGTTACGATAGCTAGTAACATCTTAATTTTTGCTCCCACTTCTTAGTAAAAGTTCCTTTAATCTTTTTAACGCTCTGTCTAATACAAAAGCTGGCACTCATACGCCATGACATCGAAATGTTAAGCACAAAGATGAACCCTATAGAAATGCATATAGGTTGATATCGCACTGCACGCCGTGACCGATATATCCGTCGTTGGCGTTGAACTGATGGTGCAAATACATACGTCGTTGGCGCACAAAAGGTTAATTATAATCGCGAATAAATGATTAATTATTGTGACACGGTTATACCCACGTCTTTTTTGGTACCACCAAAGATTTATGCGCTTTTTTTTAATTGGGATTTTAAGGATGTGATATTGTGTATGTTTCTCCAATTCTGTTTTTTTTTATATTACAGGCAATTAATTCTAAACAAGCTAGTTTTTCTCGTAGGAGTGGGATGAATGAGACATTAAGTTGGAGTTATCTTATCAGATCCTTGCTGTCTGTTTTTTTTAATTACTTTTCTTTTTACTGTATTTTCTCTGATATCTATCCAACAGCAAGTAGAGATTTATATAAAAAGTATTTTGATTCTATATCTGCACCTTTTTGTTCTATTTATGCAAAATATTACTATATTCATTTCTGTTAATTCAACTATGCAACATTCATAATTCAATGTGGATGTTGCCGGCAGACCACCGGGGGATGGGCATCAGCATCCCTAGAGTGGGGTGGAGATACTGCGATCGCCAACCCGCATGCCAAGCGTGGCGATTATGGCATATACCCCCCATGAAATTGGGGGAGGCCTATGTCCAGCAATGGATGTCTTTCGGCTGATGTGGTGGTGGTTGCCGGCATTAGTGAAATAAACTTAAGAGTGCGCAGTACGCTCGATTCTCCATACAAACGTATTTATGCTCTCATTTTAAAACGCCATGATAGAATAACATGAAACTTTGTATACACAATGGGATCCGGCATATCTCGGTCGGAACATAGTTTCTGTTGCTTGAAATTATAATGGAGAAAAAATACAGCGATTATTAAGGTTTTCATACAAGCCGTAAAAAACTCAAAAAACCGCTGTATTTTTTTTTGATTTTACAAATTCTAGCAACAGAAACTAATTTCCGACCTAGATATGCCGGATCCCATTGTGTATACAAATTTTCATGTTATTCTAGTATGGTGTTTTAAAATGAGAGGGTAAATACGTTTGTATGGAGAACCGAGCCAGACCGAGCGTACTGCGCCCTCTTAAGTGTACCGTTTAGTGACGGATATATTGGTCTTGTCTATGTGCATCTGCACACACTGCTGCCTAGTGTTGCGGTACAGCGCGCTCGCCGACGACGGCATGTCCGAGTCTTGTAGCATCCCATTCACGTGCGTCTGTAACACAAAATGTATGGTTCTATTCATACCTTTAGGTACCACTAGTTTGTTAGAACTAACAGAATTCAGTGTAATACACATTTGGGTTCAATTTCATAGGAATAAAGTTCTAACTTTTATATATATATACCTTTGAATTAGAACATATTTTAACAAGATAAAGTACATTAGCTTGCTGATACGGCAACAAATTAAACCATGCTAAAATTTTGTTACTTAGATCAGTAGCGATATTGATTTTCTTTGATAGTCATACTTAGTTCATAGAGCTTTTTAAGTCTAAGAAAAATATAGTTTTCAACATTGTGCAGGTTTTATGTTGTAATAGTTACCATAACTTTATTGTAGTAGGTCCATCCAACATTGGAGTGGTCACTGCCTGAATCGGAACTGAAAAAATAAACACAGATATTAAAAATAATATTTATGTAAATAAATAGTTCTCAGCCATACATTGTTATTTCTTACCCACTGTAATCCCTGACATCCAAGTAAAAGCTTTGCTCTGGAGACATGAGTGGTGTAGTGGCATTGTCAACCTGCACATTATACAGACTCTGCTCATTCAGAGTTTTCTCCTCATTGTAATTTGATACTTGCTCTGGGCTCTCATGCAAGCTCGGCTCCAGTGTTTTACCCACAGGTAGTATGCCCTCAAGAAAATTTAAATTCACGGGCTGCTTCACAACTTCTTTAATGCTTATCTCAGACCGGTTACACTGTACTTGTGCATTGTCATAAGTTTGTTTCAACTCTTTGTTTATAACTGTGGAGGTACGCACCATTTCCAAACTTGTCATCACCCCTATGGAAATTTTGTGCTGTTCCGTGTCTATAGTCTCCATGGCAACATGCTCCGTCACAATATTTTGAATTGGGATCTGGGGTGCACAACTAGCGGTTGATATCAGCTTGTCCACTTTCTCCTGCAGCAGTTGCAATTGCTCATTCTGCAGCTTGATAATCTTTAAGAGGTCACCAACTGTTGGTTCATGTTTGTCCTTACTTACATTAAGTTGTTTCTCAACATCTGTGCATTGGTTTTTAGCTTGTTCGTACCTTTCTATGATCCATGCTTTCTTATCAACTGCATTTTTCTTTGGTGAAAGAGGTTCTTTTGTGACATTTATTTGTCTGTCTTGTGAACACATACAATGGTTACAGTTTATTTGTGTTGCTTGTTTTACATTTGGGAAATTATTTGGGAAATTGTTTTCTCTTGGACTTGGTACACAGTGCATTCCAGGTGTAGAAGTGTTAAAATTGGGTTGTGTTTGAACTTTAGAACAGTGGTGACATCTGCAAATGCTGTCTATATCACTAGGTGAATGGCTAGAGGTTGTAAAGGATCTGTTGACAGGGACATGTGTGTTCACATTATAATTGTTCTCCTTCCCCAGGGACATTTTGTTCATTTGAACCTGCAGTGTATCCTGAAGCTGAAATTTATTAAGGCCTCCACGGGTTATGAAAAAGTTATCATCTTTGTGCAGGACATTAGGTGGGGTAACAATTTTGCAATTTTTAATGGGAGACAAGACATTTATAGATGGTTCTGGTGTTAAATGCAAATTTCTATTTCGGCTGCATATGTTATCTTGACTAGATATCTTTGACACGGGAGTGAAATACACTGGTTTCCTAGGCTGCTGGCTAGATGAATCGAGCATGCTCAGTTCCAAGTCATTGCTGGGGGACCACTGGTTACCAACATCGAATCTGCTGATCACTTCGGTCTTATTCACAGTCGGATAAGGCGACGCGTCACTATATTCAAACCTCTTGACAGGATCTGGGCTATAATGTACATTTTGCGCAAAAACACGCGGTTGCTCCGGCGCCTCAGCATCCAGATTCCTCTGAACAAAAGGCCTCGGTGAATGGCAATCAGATTCGTTCATTGTAGTCGAGCTTTCTGGCTTTGACGGAGTAAGAAACCGCACTCTCTTCATGGAGAAGAATAATCAAATTTAATTTCATAGATGCAGTCACAAATTGATAACACACTTGTATATTGACACTAGAGTCATAGAAAATGAAGAAATCATGCTGACAAAAACATTTTACGAAGGAAATCTTCCAAAAAAACGCTTGAAAACACTGTGTTTAGATTGATACCAATAACAATTTTAAAAATTTGTACGGTTAAGTTGTAGGCTATAAACAATAATGACATATGAATGACATATAAATGCCACAGATTGCTAATTATAATAGAGTAAGAGTATAATAAATGCTTGTAATGTAACTGTATTAGTAATCAGGTTAGCCAAGCTTAGAAGCTCAGTATCTTCTGTTGTGCAATAACATTTGGCATGGAAAGAATTGGAACGCTTCCAACTAATAACACAATGTTCTTTATCTATGCCATCTGTGGTTAAAAAAGAATGTTGTGGGAGTGAGGTTAGGTGTCCTGGACTTTCCTTATTTTTATTAAAAAGATACTATATCAAATAAACCGATACACTTTTAACATGAACAAACAGCTCCTCAAAATCTTTAGCCCTTTGGCTACATTGTCACGAGCTAAAGGTTACATTCACCCGGGCGGAATCAAGTACCCTGGAGGGATCACTTATTACCCGAGGTATTTAGAGATTATTCCGCTATAATGTATTAATGTCAACTAAATAACAATATCTATATTATTGTGTTGTGTTTGAAGGCATCCAGATCACAAGGACCCTGAGTACACCCCATCGAAATTGTTTAGAGTGGAGCGCATAAAGACCCTGAAACATCAGCCCTGGTACCTAAAGCAGATCATGAGAGAATTTAAGATTGACGAGCAGGTATTGAATCCCTATAAATTAATTGAAATTTACCAGTAAATTGATACTTCAATTTGCTTGTTACAATCTATGTGCTAAATACATACTACTAATCATTACTGCACTATTTTTTTTATACATTAGTGCTACATGGGTATCATAGCAAAAGCAAAAGACACTGCGATATAAAAGAGACCTTCTCGCTTACTTGCAGAAAACAATATTTGAATTGTGATCTGACTGATTGGATCTATTCTCATCGTCATTATCCCCGAAACAGTTGCATCCTGAAGGATGCCCGAGTCCGCTGCCTAATCATGGCATGTATCTATTCTGTAACATTAAAATAATTAGGTTATAGTTAATACTTTGACCTGGCATCTACTTATACTAAAGCAGTGGTTCCCAAAGTAGTCTGGGCTATGACCCATCTAATACAAATTTACAAACTGGGGACCCGCCACCATCACCATATCTGCCGAAGGACGTCCACAGCTGGACATAGGCCCACCCACTAAATTTAACCATTGTAATATGAATAAAGGGCTTTTCAAATGTCTTCTATTCTGCACACAGATCTGTAAGATTATTACATACTGCTGTATATAATTATAATTATTCAAGTGTCCAAGACAAAGAGCTGTTGTGGAGCAAAGAAGTCCAGTATTATGACATATTAAAAGGAGTCAACTAATCAGAAATAAAGACTTAACCAAATGTGACATAGTCTATTTTTGTGTTTGGTTGAATCAACACAGTCTGAAACTATTTAGGTCTCTTTTAAAATATGTTTATGATATAAGTGACATGCTTGTTGTAAGTTTTATGTTTTTCTATTAAACATATCAAATATTTTTCAGACAAGAGTAACCATTGTCAAGAACATACCTGAAATAAATGCCATTCTTTGGAAAGTGAAACATCTGATAAAAGTTACCCCTATCACTTTTCCCTATGGAGAACCAACACCTGAAGACATCAAGCACACAATCCTGAAAGAAAATGGACAGTGCATTGTTACCAAAACACTTGCACCTCTACCAGAACGGATTGAGGCCCTAGAAAGTTTTGATAGTAACAAAAAGAAAATGGATTCTACCACAATAAAGAGAGATTCCAGGTATAAATGGGATCAGGCATTCACTGGTGGATTTTAGGTAGAATAACATGTGTAATAGTAATAGTTGCAATAAAAATAGTTTGAATAATTGATTGTTTCTTAATCATACCCTTTTTAGGGTTCCATAGTATACAAAGATCCCTTATGTCCATTTGCGGATTATCATCACTACTAGAATCATTACTGCTAGAAAGCTGTAATTTGGCATACATATCAAACATGCCAAAAAATAGTAGTATCCAATCATGGAAAAAAAACTTAGAGTATCTCCCCTTATACATAACATGGGGTTGCAAGTTATTTTCTTGCAAAACCCATTGTGTTGTTGTTGAATAACTCATTTAAAAATATTGAGAGTTTTCAAGAACCATTTTTAATTCTGGAACCTGATGTGTTATATTATTAAAATCCAAATTTATGCGAAGGTTGTTCTTGTTGTTGTGCAAACAGCTTCTCACTTAACTCAGTAATTACAGATACCTTCTTAATGTTAGGCTAATATTTTGGCTATTACAAACATAAATTAGAAGGATTGAGTTGCTACCTAATCCCAAGAATTGGTGTAGGCACTATGTTTGCAAGCCACCCGAAGCCCTCTAACTTGGCTTAACAACTGCCATAATAATCATAAGCAGCAGCCGGGATCAATAGCTTAACATGCCTTCCAAAGCACAGGAGCACTTTGATAGTAGCCACTCAAAGAGGTCACCCATCCGAGCACTGACCCCGCCCGATTTACCCAGTGGTGGATTGGCCTGTAGACTAGAAGGACCTGGCCTGGGTCAACTGATTGAGGCAAAAAACTAAAGTATCTAAATAATGGAAAAAGCTGTCTGCTATTATTCTCAATTGACTTAATAAAACAATTAATTTTACACACTACTTTATTTTTTAAATACACATATTTATACAATTACAATTTAACATGCCTAAATGCTGTGGCAGCTATTCATCATCATCATCAGGTTTGTGCCTCTTATTTTTGTACAATAAATAATTGAAATGTTCAGGAGTTTTGAAGTAGTGGTCGAGTATTATTCCATGCTTATTTCCCAAGTCAAATCTGGCATCACCCCAGGACACAACTAAAGTGGGGTTTAATTTTTTAAATTCCTTCAAGTGGAACTGGTGTTTGGTAATGCTATTGAACATATGTCCTCTGAACACGGCTATGTAATTGTCTCCGTCTTGGTAAAGCCGAAGTACGTATTTGTTGAGAAGTACTTTGAGCATTATGTGCAATGCGACGAATACTCCGACATAAACAAGGCATTCAGTTGGACTATTGGCTATAACAACGTCTGTCCCGAGGAGAACTGGTTTATCCAGTGTGGTTTTATCGAAGACCGCTGCGTAGTACACTCCGCCGGCCGCTGCGCCAGCAGCCGATAGGCTGAGGTACGTTGACACATACTTTAATTGGGTGTCCATGGGCGCTTTATATATCAACTGCCATCGCTTCGATACACCGTCTTTCTCCTGCCATTGGTTCTGGGATTCCAAAAATTTCAAAGGGTGAGTAGCATATTTGTTTGAAGAAAATTTAAAAATATGTTTTTGACTTGCTTTCAGTAATCGCACGTAGTTCATATTTGGTTTTTTATTAAAACTTATAATATAAAATAAAACTATAACTTAACTTGATAAGTATCATAGCATTATATAACAGCTTCTGATATTATTTCAACTTAAACCCGTTTTAAGATATTGTTTTTTTTTTTAATCACTGACCAATGATTTAAGTGGTTTTAAGGTTATCTAGAGCGAAACGGGACGGTGACGGGACGTCGGAAGCGAACTGTCAAATTTGACATGACATAAGGGTGGTGCACACTTGCGAATATTCCAAATTGAAGCTGGTATTCCAATTATCAAATACTTTGCTCAATTTCTATGTGAACTGCTACCGCGAAATGAAACCGAACCAAGTTCGTGTCTCTCCCTCTCTGTCGCACTTGAACATTCGAGCGACAGAGAGAGAAATACACTAAATTCGTTTGTTTCACGGTAGCAGCTGTTTCATCAAAGTAATTTCTATGATAATTTGGTTAAACCACAGCTCATTAGTGAGTATTATATTCTTTGAACCACAGTCAACAAATATATAGATTAAGTGGAATACCAAGTACAGAATGATAAACGCCTTACAAACGTTCCTACCGTTCGTGGAACCTTCCACAGAGTATAATATGTATATTCGTGGACGGCGTACGAGCCCAATTCCAAACAAAAACCGCAAATCGATGTACAGTTTAGCCGTTTGGGACGCATACTAGAGGTTCAAACAATTTAATTTTTTCTGAAATTTATATTGTGTTGTATTATATGAAAAGGCTTTTGAGGCGATTCTAAAAATATACCACATCATTACATTTCAGTCATTTTTTTTATTAAACCAAAAATAATTTTCAAAACAGACCAAGTTCTCCTCCTCCTTCAGATACGATATGGCCTTGATATGGCTGATTTTTAATTGGTATAAAACACCACAAATGTTACGTGATATTGATATCCTCATATCTAACCCCAAGAAAATATTTCATTGGGTATTATTTTAATTTTTCAATATTACAAAGTAACACAGCTTTACTTCAGTATCCTTGCATGGAGTATTGTAGTCACCTTCGGGATGGCTCGGCTAAGTACCGACTTACCGCACTCGACTCGGTGGACCGCAGAGCCAGGAGGCTCATTGGCGGCAGTACGGTAGTGGGAAATAAGAGGCAGAGCTTAGCACATAGACGCAGAGTAGTATATCTGTGCGTCTTCTACAAATTGTACTTCGGTGTGTGTGCTTAGGAGCTCCATGACCTCATACCGCCTTCCCCCTTCTTCCATCGGACATCCAGACGTACGGCTGACTACCATCCTTACCTGTTCGAAATTCCTCTAATTCGAACCAAGCGCTTTGCATCATCTTTTATAATGCGCACTTTTAAGGTTTGGAATTCTCTGCCGGCGTCTGTATTTCCGAGTTCATATAACCTAGACCTTTTTAAGGCACGAGTGAATCTTCTGGGTGAGCTCGCTTCATCGTCGGCCTCATCTTTGCCCCCTGGCTAGATGCTGGCCAAGAGCAATCCCATTTTTAATAATAATTAAAAACCATATCTAACATCTCCTTAGAAAAGTTCGGACTTCGAGCTGAAAGGCCCCAGGAACCTTCTTATATTGGAGCACATCGTTAGACGAGAAGCCAAATTAAAAATCTGCACGTAATATAAAATTATTCGCGTCACGTAATGTAATAATATAAATAATACATTACTGCAGAGGCTGTTCCGGCCGAGGATTGTATAGTACTTTTCTCAAACATGTTAGAAAAAAAAAAAAAAAAACTACAATGAAAAAAAAACTAATAAATACATAACTTCCAAAAATAGCAAAGCATTACGAAAAATAACGGAAATTAAATAAAACCACGTAAAATACTACAAAAAAAATCCAAAAACACGAAAAAAAACAAAAATAACAAAATAATTAAACATTAAAAGCATAAGAACACGAATAGTGCTACAAAAAAAAACAAAAAACATGAAAAAAAAACAAAAAAAACTGATGAAAAGTACATAAAAACACGAAAAAACTTTAAAAATACCAGAAACATCAAAAAACGCTAGAAAGTAACACGAAAAAACAAAAAATCGAAAGAAACAACAAAATACACGAAAAATGGTACAAAAATACAAGCACGACTTTAAAAAACACGAAAGAACTAAAATAATACCAAAAAACACGTAACACTTATAAAAAAAGCCAAAAAACAAAACAAAACTGACGAAAAGTACAAAATATAACAAAAAAACTTTTAAACAGTCCAAAAACATGTAAAAAAAAAAACAAAAAACGCTACAAAATAACAAGTAAAAACAATAAAAAATATCAAAATTCACAAAAAAATCGAAAAAAGCAACTAAAAACACGAAAAATGCTACAAAATTCAAGCTCGATTTTTAAAAAAACACGAAAGATCTAAAAAATACTAAAAACACGAAAAATCATGTACATTTCAATAAGATGTTAACAGAATAATAATAGTCAGGCCATGACGCCCTGTAAGAGCACACAATTTTAAAAACTTAATGGAAACTTATAAAATTGCTACATATAACGAAACTTAAAACAAAATTTGATATTAATAACATTAAATTTACAGAGTACCATTAATTGTGTTTGTAGACTTCACGTTTTTTGACTCATTTAACGTGGACATCTCAGCTAAGTGGTCATTCACTGACCTAAGCGACCGTAATTTAGGCTGGCCTAATAGCAAATATTTCTCAACGAAATGGCGGGCAAAAGCCTGTATCCAGTATCTAAATAAAAGATATACCTCTTTTGTAATTTATTTTTATTTCACTCTTGTTGAGAACAATAGAAGTATTCAAATGCCAATAACACTTAAATAATTCTCAATCTACAAACTTGTAAGTTGTAACCATTTTGTATTTTAAGTAATATTAATTGGATGCATAGCTGGATGTGCAAGTCGCAAAATGTGCAGGCTACGTAAAATGCGCATGTCGCAAAATGTGCATGTCGGCAAATATGCAAGTCGCCAAATGTGCAGGTCGCAGAATGTGCATGTCACAAAATGTGTATATCGCACACTGGTCTGTTCTGGCGCACTTTTTGCGCCCTGCACCTTTTGCGACCTGCGCCTTTTGGGACCTTCAGATTTTGCTACTTGCACATTTTGCGATTTGCTCCACTGCACATTTTGCGACTTGCACCGCCAACTATGCATCCTATTAAGGCGAAGGGGTAGGCAAGCTCTTTCCATACAAACTTTGTGCACGTTTTTCTTCGGTTGTGTTTGCACTACAGTTATTATTTTTGGTCAATTTGCTTATTTTTTGGTTAGCTATGAGTTGATGTTGTTTTTATCAAATATTTATTTTATTTTGTAATATTTATTTTGTATTTTTTTTAATAAAGCAAAATTGCAACATCAAGTTCTGCGTATATCCAATATGTACAAACATAAAATAAAATAAAATAAAATGCTGAAATGCCAAAACTAACGAATAAAACTTGCACAACCTTTGTATGGAGAATACCTTGCCTTAGTATAGTAATATAGATTGTTTAGTTGTACCTGATTTGTTTTCCTATTGCATTAACTATTTTTCTATTAATATTTAATTATTATATACTTATCCTATTTAGTAAATTATCCCACACGTAAAATTGAAAAAATATTTAAATAATAAATTATGTTTTATTTAGAACATAAAGGACAGAAATAATATACATATATTACTTGGTAATATAACATTAACATATAACTCATATAAGTAGTCTATATAACCACTATACACTTAAGTAAATAAAATTTGTGCACATAAAATACTATAACCTGTATAAATAAATGCAATAAGTGATATATGATTAAAAACAAAGTAGCATTGATTAAAGCTCGAATATTGCGCTACACTAGACAAAGACTACAACTGGTTAGTGTCCTGCCCTGTTATCGCGAAACGAAAACGAAACGAAGCTCGCGTATCTCCCTCTGTCGCCCGAATATGATAGGGCGACAGAGAGGGAGATACATGAACTTCGTTCGTTTTCGTTTCGCGGTAGCAGCTTTTGGGTACAAGTGTTATTATAATTAGTCCATCAGTGTACATTATCAAAAATTATTAGACACGAGTATTTTGTTTTGTCCATCGAACAAAACAATAAAAAGATAAGAATTCAAATTACGGGAGTGGGGGCTCGTGACGTCACGCCGTGCTAAAAAGTGTGGCACGGCGTGTCGTTACGCGGAACAAGTATCTTCATTATTTTTTGGTTAAGTAATTAAATAATTACGAGTTTAATATTTTTATAAACTGTCGAAATAATTATGTATATGTTTTAGGACAAAAACTTAATACAACTAGTAGCTAGCTACTTGTATCAAGTTACATGATTTAATTTATTCGTAAAAAACAATTTACAGATCATATAAATTGCTTCTATTACAACGAAGTTTACATTCAAGAAATGATACAAGAACATCAGTCAATATTCTTAATGCTAATGTTGCAGGTTGCAGGTCATGTGACTAGTAAGTATCCAAAAGTTTTTATTTTCGATACTGTGAACTGTCATATTCGCCGCAAACAATGAAAAACCGCCCTTAGTTATTCTGAGTTAGTTAACCCTTTTCCAGGCCGCGCCAATCTAGAAGGCTTTACAAAAAACAAAATAGTTAAGTTATGGTAATTTATTTCAAGACGAGACACTTTTTACGAAAATGCAATGTAATTTGAGCCTTAAATTAGAAAACTAGGATTGAAATTCTATTGACACGTATGTGGTCGATGAAACGTACTACGCCCGGAAAAGGGTTAATATACTCGTACATTTATATTATAACACATATCAATTATACTGAGATCGGTAATAATATTCTACAAAATAATGGAGATAATCAAGTAAAACAAATAAGTTTGCAGGGTGTAAAAAAATACTAAATATTTATTTAAGTCGACAACAGACGCGTTGTTTTATCGTGAAGATATTTGTAGCGTTGCAGTAGTACCTGTGGAATTGGCAGCTTCCTCCTGACATATTTACCTCTTCTTCCCTCACGCCGTTCGGCGCTTAGGGGGGCGTGAGCGGGAGCGGTATGAGTACGGTAAGAAATTGCCAACTCGAAGCAAAAGGGTGGTAGCTATCGCTTTCTTATAAAAAATCACAAACCACGCATTTGTGTTTAGTGCCTCAGGTGGGGCCGCATGTTACAAACGCTTGTAATACATACGGAAGTATCATTTCATCTGTTTTTATTAGAAAGACCATTCCACTTGTATTATTATAAGACCGCGATTAGTTTACGATTGGAATAGCTGTCAATTCATATACACTTTGACGTAAGTATATGGAAAAATTTGTCGCCTCTAATCGTATTAGATAAATAAGATAATACAAGTTAAAAAGTTTATAAATTAGACCCAGCTATAAGACATGAATCAGGCATCGGAAATTCGGATACTTTTATACCTACAACTAGCAAAATCCAGGAAAAAGGTAAGCAAGTATGGAGTCGGCTTCTTAAAATTAATATTTCAATTATTTAGTGTCCAGGATTCCGGGATTGAATAAAGCACAACGAAAAGGTGTTTTTAGTTATGACTATTTTCAGTAGATTTTAGCAACATTCGCGTTGGTAAACAGTTTTAACGACATACAGATTGTAACAATAAAAAATTGTGGTGGTCCGTTTAAGGGCGTCATAGGTATTGTATTTTGATTACGGAATATGTATGTGTTTATGTTACTTGATGGGTTTGACGACATTAAAAGGACCGCGGGCCACGCCTAGATAAGAGTAACACGAGACTAGGGTGAAAGGCGTACTGAAAGAAGCACGAGACCGGAATGGGAGGCGTACTCAAAGACCTATGCTCAGCAGTGCGCGATTGCAGGCTGTGAATGATGTCAAGACACATGCCTCGCCGCCACGGCGGGTGCGGCGGCCCGCGGCCAGGGCTTCCCTGGCTGACGTCTTTCGTGGTTTTCCGGAGAATACGAACTCCCCCGAAGATGACACCTAGCTAGATCCATTTTTCACACGCCTAAATCCCTCTACTTATAAGTATTGTAAATTTCATCAAATTCGCTGAAACCTTTTTTCGAGATCTCCGAAATTAATAAATTAACATATGTATATAGAAATATGTACGAGAATGGCTCGTTTAATGTTAATAGATATCATGTAATCCTAAAAACAACAGCAAAATATTTATAGCAACTTAAACTCCTCAAACTCTTAACCGCCTTGCGGGCGCTTCATGATTTGTCAGCCCTCTAGGCACTCTCTCGCTATAGGTACGAACATGTCGCTACATCGGTTTCTGGAGAAAGGATATTCAAGATTTAAGCCTGGCAGTGAAAGTGTTGATAACGTTTTAAGATGAAGGATAATAGATACTACACAAAAGTAAATAGGGTCCACTAAGTATTTTGATGAAACAGTAATATATATTTTTAAATAACTGTAAGACAAGGCTTTTCAATGTATTGATTTAAACTTGCACGATGATTACACATTCTTATTGGTGGTAAACGGGGCTTACTCGCGTACAACTGAAATGTTTCACCGTTTTGGAGTTTTGCCTGACGTTTCGAATGTATTACAACATCCGTGGTCACGAGCCGAAAAATAAAAAAGGTGAATACATCCCAGTTGTATGCGATTAAGTCCCGTTTACCGGTTTACCAATAATAAGACTTTTGAATTAATTTAACCAAGTAGTCAATGGGATCCCTTGTTTATCAGGGGGCACGGCAGTGCCCCCGCCAATCGAGCAAAACAGCGGCACGGCCGTACCATCCTTTTCTCCAAGCAGTTCAGGCCATATTCGACCCCTCTATAACTTCGTTGTGGATAAAACTAAAAGCCTAAATTTTGAGTAACCAAGCAGGCATTGTATAAACACAGTATGTTTCAAATTTCATTCCATTTGAACCAGTAGTTTAAGAATTATAACTAGTCAAACTTAGCAAATAAAGAATAATAAGAATACCTGAGAATTGGTACTACTAAATATCTCACAACTTTTTACGGTGGAAGAGTTTCGACTTGGCCTCGTTTTTACATGGAATGTTTTTCATGGGATTTAGTTTATATCCAACAATTAACAAGTAAACAGAAATATGTAAAAGGCCCCTATTTTCTTTTGAGTACTATATTGGTTACAAATATCGCGTTATTCTTGTGGGCATATCTAAAGTAAGAGACAATATAATTGACGACTTGTTTAGCCTAGTTGGTAGTGACACTGCCTCCGAAGCTAGACGTTCCGGGTTCGAATCCCGGCCAGGGCATTATTTGTGCATTTAGCACGGATATTTGTTTTTGGGTCTTGGATGTTTATATGCATTTAAATATGTACTTATCTATATAAGTATGTATATCGTCGTCTAATCCCCATAGTAAAAACTTTGCTTAGTTTGGGACTAGGTCGATTTGTGTAAGATTGTCCTCCAATATTTAAATATAATGCTTTTTCGCTGGACTCATAGTCTACAGACAAAGCGTCTTCAATTCTTTAAATGTATGTATTTGTTATAAAAAATAACTTACATGCTCAAGCTTATAGGCTATTGACTACAGAAGAAACAAATTTAGGTTTTATTTCAACTGTGTATAGGTAAATAGATCAAGTTAAGTCTCTTGTAGTTGTGGCGTGTTCGAATAAAATAAATAAATATCGGGGGACAATCTTACACAACTCGACCTAGTCCCAAACTAAGCAAAGCTTGTACTATGGGTACTAGGCGACGATATACATATTAGATAAATGAATACTTAAATACATAGAAACCATCCAAGACTCAGGAACATACGTGCGCCGCCATTGTAATATACGTGCTCGCCACACGATTAATGCCCTGACTGGGATTCGAACCCGGGATCTCTGGCCTCGTAGGCAGGGTCACTACCAACTAAGCCAAAGTGGTCGTCAATAGACATAACATATTCAAAATTTGTAACACAAACAAAACAAACGTAGCGAGCACGCGATGCACAACAGCTCCCAAAGCGCCTAGCGCGGCTGCGCTGGCTCCGCCTGGAACCACCCAGCACCAAGGAAGTCGCTGAGAAGAAGCACAACAATGATGCACTCTGGCCACAAACTGCTCTACTCGCGCAATTAATCGCGAAGCTCTGCACTAGACCCTGTGACTCGTGCCAAAAGACAGACTAAACAGGGGGAGTAGGGCATGACGAGTTACGTTGCCACACTGCGTCTCTGCCTCCTTTCTTTGCTACTTCCCATACCACTCGAAGAGTGTGAGGCAGGGGTATTTCTTGCGAGTAACTTCTTGGCTTCGTGCAGGTAACCTGACCATACGAACGCACTCCGGCGTTCATAAACCACTCGCGCCGACTTTCGTGAATGATATACAACTGCAAACAGAAGTACAATGCCCTACGACAACTTTGGAAAATAATCGGAGTGTTAAACGCCCCCATTCTGCCTCGTCTTCTCTCCGCTTTTGACGTTTGTATCGCTTTTGGTTTCATATTTCGAGAATAAATACTGAGCGAAATAATCGTCCTTGCTATCTGTGTTTTTAACATGTTTCTTGTTCTCTGGGAAGTTGGATATATTCTTGCTTACATTGTGGAGTACGTCGGAAAGCGTATTATCTAAAGGCAATTTATTGTAGAGTTCTTTGTCTGGTTTGGAAGGGTAGACTGCCGGTTTTACCTGTTCGTTCTTCATTCTCAAGCTCTCTGGCAGCGCTTCAGACTTTAGTTTCACTAATGACGTATTGACGACGGAACAGTCGATCTGCATTAGGGTTACGTGGTCGTTCATCGAAGAATCTGGGAAGAATGACAATGTATAAGTCTTGGTCCACATGCATCTAGGACCCGTATCACTTATTTGTCTACTAGCACGGAATTCGGGCTAGCGGGATGAGAAGTTTTAAAGGGGACCGATTAACGTCACACCAGTCACATCCACACATCTCGTATGTACATGCTCGTGGGTTGCGGGTACTTCTAACCTGGCTTTGTTTCAATATGGTAAAAATAACAAGATACTCTCGCCTAGGGGGCGAACTTCTCACCCTTTCACCCATCTCCTGAACGTAAATTCTCTTACTCAGTCTGCTTTCTCACATCCTACGCCCAAACCACCTAAACATACGTTTTTCAAACCTAGTCATTTTATTCCGCGATTTTCTCTTATTAGACTATTTTAACCGATTTTTATTAGGTTTCCGTACCTCAAAAGGAAAGAAACGGAACCCTTATAGGATCACTCGTGTGTCTGTCTGTCCGTCCGTCTATGACAACCCATTCGCTTCGAAACCATTGAACCGATTGAGTTGAATCTTGGTACAAATATTTAAGTCGGTCGGAGGTATATTTATATTCCCTGATAACTAACGACCACGTTGGCCGATTTTGATATGTTTTTTTTGTTTCCTTAGGCTTGACGTTTAAATCTGGGAGGAATCGAGAGAACTCCTCAAAGATAAGCGGCGTATGGCGATTTCGGTATTTTCTGTAGTTAATTGGAGTCGGTTTTATTTGGTTATAAATGATTTATTATTCCAGGGATGCTGCTGCCCATTCCCCGGTGGTCTTGGTTTTAGGACATATGTCGGGAATCCGGGAATGTGCGTGTTCGGGTTCCGGGTGGAGTGCGGTGGAGCTACTGCGATCGCCATTCCGCATGATAAGCGTGGCCCCACCCCCACAAAACTTGGAGGAGACCTCTGGTCTGGCCTATGTCCAGCAGTAGACAAAAGATCGCGCGGTCGTTCACCAACAAAATGGACCGATCAAGTGAAACACTCGACGTCCTCCAAATTGTACACGATTGTAAGAGACGCGCTGGTCAGAAACCGGTGGAGGCAGAGCGGATGCTCCAACAACCCTGATGCTGACCACGATTTTCAGACATGAGGGACCGACCCAGAGAGAAAGATGTCCAGCAGTGGACGTCCTTGGGCTGATGTGGTGGTGGAGTTATTAACCGACTTCAACAGACGGAAGGAGGTTCTCAGTTCGTCTGCATGTTTGCTGTTTTTATGTACCTATGTATATATGTTCCCCGATAATTCTTGACCACGTTGGCCGATTTTGATAATTCTTTTTTTGTTTCAAAGCAGGTACCCCCAACTTGGTCCCATATACATTTGGTGAGGGTCTGATGATGCTCATCATCAGATTGGATCTAGGAGGAATCGAAGGAACTCGAACTTGATAGACACGCATATGCCGATTTCGGTATTTTCTGTAGGTTACCAAGCATTGGCTCACGGAAATCACAAATTATGTCACAGCGAAGTACAAAATTGAAGTCGGTTTTCTTTGGTATAAAGTATTATTTACCGTTCCCAGTCCTAGCGGGCAGGATGAGCGCCATCTTGGGCGGGCGCGTGACGTTGTGCGACACGGCGGGCAACAGCAGGTGCTCTCCCCTGCCCACGCCGACCACGTAGAACGTGTCGTCCCGTCTGTGCAGCGCTTGCAGCAGCGCGTTCCATTCGCCAAAGTCGCCGTAATCGTAGTCAGCCTTTGCAAACGGTTATAGTGGTTTATGCAACTGTTACATAATGAGAGGCATTTAAGCATTTAAAACACGAGTGTGGTTTTATGGAACGAGCCACAGGCGAGTATAGGTAAAAAAATACTTAAATCACTATAATATAAACAATATTATTATAAGAATATATTTTTCTGAAACTTACACGCCTTAATTATGTGACGTCACCACACACACAAGCACACACGCAATACGGAAGTGGTAATATCAGTCTTATTTGACATCTGCCATAATTTTGACTACGAATATTTTTTTAATAAAAGTTGCGTATAAACGGCAAACAGTTTTCATTAGGTATTGAGAAAAATGAATGTTATGTCTAATGGTTGATAGTGATTGTTGTGTATCAAACTAAGATACAATTATACACTCGTAATTTTGCGTAAGATATGTTTAATCAGAATCAGTAATACTCAAAAGTGGTCAACTTATTATTACTAGCATGGTCTTTAGTTTTACTTCTGTTCTCTACCAACGAGTCGGCAAGAGTGCAAACTTTTATCAGATTTTAAAACGTCGGGAGTCGTTCGTGAAGTGTGAAGTTTTCTTTATCTATCACTCTTTAGACTAAGGTTTCGTTCACAAGAAAGTACTATCGTTAATTATTATTTTTTTGTTCCAGAAATTAAGTAAGTTAATGAGGCAGTTTTGTACCCATGTTGATAGAACATTATTTACTTATAATGCCACCAGGAATCTAAGGTTAAAGTTTGTCGGTATACTCCTTCCCACCCCCTGTATAATATATACATATATATATATATATATATATATATACACATCTATTGTAAATAAAAATATGAAAAACGAGTTTACTATAATAATATATTTCTCTCTGTATACCACACAGGGACAGGAAATTCAGCTATGAATTCCGATTCGATTCATATCCCAGTAAAGTTTTTTAAAATACTCAAATACTTTTCGTTTTGTTCGATGGGGCTCTGAGCGCGCCGCAGTTGCTTATGTAACATTCTTGTTTGATGTTCACCTAACAAAGATAACCACTAACCACAACCAGCCCACACCAACACAACACAATGTAACCAGAGCTGTAGCACAGGGAGAGACATAAGAACAAAAGCTGATTTAGCGGGAGGGAGATAAGAATAAATGCTGACGTACCTTCGGGTAAAGAGTCTCGTAGTCCATAACATTGGTAGGGGGAAAGTCTAGTTCCTTGCCGCGCCTCATGCGACGGAGACGCGGTTTCAAGTCGAAGCCCTCGAGGTGTATCTTATTGTACAACTTGTACGAACCGAACAGACCTGAAATGGGCCATTGGGATTAAAGCTGAAACTTTGGAACGCCTTTGTTATAGTATAGGTCAGGCGTGTACGTCTGGGTTGAGTGTGCGTGTGCATGTGCGCGTACGTGTGTGTGCGTGTGCATGTGTTTTTTGTGTATGTGTTAGTGTGGTAATCTTAATACATTATGATGGGTAGTCATAACGATTTTAAACACTCAAAAGTACCGGCCAATAATATATCACCTTTGTGTTTTTTTAAGTAAACATGTATATAGTAATATATATTGTTAAGATTATAAAGTGTAAATATTACCCAGAGCATTACCAAAAAATAGAATGCATCTTTCAATAAAATAATGTGAAAGCACAGTTATACTCATTATATACTTAAAACCTGCACAACATAACAGTGCAGTCGGTCTTTATGAACCTATTATAAATCAAAAGAAGTGATAGATTAACATTTTATATATTTACTAAAGTGTAACAACATTAATACTTTGTAGCAAAGCCTTTTGATTCAATAACTGCTTTACAGCGTCTAGGCATAGAGTCCACAAGAGCGTCAATTGAGGGATACTATGCCATTCCTCCTGTAGCTGAGAGAACTTTTGGCTCGCATTAGTGGCTCTTTTACCATTCAAACGTCTTTCTAGTTCATCCCATAGCGGCTCTATTACATTTAAGTCAGGGGATTGACTTGGCCAGACCATTAAAGTAACGCGTCGCCGCTTGAACCATTCTGTGACACGTTTTGCACGATGCTTTGGATCGTTGTCCTGCTGAAACACAAACCCGCGGCCCAGAAATCGTCGTGCATATGGTAACATCACACTGTCCAGAATATCATTTTGGTCCATAATGCCTTCAATTTTATGAAGGGGGCCCATGCCTTTAGCGGAAAAGGCACCCCACACCATTACAGAGCTTCCTCCGTGTTTTACCGTGGGAAGTTGGTACTCGGGATTATATCGGGTACCAGTAGGGCGACGTACCCACTTTATACCATCGCTTCCAAATAAAAGAAACTTGCTCTCATCGCTCCAGAGTATATCAGACCATTGTCGCGGTGTCCAGTGTTCGCGTGCTTTACACCAAGCTACTTATCTTTCGGTTCTTCTCAGATATAAGCGGTTTCTTTACAGGGCGTCTTCCGTTTAATGCGGCGTTCTGCAAAAGACGTCGGACAGTCCGTAAAGATGGAGTACGCTGTCCTGGGGTTGATATTTCTTTGACTATATCCGTCGCCGTTAACCGAGGATTCTCACGTGAGACTCGCAAAATGTTACGGTTGGTCACATGTGTAGTACAACGTGGTCTGCCACGTGTTTTATTGCCAATGGAACTTCTTTGTGACTTTAATCGCTTCAGCAACTTAGTAATCGTGGTTCTTGATACACTAAACTGCTGCAATAGCTGTTTGTGGGTACGCCCTTGCTTGTAGCCGGCAAAGATAGGTTGTTGTTGACAGGGATTCAAATTTTTCGCCCCACGAGTCTTCGTCATCTTCACCTCGTTAACCACCTATCGTTTTTAAGCTATTTTAGGTAATAATTTCACATTAACATACAACTGTAGGAAAACTGTCCTATAGTGTTTTTGCGGAAAAAAAAACAAAACTAAAAACTAAAAAAACCTTTATATGTGGCCAGGTTTTCTTATCGCTCGTCCAAAGAGTCTAAATACTACCTATTGCATGATGAGGTAAGGTAAAAACATTTAGGAATATATAAAAAAAGTTTCGCCCTAAATACCTAAAGGTGATATATTATTGGCCGGCAGCGAATGAAAAAAACATAGAAGCACAACTAGCGTCGCAAAATGACACCATCAAAGTTGTGTCCACTAAGGCGGGGCGTCAAAGTTGTGACCAACGGATGTCTAGTTTGAACATGGCGGCGCAACGTAACAGTTGTATTAACTGAAATCTCAAAAATAAATAATATGCTTTTTTGTGCAGTGAACTGATGCGTTAATCACTCTAGAAAACATAAAAAAAAGATGGAATCACTTTTCATATGTAAGTAAAGCCGTAAACATATTTGTTTAATTTTTTTAGTCGGAACTGATTTTGTATAGGGATGATGTTATGCAACTTTAAATGTTAATACGTGAATGAAAAGGTACAGTCGAGTTTTTTTAATTTGTGAACCATTGCGTAACATTTTGCTTTGAATGTCTATACCGTTTGACAGGACTGTCAACCTTAAGGGGGTTCTAAATTAAAGTCCTCGACTGTACCTAAGATACCTATAAAACATTTGAATTTGTTGATTTGATACATGCTTTCATGCACATAACTAATTTGTGTAGTGTTCGAAAAAGGTAGACGAATTCCATAATAAATATTAATAATAAATAAATATTAGGAGACATTTACTTTATTTACAACTAGACTATTGATTCTAATAAGACTATATAACTATATGAGAGAAGCAAGAAATAAATATATTTTTAACAAGAACTAAAACCGAAATAAAAATAAAAGAATAAGTGTGTAACTATAGTTACAATATATTTATTTCTTGCTTCTCTCATATAGTTCTATCTATAGTATACATACAATATATGCAATTATTATCAACTACTCAAAGAGTGGATTTAAAGAGCCCAAACTCGGTACGATTGTGTTAACTTATTACAGAGACCACTGACCACCACTTCCCATGACCACTTTCCGGTTCCATCATCAGATCAGCTCGATAATAATATTATCATAATATTGCATTGTCACTGAATTTACATATATGTCGTTAAGAGTCCGCAGTAAACTCGGTCCTCCATACCAACGTAGTTTCGCTCTCATTTTAAAACGCCATTCTAGAATAACATCCGGAATATCTAGGTCGGAAATTGGTTTCTGTTGCTTGAAATTATAATAGAGAAAAAATACAGCGATTATTAAGGTTTTTATATAAGACGTAAAAAACTCAAAAACTCGCTGTATTTTTTTCTATTACAATTTCTAGCAACAGTAACTAATTTACGATCTAGATATGGCAGCTCCCATAGTGTATACAAAGTTTCATGTTCTTTCAGCAAGCCCACACAAACAAAAAAGACATAAGTTACGTACACGACAAGTTAAATAAAAGCTTGTAAAAAAGGAGTTGACGTACGTATGTTAAATGTTTGCGTTGTCTGAATATACCGTACAAGTTTCGATTACGAGAGGTGGAAATTATGTACATGGTCGTCCAATATGCTTAGTATAAGTCTGGTACAGCTTAATTAACGACTAGTTAGATTTTCGTTCCTATGATTTTTAAAAATAAAATAAAGCATAAAATCAAATTTAAATAATACGGCGGTTTTGCGTATGAAGATGACTTTTTGTTGCATGCAACCCGCTAAGCGTAGTCGTTATCGCCGCCATTTTGACACATAAAACATCAGCGCTAGGATACCAAACACAGACAGTCATTTTGAAATTTACCAACCATGTTTATTTGTTTTGGGTAATAGAAAACCGGCTGATATTTTTGGCAATTCTTATTGATACAACCCCGCGCGTGCGTATTTAGAATAAATGCCCCGTTTTAAAGTGTACTTTTGTAGGAAGCTCGCGTTCTATGCTTTTTTCGTTCACTGTTGGCCGGTACTGTATTAGCGCAAATCTTCTCCACAACTGCTCAAAATCGCTATGTTCCACATTAGAAGTTTTTTTTTTGTTTCTACTTACTTTTACTTGAATTTGTACTTGTTATTTTGTTACGTTTTTTAAGCAGTTGGGGGTTTGTCTTTCTGCGGTTATTACAGTGCATTAGCTCGCTCTCAACGGATGATCTAGCTCCGATCATCCCACAAACCTTAATTAGCGCATAGTAGACTCACCATTAACCTTCTTATACGCGAAGGCTGGGCCTCATTTTAGGCTCATCATGCGTCCAGTTAAGCGTCTTCCGCGTCCAATACAGGGCATTCGCTCACTCTTGCCTTTTGTTCTCGCTCTGATCATCTCACATACCTTTAGCGTATGGTAAACTCACCATTGATCTTATTATCCGCGAAGTACCGGCTGGCCTTCTTTTTAGGCTCATCATGCGTCCAGTTAAGTGTCTTGCCGCGACCTATCCAGCGCTTCAACTCGCCTGCGAGCCTGAGACTCTCGTTCTGATTTATGTTCCCTAAATCGCCCTTCACCGACGCGTTCTGACAATCCGAGGTGTAAGCGCTCTGGTTGGCGACTTCTTCAAATGCTGAAATAGTTATATAGAAGTGAGATAGTGCCTAGAAATGACGACGGTAATTTGGAAGCATTAGAAAAATAAAGCGGTTTGCAAGGCCGTCGGGCAAACAACATTGCACTACTACTTAAGTTGAGCAGTGGTTACCTAGAAATACATACCTGTTAAAAAGACATGTAAACAAAATTACAATTGTTTGAATCTGACCTTTAATACCTAATTTGCTCGCTTGTTTGACGAGGTATAACAATGTTCTATGTGTTAATGCTGCACTGTTTTTGGGACCAGCACCAGCACTCAGAACCAGCAACGAAACAGCAGGAAATTAAAGACACTTCAGACTATTGACCTAATATTTTTTGTAACTGCCATTATATTATTTCGTATATGACAGCTAGGAGACACAAGTCGTGAGCAGAGGTAGGAATCACGGGTTTCTTCCCGCAGGCACAACTCGTCACAGTGCTGTTCTAGTTCGTTTGAACGAGGCATCGCAGCAGCAACAAATCGAAAATAACGCTTTTTGTTAGAATTAAATATGACAAAGATACCTGACTATTGTCAGTGATTGTCCCTTTTTTCATTAGGAAGGAACAAATGGTTGATCATGTCGGAAAAGATTGAATGAAATGGTGTATTGCATGAATGAGTGAAAGTTATTATTCGAAATTAATACCCTATTATGCAATATTATGAGCTGAACTGATGATGGAGACAGAAGGTGGGCATAACAACACCTAAATTACAAAAGATAAACCCACAATGGGTGGATTACCAACCGGCAATAAAAGCATGACCAAAAATTAAAAAAAAAAAACTTATTTATAAGTCGGCCTTAGTGATATTTAGATCACACAAATTTTTACCAAAAGTGATAGACCAGTTTCTTGGTCGACTGTACCTAGACAAAACAAGAACTGACAGAAGTGGCTGAGCTTTATGCAGTAAATCTATAGGTCACTTACCTAATGTAGTATAAAGAGATACATACCAGATTCTGGTACTTCTTTGGTGTCCTCAGACCACAACAAGCGCCTTATGCCGGTGTGGGGGGCTGTGGGTCCCACCAGCGGTTTAGAATTCCACCTGATACCAAATACCTGAGTTAATTTAGGTGGCTCAAGGTGGTAGCTGAATGGAGAGTGTATGCATTACCGGATTTATGGGTTTATGCTTTCATCTGCTCATTACTGCAAGGAATAATCGTACATACTCATCATCATCCTTCTAGCGTTATTCCCAGTGCAGTTGCATCCTGAAGGATGCCTGGGGTCCGCTACCTAATCCCAAGAATTGGCGTAGACACTAGTTTTTACGGAAGCGACTGCCATCTGACATACGTACATCGTACATACATAGGAAACTATTTGAACTAACAAACTTGGCCTTTCTAACCTAACTTCACAATTTAGCTAACAAACTGTTTTATTTATTTAGTTTAGCTTTGCAAATTAGCTTTTTTTAGCTGCTACCTCCCGTGTATCACAAAAAACGTTGACGGAGCCACGGGACAAAATATACTTGAACGCACCCACGAACGAACGTACCTGTATAAAGTACAGACTTTTATACAGGTAAAAGGTTAAGATTTTTTCTGTCAGTGGCTGCTGTATATGAATGTTTGCAACTCCAGGGGTGTCAATTGCTAATTGCCAACCCTTTCAACATACACTCCTTTCTTGAAGAACCCCATACTGTAGCACGCGGGTAAACCTCGGCAGGGAGCTCATTGGTCAAGAAGGAAATTCCTCTGAAATCATACCGACGACGTTGAGTAGTGCGCTGGTAGAAATCGATGGTAAAACTGTCGAACAGTACTTCGGAGCACAACCTTTATACATGCACATGGAGGCGAGATCTCTCTTTAGAGTTAACGATTCAATATCGTACCTATTAGAGTACCTACTCGTAAAACGGGATCTACCCGCCTTAAAAATCATAACCTAATTAGTCTTATTACTATTAGCTAGCTGCACTCTCAACCGATATTAATGAAAACATGTACTTACCTTTACTTAAGTTCTTATTTTTTAAATTAATATGTATAACAAAGCATGCATTATATAAGTATGTAAAAATAATTTCTCATCTGTGAAGTTGTAATATCTTCTTTTGAAAAATAAAATTCTTCAACTCGATATCGCTTGTAAGTTAAGGCTCGCTTGAAATTTTATCTTTACGCAAAAGTTTGTAAAGCATATTATCGAGTACTCACTTTACTTCTAAACTTTTATACAATACTTTCTCTTTATAATATATTAGCGTTAGCATAGATAAAAAGACTCACCCCAAAATGTTGAAGTTAAGGGACAACATAAAAACCATAGCGCACAGCAGCGCAATGTTCTTCTTGGGTATAAGCACTCTACCGTCCAACCGTGGAACCTGTGAAAAACAACCTTTTTAAAAACCTAATCAAAATCAATGCATGAATTGACGTGGCAGTTCAAATATCTATGTACGGTCGCGCTCTTTAAGTTCGGAGTTCGGACCCATTTCGCAAAAATATCCTTGCATTTTTATAGTTTGACAAGGCTGCCAGCCTTAAGGGGCTTCCGAATTCAAGTTTTTGACTGTCACCGTAACAAAACTGTTTTCGGAAATGACTATTTTATTTATTTATACGAGTATATTTAAGTTCCATTTCGATGACGAGGACGATTCGCCAGTTGAATTCCCGTTTGAGGCGGTGGCGATTTGTTAATTGGGCGTCAACTCTAACAGCGGAAGCCATCGGAACTCTCAATTTGAATTAGGTCTTTGTTTTATGATGATTTTTAATATTATCCTCTTTTTAGGTCATGATCTTTCTTCGCGCGAATATTACGTAGTCTTTCCTCCTGATACGCTGTATCACTGTAAAGGTTTGTTTGTTTGTATGTTGTCACCTTGCGTCCCCGGGGCTGGCACAGGGCCAGCTGGCTTCGCAGCTCTGTGTTCTCGCGCCGCAGTTGAGAGATTTCGTTGTGCGCTTCCATCAACTGGTGCTGAAGCGATAGAACGTAATCTTTCTTCTTCTGCCGCGACTGACACGCGGACTCACTGAAAAATTCGCAATCATCATCTATATCACAGACCCAGGACTCATCATAATTGTGCAATTAATAGTTACCTACAAAGTACTAAAGTTAAAAATGAAACCCGTCAAGAATTTCATTTTTTGTACAAGTGTTTATTGCCGACTGGCCCAATTTTCTCAGTCATAACATAAACTACTTGTTGAGATGGTTCTAATGAGTTAAGCACGACGGGTTTATCTTGTATAGCTTATGCTATGGCCACCTTCCTTTTCCATCATCAGATCAGCTTGGTGGTACCGTAATAATACATTAGCTCCGACCGGACTCAGATGAGTATGCCACATTTAAAATCAATTGGTTTTAAAACATTGCAAGTTAAATGAAAGCTTGTAAAATAGTGACATTCATAAGAGGCTCTAATGACATAGCTTTACTTTAGATTGGCAACGATCATGCGAGTTGAAAGAATGCATTAAGGCTGGGTTGCACCAAACCGTCTGTACTCGTAAGCGGTGTTCGTCAAAATTTGAATGTATGGAAAGTTTGACAAGTTTCTATGGGATGACAGCTGCCGGCGCCATATTTAAGTCGGTGCAACCCAGGCTAAGTACACAATTATTTTACCGATTCTTGATCATCCTTTGCTGTTTTTTTAATGCTTTGATTTCGTCTTCACTTAAAATAGACATGTCAATTGAGTTTGAAGAATTTTCGTCTATGGTGGTAGATTTTTGTACAACACTTGGGCATGAATTCGTCACCGCGGGCAGCAAAACTATATTGCTTCTAGGTGGCGAGACCTGAAACACCAATTACATAAGTAACATACGTATATGATTATTTATTACATAGGTAAATTTTCTTGTATGCCAACGGGACACACCAGCGAGACTGTACGAGGTTGCCGCTTTGCACACTATTGTTTCAGAAGCGGACACTAGGCTGGCAGTTCGGTTTTCGGCCCCATACAGTCTTCATTCTCTAAAGACTGTTTAGAATGATCTTACCTTTCTTTGGTAGTTTAATTTATGAGGTAAAGGAGATATTGCGATCTTGCCCGCCTTCGCAGCGTCTCCCGCAACGAAGTTGCCTTTATCAAGTATAAGACTGGGGATTTTCTTCTGATCAACCACAAGCTTGATTTGTTTATGCACAACCTCTTTGACGACTGGTGAACTGTGTTCGTTGACCACTTTGAAATAATTTGGGATGTTCTGGAGGCGTCCATTACCTAGAATATAGATATTCAAGTAAAACACAGAGCAAATAATAAATTTATAAGAATTATAATATATATTAACTTACTTTTACAAGCATTCTTTGCCACAGGCTGAGTTTTCACGAAACTTTGATTAAGGCTTGTATTTTCCAATTTGATACCCTAAAAAAATAAGTCGAATATTCTTTTCAATTTATTTGCTCATACATTAAAAGACTTAAAACTATTACAAAATTTCGCCAATCTGCGGAGAAGTTTGTTGGCGAATAAAGTATACACTCTTTCCTGAACACCTGTCTGTGCCAGCAGAAAATACTTATTATTTCCTTCCCAAGAATTATTTTATAATCGCGCGTAATCATTTGTAAAGGGTTGGTTTCTTTCTAAGGGTTATTTCACTAAGAAATAGGCTTATTTTTTGTGTGACTGACTTTTTTTTGCTTATTTATATAAACATAAGTACCATCTATTTCAGGGGTTCCCAAACTTTATTTTCTCATGGACCACTTTCAAAAGTTAACTGGTTCTGGTAAACCCCCTACACCACATTTCTACCATATTCCCAAAACTCGGCAAAAAATGTGAAGATTACCTATGCCTGGAGACGATCTCGCTATGGAAATTTTCGTTGCGGCTGTTTCAATCACGAATTAACAGATTTGAAAAAAAAAAGTGAGAATTGATTGGTTAATTTTATTATCTAATGTACTCGTAATTGAAGAAGAGTAGATGTCAAAAATCAAAATAGTGATTCAATCTAAATTTATTTTTAACCGACTTCAAGATTTGAAAGGAGGAGGTTATCAATTCGGTTGTTTTTTTTTTATGTTTGTTACTCCATAACTCCGTCATTTCTTAACCGATTTGGAACTCCTCAAATCTTAAAGGCATATAGTGATTTTTATGTTTTTATCAACAAGTCGAGCATTTTCATCCAAAAATGTGACATTTGATGAAGTGGAACTGCTGATGATGATCAGAACAGAACTCTTCAACCACGAAAAGTTCACGTATGGCGATTTGTCCTTCTAGCTGTGTTTGTTAAGCAAGTTTTATTTTCACGATTATTTTTTGTCATGCTCGAGTTCTGATGATGGGATCCATTAGGAATCGAGGGAACTACTCAAATGTGAAAGGCACATAAATAGTGATTTTAGTATTTTCATGAAGAATCAAGCATTTTCATTCAAAAAAGTGACATTTGATGAAGTGGAACTGCTGATGATGATCAGAATGGAACTCTTCAAGGACGCGTAGTTCATGTTTGGCGATTTGTTCTCTTCGTTTTGTTTGTCAAGCAAGCTAGGTTTTCAGGACACATTTTCGTCAAGCTTGAGTTCTGATGGAGGATTCCATGAGGAATTGATTGTACTTAGTCTTCTACCATTATCAACATACTTATAGCCATTTTTATTTTATTGTATGGAATCTAAGAGTGCACCATCTAAGTATAATAATCTTTCACCGGCCTCCCCCATTGAAGTCGGTTTTTTTTCTTAAAAAAATATTTTGACATTTAATCACAGCCCAAGCATCCAATCAATTCTCACTTCTTCCCATTCGGAGTGGTGAAATAAAAATAAATATTGTGTATTTTCTTGTGGTGTATTTATTCAAGTGATATGATAATAACAGTCGTAATGTAAGTAATTAAAGATAAACATAAATAACGTAATGTAACTTCTAAGTACAATTACAATCACAAAATAGTCATAATTTTAATGCGAGGGATGTACTTGATCGATTGACAGCAAATTATCAATATTTGGCTTCAGTTTTGTTAGGGATAATCGCAAATCTCCGCGTTCTGTGATATTCAATCTGTTCCTATTTTTTGTTAAAAGGTTTGTAACGACGCTAATACTTTTTTCGACAAGGTATGATGAGGGAAACCCTATCAAAAGCTTTCTCGCAATTCTCCACAGACCAGGATATTTTTCGGGTATTTCTGCCTGCAGCCGAAATGTTTGATACCCTTTTTTAAATTTCACCTTCAGCTCCTCATTAGTGCTAAGCTCAAGTAGCTCCTCTTGTAATATCACGTTCTCCACTTCCACTTCATCGAATGGATTTATGATCCATGGTGGTATTTCCATAGTCAGAATATCTTGAAATCTAATTTTGAAATCATCGTGCAGGGCACTCAAATGTTGAATATTATCATCAAGGCATTCTACCTGTGACAAGTTTGAAAACTGGCGCCAAATACGCGATGTCTGCTTTAAACTTGATCAGGTTTTCTTTGGCGGCGGCGACAGCGACGTTGCTTTGCAAGTCTCGACTTGATCGCTTGTGGAACAGCGCGCTCGCGATCTGTTGCAGACTTGGAGTCGACAAGTTTTGGAGGCGAATGGTGTAATTTTAATAAAATGTCAGTTTAATTTACCGAAATTTTAATCGGGGAGCAGCGTAATAAAGCAGTCATCCAGGCTATAAAAATAAAACAAAAATTAATATCTGTTTTCGTTCTTTACTATCGAAACCAGATACATTTTTGTGGACCCCCACTTACGAATTGTGCACCGCCATTTATTGTCACGCCAACGTAGATTCCCGTCGAGTCTCCTGTGGACCCCTGGGGATCCACCTGGACCACTTTGGGAACCCCTGATCTACTTATTGAAATAAAACTGCAATAGTCTGTTCAGCCACCTCTGTCACTAATGTCACTATTGACCACCGGAAACTGATCCTTTCTCTTTTTTAGACTAAAATAATATAAAAAAAAGTATTGGGGTACAATCTTACTCAAATCGACCTAGTCCCAAACTATGCAAAGCTTGTACTATGGGGTTTATGGGTACTAGAATAGAATAGAAATCATCCAAGACTCAGGAACAAAAATATTCGTGCTTACCACACAAATAATGCTCTGACCGCGATTCGTACCGGGGACCTCTGGCTTCGTAGGCAGGGTCACTACCAATTAACAAGGAAAGGTACCCAACTGCCCGGCTCCGATTTTATTTATTTTTATATATGTTATAGAGTAGTCTAAAATAACGGACCCGTATTTTTTTTAGCGGCCCAAACTCATTCTATTCGGAGAAATTGTCCTCCAAAGTACTAAAAAGTGACCAAAACCGTTAAGTACTGTAGAGAGTTTTGTTAAAGCAAATTGTTGAAAAAGAGGCGACAAATCAAAGAAACAAACATACTAATACTCTCAGATAGTAAATCAGTACTGCAAGCACTGAGTAGTGACATATATACCTCAGGCCTAATATACGATTGCCACCAATAGCTTACAAAAATGTGTGGATACAAAAACAAGGTAACATTACAATGGATAAAGGGACACAGTGGCTCGAGAGGAAACGATGCAGCGGATGAACTAGCCAGAAAAGGCTCAGAAACACCGGCATACGGACCAGAGCCAATTATACCCCTACCACAAAAGTACATATACAACCAATTAAACCGGTACGCGAAACACCAGCATCAAAGCTACTGGGAGGAGATAAACACATGTCGACAGACAAAAGTGATACTGCTGGAACAAGACCACAAACTCACAGCTACATTACTGAGGACACGCAGAGACCAACTACGCAAAGTAGTTGGAATTATAACAGGACACAATACACTCAACAAACATCTGTACAACTTAGGCATCACAGACAGCCCCATGTGTAAGGCATGCATGGAGGCAGAGGAGACGTCTAAACATATTCTACTGGACTGCAAGCAGGATACAGAAAAAAACACATAGGAATTTCGAACACACTGCAGGAAGCAGTAAACAATATCAAAGCATTGGTAAATTTCATACAGGAGCTAGGGTGGTTAGAGTAGTGTTAGGTAGTTAGACTACCCCTTTCACGCAAAATAGGCACGCTGGATGTTGACTTGCGGAAAATGCCCAGAAAAACTAACTAACTAACTAAAGCAAATTGTTAGTTAATAACTGGGTATAATTGATTCGCCTGGGTGAATCAAGCTAAGTGTTTCAAGTACACTACAGGCGCTTGGTTATATGTTGGAGAACATGAAAAAATAATGGACCCGTGTTTTGACATTTCCCCATTAAACTAATATTTAACATAAAAAAAACACCTTCAAAGTTTCATACTTCTCATGGTTTCACTCATCATGGACCATGAAGTTTTCGTAACAAAAAAAAACCCAAATTAAAGTGAGTGAAACCATGAGAAGTATGTAACTTTGAAGGTGTTTTTTTTTACTTTAAATGAATCTTGGATACCTCTATTTTGATGACTCCATTTTCAATGGCGACGACTGGTCGCACCTGCCCATTCTCGGTCGCCCTCACATTAGGCGGCGCGCCTAGAGAAGACGTGGAGATAGTGGAATCTGCTGCATCTGCAATACAAAACAAATATATAAATGATTCTTAATGTAGGACTACTGACATATATTTTCTATCAATGAGATCCAAAAGTGTAAATATATGAATCACTTTAGAAAAATAAAAATTGCTAATGTCTGCTTATCCAATTATGTGTTGTTGTGTCATTGGATATTTTCTGGATCGCATGAGATGTCATTTCTGAATTTTCATTCAGTAAAAAATATTTTCAAAAATGTGTACTTTGAGAGTTTAAATAGTAAGAAATGGACCATGAATGTGTCTATTCCTTGTTCAAATTATTTGGGAAGGGTAGCCAAAATGTATACATACCACATTTTTGTAGAAACTGTTCAATGTCTTCTAGCCTCAAGTGATTTTCAGGTTCGTTTTCAAAGCAGGGACTCCAATCAAATGGTGACACAGAGGAGTCTCTGGCTGTCTTGGAAGAGCTGGTGATACAAATATATTATAATTACAAATTGACCAAGCCTTTAAAACACATAGTACACTAGGAGTGAATACACCCAAATTTTAATATTGGAATGTTGTAAATTGTCAGGGATCCTATCAAATTACTTTAACTTAAGACTTAAGGACAAGGAAATTCACCTAGTTATCTTAAATAATTATTCCTAGATACTAACTTTTTCGAATCATCATCACTGCCAGAGTCTGAATTGCTGCTTTCATTGGAGGATGATTTGATGCTCTGTACCGGCGAAATGGGTGGGACTAGGAATGAGGCTGCATCTGCCAGTATTTCACTTGGAGATGCATCTGTCACATCCAGAACTGATGACCATTGGTACTCTTTAGTTAAGTGGTCCAGGAAATCATCCCCTAGAAATTAAAATATTGTTGATTAACTCAATTACTTACAATGGGATTTAGCAATTAGCACAGTTGTAAATAGTTTAATGAACAGGACCCAACTGACAAAATATTTGGCATAAAAATTTAAATATATATGAGAACTGAAAAACATCCAACATTCAAATTATTGCATGGTTAGAGAATTCTTCTGTTAGTGATATGGAATGAAGCTTCTGGTTGCTAAGTGTTATTGCTATTTACCTCAAGAATATGAAAATTGTAGACCTAGCAAGAACATTTCTTTTCAATTAGCTCCATAGACTTTATTTACCTTTTACTAAGCTTACTCTATTATTAAGTATAGGTAAAAACTTAAGAAAAGGACCTGTTGTATCTAGTTGTGACATGTTCGAATAGACATTACTTATTTAAAATGTGTAACACAAACAAATCAAATGTCTATTCAAACATGTCACAACTACATACAATTCCTAAGTTTTTCACCTATACCATCTAACCCACTGTTCATGTAAAATGATAGAAATAAATATTTATTTATATTTTAATTTCATTTTGTATTTATGTTAAGTATCTAGGCTTATAACATCAAAAAGAGATAATTAATCACATCCTCTAATATCTATACTAATATTATAAAGCTGTAGAGTTTGTTTGTTTGAACTCGCTTCAGGAACTACTGGTTCGAATTGAAGAATTATTTTTGTATAGAAAAATTATTTTTGTGTTGGATAGTCCATTTATCCAGGAAGGCGTTAGGCTATATAACATCATGCTGCGATCAATAGGAGCGAAGACGCAGGCGAGGAATATTGATAAAACAGTATGTTGTTAGCAATGGTATTGTATAGTCAAACATATTAGAATCTTGTTAGTTATTTATTATTCAGTAATACCAGTTTGTAGATAAGGGCATAACCAGATTATTATAATTTCGTTTAACAACTGTAAAAATTATGAAGCCATAAATGAGCTGAAAACTGCTTTGATAACCCTACTAAATATTAATGATACCTTATCAGTACATTTCACTGATAAACATTTACATGCCAGTAGTACGATGCATATAAACAGAAAGCGTGTCTAATCCAAGGACAAAAATGCGTAGATACCACGTATATTGCGGATGCAGTAATTAAATAAGTACTACAGTAACCATACTAGCAGTAACAACATTATGCACAACCTCTAGTGTTTATTCGATTAGAGAAATTAATAGAAAGAGCAAGAGAATTAATCAAGAAAACTGCATTGTTATTAATGTTATTCTTAATGAAACAAAGCCGCCAAAGTTTGTTTGATATAAGATTTAATTACCATACAAGTAGTCCTTGTTGTCAATCAAAATGTCTACATCCATTGGAGTGAATTAAAGTCTTTTCTCTTGCAGTAATCACACATGAACACTATTTTAGTAAGAATGCATTACATTTGTTTTGTGCCGAATGATTTGATGAAGAGGAAACACGCTGTGCTGTGGTCTCTTTTGTGATGTGACGTGATGTGATACATCAGTCAGACACTCAGCCAGAGTCACAGACCAATAAGAGAACAGCAGTAATACACTAATGTCAGAAGTACCACAGAGTAGAAAATAAGGTAATGTCTTCACTGACAAAAATTTTTACGCACGGACAGTGCGTATTTTGGATACACAAATCCAAAAGCAATGTTAATATAATAAATACTCATTGCTATCGGTTCTGTTTTCCATATACAGGCACGGCTGGTGGTCTACTCCGTAATTCGAAATCTGAACTTCGTATGGTGCCGTCGCTTTCACTCATATATGGTGTATGATTTTTTGGACCCATAGTTCAAAAGTTAGAGGGGGAGGGACACATTTATTTTCTTTTGGAGTGATTATTTCCGAAAATTTACATGATAAGTATCATGATATGACTCGATCGCGTAATAATAGTGACCGTGTAACAGGCCTCATAAACTTGAGTATGAAATCATGAAGTTATGCATTACATCCATAATCCACCGGCCGGTGTACGGGTAGAGAAAGTAAAATAAATTGTAAGCTTTCAAATGTGAGCCATGTAGCCACTTGGCCAACTAACGTTGCCCTAGTTTTGAACTTACACTAAGGCTGGGTTGCACCAAACCGTCTGTAATCGTAAGCTGTGTTCGTTAAAATTTCCATGTATGGAAAGTTTGACAAGTTTCTATGGGATGACAGCTGCCGGCGCCATATTTAACGTTGATCGGTCTGTGATCGTAAGTCGGTGCAACCCAGCCTAAGTGCACTATTACCCTAAGCGCGCACGAGCAACTTTTATCGCCACAACTATGTCTTTTTCTCTGTCACACTTCAGACTAGTGCGACAGAGACAGACATAGTTGCAGCGCCAACAGTTGCTCGTGCGCGCATGCCCTTATTATTTACACAATAAAACGTGAAAAAATATTACAAACATGCGCAAATTCAGAGTTTGTATGACAAAGATGCCTACTTGTTATAGTTGTTTCTTTTTCTTGTGATCAAAACTCGGCCCAGGGTGGGCAGATAATTTTGAAATGTTTACTTGTTTTTCATAGATTTATTAGTTATTTTTAAGTTAATATAAAATACACTCGCATACTCTTTTCTAATTTTTTCACATACGCATCATAAAATCATAATATACAATTGAGTGACCACGACACGAAGAGCGATAGTAATACCGTTGCATTACCTAATCACAAATCAAATATTTGCTCGTAAACATTATAAATTATAATCTAAGAGAACGTATTAATGAAAATTATTCAAGTTTGTAAATTGAGTGAACTGGCATTTATTGTGACATATATATGAAAATATCCCAACCCAATTGTGTTGTCTCATAGTTATTTTATTAAAATTATTGGAACGTCGCTGACAACCCTACGCGTACGGAGATGACAGCTATAGGCTTTATCGATTGCCTACTTGCCTAGGCACTGTACCCAGATTTTCACTAGGGTAGCTTAAGTACGCACTTTGTTTTATAGCGGCTTAAACATTATCAATCTAGCTCCAGTAATATGAGCAATTGAGTATATTTCGCGAGTATAGTGTGGGAGTGATCTAGTGTTCATAAGTACCGAATTTTTGTTCCGGTTGCGGTGCAATCATAATAATATGATGTGAGTGTCGGGTAGCTAGGATTCGTCGTGACCATGTCTGGCCTGGAAGACACGGACGACTTTATCTTTCGTCCGCAGCAGCATTTCGATGCTAAATGGTTGAATCCGGACCTACAAGGATCGGTGCAGTGCCCGGAAGTTCTGGCAAATCTTTACAACACTATTATTCAAGACAACGATGTTATTCTAGACGCCAGTGCAGGATTGCTCAACAAAGCAGGGATCACTGCCAAGCTTGGAGACAACGGCAAATATTATTGCGGATTAAGGGTAAGTTCAGTACAATTACTTACAATTTTACATTTTCATTGTAATATTTTTGACCTACTTTGCTTTAGACCCTCAGTCAAGGACAATCTCAGGAACTTCGTTACTGCACCTTAAGGAAGTAATGCAGTATTAGAAAGCTAGTTAGTATATTGAGTAAGATTGAATAGATATTTAACTATGAACTCACGGATATGCAACAGTTGGTATTTGGATCACTGTTTGCAATCATACCAATGTGGTTATGATTGTGTTAAGATTTTTTTTATACTACGACTGTGGCAAACAATCTTACGGCCTGCCTGAATAACATTGGATTATTATATCTTTGACTGTGGGAAAATATACATTCATTTGCAGCTCTCAGGTTGACATGATTAAAAGGAGAAATTATTTCAGGTATTGCTTTGCCTAATGGCATTACTCTGCTGATAAATTTGCATAATGTATTGTATACAATGCAATAGCTATCCATACAGATACGGGGCCATCCACATATTACATCCATCACACTTTTTTTTTTTATTAATTACAAATGGGATTGCTCTTAGCCAGCATCTAACGATGAAGCAAACTCACTCAGAAGATGCCTATTCACTCGTGCCTTAAAAAGGTCTAGGTTATATGAACTCGGAAATACAGACGCCGGCAGAGAATTCCAAACCTTCGAAGTGCGCATTATTAAAGAAGATGCAAAGCGCTTGGTTCGAATTAGAGGAATTTCGACCAGGTAAGGATGGTAGCCAGCCATACGTCTGGAAGTCTGATGGAAGAAGGGGGAAGGCGGTATGAGCTCATGGAGCTCCTGAGCACACTCACCGAAGTACAGTTTGTAGAAGATGCACAGACATGCTACTTTGTGTGCTTATTTCCCACTCGTTGACTCGCGTTCTTGATTGCCTCCCCCTGCTATTTTATTGCTGCTGATTTACAAAGGCAAAGAAGACATGCACTTACCCAAACACTATCATCCTATATCCTTGATCCCAGTAGTGTCAAAGATTTTTGAGAGCTTATTAAGTACCAAACTGATGGGTCATATTAAATCTAACAGGCTGTTGAATATACACAGTATGCGTACCAACAGGGCCGCTCCACAGCGGACGCGATACGCGTTGTAGTGGCGGGGGTGCTGATGCACCTCGAGAGTGGGCGACAGGTTGCCGCCGTCTTCTGTGACCTGTCCCGCACCTTCAAGCTGATCGACCACTCTCTCCTTCTCCAAAAGCTTGCTCGATATGGATTTGAGGGAAGCTTCCACCAAACCATCGCTTCATTTCTAAATAACCGAAAGCAATGTATCTCCGTCCTAAACGCAAGGTCTGACCTGGAACCAGTGGGTAGTAGGTACCACAGGGATCTTGCATGGGGAATAACCTTTTTCTTATGCTCATGAACGATATAACATCAGCCTCCCCTCACTCAGAATACGTAATATACGCCGATGATACATGTATGATAGTACACGCCGACAATTTCAACGCACTAAAAATAAAACTGAGTCGGGTTATGTCGGAAATAAACAGGTGGTTTATAGCAAATGGAATGCTCTTAAATCTGGAGAAAATGAATATAATCCACTTCCAGTTAAGACATACCAATAAAAATCCGCTTAATATCATGATAAATAAAATTTCCGTCCCACAGGTGGAACAGACCAAATACTTAGGCTTTATTGTTGACTCGGGGCTGACGTGGTCCCCACACATAGATTCCTCGTGCGATTCGCTTTCGTCTGCATGTTATGCCATATCAAGACTCGCACCTACCCTGTCCGAGGACAATCTAAGAAAGGCATATTATGGATATCCATTCTATCCTAATTCAAGGTGTCGACCTATGGGGATTGGCTTCGCATCGTGAAAGAGCATTTAAAATTCAAAAACGAGTAATGCGTATTATTTCTATGAAACCAGGTGACCGTCCCGCAAGGGAGTTATTCAGAAATCACGGCATATTAACTCTGCCTGCAGTTTATATACTGACTGCGTGCATATATAATAATAATAATAATAATATAATAATATAAGCCTTTATTTAACGACATCTCAATTACATATAAATGTTTTAATGTACAATGTACATAATATTTTATCACTTAACAGACATCGACACTGTCGTCTTGCCTTCTGGCATAGGCCTCCTCTAAAGATTTCCACTCTCTTCTATCCATAGCTTTCCTTCTCCAAATATATGTCAAGGCAAATCTCGCAAATTACAGTAATGACGCAGTACGTGCGGGAAGTAATGGGCGCAGGCAGCCCTTATTGCTCGCGCCCTTACAGAGGCTCGCCAAGCTCCGGAAGTCGCTCAGTGTCATTGGCCCCAGATTATATAATAAGATTCCGAGTGACATCAAATTATCCGAAAGTTCAGCTGTATTTTCAAAGAGACTCAAATCCCATCTCATAAAACTTGCTTGCTACAGTGTGGATGAGTTTTTGCAGGGTCAATTAAATTAAGAGAATTAAATGTAAATAATAAATAATGTGCGAATAATTTATATACTGACTTTGTGTTAAATTGTAATCAATTTGTATGACTTGTAAACTGATTTTTACCAATAAAGAAACTAAACTAAACTACCGTTCTGCCGCCAATGAGCCTCCTGGCTCTGTGGTCCACCGAGTCGAGTGCGGCAAGTTGATACTAAGCCGAGCCATCCCAAAGTAACTCCATGCAAGACCGGACTTGGGCTTTGTATAAAGAGAGAAGCTGCCCAGGCGTGAAATATCGCTTCACCTTATTTAGGATGCTCAGCTTTTTGGCCGCTGTTCCGGCTTTGGACTCGATGGTAGTGCCGAAGTTAAGGTTTGAGCTTAACTTCATGCCAAGCAGCTCGAGATCGTTGGCTGCAGACACGGTTGCACCTCGGAAAGTAGGAGCCAAATTGAATGAGCTCCTTTTTGCGGTAAACAGACACGCTTGCGTTTTGGTGGCGTTGAAACTAACCAGATTGTTATCACCCCATTGGGAGACAAGACTTAAGGTTGAGTTAATTCGCTCTACCATTATCTCTTTCTCAGACTGAATTTCATCACGACCAGCCCCCGAGCTGGACAAATATCTCTCCATGACCGCACTGTCATCTGCGTATGCGACCACTCCTTAATATGAAGCAGGAAAAGGGTCGCGGAGAGAACAGATCCCTGAGGAACACCGGCATCAATGGCCATGAGGTCCGACGAGCAGCCATCGATGACTACTCGGATCGACCGCTCACTCAGGAAATCAGATATCCAGCTACAGAGGCTAGAAGGGATACCGTATGCAGAAAGCTTGCGAAGCAGACTAGCATGCCAAACCCTGTCAAAAGCCTTCGAGATGTCAAGAGACACGGCAAGAGCCTCACCGTGTTTCTCGATGGCCTCGCCCTAGTAGTGCGTAACATACACAAGATCCCCAGTGGAATGACCCCGGCGAAACCCATATTGCCGATCACTGAGAAGGTCGTTAGCTTCAAGGTAAGTCAGCAGCTTACTATTCAGGAATCTCTCCATAACCTTACAGAGTATGGAGGTAATGGCGATAGGTCTATAATTGCAGGGATCGGCACGACTACCTTTCTTGGGCACTGGTTGCACATTAGCAAGCTTCCAGGATGCCGGTACGGTATTCGTCTTGAGAGAGAGACGATACAAACGTGTAAGAACAGGAGACAACTCGGGACCACAGTGCTTCAGAACCCTTGCAGGTGTATACCTGCAACTGGTGCAGCAAGTGGTGGTCCATCAGGCCCACTAGCTTTGTTTACGTCTAGACTCTGCAGTGCTCTACGGACCTCTTTGTTATGAATCGTGACCTCCGACATTGAAGAGCCACATTGAGGTATTGATGGTGGCAGATGAGAGCCAGTGTCCAGACGCGAGTTACTGGCCAACAGAGAGGCAAAGAGATTGGCATTCTCTAATGCGGTGGAAGCCAGCGAGCCATCAGGCTTCTGCATGGGAGGAAGCATCGGACAACAGAAATTGGTTTCGATCGATTTAGACAAGGACCAGAACTGCTTACTACCTGGGGGGTAGGCTGCTAGTCTGGCCCCTATTCTACGGATGTGATCGAAACGAGCCTTACAGATCACCCTTTTGCAAGATTTGACGGCTAAGTTTGCGGTCACGAGCTTAAACCCAGGCCTGGTAGGCAGACTCTTTGCGGGCCTCAGCACGCGCGCAGTCCGCATTGTACCATGGCCGGGCTTTGTGACCGAGCGGGATGTCTGAGAACGGAATAAAAAACTCCATTCCCTGCCGTATCACGTCAGCAATCGCGTCAGCGCAGAGCGAGGGGTCGTTCCAAGAAAAACACATTTGCCGCCAAGGATAAGACGCAAAGAAGTGCCGCATCTCATCCCAATCTGCTGACTCTTATCGCCAAACTCTCCTTGTGCCTCTGGGGATGTCATCAGGAGGAGATCGGATCGATACGGACTTCACCAGACAATGGTCGGATGACCCTAGGGGGGCGGAAACCGACACGGAGTACTGGTCTGTTAGTTGTCAGCAGAAGGTCAAGTCAATTGGGTGTATGTCCGTCAATATCAGGCTCCCGCGTCGCAACGTTCACCAGCTGGGTGAGATCTAGCGTCAATGCAAGTTTGCGCGCCTCTCCCAGCGTGGTCGGTTTCCTGGTATGGGAACAGCCACTCACTATGGTGTGCGTTAGTCCCCCAGGAAGACTAGTTCCGCCGTGGGATACCGCTGTTGGGCAAGATCTGCCGTCTCTATAAGTTGGTCAAAAAGTCTGGTTGTCTCTTGGTTACCTTTGTGCGAACGGTAGATACAAGCATAGACAGTTTTGTCTATTCCTGTATCCACCAAAACCCAAATGGTAGAAAACCCTTCCTTCCTTCCTTCCGTCGTACCTTCAAAGCAACGGAGACGCAGACAGCAAATGTCATCACGCACGTACACACAGGCCCCAGCGTGTTTCTTGAATCTGTGTTCAAGTGTGTATCCCGGGTAGTTGAGGTACGATGTGTCTGACGGTGTCGCTATATGCGTCTCCGTGAGAAAGAATAGGTGCGGCTTCTCGGTCTCGAGGTGGTGATGGACCGGATCGATATTGGAGTGCAATCCTCTGATGTTGGAGAGGTGCACTTTAAATGGGAGGAAGTGCAGCCGTTTTTTAACTATATTCTTTCTCTTTCTTTGCATAATTTTTAGTGATTATTTGTGGGGAAGTAAGGGAAAAGGCGAGGCGCAGCCCAGTTTGTCCAAAAGGAACCGAAGAACTACACCGAACGCTGGGGAACTCATTTGGAGCCTGCGGGGACGCCCTAACCCCCCCGAAATGGCCACCGGGTCCTCCCCTCCAGTCGCCAACTGCCACGGTGGAGCCTTTCGGGATTTTTCGCGCGTTGTGTGGGGCAGCCTTTCACACGTCCTATCCCTTTAACATGTACTGTCACAGTCAGTAACCCAGGCGGTGTGTGTGACATATGAAGCAGATTGGACACTATTGACAGTCAACAGTTTTGGAAAAATCATAAACTCCTTCCCGCACCATGCCGCGCCCGCTCTGTGCGTTGCGAGCTTTAATAATATATATATATATATATATATATTTATATGTATATGTATTTATAAGTTAGTATAGTAGTACTTTTCATAGGTATATTCTTAAATGCAAATAATGACGCTATATACTAGGTTCTATGAAGGTCAGCTGGAAGAGATTCTTTTATCTAATACCATTATTATAAGGATCTGAAGTTTGAGATTTTTTCAGTTTTCACATAGGGTTGCCTGCTTCTGTCTGGGTTTACACATTCAATTCCAAAAATTCATTCAACATTTAGAGTAGCACATCGCGGTTAGGACACAGGTTTTGTAATATACGGGCAGAGCCTCCTATTGTATGCAGCTAGCGGGCAGTAAAAACATTATACATATACCATCTATGTTTTCAAGGAATGATTCATACACACAGAACACTGGCTTTACCAATATCATCTCGGCAGATCTTAACATGCACATGCTGTGATGGCCTCTGCGGGCCGCACTCTGGCTGCGCGTGCGGACCCTGCTCGATGCTCTCCGCAGAAGAGGAGCTCCGCATCAATAGGCTTGGTAATCTGCTCACCCCGCTGCCCTCTGCTTTATTCATGGATGAGCTCAAGTGGAAATTAGACCCAGGTACAGTTTTATTTTTTATACTATATCGATTTTATTCTATGTTTGCAACAACAGCCTGCTTGATATTAAGGAGAGGCACTTCTGGCAAAGTGTCATGATATGAAGTTTCTCTGAGTACCGTCCATCAGAAAGAAAACTGAATCTGGAGCAAGTCAAATCTATGCAAGTTGCTATTTTTTTTAAGCTGCGTACGCATTTAAGACGGCGCAGTACGATCGGTGTGGATGGGTTTTCCATACAAACGTATTTAGGCTCTCATTTTAAAACGCCATGCTAGAATAACATGAAACTTTGTATACACAATGGGATCCGGCATACCTAGGTCGGAAATTAGTTTCTGTTGCTAGAAATTGAAAAAAAAAATACAGCGGTTTTTTGAGTTTTTTACGGCTTCTATGAAAACTATTAATAATCGCTGTATTTTTTCGCCATTATAATTTCAAGCAACAGAAACTGATTTCCGCCCTAGACAAGCTGGATCCCATTGTGTATACAAAGTTTCATGTTTAAAATGAGAGCATAAATACGTTTGTATGGAGAACCAAACGTACTGCGCCCTCTTAACGGCTTGGCCCGACGCGTGCTCGCTCTGTGCCGCGACCAGCTCGTGAGCAAAAAACTTTTACATGAACGCTCGAGTGAGGCACTGCATGCTGTTACTGAATTTATAGGTAATGAATTGAAAACTTTTCATATTTCTAAGCCTACAATCATGGCTACAATATTATTTGTACGGTATTCTGTTTGTAAAGAGGAACACACCAATAGTTTTAATCCTTTACTGTGATTCATATACAAAACAGTATCACATATTTAATTTATTAATAAAATATACTTTTCAAAAATGGCATAACTCCAGACTCCTGTTCTACGTTAGAATACTTAAAATAGATAAAGTGAGTATTATATGTATTCTTTGGAATAGATCGACTGTTTAAATCTAGTACCGATTTAAAAAAACCTTGGATCGCCATTGTCAAAACAAATGAAAATTGTTGCGCCATGGTTTGATACAATTCGGTTTTATTATTATTTTATTAGAAATCTATCAAAAGTAGATTATTTTGTGCTGATGCGTATATGAAGGATAATGAAGTCACATGAAAAAAAAAGTTAATATATTTTATTATAGACAGGCAGCTGTCGCTGATAAACTCAGTGTCAACCTGTGCTAAGTGAACTCTGCCTTAGCACAGGTTCACACTGAGTTTCTCGTGTCTTCGAATCATTTTTACAGCCTGGCACGAAACAATAATGTATAGGTATTTACGTCGGAGGGATTCATACGGTTTAGTCCATTAATAACGGTAAGTGGTTTAGGCACAGGAGTTTTTTCGGTTCAGTAGCCAAATGGCGAAAACGGAACCCTTGTTGTTCGTCACGACCGTATGTCACAGTCGATTTACTCGGAGACTATAAGCAGCAATATAATAATAATAAGCCTTTATTCAGACAGTTACAATATTTGTTTTAAGTGCATGTTTTATAAATAGCTTTCAATTATGATATTTGATAAATGATAAAATTCACTTTTCTTCTTTTGTTTTTATTTTTCTATGCCTTAACTATCCTGTCTGTATGCCTTTTATAGGCAAAGGCCTCCCCCAACTATCGCCATTTCTCCCTATCTCTGGCTATTGTTGTCCAACCTCCACCTGCTGTGGCTTTTATGTCATCGACCCATCTTCTAAGAGGTCTACCACGTTTCCTTTTTCTATTTCTAGTGAACCAGTACATTAATGTGTTCGACCACTTCTCTTTCCCTCTCACTGTATGGCCTGCCCATTGCCATTTCAGCTTCCTGATAGTTATGGTTATGTCTTTTGTGCGTGTATGTTTCTTTATAATTGTAGTTCTAATCCTATCAGATAATCTCTTTCCCATCATGCTCCTTTCCATTGAGTTCTGACTAACCTCTAGTTTTTTAATGTGTGACTTATTAGTTGCCCATGTTTGACAACCATATGTTATTACTGGCAGTATACAGGTATCAAACAGTTTTTTTTAATGGTCATACTTATTTCTTTATTTTTCATAATCTCCTTTAGGCTCCAGTATTGCTTCCAAGCGTTTCCGATACGCCTGTCTATTTCTTTAGAGGTCAAGTCCCGTGGTGAGATTATCTGGCCGAGATAAATGTATTCGTCGACATATTCAATTGGATTGTTGTTGACATAAATAGGCTCTTGTGTTCCGTTCGTCGTGGCTTTAGTTTTTTGAATGTTCATGCTTAAGCCTATATTCATTTCATATTCATATTCATTTATTCAATGCCAACCATGGTATTACAAAGTGTTACACAGTTATAAAGTACAACATGGACCCTGCTAGGGTGTAGCAATAACATTATTAGCCTACTTTTCGATTTTCTCTATCTAAGTCATTTAGCATTGTTTGGAGTCCGTCTTTCGATGGTGATATGATTATCAGATCGTCTGCGAATCGTAGATGTGACAGTTTGTCACCATTGATTGACAACCCACACTCATCCCAATCCAACTGACGGAATACTTCTTTTAGGACTGCTGTGAAAAGTTTAGGTGATATGGGGTCACCCTGCCTTACATCCCTTTCAATATTTATTTCTTTACCCGTCTTTTCCAGTTTGATTTTAGCCTTACTGATGTTTTTGAGGATTCTAATGTATTTGTTTTCAACTCCTTGGTTTTTAAGTGCTTGCCAAATTTTCTCATGTTCTAGTGAGTCGAAAGCCTTGATGTAATCTACAAAACAGCAATAGAAGGTGATCTTGAATTCATTTCCCTTTTCGAACAGCTGATTCACGACGTAGATGTGGTCAAGAGTTGAGTATCCGCTTCTGAATCCTGCTTGCTCTCTCGGTTGGTTCTCGTCCAGCATCTTAGTTATTCTATTCAGAATTATCTTAGCGAAGGTTTTATAGATGTTAGACATTAGACTGATGGGTCTATAGTTGTTGATGTTGTTTCTGTCAACCTTTTTATGTAGCAGTATGATGGTTGATGTCGTCCATTGATGAGGTATAGTCTCACTCTGTAGGACTTCGTTGAGAATGTAAGAATTGGTACGAGGTAGTCTATGTTTTCTGTGAGGAATTCGTTGCTGATGCCATCTGAACCGGGGGCCTTATCTCTCTTTTGAGTTTTCACGGCTTTCTCTACTTCTCTCGGTAGTATATGTGGTACGTTGCTGTCGCCACTTAGATCTATAGGTTGGATGACGTTTTTCCTTGTATATAATTCTCGGAAGAAGTTTGTTACCTACTTGCCGTTTTTATCCGATATATTTGGCATCCAATCTATTTTCTCTCTTAGTTGTCTAACAGCTTTTTTAGTGCCGCCGGTCTTTTGAATACCTCTACATCTTTCCAATAGCTCAAGCCTATGTTTTTGGTGGTCTTTTCTCATACTGTACTTGATGTTTTTACTTATGTCGGCGATGGCTTTTCTATCTTTACGTGTCTTCTCAGGGATAGATATCAATTCTGCTTTTATTTCGAGCAGTTCTATCGTTTCCTTTGTAAGCCACTTTATTCCTGTTTGTTTCTAATTTCCTTTTTTCTTTTGTGTGTAGAAGATTTTCAATTTTATTATTATTTAAGCAGTACAATTATAAAATTAGGTAGGAATGTGTATTTTATGACCGCCAAATAAAAGTGATGTGATATTACGAAAAAATATGAAATTATGTGGGGCACTCCATAGTCCATACATCTAACAAGGGGATGAAAAAAAACAATGCTCATATGCATTAGAGGTATCTATGATGGTGATGGTTAGGCCTATAAAAATAAACTTATTTAAGTCAACGGTTGGTGAGAGTGCCTCAACCTAAGGCTGCCTCATATCTGTATGCACCTAACATGTTTACCCCATCTATCATTCCAGGCCCTGAAGACCTCAAAGAGCTTCTAGAGACACTAATATGGGAGCAGCGGCAGAGAGCCATCCAAGCGTATGTGTCTGTCCCCTATGTTTCACAAATACGACGTTTGATTGTAATCTGTGAAAGACATCTTGTGGCTGTAATAAGGTAACATATACAACATATACAACACTTTTTGCAAGGCGCAGAGCTTAACGCGACTATTTAATTTTTAGTAGCACGTGGATTACGAATTTCATTAAAATCTGCGCAATGAATGAAACCCATATAAAGCAAGAGCGCAGCTTATATATGGCGTTAACGTACTGTGGTGACCTACAATCGTACACATACAGTGAAATAAATTCCCAGTTGTCTTTAGTACTACAGTGACATAAGATTGAATTTCATTTGGCTTGTACTGCAACTATCTTCTGCATCGTTGTATTTGATGGTATTTCGTCGATATACAATACACTTGTGATAAACTGATAAAGTAAGCTTGTAAGCAAGATCTTTAAACAAGCATAAAATAATTGAATTGTAAGTAAGTGAGGTGGTTCTACGCTACTTGACTGACGAATGAATATTCATGGAATCATACAAACTAGAAGGTAAATTCTTCTGCCAGTTATTCAGAAAACCAATTATAAATAATTGTTCTAGTAAGATTGTATGTATGTTTTAATAAGGTCAATCGGAAATTTATTTAGAGCTTAGTAAAGGCACATTCTTGTTTGACCTGTATGTATGTCAAACATAATATGTAAGTTATGTATGTTTATACAGTTGACAAAGTAGGGAACAATAATTTACGGTCTTGCTAAGACGTAATAAATTTAAATTTTAGCGTTATAGTTATATCTAATTAAAAACGCAGGAGTCCAATGCCGTATTCGCTTGATTACTACGAAAGTCCATGATTGTCTGGAGTCAACATAATCTAATATGCTAAAGTCCCTATTCCCAAAACTATCCCGCCAGGGCGCATGAAAAAATGAAATTATTCACATCTACTTGGTTGAAAGTTGGACAAAAATGTGCCATTGCAGTGTTGCACAACGCATTTCCACCCTATACACATAGTCTACTCGGAGGGGAGCTATTCTAACCCGAAACCCTGCGACACACCACCATCATTACTCATTATTTTAGAGTAATCCATTCTAAATATTGTAAAGATATCTACATAGGGGGAACGCCATAATATAGGATAAAAGCTTTGACATGCCTTAATTTCATTCGGATGCATTTATGTAGTTTTAATAATGAATTTCGAAACACAGACTCGATCTGATGATGAAACTTCTATTCTGCCGCTCGAATGAAACCTACAGTTTTCCTAGTGGTTGTTGTTAAAGCTATGATTAACTGGATGTAAACCTGTTTAACCGCCATATATATGCATCTAATTACCAATCAGTAGTATATATTTCACTGCTGTATGTCTACAGCCCTTCGGAAGAAGGGGGGGGGGGGGGGTTCCAAAAACTTTTCTTTAATTTCCCAATAGTTCCCATGTACCATCGCCAACACAGTTAAATGACCATTCATGCACTTTATTCTCATAGTAATAAGGGTCACGAATGGTTAACTGTGATGGTGTTTGTACGTATGTTAAGGTCGAGTCTGATTAAGATCGAATTCCCAAAGTTTATTTAAGTCGATTTGTACATAATTCTCTGCTCTATAGAGCCCCAACATCTTCATGATAATAAACTTGTTGTATTAGCGCTCATTAGGATAGTCTTGATGAGTCGTAGTTTAGTAGTTAGTTGACGACTATGCGAAAAATTGAATATGAACATGTGCAAAAAACAGTTTTTTTTTTATGTTTGCGGCGTATGTATGAAAAGTAAACGATACGACGAGTTAACTTATTATTTTGAATGTGAATAACAATTTCGTGCCTCTAAGGAATAGTGTTTTTGTTTGATTTTGGACCATGCCTAAACAGTCATAGTTCGGTTAAGATGTTTGCTTTCTAATCTATTAGTTTTTTTTTACTATTCCTTATCTACTCGTATATTGAAAAATGTCGTTCATTAAACACCTCTAATAAATCGATTAATCATTAAAATCTATTACCATTATGTTTTTTAACTACTCATGATAGATGTTTCTACAGTGCGAGTATTGAATTTTAAGAAACACATTTATATTGATGAGATATCTACATTTATCACGTTTAGGTGATTCGAATTAGCTGATTTTAAACCATATACACAGATAGCTTAGTGTAGGTACACAGGTGGAAACCTAACGGTGCCAACGAAGCCAATACATAAGACTCTGAAACACACAAACACAATTTTTTATGACACTGCCCACGTAATATTTGTAAAAACGTTATTGAATTTAAGGAAACACATTTAATTTATTGAGATCTCTACTTCTTCACGTTAAGGTGATTCGTATTAGCTGCTTTTAAAACACATACACAGATAGCTTAGTGTAGGTACACAGGTGGAAACCTAACGGTGTCAACGAAGCCAATACATAAGACTCTGAAACACACAAACACAATTATGTTATGACACTGCCCATGTAATATTAGTAATCAACGTTATTGAATTTAAGGAAGCACATTTAAATTAATGAAAAATATTTGATTAAAATTTATTACCATTATATTTTTTAACTACTCATGATAGATGTTTCTACGGTGCGAGTATTGAATTTTAGGAATCACATTTATATTGATGAGATATCTACATTTATCATGTTTAGGTGATTCGTATTAGCTGCTTTTGAACCACACACAGATAGCTTAGTGTAGGTACACAGGTGGAAACCTAACGGTGTCAACGAAGCCAATACATAAGACGAAACACAATGATACAAAATTTTAAAAACATGACATTAATGAATACTACGATTTACGAAATATGAAAAAGCTTTCTTTGTAGGTAATTATTTCCGTTTAATTACCTACAAATTAAGTAGCAGTGCTAGTTTTACGAGTGCGTATGGACATTAAGGCTGATGCGTTTTGGGAGTTACTTACCAACAACCCAGGGCGTATCTGCTATGCGAAGTGTTAGTATTAAGGCTGTGCGTTACTTGAAACTCGGCTGGCATGCAGTCCTGGTACAGGCTTGTACAAGACGAAGTTTAATGCAAATCCGTACCGGGACTGCAAGCCTTAGTTTCCTCACTTCTAAGGTGGTTAACCTAACGGTGTCAACAAATCATAGGCGTGGGTCACGTGCAGTGCTAGTTGTAAGAAAGTGCAGTGCTAGTGACTCTAAGTTCACGCACTCAGTGGTTTGGTCGGTGTCTGCCTATCAAAGTACTGGGGTTGCGAGTGGTGAAGTGCTAAATACTCTAGTCACGCACTGCGCAATGCGTAAAGTGCAAGTGTCAGTGACTCATAGATCACTAATCCATTGCTTTGATGGTGCCTGCCATTCAAAGTAATGAATTTTGTGAAGTGTTAAAGACTATATGAAAGTGCTTAGTCCTTAAGAGCAAAATGTGCGTTTTGGGAGCTAACTTAACGGTGCCAGCAACCCAGGGCGGACAGCTATGCGAATTTATTTGGTTCATTGGTGTCATGTTAATAACTGCTTTGGCAACGAGCCAAATCAGCATTCATTTACACTTAACACAGTTCGTGTATCTACAGTTGGTAGATACAAATACACAGTACACGAAAATATTACAACAACTTTTCTTCAAGCCTATGGCTTATATTTAAGATTATAAAAAAAAACTTCGTGTGTTGTAAAACACTGTCTCCAATATACCCACTCTTAAAGTAATGTAAACAATCATGAGTAAAATTAAATGAAATGATTAAAGAGTCCATAATATAACATTTCGAAATATTGGTAAAATAACAAATGACTATTTACTTAAACGAAAACATCCGAATTGTGATCTTGTTACTATGGCATGCTTCAAATTCAAATAACATAAGTAAATTGTGAAAATTATTAATGGCAATATTATTCTAATGCACAGTTAATGACACTCGCGGTTTAAATTCTACTTTTTCAATCATGTGCACTAAAATACTTTGTAAAAATATTAATAAAAAAAATCAAACATAGTAAATACCTAACAAGTAGGATTTTTCTTAGTTGGCGATTGAATAATACCAGATTATTAAAAATCTTTTTTAGAATTAAATGATATATTATTGACGTCTGTAGGAATGTAATGTATGCCTATTTCTTTTTCATATTTTGATCCAAAATGACATGGCGTATTTTGACTTCTGTGTAGCGTCTTAATTAGAGCGAAGTCATTTCCAACCCGATATAATGAGTAGCAGTGGTATGTACAGATGTGTATGTGTGTATGTATGTTAGCAGCATGTCTTTCCTTATGGCGTTCCTGTAATAGCGACGTTCCTTCTACGTAAGATAAGTTTTCTGCATATTTGAGGTTTATTGGGATATTCCTAATGATAAATAATTTCGCCTAACATTAGATTATTAAGCATTTAACATCAAGCGTTTTTCCGGTCCGTCTGTCCATCAGTAGGTCCTTGGTAGCCCTAATGAAACAACCTGGATCCGGAGGATTCTCTCTGACTCTGATCTGGGAGACAAGTTATGTGGTGCTTTCTGTAAACTAGCAACGGTGGCATTTGGACTCTACTGCGTCTTACCGAATCATTTGTAAAATTTGTAACTTTGGTAGCCCCTAAGGCTTCTGGATGAATAGAAATTGGAAGTATTTCCTTCAAATTGTCATTTGGTCCCTCTGTCCATTACAAGGTCCTAAGTTTTAAAGAAATGACAACATATACTTAATGAGGGGCGATATGTATACTTGTGTAGAAAAGATGTGAATGCCACAGCGATAGAAAAGTGCGGAAAAACAAAACGCTACGCCGATCCGATGCGATTAGATAAGAAAAAGCAAATGATGGTAGCCATATTGAAAATTTTACCTGGGTCCAAGAAAGTATATTTAAGTGTTTTATTTAGTAAAACACTATGATGTGATTGGCGTCGGGCTCCACTGAAAGATCATTGACGCTGGTCAATGATCTTCGGCGAGTTTCTGATATCGGGTTCGATTCTCGATTTATTTTACAAAGTCATATCGGGTTCGATCCCCGGTTGATTAAGCAAAGTGACTCCCGTGTCAAGTAACTGATAAGGTGGGTAGTCCCTGTAATGTTAACTTACAGGTATCATGCGTAACATAATATGAGAAGAACTTGTTGAATTGGCGACAATGGTAAGATTTATTTAAACGTGAAAATAGCAATAAAACTTCATTTAAATGTTCTCGTGTAAAGTAACCTTTTGAGTCTCCAGACCATTCGGACTTTTATGTCCTAATTTCTCAAACTCTGCCGTACAGATTTTTCAAAGTAGACATAGACTTGTACAACAATGTGATACCGTAAGCCAAAATGGTTACGGGGTCGACTCCGTATTGGGTTGACTTGATGGTGATTTTGGAAGAGATTCGACGAATGATGATCGTTTGCCCTTCACCAGCCAATCCCCGCTTCTGCTTTGAGTGTTGCATTGCGAATTTGCTTAATCCCAAACACATGCCTACCATGCATCATAGCGATATATCTATTACGGCCCTTGACACATATGGTTACGACGCGTAAAACACAGCACTAGCAGCGACGGTGCCAATACCATATGTGTCGATACGTGTTCGTGCCAAGCATATTGTTACAGTTTGCGTGGCCGCGCACGTTAGTAAAGGGCCATATCAAATACTGTATTATTAACAGTTCCATGTTTTCAGAGAATACTATTTCAGTGGAAGAACAAACAGTATCAAGTTAGACAAAAAGACGGTAGCCGCCGCTGAAGATAGGGCGGCTGACCTCTTGAATAAGACATTTGATCTTGGTACCCACGACGAATCTGAAGAACAGGACGCCGATTCTCATAGGTATTTGAGTAGTGTAATTTATTTATATATTTCAAATGGGCATATACACTACCGCTCATAAGTATTTAGGCTCACGTTATTTTTTACATACAATTGTTTACAAAAAATACTCTCAAAATTATCCCATATTTCAGTATTAAACAACTGTACCGATATTCGAAACCTAATTATATTTGAGAGTGGCAACACTGTTCGGTCTGACCGGTCGTTTATTATACCTGTCCCTTTCTAGCAAGTACTACATCCGTCTCCCTCGCACATTTCCCCTTCCACCATTGGCAGTCGCCATCGGGTTTCCCGCGAATTCTATGATCATTGGCATACTGTTTTTCGAACTGGACGATCGTGCGAGCTAAACTGCTGGTGAGTCTTAAAGATTTTATTCCAGTTTAGCTACCTATCAGCGAAGACCAGTTTCTAACGGCTTTTGCCGTTCGAAATATAAGATTATAAATTTACTTGTCCTTTTGTTTTATCTAGCAAATGGAAAATAATTAAAATCCAGACCTGGTACAATATCTAGTGCTGGAATCCATGCCGGCTCACGGGCCGGCGAATCCGCACCCCAGGGGCATTCCGCTATGGGTTCGGATCGCATGGCGTCCCAACAGCCATGCAAGCGAAATGCTTCGCCGACGTCTGGGACCAGCCCTAAAAAGGCTGCGATATCTCAAAATAATGAGATAATAAGTACTCTGGTACAGCAGGTCAGTCAAATTCAAAATGTCTTGCAACAACTAACGAGTGCTAATAATACCCGTTACTTTGAATCCATGCCACAAGGCGAGGTCCTTGATAGTGCTCATACAGACACTGATGAAGACGGGATCGGCTTAGATACAAGTGGCGAGTTATTTAAAGATGATACTGATCATTCCACGCAGGAAGATTTTTCATTCAATGTTCATACAGTTTTGAAAGAACCAGCCATCTTAAAGTCAGACCCTTCCCGATTAGACAAACTGAAATCAATTGAACATTTTGAAACCCAGGACTGGTCGGAAGTCTGTTATTCGGATACCCAAAAAAGATTTTGTTCTACCCCCGGATTTACCGATCCGAACTCAGATTTACCGAATCGACTGCCAAGGGTGGAAGGGGAAATGTGTGAGGGAGACGGATGTAGTACTTGCTAGAAAGGGACAGGTATAATAAACGACTGGATAGACAGAACAGTGTTGCCACTCTCAAATATAATTAGGTTTCGAATATAGTAAGTTATTTAATTAGCGTTTTATTTTAGTGTAAAACGCCGACATTTAAAAAAAAGCAAGCTAATGAAAAAAGAAATGCAATTATCATAATGGTTTGAATTGAACACATTTCATTTTTAAGGGGGTTATTTTATTAAACAATTAAACATAACCACAAAAATTTTATATCTCGAAAATATCCCTATTTCATATAAAAAAAATCAATAAAAAGTTTCTTATTCTAAAAGAGAGAAATTGTCACTTCCTACAAGGAAGGCGTCACAGCGTAATACGAGGGTAAAACTGAAAGTTTCGGGAATAGAAGAAAATATGCAGTATAAGTGAGTTTATTTATTTTTATTGTTTTTCAAAATATTCTCCTTTGTATTTCATGCACTTATGCATGCGTTCAAACCAGTCCATAAAGCACTTTTTGAACTCTGAAGTAGGGGTCGACAAAATGGCTATTTTATAGGCCTCCACTGCTTCTTCTGGCGTCTGAAACCGCTGACCACGCAGTTTGTCCTTGATTCTGGGGAATGTAAAAAAGTCGTTGGGACTTAAGTCAGGGCTATATGGAGGGTGGTCCAATATTTCGACTTTTTCACCGTCCAGGTACTCAGTTGTTGTCCGAGCGGTGTGTGGGCGGGCGTTGTCGTGGTGAAGGATGATGCGACGACTAGGGTTTGTTTTTCGGAGTTCAGCAAAGACGTTCGGCAAACAAATAGTGGTGTACCAATCAGCATTGACTGTTCTACGATCCTCAAGAGCCACAGTAGCTACGTGACCAGATTTAGAGATAAACGTAGCCACCATCTTCTTAGCCGTACTTCGAGAACGAACAACTTTTGTGGGTTTGAGCTCGTCTTCGAAGACCCATACTCGGGATTGGTTTTTAGTTTCAGGCTCATAAGCGTATATCCACGACTCGTCACCTGATACTATGCTAAAAACAGCATTTGAGCGTCCCTTGTTAAATCTTTTCAAAGTTTTGCGGCACCAATTGACACGGACTATTTTCTGCTCGTCAGACAATAGGTGAGGTATCCAACGGGAAAATAACTTTTTCACGCCTAATTCTTCTTTTAAAATAATTTGTATTTGACTCATTCCAATACCCAGGTGCTCTTGAATTTCCCGATATGTCACATGTCGGTCTTCATTTATCAGACGACGCACAACATCGACGTTTTCTTGCGTGACTGCCGATTTTGGTCGACCTTCACGCACTTCGTCGGTGAGGGATACACGGCCACGTTGAAATTCTGAATACCACCTGTATATTGTAGTCTTTGAAGGAGCTTCAATATTAAAAGCAGCAACCATCCGCTCTTCACATTGTTTTTGTGTTAGTCCACTTTTAAAGTCATAATAAATCATAGCTCTGAAATTTTCACGGCACAATTCCATTTTAAGCAGTGACTCGACGACTTCAATAAACAATTGAAACCGAACCATACTTTTTTTTTCTAAGTGGCCAGTGTGTTGAGATAAGGAAACTTCAGAGATTATAAAAAGGTATAATACATGTTAAAAATAAATTAATAAGTATTCGATTCCCGCCACTTTCAGTGCAAGCCTCGTAGTATATTACTACAGAGGCCGGGATGAAAGGGGTTGCCGGCCGAAGACATTATATATATATATATATACACGGCCGAGCAAACCGAGGCCGGATAGGTCTGAGGCGGGCAACCCCAAAAACAAAATTTTATTTTTAATACGCATAGTGGCAGAATGTCATGATGCCTGTGCCACAAATTTATGTGGAATGGAAATTAAAAAAGAGGACTTTGCCCGGCTAGGCCTGCAATATTTGTAAGAAATTTCATTAACGACCTCTTGTCCTAGCCGCACCTGAAACGTCATACTTCGCAGCCTATTATAAGGAACACAACATCATCATCCTATTATAAGGAAAAAAATCGTACGGAAGCACTATTAATAAGGCGGATTTACTAAAGAAAGTGTCCTGCCGTTCTCTTTGCGCGTTGTGACTGTCACAATTCAGCCTTGTGACGTCATATAGTCGATGGTAAGAATACTTCACATTTTCGTGAATATCTTGAAAACGAATAGCTATAAAAATACATATTTTTGGGTTTCTAGTTGACAAGTGAATCAAATGAGTTAATATTTCATACTACTTGAAAATTTGAATTTCAATTACTAAATGTCATTGTCATATCGATTTAAGTGTAAATATCCGCATGTATTCATCAATAATGTTTTAATCAATAAAACCGTACATGATGAATTTAAAAATCAATTCACATAATGATTCCCATATTTTTTTAAACCAAATTGTCAGAAGTCTGTAAGAAATAAACCGTTTTATAACGTGAACACTTTCCAAAGTCACGAACTTGAAATTGTCCCTATATGTACTCAAATGTTATTTGTTTACATAAATCGTACTGGTATATTTAATATGGTATACACTGCCAAGTCTAAACCACTTTACGGTTTTTGGTGCAGTTTGCTTTTTATAAATAAGACCTTACAAATATTCTACAGACCAGCAGACAAGCGTTCTAAAAAACATGGACCTATTTCTAGTACAAGATTGTTACATTTTGTACGAAACAACAAATAATGTATTTTTCCCCTCACTAGCTCGGAAAGCCGTATTTTGTCCTTTGAAACAAGCGGGTAAAATCGCATTTTATCCACAAGTGGGGAAAGTAATTTGACCTTGGAGCGTGTTTGAGTAGCTTTTGACAGATAACAAAACGTAAAACGCTCATAATAATGGTTCGTTTGATATCAATTATCATTAAATAAATGGTTTGAGAATATAACAAAAAATACCAAATTTAGCTTTATTTAATGATTTAAGTCAAACTCTATAAGTAACATTTGTTTTATAATGATATTGAGTATAATTGTAAACGCACAAGTTGAGTCGATGCAATTTCAAAACGCATCGTAAGAAATGTCATCATTGTCAATGTCAACTAAAATATACACAACTTGTCACGGACTCCGACTCACGTAAATATTATACACAACTTCCAGAGTTTTCTGTTATAATATCGTAAAAAAATCGGTGATTCCAGTGATGAAAATCATGCCTGCTGTGGAACTGTGTTTTTTTGCAGGTTGCAATTTCCTCGCTATAGTGAGGAGAAAAGTTTTGTGTTACACACGGGTGCAAAGTTGTATTTTACTTCTTGTGTGTTGAAACACTCGCTACGCTCAGGATTCTATTTTAGAACCACTCGCTTCGCTCGTGGTTCAACTATAGAATCCTTTCGCTGGCTCGTGTTTCAATTCCACACTCGCGGGTAAAATACAACTTTGCACCCTTGTATAACAAATAACTATTTCCCCTCACTAGCTCGGAAAGCCGTATTTTATCCTTTGAAACAAGCGGGTAAAAACGCATTTTATCCACAAGTGGGGAAGTAATTTGACCTTGGAGCGTGTTTGAGTAGCTTTTGACAGATAACAAAACGTAAAACGCTAATAATAATGGTTCGATTGATATCAATTATCATTAAATAAATGGTTTGAGAATTTAACAAAAAATACCAAATTTAGCTTTATTTAATGATTTAAATCAAACTCTATAAGTAACATTTGTTTTATAATGATATTGAGTATAATTGTAAACGCAAAAGTTGAGTCGATGCAATTTCAAAACGCATCGTCAGAAATGTCATTATTGTCAATGTCAACTAAAATATACACAACTTGTCACGGACTCCGACTCACGTAAATATTATACACAACTTCCAGAGTTGTCTGTTCTAATATCGTAAAAGAATCGGTGATTCCAGTAATGAAAATCATGCCTGTGGAACTGTGTTTTTTTGCAGGTTGCACTTTCCTCGCTATAGTGAGGAGAAAAGTTTTGTGTTACACACGGGTGCAAAGTTGTATTTTACTTGTCGTGTGTTGAAACACTCGCTACGCTCAGGATTCTATTTTACGAAACTATTGATGTTTTAAATAAAGTTTTTGAACTAAACTAAAGCCATTCAGTATTTCTAGACATTTTTGCAGAATTTAAAAAGATAAAATGATTGCATTAATTAATATGTTTAAATACCTACAAAATGCGCGAGCACGGAGGCTCGGCAGGCCCGATCAGTCGCGCGCTGGCGCTTACAGACAACGGACCTGTGTCAGTTTTGTCCGCGACAGTTTCGTGCACCAAACAAGCAGTTTTTGACGAATCTATATAATTGTTGCAAATTATTTAAGAAGGACAATAAAAACCCAAATGAAATAAGTCGTAATTATTAACAAATAAATTATGGTCATAGTGCCACAGTATAAAAATGACAGTATAACAACTGAACTGAACCCCTCCAGAAATGGAACCAAAGTTGGTAAAATATAAATGAAATGTTTATTACCAGAATTTGTAGATATAGTAAGAGATCTACTGCTTTGCACTTGAATATTTTTTTAAGCTATGGGCTTCAACACATTAATTCCGGCGGTCTTTTTTTTAATACCACGTCAGTGGCAAACAAGCGTACGGCCCGCCTGATGGTAAGCGGTCACCGCAGCCTATGGACGCCTGCAACGCCAGAGGTGTCACACGCGCGTTGCCGACCCTTTTAAAATTAATACACTCATCTTTCTAGCTAATCTTCTTTTAAAAGATCTACCCATTTCCAGGTAGCTACCGTGGCAAGTTTGGTATCGTTTCATATACCATATTGATTCTTTTATCATCTTTATGTAAAAATCATTTCTGATATTTATTTTTAAAAAATACGGTAATCTTTCGCATAAATAGTAAAAAAGTTAAAACTTCGCAATGTTTTTTATGCTTTGAGAGCTAATAACTTTTGACGAATAAATTAAACCACCAAGAAATATTCTGTCTGTATTTTATGTGGCACTCTTTAGGGGAGGCCTATGTCCAGCAGTGGACGTCCATCTGCTGATATGATGACGATGACACGCACACGACAAATAAATATAACACCCTGTATAAATATAACACAAATAGATAAAAATTGCATCACCTATTAAACAAATCGAGTAGAGAGGTATAAGACATATTTCTTAGGTTCTTAGGTTTCATAGATTAAATAATGAATTTCAGGGTTGTACTATGAATCCTTTTATTTATTTCATTATAATGGATCCCACCGTAAGTTCGACTTTCAATTATTTATTAAAAAATGATATCAATTGCATAGTAAAGTTTAATCATAATTAACGCATTTCTTAAGTCAAAATACAGTTATATTTCTATACTGTGACCAGTATGAAGCTAGCGGGGTCATCCGAGTTCACAGTCGCTTCGTCCGCGCGGGCTTGCTCACGCACCGCCAGGACAGCGCTAAATACCTACTCTCGCAGGACTAGAGGGCCTTAATCACTGTAGAAAGACAAGTTCAGATTTATAAAGGATGTCTCCGGTGTAACTAATGTATGGTAGCGAAAGTTTGGTGTGGCAGAAAAAACATCAGAGTGGAGTGAATGAAGTGGAAATGAGAGCGCTGAGAAGTTGTGTGGCGGTACTTTGAGAGATAGAGTGTTCTCACGTCATAAGACGGAGGTGTGGATTGAAATATAGTGACGAAAATTGAGAAACGTATGTTCAGATGGTTTGGACATGTAGAGAGGATGGATGAAAGAAGATTGACAAAACGAGTGGATGAAAAAGTTGGAAGGGGAAGACCTCGGCGAACGTACTCCGACCAAATCGTAGACATATTTGGCAGAAAAACCAGGTCAAGAGTACCCTAAATCGGCGCGCATGCATGAAGAATGTTATGAAAGTTCATGAAGCAAAAGTAGTATGTCAGGATCGTAGTTAATGGAAATCCGTGATCTCTGCCTACCCCTCTGGGAAACGGGCGTAATTATACTATGTTGATGGTTTCAATTTCAGGCTCAGTATATTAAATAAATAAAACATACAACCAGCATCTCAAAATAGTCAATGCTGGGTAACTCGACAGTATTAATCTGAAAGTCATTTTGGTATACAATTGTAGGGAAAAAACAATGTGTGCCTAAATACTTATGAGCGGTAGTGCAGTTTACCTTTATGCCTAGACATTTTTAAGAGGAAAATTAGCTGAGCCCCTTTTCAAACCAATATTTCTGTGGCGGTGAGGTGGGAACGCGCTCGGAAATTGAACGCCATTTCCGAGCGTCGCACGCGCACAGACGTACGGACGCGAGTTCACTTCACGGTTATTGTTTTATTACAGAAACAGTTAATAAATGGAAATCGTGAAAGGTTTATCTCGCTAACTAATTTCGTAGTCGTCAAGCAATTACGATACTCATATTTAAATGATATACAATACAAACCTCACTACTACTAATGAAGTAGAGATCGCTCTCATGGTCTCTTGAAGGTAAAAGCGAGGCTGTTATTATCACTGAACCAGTGAGTTTCATTTATAATTGCCATTAAAACCATGTGTTTATTATAATTTCGAGATCGCTCTCATTGTCTCTTCAATGTAGTGAGTCTACAATAATATCACAATTTAAACTCGCGCTTTATACACTACTTAAAAGTACTACTTTGTTTACGGGTCTAACGAGATATTCTGCCGTGAACATGACCGGTGCAACCCGTGTCGAAAAGTCTGTAATAAAGGTGTATAAATAAATATCCCGACCTTCGGGTGGCAGTGGGCGGGGCACATTGCCCGTAGAACCGATGGCCGTTGGGACGGAAACCTCCTACAAGTAGGCCTGATGACCTGGTAAAGGTCGCAGGAGTCCGCTGGATGCGGATGGCGCAGGATCCGTCATTGTAGCACTCTTTGGGGGAGGCTTATGTCCAGCAGTAGACGTCTTTCGGCTGATATGATGATGAAATAAATATCTTGTCAGGCCCGTAAACAAGTACTTTACCATAAATGTTTATTTTTACCCGACTGCGCGACGCAAAGGAGGGTAATGTGTTTAACAGTCTATGTATGTATGTTTATTCCTTTGTGGCATTCTAGAGACCGAACACGCCGGCCGATTTTGATGATTTCATACGTCAATCGATTCGTCTTAATTGTCCAAATGTCGCTAAATACATTTTTTACCCGTTTTAGGGTTCCGTAGTCAACTAGGAACCCTTATAGTTTCGCCATGTCTGTCCGTCCGTCTGTCCGTCCGTCCGTCCGCGGAAAATCTCAGTGACCGTTAGCACTAGAAAGCTGAAATTTGGTACTAATATGTATATCAATTACGCCGACAAAGTGGTAAAATAAAAAGTGGAAAAAAATATTTTATTAGGGTACCTCCCCTATACGTAAAGTGGGGAGTGATTTTTTTTTTCATTTTAACCCTAACGTGTGATATGTTGTTAGATAGGTATTTAAAAATAAATAGGGGTTTTCTAAAATCATTTTTTGATAATGTTAATATTTTCGGAAATAATCGCTCCAGAAGTAGCTAACTTTAGAACCATAAGTTTTAAAAATATGAAAAAAATCTCAAAGTAGAACTTTATAAAAACTTTGTAGGAAAATTATTTTGAACTTGATAGGTTGAATAGTTTTTGAAAAAATTACAAAAACTACGGAACCCTACACTGAGCGTGGCCCGACACGCTCTTGGCCGGTTTTTTTTATTTTTATTTTGCTTGTAGCCGTGAGCCATATACTTTAAATAATTTCACTTGACATTTTTGTAACCTCGCAGCGCGCTGGGCCTAGCGCGCGTAGGCGCGCGGGCCGCTCTCCGCCTCGCGCTGTCCCTAGTGCGCCGTGCGTGGCGCTGCGGCGAGGACGCTGACGTCTGCTCAGCGCTGCTCCGGGACGCGCTGGAGGCGGTGCGCGCGCTTCCCGACGCAGCGCTGTTCGTGGGTACCGGCGGGCCGACGCACTACGTGCCGCGCTCGCAGAAGATATGGGCCGAGGTGGTCGGCAGCGCCGCTGAGTTCCTTCATCAGGTGGTCACCAAGTGAGTGAGCCTTAGTTGTGGGTAAATACTGACACGAAAAATTATTCAAATCCGCACACAGATACCAACTCTTACGGAGTTTTTAACTCCGACTGAATCATCGTAGTACCGCGGGCCATGCGAAACAGCTTAGCCACAAAGTACAATATATAGACTGAGATAGAGATATCAGTGAAATACTCCACGTAGATTGTAGCGCCACAGTGGTATTAGTACAAAACTAACCGCACGAACGCTCGGCGTCAGGTACTAACTACTAAAATACATTTCAAGTTCCTTTCTGAAACTAATGCAAAAATAAGGAAATAATAAGTAATGAAATAATAGTTACATTACCTATTTGGCAATCTTTGCATCAATTTCAGACCATTTTTAATAAATATGGGCATGACATTCTTCTGATAATAAAACAAAATAGGTAACTTAGTAAATATCGTTTATTACACAATTTTACTTACAAACATTCGATATTAGCAATCGCACCAAAATTTATCCGTATTATAAATAATAAAACAAAATTAACACGTAAAAAGTGGCCTATTATATTAATTTATTTATTTATTACTTTTAGGCACAGTAACAATATACAAATCACATAGTATAATATACACTTACATTACATAGTTATCTTGGTAAATTTGTACATCGAAAATACCCGTGCACATCATTTATATGCTTTTACCGTTTTATTTTAACGGAGTTTGAGTAGGGATACAAACTTATGTTTAAATGTAATGAAGCTGTGTTGGAAAATGTCCAGATCTTTGTTGATTTCATTGTACAGGGAGCACATACGCGGAAGTGGGCTATGGTGTGAAACATTGTTTGTAGCTAGGGGTATACTGAATAAATGTTGCCTACGGTTGGACCTGCTCTGTACTTTGAAGGAAATATGGCTCAATAAAGTTGTGCCTAATGTAGAATTTACAATTTCGTATAATGTGCATAGGTCGCTTATCTTACGTCTAACTAGCAATGTCTCTAAATTGAATTTCTTAAGCCTGTCTTCGTATAAAGGAAATTCTCTTTTTAATCTAAACCGGCTGCATAACTGCCTGATAAACTTCCTCTGCACAGACTCCACTTTATCAATATGGATCTTATAATGTGGAGACCAGACCACACTGCAGTACTCAACTATACTTCTCACTAGGGAAGTGTAGAGAGTTAGTATACTGTCAGGGTTTTAAATGGTCTGGTTATTCTATTAATGAAACCTAATGTTTTTCTGGCCTTAAGTACAATGGTGTCATGGTGTGGTTTGAATCAGAGTTTGGTTTCCATTATTACTCCGAGGTCTCTTATTGCTGTAACGCGATCTAAATTTGTCTTGTTAATTTTATATGAGAATGTGATTGGTTAAATTTTTTTAGTAAATGTAATGAATTGACACTTTTTAACATTTAATTCCATATTATTTAGTCGGCACCACCTTACAAGTAAATCAAGGTCTGATTGGAGAGTCACGCAATCATGGATTGTATCTATTTTACGGTATACTTTTAGGTCGTCAGCGTATGCAAGGCAATCTCTTGAGACTTGATCAATTAAGTCATTTAGGAATATGTTAAATAGCAACGGACCAAGATCACTTCCTTGAGGGATACCAGACTGCCTCAAAAGGCACAGATCCGTAGCCATGAACCGCAACCAACTGATTCCTATGCTCTAGATACGATTTCAGCCAGCGTAGTAAAGAACCATGAATGCCCAAAGACGAAGCTTTGAAGCAGCAAGTCATAATATATAGTTATTAACTACACATAATTATATAAATATACAATTAACCTAAAGAACCCATTTGACATTAGAATTTTTAAATTGACAGCGATGTCAACGTACCGTGCAAACGTTTAGTTTGACGCAAAACATTTAAGCTTTATAAGCTTATATACACTCCACATCGATAAAATTTCACTCGAAATTTGTAAGGTAAAAGAAGTTGAAATTCATTCTTCTCTTCCTATGGAGCATTTTATTAGCACTCTAATCTACTATCCATTTGCACGAATAATTGACCAGGCTAAATTAGTACAAGTGTTGTTATCACAATGTTGTGTACATTACCTAGTTATGTAATTATTTTGCGTACGTTGGACCGCTCGAAATGTAAACATGAAAAAAATCAAAGATAAATAAATACCCTAGATGGATTGTATTTCGCAGGATCTGAATAAGTAATGCCGTGCTTTACTATCTTAAGAAGTACATCAAAGAGAAAAAGAGACAAATGTTGCTACACTATTTGGTCTTAAATGGTGGAATGGCACCATTTCCAATTTACATTCCCCGCTAAACATTTGATATATGTCAATACTGCTAGTGTTGTGCAGTCTTTATCGCAAGCTTTTGTCGATAAAAATATTTAATAATTTAATGGTAAAATAAAATAAACTGCGGTGCTCAGTCCAGGTTTTTATTAATTATTTTTATATTGTAAAGGAACTATAATGCCCGTTATAACAATACCTCTCTATGTACAGAGTCTAGTGCGAGTCTAGATTTAATAAAAATGCAAGTTAAAATCAGAAATCATCTATGAAGCCAAAGCGCTAGAATATCTGTGCAAGAGAGATGGCAATGAGTTGAGAGTGGGCCAATTTCGAGTTGGGAGTCTGAACCATCGGGGCCAAATGCTGCTGATTTCTTGGAGAAGGAGGGACTCTGCATGATGAACTCCTTTTTCAAGAAACGTGAGCACAGGAAGTGGACCTGAATGAGTCCCGACGGTGCAACTAAAAACGAGATTGTCTCCATTATGTCGAAGAAAAGGCATATATTCAATGATATCTCTGTGATCACCACGGTTAAAACCGGAAGTGATCACCGTCTGGTAAGAGGCACATTGAATATATGTGTAAAGCTAGAGTGCTCTTGACTGATGAAGTCTACACTCCGACCAGCAGCAGCCCAAATCCGGAACTCCCAGAGCTTTCAGTTGGAACTCCAAAACCGTTTCGCTTGCCTAGGCGGCAACATGGGACGAATTCAACGACGGGATTGTGGAAGCTGTCCATAGTTCTGGGTCTAAGTTCGTCAAGGCTTAATGGACGAACAGGACCAAAAGGCTCTCCAGCTCCATTCAGAGGCTCAAATGATTCAAATGAAAGGAGTCAAATGATTCTAGTCTTCAGCCGATGCGACATTATACCGGCAGCTCAATAAACGAATCTCCAACTCCTTTACCCGTGATCTGCGCCAATTACCTATGTCCAGCAGTGAACGTCCTTCAGCTGATACGATGATGACGATGATGATGATGAATGTGTGAGTGCTGTCTGGTAATATATATACAAATGAGCACGTTGAAAGATTTTGATTTGCACATGTTGATACTTTTTGCCACTTGTTTGATTAAATCATCCCAAACTAGCTGACAGGTCTTAGAGATATTTACTACTACTTTTGAGCACAAGACTTGTTAATTATTGTTGTATATTCTGAACATATGGACTTACTGGTTGACATGCTAAGGGAAGATTAACAAATATTGTTGGCAATGAATGAGAATGGAGTTTTTCGAACGTATCCCTGACGGAAGCGGAGGGCCTACTCCGAACTTCGAAAATGTCGTGCCGTCCCGTTCACTCTCGTGTTATACACTTAATGACGGAAAGGGACGACACGTTACAAAGTCTATTTTCAAAGTTCGGAGTAGGCCCTCAGGATTCTTCAAAATGTGCCGAGCATATTCTTGAGTATTATGTGGGACTCCATTGCTCGCCTCTTTTTATATTTTTGATCTATTCCGTTCTAATTTCCAAATTAGCCGGAAACCTATTTTGTAATCATAAACACAGTAAATACTATTGACTATTGTACGATATCGATATCACGATAAGGATCTCAAGTACAACACGACGTGGTAGATGAAAAGTCAAAACATTGGAAAGCATTATTTATTATTAAAATAATGATGCAATTGCGCAGAATTGATGCACATAACTACACATGATTTTCCAGTTATAGATATTTAATAAGATCTGCAGTTAGTTTTTACTTAATAAACTTTATAATCACAATATTCATGTCATACAGCTTGCCGGTGGATTGATACATTTGAATTATTTTCACTACGTACACCCATTCGGTGAAAACACCCTGGGCACGAACGCACGCCATACTTAATGTTAAACACGTAATTCAACCAAAAGTTCACTATAATCATTAAAAATCACAAATTATTAGCAAAATACAACATATGATATCCAGCTGGCTATCAAGCTAATATGGTTGTCGAGGTGACGTGGCGCGCACGGCTTGAAGATAGGAATAGGAGCCATGATGCTATCTCGTTTTAACATACTTGCTTTGACGTCAGAGGAAAGAGCGTATTAGATCAGGCACTTTGTTGAACTTAATACAATCCATCTAGGGTATTTATTTATCTTTGAAAAAAATATTGAACCATAAATTTAGGTAGTAAACACATCACCAGAATTATAGGTAAAGTATACATGACAGAAGTACAACCGCGAAACATGTGCCTCTTTGTCACTCGCAATGTGCAAGTGCGATAGAGAGGCAGGTGAAACAGTACACACAGTGTCATCTGCTGGATTTAGTTTAAACTAACATCTCCTTGGAAAAGCTCGTTCTTCGAGCTGAAAGGCCCCTGGGGGCCAATTCTCGGTCCGATCGAGATGCATGTCTATCGTGACATTGTATATAATGGTAGAGTCACTTGTATGGAATCTCGAATAGAGATCATCTCGATCGAACCCGAGAATTGGCCCCCTGAGCTTAGCTAGCACGGTACCTTATACCGTCACATTTTAGTACATTTCGGCCATATAACCACAAAGTACAATATACTCGTATATACTGAGATCATTGACTTAAGATATAGACACACAAAACCGAACATAAATTACTAAAAATGTGGCGCAAGATGACACTGACAGTTACATTCCAATAGCTGATAATAACGCTTCTTTATAGTCCGAGTCAAGATAAAAACTTCGCACAAAAAAGAACTTACAGACATTAGCGTCAAGTGTCAAATTTGAAAGCATAAGAACCAATATGGAATAAACTTTTTAGTAAAATGGCACTATCATATACTGGCTACCAATGTTTACTTTATAAATGTCAAAAGTGAACAGTGAAACTAATGGAGTCGCTTTGGTTATTTAAATAATTTTTATATATATAATATTTTTAAACAAAAAATATGTATAAAACATTTCATTTCAACATTCACACAAATATGCGCACAATTATGTGATTGTTACTATTCTTTTTCTGTGTTAGAGATAAAGATGTTTACTTTCATGAAACTCTTGAGCAAGACTAAAGGTAGTTATTTCAAAAGTACTGACTTCTGCCATTGGAGCAGCATTTGTACTTTCACAACTTTTGCTTTGCAAGTCATCGTCATCTATCCCTGACATCTATAAAACAAAGATACTGACGATGAACTTGAAAGATAAATTAATTAAACATATTAACATTAAGTTGATTTTTATTACACCAATTCATATAAGTACATGAATATGTTTTCCTCTGCATGATTTTTCACGCTAAAATTATATGTCAAAACAGAATATGAATAATGTAGTTTGAGTCGGGAACGAACGGACTTACTTTCTAGACAGGTTTAGCAGTTGCAGTTAGTCAATTTAGGTCTTTATTGGTCCTGTATATGTCGGGAATAGGGAAATGGGCCGAACACACAACACTCGTTTGGCTTGGTTTACAGAGTGCGTCACGTCGCTGAGGATGTTGTGCAAATCTTGAATTAAAACATAAATTTATTTCTTACCAATTCATGTAAAAAAATATTGACCTAATAGCGACTCCTTACATTTTGTTTCTTGATAACCTTTAATTTGAACTAACGAAATTATTTATGCAAAACCATGAAATTACCAGGATTATACATAAATTTTGTAACTTTATCAAAATAACTAACCTTAATAAATATATTCCATCCTTTTCCATATTTTTTTTAGCTATTAAAGCAGTTTTTCACAGCACATTACGTAATTGTTGGACAACTGTCACTGTCTGCGGTCCAAACACGACTAAACAGGAATGTACCGCCCGAGTCGTGCGGGCGGTACTTTCACGGGGGCCATTTTTGTGGGTTGATTGTGAATCTAGTTCTATAATACTCCACATAGATTGTAGCGCCGCTGTGGTATTTAGTAAGAACTAACCGCACGACCGCTGCATCTCTGTCACTCCAATATGCAAGTGCGATAGAGATAACACACAGTGACATCTGTTACAAACAAGTTAAACTAACATCTCCTTAGAAAATTTCGTACTTCAAGCTGAAAGGCCCCTGCATATAACGTGACGGTATAAGTTATCGTGCTAGCTAGGCAGTGATAGGCAATTGTCAAATAATTCCCAAAACATGAAGTGATTGTGAGTGGATTTGCATTATTAAAATCACATTTTAGACCAGCCCGGCTAGTATGATAGCTTATACCGTCACATTTTATGTGACGTTTCAGTACATTTTTGCCATATAACGTGACGGTATAAGTTATCATACGAGCCGGGCAGATGTAAATTCATTCCTTTGTCGATTTTGATGAGATGAGCCAAAAATTCCAGAGAGTTACTTTATTACTATAACAAATCGGTAGTGCAAACTAGGGATGTCACGAATGTCATTTCGATCACATCCGCGAATACGAATGCGAATATTTAGGATGCGAATGTTCGAATCCGAATACGAATGTTAAGGCAACATACGTAATTAGTATAAAAACAGATTTTCAAAAAATACCGCCTTAATAAACTAAAAAGGAAAAAATTAACGAGAGATTTCCAAGTTCCAACCCAATCTTTAGATAAAATTTAAACCTACGATTTCATGACGTGAAATCTACTATACATACTCCAATTTTAATTAAACACAGATTTAACTAGTAGCTTCGGTTACTGTGTGCTGTGGACCTGACGATTTCAATTTCAAATTACAAAAATTTACTTGACAAAAAATTCTATGTAATTATCAAATCTGCTCACAACAATTCACGAGAATCGGTTAAGGAAATGCAACCTGTAGACCATCGGGAACAGCCGAAAATCCGGACATACGAAAGGAGAAAGTATTTTTGTCGAAGCTGAAAGGGAGACCTTCGTTTCACTAGGTCGGTCAACAATTTCTTACATTTTTATCACCTTTTAGGTCAGGTTTCTGGTAACATTATATCAGGACCATTGTAATTGACTTGGTCATAGTCGCTCCATTATCATATATATTTATTATTCTTCGAATAAAGATCATTCATTCATCTTCATCTAAATATCTTAGCGCCACGCATTAAACACTTGGGAGTTTTGGATGACCATCCATGATCTTCTTCATCAATTCCATTTCACCAAATGCTACTTTTTGAATGAAAATACTAAAATCGCTTTGTTTTGCTTGAATTTTTGAGCAGCTCCCTCAATTCCTGATTTAAAAAAAATCCTAGGCGGTCCATAAATGATAGAGTTCTGAGGTAACACACATTAAAAATCAAAAAAGAACATAAAACCGAATTGAGACATTCCTCCTTTTTTGAAGTCTGTTAAAAAGTACTTTCTACTGGCCAAAATAAATCACGTGACACTGGTAGGCACGCTCTGGGAATGCGCGAGTCTGCTTCTTCTTCAAAACACGCCACGATTTGCACATATTCGCATTCGCAAAATATTCGCATCGTTTGATGCGAATCCGAATGTTGATACGAATGTTTAAAATGATGCGAATTATTCGCATATGCGAATGCAAATACGAATATTCGTGACATCCCTAGTGCAAACGCAACCTCCAAAAGGTAAGTTGATTTAAAGACTTTGTCATACTCGAGCGCGATGCTGGCGGGGCGTGACGCGCGGTTACACTGTCCCACGCGCGGCACGCCCGCATCGCGCTCGCTGCGCCCGAGCATCGCGCTCGCGTCGCGCCCTCAGCAAGCTCGCTCTATAAACTCCCGCCCAAACAAGACCTTTCATAGTCAAATTTTATAATATCTATTGGTAAGGTCGTGATAATAAACTATATTTTTGAACTAATGAAATGAGATTGTCTACATCCACTATTTTATAACTAACTACTATGTATACGCAAGAACAAGAACATTTAACATTGTTCTCAATTCAAAATATATTTGTCGCACTTCCACTCCACTTGCGCCGACGCTGGGCTGTCTGACCGCGCGGGTGCGCGGCGCTGCCCTTTGAGAGTGCTACGCCGGCATAGAAGAGGCACTAAGCGGAGTCGGTGTCTGCCGCAGCTCGTTGAAACCGGCGTTTGTACTATCTGTTTTGTTCCAAGTCTTCTAAAATTACCAAATACTTTTTACATACTAAAAGCCAATCAATTTTGCTCCAAATCTGCCAAAAAAGTAGAAAACTAAACTGGAAGTCACTTGCTCTCTCGCGAAAGAAGTAATGGACCATCATTCACCTCCCGCGTACATCTATATCTTTTCGATTCAATTATTGGGCTGTTACGTGCTCACGCACGCCTACCCAGTCAAAAATCTCACTACTTGCTCTGTAGGTATGGACGAGTATACTCTCTTGATAGGTATAGTACAAACTACGGCTAACAAACGATAGCGCGTTCTATTTCGACCCCAGCGCCATCTATCGGAGTACCACAATACTCTACCAATTGCCCGCGATTTCGTACACAGGGGCTCCCGTATCAACTTTTATCCCAAGTTTAACATTTTTGTTGAGATGATCTTATAATATAACCTTGTAATTATGTCATTGAGCCCTCAACTGGTTTAATGTACTAGTTTATTAGTTATTACCAGCTTTTATTTAATATGTATGTTTCTGTGGGTTAAATTTTGAAACTGAATTTTAGACCAGTTATCTTCAACCATTGAGCTAAAATTTGGCATACTTATGTAAGTTCGGTGACAATGCAATGTTACGGTACCATTGAGCTGATCTGATGATGGAGACGAAAGGTGGCCATAGCAACAACTAAACTGCACAAGATAAATGCGTCGTGCTAGGGCTCATTTGAACTGTCTCAACGAGTACTTGATGACTGTGGAATAAAAGTACAGTCGGCAGTATTTTTTTATAATTTTTTTTGGTCAGAAACTTAAGTGTTCAATTAATGCAACTGTGACGTCTTGAAGAACCTTGCAACATAAGCGAAATAGTTGAAATTGTAATGTTAGGTCGCGTTTACGCATACGGAGGAACGTCCCGCGCCACAATCTCACTGCACACCGTCTGCATTTCCGATTTTTTTGACAACCCTTAGTCTAGGGCAATTGCTAAACGCGGGTGCGTAATTTTGAAAGACGAATGAAGCTTGCATACTGGTTGTAATTGTTTATACTGTGCCGCTTGTTTATCGCATTGGATTTCCATACATACTTGTGCGTCAAAGCATCGTTAGACCATATTCATTATACCAATACAAATTCATGTAAACCACAGATATCAGAGTAAAACAGATCCACTCATTTAAGTTAAAAGATTTCTGTACGTCTATCGATCGTCGTCGATCTATTCTCACTAAAATGATCGTAATATTTGCCCCGCTCTAACTGATCTTGTTTAACCATAACGGTTAAAAGAGACAACTATATGAAAAATCATCTTGCTTAACACTACGTATCTGTTGGTATTATTAATCTAAGATATGAAAGTCACATTTAAGTACTTTAAAGGGACAATTTCAAGTTCGTGACTTCGGAAATTGGTCACGTTATAAAACGGTGCATTCCGACTATTTAATTAGGTACTTTTGACTATTCAATATATAGATGAAATCTAAAGAAATAATCTATTGATTTATTTTTAAATTCATTAACTTGAAGTTGTCCCTTTAAAATACTTAAATATGATTTGCTTACTTCAATTGTATTGGTATGGTCGCCCTCTTTAATTTATGGCTCATCTAGTATTTTTTTCTTTGAATTTCTATACAGTTTGCTAGGAACTTTAAATATGAAACGGTCAACAATACGGTATTTTACTGATTGAATCGGCAACTTTTAACGTAACGTCAAAAACGCTCGGTTAGTATGAAGTTTGTGGGGAAATATGCCAAATGACGTCACAAATTTCTTTGGTCAAACCAGGGTCAAATTCAAGGACGCACCCTTTTTCACGTATTTAAAAATCTTTAAATTTGCATAAATTAGCTAAAGTTGATTTTTACAGAGTATTTCAGCAATTTTGTTTAAATTAATTTGTGAGCTTTTTCGCTACGGCGAATATATCGCTGCATAGAAACCTCTTAATTAACAAAGTTTTTAAGTATCTTAAACGCTAACACAAAAATCATCTGTCTTTCAGACCATATATTACTAGGGATAAAATCTTTCCAACCACATCAGACATTGGGTTGCTCAAATCCCGCTTTGCGACTCCTGCACATGCGCGTTGCCGACCCTTTAAAAACGTATACACTCCTTGAAGAACCCAATACTGTAGTCCCTCTGGAAAACCAAGCTCATTCCACAACCGGAGCGTGCGAGGGAGGAAATTCCTCTGAAACCGTACCATGCGCAACCATTTAGGTTCAAAGGGTAGTATTCCACTCATCCAATAGCTTTGTCCAATCTTTGATCAAATTTCTTTGACGGATGCCCATGCCACTTATTCAATATCTTTATCCAAGTCTTTTTTCATGCGTAGCCATATTGATTTAAATGTCATCAAAATCTTTGATCAAATGTCGGGGTCCCATCCAAGTTTGATGAAATCATCCAATTTCTTTGATCAAATGTATATTGGACAAAGATATTGGATGAGTGGAATACCACCCTAAGATCAACAGCTCACAGAGCCACTTGTCTCAGTGTTGTAATATACGGTATTTATATTTACAGCAAGGTGGGCTGCAACGCGCCGCTCGGCGACTGGCGCACTTCGCTGTGCGTGTGGGTGGAGCTGTGCGCGCGGCGGGCGGAGCTGCCGGCGCTGCTCAAGGCCGCCGATGTTCTCGTCACGCTGCCGCCGCACCAGAAGCGACAGCCGGACAACAGGTATGACCCGCCACTATGTCGCAATAGAGTGCTATCGTCTGGTATCGCTGGACATAGGCCTTCCCCAGTTTCATGGGGGGGTAAATGCCATAATCGTTACGCTGGGCATTCGGGCTGGATAGATACGACCTCAATACCGTATTTGAATATTTTACTAACGTACCATTCGAATGAGTTTTTAGAGACGATCAAACTTCTACATGGGACCAACTACAATTAGAGCGCAATCACCATCATCATCCTAGCGTTATTCCCAGTACAGTTGCATCCTGAAGGTTGCCTGGGGTCCGCTACCTAATCCTAAGAATTGGCGTAGGCACTAGTTTTTACGAGAGCGACTGCAATCTGACCTTCCAACCCTAGGGGTTTCCCCCTAAACCTTATTGGGATTACGCTTGTCAAGTGAGTGGGCAACTTGACTGTTAGAGGTTCACAAGCCGCCCGAAGCCGCTCTAACTTGGCTTAAGGAATGCTATCATAGACAGCAGCCGGGATAACGGCTTAGCGAGCCTTCCAAAGCACGGGAGCGCTCAGGTAATAACGACTCAAAGCGGTCACCCATACAAAGCTGAACCCGGCCGACATTGCTTAACCTCGCATACCGCACGCGGTTCGCGGGCGCCGCTAGGTCACAAACGCAATTAGAGACAAACTTAGCTCGACGCTAGCGGCTCCGAAAATGCTCCAACAAATTGACCGTTGCTTATGACGTTACGCGCAATCGAATCAACCGTTGTATGGGAAAATAAGTATATCGCTGGGTTAGTCGTGTAATACCGAGTTAAGGCACGTAGTTGGCATACAATTTATTACACCTCGCCGTGTTTTTTACGCCGGTTCTTCGATATCGACTGCGACTTACGTGTCTGAGCTGTATGTATGTACGTCTGTCCGTTCCTTTGTCCTGTCGTAACTACTCAACGGCTCAACCGATTTTGATATGTCATTACATTAGATTCGTCTTGTTAGCGCGAGTGTCACTGGGTAAATCAAATTAATTCATTATCATCATAAAGGACTAAAAGAAAAATTTGATAAATATAGGTACAATACCGGTCGTTTTTTTAATCTTCTAATTTCACTTATTTATTTCAGCACAACAGCAGAGGAATGCACAGCCCCGCTAGGACCTTTCCTGAGGCGTATGGCGAAAGTGATCGGGGCGAGTATGCTGATAAATGAACCGAAAATGGAGGTCATCAACCCCACTGTCACATTTCTGAGGCAAGTACCTATAAATTTAGCCTGTTTTTAGGGTTCCGTACCCAGAGGGCAAAACGAGACCCTATTACTAAGGCGCCGCTGTTCGTCTGTCTGTCTGTCTGTCACCAGGCTGTATCTCATGAACCATGATATACTGTTGAAATTTCCACAAATGATGTATTTCTGTTGCTGCTATAACAACAAAATAAAATAAATATTTTAGGGAGCTGCCATACAAAAAACTTTTAGGATTTGCTCGTTGTGTTCATCAGGCGCTGGGTTTCAAAAATGTATGGGAAAACTGAAATCCGACTAGCACTTGACCAAAATTCTACTTTATATTATTTCACGTTCTTATCACTGATAAAAAAACTTAAAAATGTATTATTATTTAAATGTCTATAAAAAAAATTCTAATGTTGTATAGATAATAGTACGGAACTCTTCGTGGGCGAGTCCGACTCGCACTTGGCCGGTTTTTTTATAAGTGGATATTTCTTTGTTAGTAGTTTGTATGAGTTCGCTGCCCTACAACACTCAACGTTTTCGTTTTACCTGTAGTATTGTTTTAAGGATGCCTAATTCCTCCCGGTCATCCATGGCAGAATTAGAATGACTGTTAAGAATTAGCCCCCTTATTCATAAAACTTTACAAACCTCTGTTAAATAACAGTTGTTTTGTTCCTTTCTCACAAACATAAATGTCAAAGTGACCTATAAGGACAAATCAACTTTAGCAGCTTGTTAACTAATATAGGCTTGATGGACCTTTATGAATAAGGGGGTTAGTATTAACCATGTATAATACAATTTTTTCCCCGTTCTTAACAGTAACACATTCACTGCCAGCCACGGCCCCCAGGAACAAACTTACATAGAAGTGAACGCGCATGTGCGTCGGTGGCAGTGAATGCGTTAATGCCCATGTTAGCTTAAAATCTTACAGTACCGGCCAATGATATATCACCTTTAGGTATTTAGGGCGAAACATTTTTTTATATATTACTAAATGTTTTTACATTGTACAAGAACCTCATGTCATTTTTGACGTATAATGACATAATTTGTACTGGGTTGACAGCTGTCACCGGACTCTTCTTACGTGAAAAACAGTATAGACGAGAGGGATTTATTATTTGTGCCTAAAACTCGACTTAAACACACCACTCGCAGCCCCTACTTTATGTGTATCAAGCTATACAACAAACTTCCCAGAGACATAAAGGAACTTCCCATTAAAATGTAAAAAAAAATAACTTTATTGGTGGCTTTGTGGACTGTGTGTATACTCCGTAAAAGAGTTTCTAAACTCGAAAACTAGAAATAGATAAGCTTTATGGAAATAGTTTAATTGTTTAGAATAAGTGATCACTTAATCTTTCTTCATAATTTTCATTTATGAACAAAATAAAGTTACCTATTTGTTGCATGCTTGCCCAAGCCGAATTTGGCGCACTGTAAATAATATATGTATACCACCTTGTTTGTACAATAAATATTTTTTTTTTTTGTTTTCTGCAATAAATATTATTATTCACCTTATTTATTTCTTTTTCTTAGATTTTTTACAATAAATTTATACAAGTAAAATATATAAATATACATACAAAATATAAAAGCATTATAAAAAACCTAACCTAGGGTGCCGCCCGCAGCGAGGCGAGCCTAAGCTACCGGTGGTTAGGGTGACAGAGAGAGGAACCTCTGGACTATCCGCGCCGTGTCCAGGAGTACCGCCTTCTGTATTTGACCCTTGACCCAGCCATCTAACGAGAGTCTCTTGAGATGTTGGTCGAGACTCTTCGCTATTAGACCATTCGCAGAGACGACTATCGGGACAATCGTAGAATCAACATCCCACATGGCGGTTACCTCGTGTGCCAAGTCTAGGTACTTGCTGACTTTGTCCTTCTCAGCTTTCACGAGGTTCTCGTCATGGGGGATGGTGATGTCAACGAGTACTGCCTGGCGCTTTAATCGATCTGTCAGCACGATATCAGGCTTGTTGGCTACAATAGTCATGTCCGTGATGACAGATCGATCCCAATAGAGCGTTGCACGACCATTCTCCAAAACTGGCGCAGGTGTGTGCTTATAATACGGCACTTCGAAGTCCACAAGACCGTATAAAAGAGCAGGTTGCTGGTGAATAATCCTGGCCACCAAGTTATGTCTGTGCAAGTACTCGCCGTTAGCAAGATGACTACAACCAGAAATAATCTGCCTGAGTGACTCTCCGGGACGGCGGCATGCCCGACAAATGTCGACCGTACCGTCCTTCAGGATATATTTCCGGTAGTTGTTCGTCATAATAACCTCGTCCGCAATTGCACAGACAAAACCTTCAGTTTCCCCAAACGTAGCCAGTTCACCGATGCGAACAGGTCTACATCGGGCCCCGTAAGGGCCTTGTAGAACCGCCGATGTAGTTCCTTACTCTTTCATACCGCCCTGCGGTCCTCGGTGCTTAGTACTTAAAATCTGCGCCAGTTCTCGTTTGCCATGGAGAGCGGGGTGAAAGATGCGTCTACTGCCACTACGTCACGATGCATCCCACACTCACTGTTTAGAAAGTAATCCCTGAGACTGCACACCTCGCGGTTGTGAAGGTCTTTGGCATTTAAGAAGCGACCTCCAAGCTTCCGCGGGATGTACAGTCTCATAACAGAAGATCGTGGGTGTAGCATACGGTGCGCAGTGAGCAGTACACGCACCCTTCGATCCTGGATATCGAGCTCAGTCTGTGTCCACCTTAATATGCCAAAGGAGTATGTGAGCAAGGGCATCACCCAGGCATTGAAAGCGCGCACCCTATTGCCGCCCGACAAAAAACTGTTGGGTACTTTTGTCAGGCGACAGAAGAAGCGCTCCTTCTCCACCCTCGATACCCAAAAACTGTGACATACAAAGATACGTGGTTGGCAGGTTTCTGCTTGGAGAGAGATCTGAGAGCCATTGTCTCAGAAATATGTAAATTTGTGGAATTTACAACTTTCCCCCGCTGTAATGCAGCATGCACATGCATGACCGCACACTTATCGACACCAAATTCCATTTTGATGGCACTACTGAAGACCCCTGTGATTTTCAGTAGCTCCAACAGGTCATGTTTATTTGGTGCAAATAGTTTAAGCTCGTCCATGTAGAGCAGATGAGAAATGACCTCACCCTCTCCGTAGCTGGCAACCTAGCCCTGAATCCTTCAGCAGGGTACTAAGCGGATTCAGCGCTAGGCAAAACCATAAGGGACTCAGACTATCACCCTGAAAAATACCTCGCTCAATCCTGATGGAATTCTGCGGGCCAGAGGGGCCCTCTCCTCCCCCCGGTTAACGAAGGACTGTGGTCCACTGCCCTATCCAAGCAACTAAGAAGGATCTCAAAACTGCATCAACTTTATACAGTTCTAAGATCCTCCTCAGCCATGAATGAGGCACTGAATCATAGGCCTTCTTATAGTCAATCCAGGCGGCCGAGAGGGTCCCTCTGTTTCGCCGGACTCGTTGGCAAATGGTCATGTCTATGAGGAGGAGCTCTTTAGTACCACGTGACCCAACCCTACATCCATTTTGAGCGGGGGCCAGAATGTTGTTCGCAACACTGTGCGTGTTAATTTTTGGTCTCAAAATGGATGTAAGGAGCTTCTATAGCGTCGGCAAGCACGTGATGGGTCTGTAGTTCTTCGCTTCCGTGGTACTACCGGACTTGTAGAGCAAGGAGGTAACATCAGTTGTTAAGGGAGACGGCAGGGAACCGAGCTCGAGGGCTTGCTGGAACTGTGCTGCCAAACGCGCGTGTGAGCATCGAAACCATTTTAGCCAGAAGTTGTGCAATCCATCCGGGCCCGGACTTTTCCAGTTCGGAGCCGTACGGATGGCACAACTTACGTCTTCGGGGCTGACGGTAACTGACCCCATGGGTTCGATGGCCTCACACTCACGTTTGACAACACCCATCCAGGCGCCCTCGGTGTGCTCAACAGGCACCGACCAAATACTACGCCTAAAGTTAACCATGGCTGTAGCATCCGGTCGCTGTCCATCAGACACACGATGGTCGGTTCCATCCCACTTCCGATATACCTTTCTTTGGTCGCTTTGGAAAAGGCGATTCTGCTGGTATCGGTCCAGACGCTCTCTGTAGCGACGAATACGGCTTGCCCATGCATACACTTTCTGCTTCAGAAAGTCAATGCGTTCCGTGACACAGGCCATGTAGTCACGGGGCCTGACACCACTCCCCGCGAAGGCCTGTTTCACGAAGCGCATTACTCGGGGGCGGTTATTGCCCCCTCTGAAGCAGATCAGCTTTGCAATGAGAGTCCTAAACGTATCGACACGCCGCTCCATTCGTACTTGCCAGGTAGGGACTCTCCCGGTGGTCCTAGGTGCACGGTCAGCGTCCGGAAACTTGACGCGAGCAACACGGCACGCCGCGATGGCCCCGCGGTACATAATTGAGTGCGTGTCAAACAAATCTTCACTAGCCCCAAAATACGTGACTAGGAGATCGTTCAGGGCTCCCATTAACGCTAAATTGCGTCTATTCACGGGAAAGCGTGGTAGTCGCGGCCTAGAATTGAGTGTGCTCTTCCAAAGCCCTCCTCAATATATTATTATTATATTCTATGTCTTTTCCGCTCACGGGACAATGGTGTCCCGGACCTTTGGAAGGCGTGCGCGGAGCCGAAGTACCAAAGTACCAACCGAGTACCACATAGCCAACACGTAGAGGCCCTTTTGACAATTTAATGAAATGCAAGGGGTACACCGAGCGGGTGCTGTCCCTGCCCGTGTCATGGAACGCACACAGAGATAGCACCCGCCAGGGTGTACAGGAACTATTGCTGGTTGATGGAATCTAAATGAACCGAACTATTGGGTGAATATGATGGACTAATGGCTGAGCTATTGAGTGAGACAACTGAAGTCTGCCTAATAAAACTGTCTCACATTTTTATCTCAGGCAGACGGTGACTCGCCCTCTGCTAGATGGGCCCCTATAAATAGCGACATTAAAAAATGGCCTAAGGGCAACACTGGTATAGAGGGCTGGGGGTAGAGAGGTGGCACTGGACTTTAAACATATAGCCAACTCGCCACTTAGGTGACCACATCCACCCCCGAGCAACAGCTCTAGCGACTCCACTCTGGACAGCCGGTTAAGGCAAGCCAGGGGCGGGGGGCCTGTTCATACAACCAACCCACAGGACACCCCCAGGAGCACTCAGGTACATAGGGTGGCTGCTCCCTAACAGCTCGCCACAAGCTGCCCTACGTTGACTGACTGCACTGGAAATCCAGTGGGCGATGGGGTCGTCACATCCCTACGCCTTTATTATTTTTATTATTACCTTACCTCATCATGCAATAGGTAGTATTTAGACTCTTTGGACGAGCGATAAGAAAACCTGGCCACATATAAAGGTTTTTTTATAGTTTTTTGTTTTTTTTTTATTCCGCAAAAACAATACAGGACTGTTTTCCTACAGTTGTATGTAAATGATATAATTTGTAATAATACAACCGTGTTGTTTGGAGAACAGAACAGAAGTAAATTTTATCATTTCACAAGAATTCAAATACAAGTCAGCTAGTGGCCATAGACAAACTACAATACTATAAAAAGTTTATATGTGTTGCCAATAGCAAAGAAATAGATATCAAAATACAACAGAAAATGTGAAATTATTACCTAAAATAGTTTCAAAACGATGGGTGGTTAACGAGGTGAAGATGGCGAAGACTCGTGGGGCGAAAAATATATAACTTTAATAAATATATAAAATGTTAATCTATCACTTCTTTTGAATTATAATAGGTTCATAAAGACCGACTGCACTTTGTTATGTTGTGCAGGTTTTAAGTATATAATGAGTATAACTGTGCTTTCACATTATTTTATTTAAATATGCATGCTATTTTTTGGTAAACCTCTGGGTAATGTTTACACTTTTTAATCTTAACAATATATATTACTATATACATGTTTACTTAAAAAAACACAAAGGTGATATATTATTAGCCGGTACTGTATATCCATGAGAGAAGTCCAGTGTCTAGTAAGTCATGCGACGATGATGATGATTGTTCTAAAATTGACACCTCTCACTGCAATTATACGATCGTAATTATATTATTATAATTAGTCCGTCGGTTAAATTATCAAGAAATATCGGCCACGTATTTTTTCTTTTGTCAATCAAAAAAAAAATAACATAGATAAAGCGCGTCGAAGTTTGGGAGACCGGGCTCGTGACGTTACCCATGCTAAAAAATGTAAACTTTAATGGCTGGAAAAAATAAAAAATAAATACATGTTTGTGTTTATTTATAATGTAACTGACGGCCTTATTATAATGATAATAATACTTATGTTGCAACCTTGTGTACAAGGACCCTGGTAGGGTGTAGCAACATTTTATAAAAGGTACATTTTATACAGTTTAGTTGCTCATAGATGAGACCCACATGTGCTAATGATAAAACAAATCAGTAGTGGGGCGTGTCTTCAGAGACTATAAGACCTGTCTTTATTATTTGACTTCACTTTAATGACAGGGAGCTGCAAATACCTAATGGCGACGGTCTGATGAGCGTCCGGCAGGCCGGCGTAGCTCTGATGTGTCATCTCAATCGGCTCGGGGAACCTCTACTACCGCCCGTCAAAGGATTTACCACGGTAAGTTTTTAATTATTCAAGACCCGCCGACACCGTTGCTCAAAATATGGTGACGGTACGGAATCGCAGTGACGAGAGGGACAAACTTATGATTTTAATAATTTATACCCAAATAAATCAGACTCCAATTAACTACACAGAAAATACCGAAAACGCCTATCAAATTTGAAGAGTTCACTCTATTCCTCCTGGATCCCATAATCAGACCTTCATCAAATTTATATGGACCAACTTGGGGGTACCTGCTTTGAACAAAAAAAAAAAATCAAAATCGGCCAACGTGGTCAAGAGTTATCTCCATTTAAAAGCACACCAAAATGTTAAGCCCATATAATCCAAAACGTCACAGACGTCATTTCAGTACAATTTACAGTTATGAAAGCGGAGACACTGACATGTATAATAAATATACCTCTCAGATATTACTTATCCGTCTCTCTCAAATTTATTGATTTGTGCATTATACCTAGTAATCTGTTACTTCAACCATTTGACATTTATGAATTGACGTTTGTAGTGATGAGGCTAAGACGTATCGTTTGTCAAATGAAGCGATTATTAACGGATGGTTGATTGAATCGATTTTAAAGCCGATTTTTGAAATGTGTTTATGATGCATTTAAGTATAAATTTTATATCACATGATCATGATTGTATCAGTCTCCTCAAACAAAAAATGTTACTTATTATCTCACCCCGTTATCAGTGGTGAAAATTCATTAAAACCGCAAGGGTTGGTTCTGCACTATTTTTCACACATAAAATAATTAATAAAATATGTCTACTTTGCCCAAACGCTGATTAATGAAATTACAATACAATACAATACAATATGCTTTATTGCGCACCTCAAAAAAGAATTACAGATAGAAACAGCATAAAGATACAAGCAGAGGTAAACAACAGGTAAATTATTTGAACGTATATCTTTCATTTCTTCCAGTTGTGTTACAAGCGTGGGGTACGGGATAGCGTTAAATACCTCTGAAGCACGGCTATAGATTTATTTATTCAGCGACTTAGATGCACTGGCAAAGTCTACTGAGTCCCCGCGTACTAATACTGAGTCAGATCACACTCACAAGTCCACCGAGTCCGCGCCTATATTAGTACGTGATACAGTTAAAACTACATCAGCAAAACGGTTAAAACTCACGTATAAAATGTCACTCCGGGCGACATATTTTAAACTCTTCGGGACTAACCGTTTTAGTGGTATACTCGTAGTTTTAAAGTGACCAATGAAAGTTCAAATACAAATAATTTTGTTAATCAGTTGGGCAAAGTCGCATTTCAAACAAAGGCAAAGTTGACATCTTTTATTAATTATTTTTATATGTGTTAACACATTCGGTGCCGGTGACACGAAAGCGTATCATTCTTGTATGTATAATTGCCTTGTCGGCGCCGAATGTGTTCAAATAGTGCAGTGCCAACCCTTGCCCTTCAATAAATTTTCACCACTAATAACGGGGTATGCTTATTATGTATGGCGTTCTATATTCCATATATGATATAATAAGAATCATTTTAAGAAGAAATAAGAAAGACAGACATATTCTCTTAATCACGTGAAAGATAGACATATTCTCTTAATCACGTCATGCCGCTGCTAATGCCGTAGCTGGTCGGTATGTCAGTCATTTATGTAAATAAATAAATTTTGCACATATTTTCCAACTTTACGGAGTTTTACTAATATTTAAGTTTACAGCAACAACAGATTTTTTTTGGTTGTAAATTTATCGTTATAAATATATGCGTACCTAGTCGATTCCTATCAATTTACGGAAATATCGTCTGAATCGAAAAGACAGACTTGGTCACAACACTCGTTTTAAAAAGAAAGCGACATAACACGTTACTGTTTGGCTGGTGAATTATTATCGTAAAATACTCAACAACAATGAACTAAAAAATGTAATATAACTTAAATTATGTTTAAGAAAAGCTAAATATTATTTTTATTTACTTGAAAAGCCCTAATACTATTACGTGATTTTATTTATAATTCCGATAAGTCTTGCGTGTCTACGTTCTATGGGTGTTGTCATGTGTCAAATGGTTGAAGTAACAGATTACAAGGTATAGTGAAAATAGATCAGATGTACAGAAATCATTCAACTTAAATGAGCGGATCTGCTTTAGTCTGTGGTCAGTGCGTTTTAAGCAGCCGGACCATAACCCTATGCGCGCACGAGCAACTTGTGTCGCCGCAACTATGTCTTTATCTCGTGTCACACTTCTTACTAGTACGACAGAGACAAAGACATAGTTACGGGGACCAAAGTTGCTCGTGCGCGCATGCCCTAACTCGTTTTCAACAGATAGTGCTAAACTGCTGGTAATTAAACTAATAACGATGAATTCGAGAGCCATGTTCGTTCGAAATAAAACGCCATTTGTACCCATAGATGGCGCGAGGAAGCGAGCGATGGACGTTTACTTATTAGACTACTAGCGCCTTCTAGAGAAGCTCGTAGGAAATTAATGGAATAAGATTTCTAATGGGATTCCAAAACGGGTTGCCATTGATATTTTATTTATTCTAAAAGTAGATAAAGGAGGCACTTTATAAATTTATTTATTGGTAGTTTAAGAATTGGAACTATAAGATATAAAAATTAGATTAACTGCCTAAGTTAACTTAGGGAGGTATTCCACTCATCCAATATCTTTGTCCAATATACATTTGATCAAAGAAATTGGATGATTTCATCCAACTTAGATGGGATCCCGACATTTGATCAAAGATTCTGATTACAGTTAAATCAATATGGCTACGCATGAAAAAGAATAAAACTTGGACAAAGATATTGGATGAGTAGAATGGGCCTCCGTCAAAGAACTTTGATCAAAGATTTGACAAAGAAATTGGACAAAGATATTGGATGAGTAGAATACCACCCCGTTAAACTCATCCAATATCTTTGATCAAAGAAATTGGATGATTTCATCAAACTTGGATGGGACCCCGACATTTGATCAAAGATTCCGATGACAGTTAAATCAATATGGCTACGCATGAAAAAAAAAATAAACTTGGACAAAGATATTGGATGAGTGGAATGGGCCTACGTCAAAGAACTTTGATCAAAGATTTGACAAAGATATTGGACGAGTGGAATACCACCCTTAGTTACACCTAGTTAATGCTATCGATAAATGGGTGAATCCAAAAAATGTACATAGGTTAATTATGTACAGTTAATTTAATGGATTCCTTTTTTATTTCGATCATGTCAATGTCATCAGAATCTTTGATCAAAATGTCGGGGTCCCATCCAAGTTGGATGAAATCATCCAATTTCTTTGATCAAATATATATTGGAGAAAGATGTTGGATGAGTGGAATACCTCCCTAACTTTCGTAACACGATGGAATCAATGAAATTTTAGACATAATTGAGTCCTTAACGATGTATATTTTTTTTACAATTCACACATTGTGTCCTAAAAATGTTTTACCCTTGAAGCGCCGACAAACTTTTAGTCGAATATCACTTCAAGTTCAACTTCAACGTATACTATACTCGTGATAAATGCAAAAATAATGCCCTGTTCGGGATTCGAAGTACTTCGTAGGCAGGGTCACTACTAACTAAGCCAAAGTGATCGTCAATATAAATAAATATTGGGGGACAATCTTACACAAATCGACCTAGTCCCAAACTAAGCATAGCTTGACTGTGCGTACTAGCCGACGATATACATACTTATATAGATAAATACATACTTAGATAAATAGAGAACATCCAAGACCCAAGAACAAAATCCGTGCTAAATGCACAAATAATGCCCTGGCCGGGATTCGAACCCGGGACCTCTAGCTTCGGAGGAAGTGTCACTACCAACTAGGCTAAACAGGCCGTCTATTCTATAAATATATTCATATCATGTTTTGTATTCACAGTGCACAGACGCAGCACAAGAGCTGTACTCCGTCGGCTACGGCCCGCTCTGCTTCACCGGGCTGCGTTACAGGCAGGTCGCATGCGCGGAGAAGCTGGCTCTCTTGCTGACGTGCGACGGCGACGTCTATACCATGCATTACGACACTATGGTTCCGCATAGGGTACAAGGTGAGCCATCCTACCGACTGCGCCAGTATAATAAGCAGTGGGTAGTATACATTATATTTTCCCAATAATGGCCGTAATGACGTTACTCGTTATATATTGAAAGGCGAAGTGTACTGTAGGGAGGACTGAGCTACGGGGTAGAATTAACACTTCTTCATAGCTATTTAACTTTATATATTCCTTCACAATACAATAAATCGACCTCGCTTCAGGGCGGACCCGCTTAGTCTGACGTTTTCAACTATTTCACTAGACAGAGACAGTTGATATACTAAATTAATTTAATTTGAACTAACTGCCAGTCCGTCTCGGTAGGAGAACTGTACAGTTACCTTGTACCTTTACAGTACAGTTTATGGCCAGTCATAAATTAAAAACATCCAATCATTGGAGGCGCGCCCCCGTCGACTACAATGTTACATGTAAATTGCTTTATTTGTCGTGTTCCAAACTTTTTAAATATAATCAACATAAGATGGCGCAGGTCGTATACAGCCAATTCAAGTCGTATGTTTCTGTTGGAAACGTAAAGTTTTTGTACTTGTCTGAAATGATTTGCGGTTTTCGGTGAAAAATACTCTCCCGATTCTGTTTGAAAAAAAAAAAACATTTTAAGGATATGTTTATTGAAACTTAATTCCATTTAAGTCTATTTTACCCCATTTTTGAGAAATGCACTACATTACCCTCCGCTGGAATTTCGTCCTTCAAATTTAAAAATAATATTTAGCCGGGAATTGCCTCCTTCCATGCCTCAACAATAATGTACTATTTAACAGTATTATTTTTATTGTCTTGAAACAGGATTCGACAACAACATAATCACGCAAGTGGCGTGCCACCCCACCGGGCGGCACTACCTCTGCGTGGCGCAGGACGGCAGCGTGTGGTCGTGGGGCGCGGGGGAGGACGGGCGGCTCGGGCACGGCGACACGGCGCCGCGGGAGGTGCCCGCGCAGGTCAGCACCCTCGCGGCACACGAGGTCGTGCGCGCGGTCGCCGGGCCCTCCTGCAGGTCAGTGTATTGTCGCAGTATGCCAACTGGCTTGTATTTGGCGCAGCCTAACTGGAGAGGTTTAGATCGACCACGCACCATAAACTTTAAGTCATAAATTAAAAATTAAAAAAACATTGCGGATTCGCCCCGCCCGATAACTATGTTACATATTAATCCACTAATTATCAGGTCCCACAACTTTTTAAAAAGAAAAAACAGCTCAGCTATCGGTAAACATCGCACAAGTCGTATACAGCCAATTCAAGTCGTATTTTTCTGTTGGAAACGCGACGTTGTTTTGAAATAATATGGGTACCGATGGGGCCATAAACACAAAGATTGATTGAAATAATATGGGGTTTTCAATAGAAAAATACACTTACGATTCTGTTTAAAAAGTAAGCGGTGGGAGGCATGGATATTTTGTTTCAATTTCATCTTGTTTTTTCCCAAAACGCCATTTAATCCACGACTGGAATGGCAATTGCAGGGTTGCGTATAAATTAAACGGACTCCCAAGGTCATCCGTTTAAAACTAACACTCATGGACGATTCACACAGAATGGCTGGAGTCGGCGCGCATCCCACTAAAATCAAAGGAATTAGAACCCTCCATACAGAAGTTACATTTCATATTTGAATGGGATGCGGGCGCCCATTGGGCTGCCGCTGCCGTTTGGATAAGAAGTCTAGCTTCTGTATGGAGGGTTCCTTTGACTCTGGTGACGTGCGCGCTCACTCCGGCCGTTTGGTGTGAATAGTCCATCAGCCTGCAATGGCCTCGTCCCATGCCTCGGCCATAATGTAGTATTTCCGTTCGCAGTGCTGTGATAACGTCCCGCGGCGCGCTATACACGTGGGGCCGTGCGAGCCACGGCCGGCTATGCCACGGCATGCTCGAGAATTACCTCACGCCGCAGTTGGTCGGCTTTCTCTCGCACAACATAGAGCGCATCGTCGACATTGCTTTCGGTGAGTCAACAAGTCTAACTGACAACTTAGATAAGTTGAAAAACCACCGAAATTTTTATTTTATATTTCAATATCTCAAAAACGGCTGAACAGGTTCTAATAAAACATATGTATGTATGTATGTATTACTTTATTGTACATAAAACACGACAAAACGATAAACAAACAAAAAGTAGACGTATAAAGGCGAGCTTATCCCTTCAAGGGATCTCTTCCAGCTAACCTTTGAGCAAATGAGTTTATTAAAAACAAATGGAGGATGACGATAAACAACCTGTGAATTATGCACCGAACCAAAGTTAAAACAAAACAAATTAATTTTGAATACACATAATTTATAATTGAATACATAAAATACGATTAAATATACTATTATTACTTACAGCTCAAGATATAAATGTGTGTGTGTGAGAGAAAATAAATAATGTGTTTATATACTACGATAACTACGATATACTACGATAAATAGGTACATATACGCGAGTAAAAAAAAAAAAAGTTTTTTTTTATTAGTTAGGAGTCGGACAGCCATAATCTTTTCAATGCAGCTTTGAAGGACGCTACAGATTGGGATTGCCTCACAGACACCGGTAACTCGTTCCACAACTTAACGGCCCGAACCGTGAACGATCTCTTATACGCACGTGACCTATTGAACGGAACGCTCAGAGAGATATTGGCGTTAGAATTTGAACGAAGGCGGTAACCGCTGTTAGATGTCAGAAATCGGAATCTCTCAGTGAGGTAAGGAGGAGAAGCAGGATTGAACAATGCATTGAAAAGCAATGACAGGACGTGCACATCTCTACGACGACGAATCGGAAGCCAGCCGAGTTGTGAACGAAAGTTGGATACATGATCAAACTTTCGCAGACCAAATATATATCGAATGCAGATGTTTTGCAAGCGATCCAGCTTGTCAAGCAGCTCCTCTCTAAGGTCGACAAATGCAATGTCACCATAATCAAGAAGTGGCAAAAGAAGAGATTGGGCGAGAGTAATTTTGGTTTGAAGAGGAAGGAAATTTTGCAGACGCTTCAAAGAGTGCAACGAAGCAAAAAGCTTCCTACTTATTTCCGATACATGAGGTGACCAGGATAGCGTTTGGTCAATCACTACACCCAGGTTTTTAACAGAAGATGATAAAGGAATGGCCACGTTGTTAAACATAATATCGGGAATCACCAGCTCGGATAGTTTAGACACAAAATGAGGGCTGCCAATAACAATCGCCTGCGACTTCTTGGCATTCACACTCAAACCATACCGCATCGCCCAGGAGCGAATCGACTCAAGATCACAATTCACTGTGTTAATCAGGGAAGGGAAATCATTCAAGCCAGCCGCCGCATAAATCTGTAAATCATCCGCATAAAGATGATAGTTAGAATTTAAACCCTCCGTAATACCATTAATAAAAATGGAAAAAAGAAGTGGAGAAAGAATTCCCCCCTGAGGTACCCCAGCAGAAAGATTACACCACTCAGAGACCCCCCCGTCAACCCTAACGCGCTGCCGCCTGCCAAAAAGATAGTCACGAAACCAGGACAACGCAGTTTGAGACATATTGAGGCCACGGAGGACTCCAAGGAGGATATCGAAATCCACCGTATTGAAGGCGCTACTGAAGTCCAATAATACAAGAGCGGTCAGTTTCTTATGTTCAATATTAAAACGAATGTCGTCGGTGATCTTGACTAAAGCTGTGACAGTGCTATGCCCGGGACGGAAGCCAGATTGGAAGGGATTGAACAAATTGTGCCTGTTGAGGTGGGAAAGGAGGCGACGATTAACAAAGTGTTCAATAATTTTCGACAGGACTGGGAGGATGGAGATAGGACGATACTGTGAGAAGGAAGCGGGATTGGGAATTTTGGGAAGCGGGATGACATGGGCACATTTCCATGCAGATGGAAATGTCCCTGACGAGAAGGAAAGGTTAATTATTTCAGAAAGGATAGGAGCTATGAGTTCCGCCACGAGCATGAGCATGTCCAGACTAAGACCGTCTTCACCAACGGCTTTCGTTTTAATAGTTTTTAAAATGGCAACGAACTCATGCGGCGTAATCCTTCCCAGATCAAAGGCAGAGGAGACAGGGTGAAGCTTTTTGGCAAGAGAGGACAGAGTTTGTTGCTTCACAGAAGCGTCCACACTAACCGGGGGATTACTAAAATGCTGGTTGATGGCGTTTAGGTCAAGCACTTCTGTGGGGCACTGCGAAGCTTTTCCCACCCCCAGTGATCTCAGAAACTTCCAGAGTTTAGCTGGCGGACATTCTTGGATAGATTCATGGATATAGCGACGCCTAGTATCCCTACAGACCCTGTTACAGCTGTTGCGCAACTTGGTGTAATTGAGTCGATTCGTCTCCGAAGGGTCAGCCCTGAGTTTGATGCGAGCCTTGTCCCTTTTAGCCATAAGCAACTTGACCTCCGACGTCAGCCAAGGTGCAGGTAAATGCCTCAAACGTACCGGCTTCATGGGAGCATGCTTATCAAATATCGCTAGCAATGTGTCATTAAAAGCCCTCAACCTATGGTCAACATCGGCCTGAACTTCACCACTATGCCAGTCCGCTTCAATAATGTCTCTTTGAAGCGCCTGCAAGTCAATATTTCGTAGGTCTCGACGCAAAACTATTCTGTGTCTTTGCTTAGGGGGACGAATTTTGAAAGAAGCATAAATTAAATCGTGACACGAGAATCCTGCGGCATTATATTGGCCATGAGAAGCAACCAAATCCAATGAAGAGGTTAAGATAAGATCTAAGAGTGAAGGAGGTCCGTTGTGGGAGAAATGAGTAGGGCCAAGGGGCAAGATATTTAGATTTAGGGAATTAGCAAGCGACTGCAGCTTAAGGGAGCGATTATCATTCTTAATGAGACAGGTATTAAAATCACCCATAATTATGCAGTGATCGAACTGGGGGCTAAGATCTTCCAATGTTCTCTCGAGGGAATCGAAGTAATTAATATGAGAGGATGGACTATAAAATACACCCAGAAGAACCTTGGAATGATGCAAGGAGACGTTTAGGAATAAATACTCGGCAGAGTTCGAGTAGACCGTTGGTGACTTTCCGACAACTTGACAAGCCAGATCACTTTTTAAATAAATGGCAACACCACCACCTCGAACTGTCCTCGCCTCGCCATCATTAGTGCCAGTCCTGTCATTACGTATCAAGCGATATCCAGGCAGGGAATAAAGGACTGATGGTAGTGTCGGTTTGAGCCAAGTTTCAGAAATAAGAATAGCATCAATATTGCAGGAGCTAAAGGATGTGAGTAATTCAGGGTAGTGTGACGGAATACTTTGAGCATTAATGTGAACCACGTTGAAACACTTTTTGGCTGAAGCAAAGGTACATTGCAAACGATCACCCAAGTCGGGCATGTCCGACACTTCACTAAGGGAATCATAACAGCTCGAAGACGATAAGGAGAAATACTCGCTATCTAAACTCGCATTAAAAACGTCCGACATTAAACAATTGAATATAAAAACACAATTAAGTATGTAAGTAAAATATTATATAGAATGTTAACTAGTAATGTGTATGCAAAATTTTCGCAACTAATAAACTTTCGCACTAGACAACCTCATTTGCTCGCCAGCAGTTAACAATAAAAAGATTTTAAAAAATACATATCTTAGGACCATCGGTCGAAAACCTGCTTTCAGATGAAAAACACCGTTATCGCATCGGCTCACCCGTTTTAGAGCTACGATGCCAGAGACAGACACACATATACACCTGTGAAACTTATATCATCACCCCCTTTTTTCGTTGCACGTCGGGGGTTAATAATTAATTAGTGGACAATCTTAGACTAAAAACCTAGTCCCAAATTAAGCAAAGCTTGTAAGGCGACGGACCATATATTCGGCATATCGTTCGAAGTAGGGATGTTACGGAGGTTAGGCTTCGGCTCCGATATACCGAAACTTTCGGCTGAATTCACACATCTGGCGTCGGCTTCGGTTTCGTCTAATTTGAAGCGAACATCTCCGGCTCCGGCTTCGGTTTCGTCTAATTTGAAGCGGAGGTTTTAACGAAGCTGAAAGTCAGCGGCCGCAGTGCGCGGCGTGTGCCTAGGAGTACAAACAGGTTTTGACTTGTCTCTCCGGGAATCCCCCACCTGTTTTACGATGATTGTTTACTCATTCGTTTATTGTTTTGGTTCACGGCCTGCAGTGTGCTGTTTCACATTAGTCTCCCTCCACCTCCAATTTCACCTCCGGCTCCGGTTTCGCTTTCGGTTTCGCTTTTGGGTTCGCTATCGGTTTCGGATTCGCTTTCGGTTTCGTTAAAACAAATTTAAAAACTCCGGTTTCGTCTTCGGTTCCGATAAAAGCACCTCCGTAACATCCCTAGTTCGAAACACGTCCACTGCTGAACATACCTATGCCAAAGGGTGCCTCAATGACCGGTTTTGGTCAACCATCCAGCGTGCTCCCGCGACCTTTCCCAGATCATCAGTCCACCTTGTGCTCGTCTTTCCTGCAACTTGAATTTGTCTATCTGTTGATTTTTTTCTCTCATTTACATAAAGGTTAACTGATTGTGAGATCTCTTAAAGGGATAAGTTGGCTTTGTCAGCCGACCGCTTCAGCCTAGTGGTAAGTGATCCAGCGTAAATATTTGTGTGTTGAGCACAAATTTTAGTTTCTAAGTCTTGGGTGTTTTATTGTATCTCATCTAACATTTGCTAAGTGACTGAACATGTGCTAATAATATTCGTTGTCCACAGGTTGGGGCGAAAGCTACACCCTTTGCTGCACCCAAGAGGGCGCTCTTTTCATTTTCGGTGACATCGAAGGTGGCGTCCTGCGCCCCGTCCCCATGCCCGCGTCCGTGAAGATCGCGCGAGTGTACACCGGCGAGCACTATCACGGCGCGCTCACTGACCAGTTAGTGTCTGCGGACGATTATACACCTTGCTACTGTCTGTTTAGAGCGATTTTTGAACGTGTAACTCGATCACAGTTAGGGATGTCAGGTGAATGCGGTATCCAGGCTCTATTACTTCACCCTTGTAGGCGCCGTTTACATGTTCGGTGGGGCCCCACGCGCCGTCACGATGTCCGCGACCATAAAGCGAGTCTACAAATACGAGAACAACCACGGCGTGCTCACTGACCAGTTAGTGTCTGCGGGCGATTTTACACCTTGCTACTGTCTGTTTAGAGCGATTTTTGAACGTGTAACTAGATCACAGTTAGGAATGTCAGTTGAATACGGTATCTAGGCACTACTACTTCACCCTTGTGGGCGCTGTTTACATGTTCGGTAATAACGACGGTGGCGCCCCGCGCGCCGTCACAATGCCCGCGACCGTGAAGATCGCGCGAATGTACAAAGACGAGAACTACCACGGCGCGCTCACTGACCAGTTAGTGTCTGCGGACGATTATCTACTTTGCTACTGTCTGTTTAGATACTGTTTTTTATATAAATGTTAACAATATTTCAGAGGCTTGCTGTTCACATGGGGCAAAGGAGAGGGCTATCGGCTCGGCCACGGCAACGCAGAAAACGTTAACTTCCCAATGCCCGTCGAGGCTCTCAGAGGTAGTATGAAAATGTACCTTTTAAGATAATGCCCGAATATTGTGGGAAATAATGGAATATGAGATACCTCTCGTAGTCAGTTATCACTGTTATCAGTTGAAAGAATGGAATAGAAGTTTAGAAAAATATTTATTGCCGCACTGATACAAAAATAGGTAGTTACATACATGATGCATTTGTTTTGTTATGCATTTCATTATGTTACCAAATTAGCGAACTCAGCGTACTGTGCAAACTACAGTGGCTGCACTACATTACAAAAACACACGCAACACACTAAACAATGGAGAAGAAGAACACTAATAACTAACACTAAATTCTACAAGACTCTCGAAAATGTAAAAATACAATGCTATATCTTTTATTGAAACTCTAAAGGACTTTTGTTCTTTTGTTGTTAACTTGTTCAATCATTTATAAATAATTAGTTCGACACTAATGACCATATACATATTTATCGATCGACAGAACGACATAAAAAATGAACTCGTATTGTGGGTATTGAACAGTTTTATCTGTTTATCCCTAGTAATAACTTACTCATATAATAGTTGACTCTGTGCTAGCTATTTTACTACAGTCAAAAACTTTAATTTGGGACCCCCTTATGGTTGACAGGCCTGTCAAACTATTTAGAAATTTAAAAAAAAATGCGAAAAGGGTCCGTAACCCAGACCCCCAGAGAAAACGTCAAATAATCATACCGCTACCGAGCGAGATGGTCATATACTAAATTGAATAAGACGGATAAATCATTTGTAATCCTTGTCATAATTCCGCTTTTCTTTATTTGCCTCAATATCATGTCCACCTCATGTCAAATAGTTTGAGGGAAATTAAAAAGGTTGTTTATGGTAAACCACCAGACCACCAGTTCTCAATTTAGCTGCGTAAGATTTTTTCTGGCGGTCTTTGCGGAACTCATTTCTCTATATAAATCCATATTCTGAGGTCCCAAATCAAAGAGCGCGACCGTACGAGTACTACTACTTCTGTAAGGCGTTTAAAATTGAGCGTTGCGTGTTGTATATAAGGCATTTATTCCAGGCTCGCCTATAATCGAAATGGCGCTAGGCGCGTCCTGCGGCGCGGCGTTGCTGTCCGACGGTCAACTGTACTCGTGGGGCACGCACCAGAGAGCACACTTGTTCTCTTCCGCTCCAGTTAGGGTGAAAGCGCTGCTCCCGCCGTTCAGAGCCAAAGGTGAGTCAGGGACGGATGTGTGTATCACAGGTGAGTAAAGAGCTAAGTGCGCCCTTTATAGCTAACGTTGAGTAGATACATAAGGGGTCCACTAGAAGCGAGTGAACACGTTCTGCGGCGCGGTGTTCCTCGCCGACGGTCGGCTGTACTCGTGGGGCACACACCAGAGAGCACACTTGTTCTCGTCCGCTCTGGTCAGGGTGAAAGCGCTGCTCCCGCCGTTTAGAGCCAAAGGTGAGTCGGGGACGGATGTGTGTATTACAGGTGAGTGAAGAGCTAAGATTTAAGATTTATATAGCTAACGTTGAGTAGATACATAAGGGGTCCACTAGAAGCGAGTGAACACGTTCAGCGGCGCCACGCACCAGTGAGCACACTTAGGCTGTGGACTATCTGTGTGTGGCATCATGGCTCTTAAATGGATAACTGATTTGAATGCCGTTATTTTTATTTGAGAGCATGTTTCCCGGCGAACTTATTTAAGTTTCTGTTGTTGTTAACTTATTTACTTATTTGTTATATTTGAATTCAGGCGTCACGGTGGGGCTCACAAAGATGTTGGTGTGGAGCGAGCAGACGGCCCGCGACCTCCCGGCGTCTCTGCCTTTCGTCATCGATCTCTCCGACAGCACCTTCGAGTAAGTCTAAATAGCTGTTTAGAAATGTAGGGCACTCCGTAAGGTTATCTCGCTCAGAGGACCATGCGTTAAAACGGCCCTAAAACCAACGAAGCGGAGAGGTTAGGTCATTAACCTTTCGTATGCTTAAGCACCGAGCAGTGCCATTAAAAATTAACTGTTTGACAAAGACGAAACATTCAAATTCGTTCGCACTGTCAAGTGCCAACGAAGTGCCAAGTGTCTGTATATACTAAGGGTTAAATCTACTATTAGCTTGTATTCATTAGATAGATCCCATCATTAGTGCCTTTAAATCATTAGCTCATTAGAGCTACCTCTTAGCTTTTTTGGTTATAGGACCATACACAAACCCACCACAATCACCACCACCACCACCAAATACAAAGACCTGACCAAAACACCACGACCAGACACAAAATTTGGACCAAATACAAAGTTGCCCATGGTTCTTTGGAGGTCTAGTGTAGAATTGTATTATAATTGGTTTCCCCCTTTGTTGGGAGGGCAGATGGCAGTCGCTTCTGTAAGAACTAGTGCCTACACAGTTGCATCCTTCATGATACTGGGATAACGGTAATAGGATGATGATGATAATGGAAAAGAGTACTAAACTTATTTCTTGTTTTCAGGTTATTAGAAAAGTTGCTAAGACTTGTAGTAGAGGACAGCAAGGGGGCGGTTTGCGAGGAGACTTTGCACGAAGACGAATGCCTCGCAGTCTCGTGTCTCAATCTTTTGAGGCTTCAGGTAACTTCCTTAACTTGTACCTATGTCATAGCCGGATTGTATAATCCGCTACTTTACATTACGCCTTTTTAGAAAACAGAGATTTTTGTATTTCTTACGTACGATGGTTCTTCTCGTAGCAGAGGTCTATTTTTCCGAACCGGTGGTAGTTTATTAACATTCATAAGTGCATAAAATAAAACTGAGCGCTCTCGTGCTTTGGAAGGCACATTAAGCCGTTGATCCCGGCTGCTGTCTACGACAGCAGTCGTTAAGCCAAGTTAGAGGCCTTCGGGCGGCTTGAGAACTTCTAACAGTCAAGTTGCCCACTCACTTGACAAAGGGGGGTCGAAGTTGCACCACGTCCGTAGGGAGTACCCACCGTTACCCTACACGTGACCCCTGGGTGGTGCTAAAAGAGCAACAAAAACTGGCAACCGTACTTGTCTACTCGAAGATCTCACGGTTCGTAAAAGAATTACTTTTACTTATTTTATTACGGCGTGTCATTGATTAGGATTGAATACGGCTAAATCATAGTCCGCCGGAATGTGTTCGGCGCATTACGTTATTCAATTCAGCTAGGCGTAGTGTAAAACGAGCGATTTAGTAGCCGCCTCTTTATCGCCGTTTTACGTCACGGCTAGTCGTTTTAAGGATGATTCACAGCCGATGAGCGAAGAGAGCATGCCGCGGCAGCGGCCGCCGAACTAGAATATATAACCGAATAAATAAAATAATAATACATTACGATACAAGTGCTGAGAATAAATTCGCAACGAGTGGTGATAAATTAAAACACGACCGAAGGGAGTGTTTTAAAACGACACGAGTTGCGAATTACCTATTTGCCCGTGTATCGTACAACGTTTTACAGTATGTACATATGGCTCTTTAAAGTTTCGACATATGCACGTAATCTGCTGATAACCGCACTCGTAAAGTAGCACCATATGTACTGTAAAATACTATTACAGTACATATGGTGCTACTTTACAGGCTTTTTTTTTGCTTTTGGTGTAATAGTATTTTACAGTACATATGGTGCTACTTTACCGCACGAGTGCGATAATTAGCAGATTACGTGCATATGTCGAAACTTTAAAGAGCCATATGTACTGTAAAACGTTGTACGATACACGTGTGCGAATAGGTAATTCGCAACTCGTATCGATTTAAAACACTCCCTTTGGACGTGTTTTAATTTATCGCCACTCGTTGCGAATCTCCTTTTATCTGCACTTGTATCGTAATGTAATATTATGCAACTATTGTATAAGAATGGTCTTAAAAGGCGAGTGGCGTGGGTTGCGATGCGAGCCTCTTCGAGCATCGCAAGTAAAGACGCCACGAGCGTTTTTAGACCACTTATACACCGTTGTATAAGTACAATACTTTTTCAGCTCTCTCATTTTAAATCAATATTATTTGTTAGACTTTTCACGCATTATGTTTTTGTCCTAGTTATTGTACCTACGAAATTTCTTCGGAAGTGTAGTATCTATTAGTTTATCAGCTTGAATAATTTCGCTTTCAACTCGAATTTTTGTGGGAAATCAAAATTATGACACTTCTTGTTTATGGTTTGTTTTGTTTTTAATTTTCTACACTTGACATGCGAACCAAACTGAATGGGGCCTTTTACACGGTTATTATTACCGCACGATACACTCATATCACGATACGTATCGTGAATATTGATGAATATTCATGTTGAATAACGCGATAATATTGACACCCCTGTATTGTGATAATATTAACCGTGTAAAGGGCCCCAATCCGAATCCGGGCTGAAGCCAAACTGAGCTGCTACCGCGAAACAAACGCGAACGAATTTTGAATACCTCCCTCTCTGTCGCTCGAATATGTAAGTGCGACAGAGAGGGAGATACACGAACATCGTTCGTTTTCGTTTCGCGGTAGCAGCTCTGTTCATTTTTATAAATATTACCAAAAATAGATAAAACTTAAATGAGTTTATTGATTTTAGTATATTATCTATACTATATAATATTATAAAGCTGAAGAGTATGTTTGTTTGAATGCGCTAATCTCGGGAACAGTAGGTTCGAATTGAAAAATTCTTTTGGTGTTGGATAGTCCATTTATCGAGGAAGGCTTTAGGCTATATAAAATCACGCTGCGACCAATAGGAGCGAAGACGCGGACGTAGTCGCGGGCAACAGCTAGTATAATATACAACTGTTTGATTTGAAAACTATAAGTATTATTTGGTTTGTTGTTGGTACCACTGTAAGTATTGAAGAATAATTAGGACCGAAGCCTTACTTTAAAAAAAACCAGGGTGTTTATGAAAAAAGTATGAACTATAAAAGCACACTAGACAGTGATTTTATAGACCAGAGAGCATGGAATTCTCACCGACTTATTATTCGTGTCATTGTATATTGGTCAGCAACTATGTAAATGGCAGATAAAAGTACAGGAGTAGAAAAAAAATATTATAGGGACATTCGTTACACAAATCGAATTAGTCCTACGTATATATACATATAGTAAGCTTAACAAGACTTGTATTGTGGGTACTAGACGACGATATATTTAATACATATATACTTAAATACAAAGAACAAATGTTTCTGCTCACCACAGAAACCAATGCCCTTACCAGGATTCGAACCCGGGACCTCTAGCTTCGGAGGCAGTGTCACTACCAACTATGCTAAACAGGCCAACAAACCAATCCGACCTAGATAGACCAAGCTTACGACTTTTTTTATTAACCAGGTTCAAGCGTGGCAGAGCACCCGCGGCCCCATCTGCGAGGAGGTGAACGAAGTCCGTCCCTGGTGCGCCGGGCTTCATAGAGCGATAGTGGCGCTGGTGGAGGGCAGACAGGGCGCGGCGGCGGCCGCGGCCGCTCGCCGCGCGCTGGCCGCCTCGTGGCCGCTACTGCTGCCCACTCCGCAAGTGCGCGCCCAGCACCTTATAGAGCTGCTGCCGCAAGGTGAGTGACCGTTTGTTGACTGTGAGGATGAAGTCCGTCCCTGGTGCGCCGGGCTACATAGAGCAATAGTGGCGCTGGTGGAGGGCAGACAAGGCGCGGCGGCGGCCGCGGCCGCTCGCCGCGCGCTGGCCGCCTCGTGGCCGCTACCGCTGCCCACTCCGCAAGTGCGCGCCCAGCACCTTATAGAGCTGCTGCCGCAAGGTGAGTGACCGTTTGTTGACTGTGAGGATGAAGTCCGTCCCTGGTGCGCCGGGCTACATAGCGTGCTAGTGGCTCTAGTGGTGGGTAGAGTGGGCGGCGGCAGAGTCCTAAGCTGAGTGTTGATGTTGTTGCGTACTGTTAGTGAGTATAAATTCCACCGCCGTTCTGAGATTGCTCAGCGCGCTAATACTGACTTTAGTAGAGGACAGAAGGGGACACCACCACCACCACCACCATATCAGCCCTAGGACGTCCACTGCTGGACATAGGCGTCTCTCAATTTCAGGGGGGGGGGGGTAAATGCCATAATCGCCGCGCTTGGCATGCCGGTTGGCGATCGCAGTATCTCCACCGCACTCTAGGAATGCTGCTGCCCATTCCCCGGTGGACGGGGTGGGGTGGAAGGGGACACAGCGTGGTCAAAACCCATTGGCCATAGCGGTTCTGGAGGTAGCATCAAGGACTTAACTTTCCAAGGAACAGATAGGCTGAGTTTAGGTGGAGACGTATGGAAAGCTCCATATTTCTTCATATGATTGGTAAGAACGAAACTACATTTGTAGTACACTCTCTTCTTAAAATACCGTACATTCAGGCGAAGGGTAGGGCAAGGCATTCTCCAAAGGTTATGCAAGTTGTTTTCGTTAGTTTTGGCACAACAGCATTTAAATTTATTTTTTGTTGGTACATATTGGATATACGCAGAACTTGATGTAGAAATTGTGCTTTATTTAAAAAAAAAAAAAAATTAATTTAAAAAAGGAAAACATCAAGTCATAGCTAACAGAAAAATAAGCATATTGACCAAAAATAATAACAATAGCGCAAACACAAACGAAGAAAAACGTGCACAATGTTTGTATGGAAAGAGCTTGCCTACCCCTTCGCCTTCAGGCCTGTAACTTAATCGTAGCCAAAGTTGCTTTGCAACCTAATTCTTATCGGCACTGGTCTAAGGAGTACTATCAATCGCGTCCAAAAAGCGCTTAAGAGCCCGCTGACAATCAATATCAGACCTTCAGTTCGCATCTGCCAGAACGCATAAGCCGATTTACATCTGACTGTTTCGATGTAATCAATAATCATGTATGTAACCCATGTGTAACCGCCATACGATAAATGAAAAATCTCACCCATACATACACTAAGGCCGGTCGCACATTACGGCCACTGAACGCGACCACCAGTGGTTCAGTCAAGCCACAACACGCGACCACGTGGTCGCCACTACTGGCTCAATGAGCGACCGCTCGTACAATCAAACGACAAAATACTGTAGCGCGGCACTCTAACGCTCGATATGCGCCGAAGCTATGAACATTTTCTACTGTAGCATTGTAATTTGGTAGTACCTGACACTGTAATTTTTTATTAAACTATAAGATGTATATTGTTTTGTAAAAATTACACCTCACCGAGTTTCTTACACCGGTTCTTCTCATGGCAGGGATTTATTTTTCCGAACCCGTGGTAGCTTATTGACATTCATAAGAGCATAATATATGCCTAAATTGAAGAATAAAGAACTTACTTTTTACTGAGCATTTAGTAGCGACCGGTCTCTATCCCCCTAATGTTTCAGGCACAAACGCGATCAGCGCCGGAGCCCACTTCATGACGGAGCTGCTCGTGTGGTCGCTGCTCGGTGGCGGCGGGCTCAGGGACGCCCTACAGAGCGCCTTGCAGGAGCACACAGTTGACGAGTACTCGCATCTCAAACTTTCCGAGTGAGTACAACCCGCCCTAGGCCCGCCTCGCCGCAGGACCGGTCATTGTGGAAGTCTTAAGTCCTTCGGCTGATATGATGATGGTGGGGACAACCCGCCCTTAGGCTGAGTTGCACCAACTTACGTTTATAGACCACCATGTCAGCAGAAGGACGTCCACTGCTGAACGTACGCTTCCACCAATTTCATGGCTAAATGCCATAATCGCCACGCTTGGCATATGGCTTGGCGATCGTAGTATCCAAGGATGCAGGATGGATTACAGACCAATCAATGTTAAATATGGCGCCGGCGGAAACTTGTCGAACTTTCCATACAATCAGATTCTAACGAACACGTCTCACGATTAGTCGCTTTGGTGGAACCTTAGAATAATTGAGGAGTGTCTTTTCAAAAGGGCTTATTTCAACTTTTTTATAACTATAAATGTAGTTTTGTTAAAAGGTGAGAAATACATTATATACTTTTAGGTTCAAGTTCTAATAAGTCTTCTTGTGACTCTAAAAAAAGATTCAAATATCAAAGTCTGGATCATAAGGCCTTATTTCTTCCTTATAATATGAGAAAGAAATAGGTCTATTTGTAAGTGTATATTAATCATTATTTTTTAACTACGTTGAATCAGGACTTTTCGTAGGACTCCAAAATTTGAAGCTGGCCATTAAAAAATAACAAGTAAAAAAACAAATGCATTGGGTACCTTTTGTCAATGTCGTTGGAATAATTTCCCAATAGCAAATAATTAATTTTATCATGGCACTTAATCGCTTTTAGATTTGACAATGATCGTTATTACAAAACGATTAGCAATCAAAGCTATATATTATTTTCATTTGATGAAGGGCAATAGAAAGAAAAAGTAAATCGAGACCATTAATTTCATTTATTTAAAATTGGCTCATACATTTACTTAAAAACGAACGAAATAGTTATTACTTCTGAGTTCTTGATAAGTAATTAATTTGATTAATTGCACGATTTCTTACATTTATATTGTAACCTACCGCTGTATATGATTAAATTTTTAATTTACAATTTTGTAATTTTCCTGTGTTCCTGCACTAGGATTGGCCTGCATCGCAGGTTGACACTTAAGCGATTGACAGAGATAAAGTTTACCTGGCGTTAAAGAATTTTAACCGTTATAAACAAAAACAAGTGAAACCACTAAGTATGTATATATAAGTAAAGTACAATGATATGGAATAATTACAAACTAAGTAATGAAACTGATTTAACTGTACATAATTACATAGTTTCATTTAGATGTCTATACATTAAGAACGAAATTCAAAAGCTTTGTCTACCAAAAAGTGTATGTGAAGACTTTTGCCATAAGTTCAAATCTCTTTATGATGAAGAAGTATTCCTTAGTCAGTTTTATTATTGTACTTTAATGACTTCTTCTGACTCAGACTCGTAATGAAAATATATTTTTCATAATTAAACGTCTTTATTTTAATCATATTACAAGTATAAACATAAAAAATTTGCATAGAACCATATTAGATAAATGTAATCTATCAGTAGATGAAAATCGAGACGAAGTCGAATGCGATTGATGCGAAGATGATATAGAAGAAGTTCACGTGTAATAACTAAAAGCCGAGACACACCGAATGCGTGCGCACTTGCGCAGTACGTGCGCGTGCACGCCACGCAAGCGGTGTGTCATCTACTATAACATTTCATACGATACAACGCGCACGCCACGCACACGCGCACGTGCTGCGCACGCATTCGGTGTGGCTTGGCCTTTAATGCATTCTGCTTTTATTTCTACAGAAAATCGTATAAACCTTATATTGAGGAATAAACCTTTTTGATTTGTACATTACAATGTACAAATCAAAAAGGTTTATTTCTCACAAGGCCGCAACAAAACGGCTTAATTCCAAAAATTCGCATCAAAAGGACTTAACTCTGAAATACGTATGGTAATTAACATAATAAAGCAATATATGTAGTGCTATAACATTTATGGCAACTGAATTTAATACAATATCGAGAAAAAAGTAATAATTTCGAAATGGAAACCGTGGATTTATGTTTTTCTCAATTTCCCAAAAAAAGTTCAAAGTGGAAATAAGCACTTTTCAAAAGACACTCCTCAATTGGAGTCTTAATTTTGTATTTAGCAGTAACGCTGCTAACGTAAATTACAAATTAAAGTGAAATATCGAAAAAGTATGTGCTCCGAGCAGGATTCGAACCTGCGACAGCGGCATAAGCGGCCAATCGCTCTAGCCTCTTGAGCTATCGGAACAATCAAGCTCGGGCACGAAATCCTTCACTAGTTCCCTCTTACAACGGGTAGAGTCATTGGAGTCTTTTCAGATCGGCTGTAAAATGTTCACTCGTCCTGCTTGAGTTCTGGAGTACATATTCAATCTTCTTTTACAGTGACTACGATCAAATCGACATTGCGACAGGGCACCATGGTAAACGTACGCCCTGCTGCCCCGATACTGATTTCAATGATGGTGAGTTACGTACAATATGCCTCTATGTAAATCAAAGAATACCCAACTAAACACAATCCTTAAGAGGAGTCTCTTCGGTCTTTTCTCCATACAAACGTAGTCCCGATTTCATTTGAAAACTAGGCAACAGAAGTAGATGAAATTTTGTAAGTATGGACTAGACGTAATTATCTATGCCTGTGTTTTTCAAATTTTCATATAAATGTGTAATATCAGAATCATAGGAGCTCAAAAACCGACACAAAAAGGGGACAACTTTGCACGAGAATTACAGACTAATAAAGCATTTTTACAAAAATCGAAAAAACCACAGGCATAGAAAATATAATGAATATCTTGATTGTAAAATATCATTGATTTCTGTGCTATACTTTTCGTATAAGATGAGGACAACGAAACGCAAAGTTCAACCGCCCAAATCTTGGAAAGCCTAACAGCTATCTCGATACACATTAGCGGGGAGAAGAAAAGCGGGAGGGGAAGTGCAGCGCCGCGCCGCGCCGTCTTGTCTCTGACATTACGCGACCGGTGATTTGACTTTTGGAATTTGACGTTCATCGAGAAGAGATCAGTAATGTCATGCGATACATTCGTCCCTTTCATTTCGGCCCCAACGTCATGGAGTCTTCATTTGTTCATTTGGAAATCGTTTATTACACATTTTTATATATTTAGATTTCACAAGACCATGTGTAGAGTAAGTCGTGACAGCTAATTCAATGTAGGTACCAAAAAACTAAAATATGAATGTTATGTGACATGAAGACATGATGAGCATAAAATGAGCGTCATAGCGTACCGTAGTTCAGTTCCTTTGCTCATATACAAAAAAAGTGTTTAAAGCGGCAGCCCGAAGGTTGCTATAGAACCTCGGAAATTAAAGGAAGCCACTTTACAGATGGACTTGTTTAAAAGATCTTTGTGTATTGAAATATCCAAAGAAATATACTAAGTCACACGCCCAGTATACAATTTATCAGAACTGGCAGGTAAACAAAAATATCTATTTATAATTTATCTGACTGCTCTGTTATACATTATAAAGTAATATTGCAATGACATGTTTATGATTAAAATTACATGTACCTAAACGGGGGTTGATTGACGACAGGTCATTTTACAAAACTTTATATAACTACATATGGATAAAACAAAAAACATAACCAAGAACTATTTAAAACTAATCAAAATAAGCTGCTCTGTTATATAAGCTGTGATATTCTGTAGAACAAATTTGATACTTAAATTTAGGTATTAATATGGCCAGTTGTCACTTAAAGCTATAACAACATATGCTAATACATATCCTTTGGTCACAGCAGCAAACATGTACCTTCGACCTTACAAAATAAAATAATTAATAATAAATTCCCTAATAAATAATACAACAATAAATGTTTGACAATAATTTAATAAAATGAATAATATTTTACAGCTTGATTTATTAACGACTGATTTAATTTGATTTGATTTAATTTATTTATTTGATTTGGCCAAGTGTTCGTCTAGTAATATCCCTACGTTGTGAGCCGCGTAACTCAAATTCTTTAATGTGAAACAAACAAGATCTGAACTCTTCACTACCTAACCTATAGCCTAGCCCTAGCTTAATATTCCTACAGAATAACATTATCCATTTTCCTAATCCTACCACTATTTTGATTATAGAAAAGATTAAGTACTAGTCTTTGCTTTACCTACTGTATGCTTATTTATATAAACAAATAATTATTTGTTTTTTATTAATAATCCCCCACCAGACTACCTGAGGCCGGGCTAAGCGTAACACAGTAGCCATTGGTTTTTAAAGAAAGGCAAATTTTCCTTAAAAGCCATAATTTTTCCCTAAATCAAAATTATTTCATCATAAAACACTGATACTTGATTTCCTAGCTAGCTAAGAATAATTTTGATTATTATTGTATGGTGCGACTCTTTCACTACCATACAATGCTACTGCTTACGCCTGGATGGGTGACAGACCTCCTAGCTACGTATTTATACCTATTTTATTTTATTGAATTTTGAATAGGTATTTTTATATGACCTATGAATCTACCAATGCTTCGTAACCTAGACTGCTGATGAGAAGAAGCATCAAAGAAACTCACCAGATAGTCATATCGATGATTAGAGGAATCATCTATTAATTTAAGCTTTATAAATAAATTCTAGCAATTTATTAGTGCTGACGCTAACATTTTTATATACAAGAGTTGAGGTACAAAGTTGTATCTAATGAAAACAAACCACCTCGTCACTAACTCCCTAAAAACCTAGTTTCCATAAAGTGGTACACCCAATATCGACTATTCAGGGCAATTCATATGAAATATTTGAACCTAATCGATACCTGAAATAGTAAACACTCATTTACTCATGATAGAAATGCGAGCATTATTCCACTCATGATAATAGATGAAATTGACTCATAGACTGCTCCGCCTGCTACAATGTCTAGAATTATTTCATCTTTCTGAAACAATTCTATATTCTAATCATAACTGGAATTATTATACCTCAATGAGCAAAGTAAATTAAATGTAGTTACACCTTTAAACCATATTTCAAATGTAGCCCATGAAACCCCATAGTTCATAACCACATTTGGAAACCATTATTCACAATTGACCTTTACCTACTTATTCACGTCTACCAAACTTCCTACAATCACTAACAACCTATTAAATGAAACCTAGTTCCCTAAAACCAGCCCTAATAATTATTTAGCCATAACACCCTATTACCTACTATACAAATGACTTTAAACCTAACTCTACTCTCAACTAGTCCGTACTCTAGTGTAAGCAAAACCCCATTTATTTAATAGTGTCATGAAATGTGAATCCTACTATAACCTAAGCTGTAACGTTCGGTAGGCTAGACCGAGATAGACAACCTAAAGCCTGTGTATTTGCTCCATTCACAACTGTCCGAAGACTAAAGGGATCTGTGAATGTTGCGCCCTAACGTATATAAGTGCATAAATATATTTAATAAAGAACGAACTTCAGGCACACACAAGATCTCTACGAGTGAACACCGTTCATAGCGGTCAACTTATTGGAAATTGCGACCTTCTCGCATCAATCTGTGGCTAGACCCCAAAGCACGTAAGAGTATATCATCATCTATGTTGGTAAAGAGATGATGCCAAGCCCTCTTAAACTTGGTAACAAAACTAATAGGATTCCAAGCTGTATCTCTTTTTCTCCTCGAGGATGAGATCCAACTTGTTAAATAGACCATGCTATTCAGACATTGATCTGGCTCGATATCGAATCAAAACACACAAAAATCATAAAATAAAATATAAATTCACAGTTGAATAACTCACCATAATTCAAAGTATTTGCACCATAATGAACCACTCAACTATGATAACGGTAATTAATAAAATAGTACCTTGAATTATCACTACGTTAAAACGAGCCAGCTTCAAATGACAATCCGCACAACAACAAAAGTAAGAATGAGCATCCCGAATCGAACCCCACACGCTATTTATACCTTGATCTGTGTTAGGCTTCCAAATTGAAACCTTTGAGTGAATTGTCCGCAAGCTTAATTAACCTACAATCCAAGCAATACAACACCTTACGTCAAGCAAATATGGTCGCAAATCACTTGTTTCATGCAATACATACGCTCTTATTGAAATGAATTGTACTCGCGGGCAGGTGCAATAACAAAATAACAAGCCTCGCTCAAGCGAAACAACACCTTACGTCTTGCATATACGATCGCAATTTGCTTGCTTTGAATACTAAATACGTTCTTATTGAAACTCATTATACTTGACGAGCTGATGTATCAATATGAATAGGTATATTTTAGTGTTGTGGGTGACGTTCCAATTGTGCTTACATTTTATTACTTTATTTTTATCCAATGTTTATATAATTTTCATTTATTACTAATGAAATACTTATGATTAATATATTAATACTTCTTTAGCATTCAATAAAGAATATGAATGTGCTTTGACAACATAGTTCTAGTTACACAGTATTCTTCAATCACCCGATAGAAACATTTTCAGCAAAAAGTTTTAATGTAAACTAAACCAGACAGCTGCACGTATCTTAAAGCACTTATAAATTTACCTAAGTAATAACTTTTTGATGACTCCAAAAGTATAAAGTATCTAAAAGAGGTTGTAATCATTTCACCTAGAATATGGGTGCTACGTCAGAATACGGACGTTCGGGTTGCGGAAGGACATGGGGGGGGGGGGGGGGGAATGCTGCGAGCGCTTACGTCACGAGCGATAAAGACATTATCCCAATAGAATACCTAACGCGGCCGCGCGGCTGACAGGGAGACTTCTCTTAAATAGATCTGTTTTTAAGCCTCTCCGCGTGAAAATTGAGATAACAATATCTTTCATATTTTGTAATAAATACTTTCAGTTTACCAGATATCACTTCAAAAAGATTAGTACAATGTAAATATTTTGACAAGCGGAAACGTCCACTTAGCGGAATTATAATTTCCAATCGAAAATGTAAAATTGAAAAATTGGTCATCCGGGCGGGATTTGAACCCGCGACCTCTGGAATCCGTCCATCGCTCTTTCCAACTGAGCTACGGCGGGTTATCCCGAGGCGACGAATCTTCCAATCAGTTCACTCTTTTTAATTAAGCCTTAGGAGACTCGTAGCGACATCTACCGTCAAAGTTGCTAGAACTTATCACCGGGGTGATCAATTTTTCATTTTCGATTGGAAGTTTAGTATAATATTCAAAATACATTATATGAAGCCTGAAATTTAATGTTACATTAATTATCAATTAATGGTTATCAATATTACAGAAATAATTTAAATAATAAAATGCAAATCCAATCAACCATTTTTTTTAATTTGTTAGTTAAGGTGCTAATACCATTCATTCATTTGCATAATACCTGAGACAATAGATTTTAAAATCGTCGGTAAGGAATCTGTATTCCGTTTCAGTACCTGAGAAGTATCAACCGACCAAGAAATCTACTTCGGTGAAGGCTTCTGCGGTTCCACTGATGCATCTGGTACGTATCATGATAATTGGACTCATTACCTACTGCGACAGTTCCATAAAAATTTCAAAAACGCATGCTTTGTCGCGATGAATACAGGTTAATTAAAGGCTAGCTGGGATACCGCTGTATGGCATAGTGAACGTAAAATAATAATAATCGTATGGCATTTATCATCGAACCGTGAGATCTTCGAGACGGCAGTGCGGTTGCCAGTTTTTGCATTTAAGCACCACCCAGGGGTCTCGTGTAGGGTAACGATGGGTCTACCCCTTTATCATAATTTTTAATTTTATATCTCATATATATAGTAAAATGCCCTGTTGAAACCAGACAGCTTTCACATCTTGCTGCTGCTGTTGAAAACCAAACATGGCGCTGCAAGTCACGCAAGCCCGTAAATGAAAATGAACTTGTTTGGATTTAGATGCCACGGATACGTCTGGGAGGAAATCACCACATTATCATCTATTTTCTATTCGTTCGGTACCCAAAGGTTGTCTGGATGATACCGCTCTTTAGCGATAAGACCGCCTGTGGGGTACCTCTACCTAACATTTTGCTGTTTTGTTACTGAGGTGTACAATAAAAGAGTATTTGTATTGTATTGATGTGTGATGTCCGATGTGACTAGTGTACTAATCAGTTTCAGTCCAATAATTGTCTTTTACACAATACAATCTAAGAAGGGAATAAGGTCTCGTTTCCCCCTTGGGTCGGAAGGTCAGATGGCAGTTTCCTTAGTCAAAAACTAGTGCCTACGCCAATTCTTAAGATTAGGAAGCGGACACCGGGCATCCTTCAGGATGCAACCGTACTGGGAAATAACGCTAGAATGATGATGAACTTAGGAAAGGAAACCTGTGATTGGCCGTAATACTTAGTTAATTAGCATTTAAGTTATACTTACTGTATCGCTGTTGGTATTCTGAATATATAAATAAATAAATGAGTGATGTATACGAACATAATTATATTAGACGATGGACTTGTTAAACGGGCTTCCCGTCCTGTTAAAGGTAAAACACCTGATCCACAACACGAGCGCCCAAACCCAGATATACTTCAAGGCGCTGCTGAGCGGGGACCCGGCCAACTCCTACCGGCAGGACTCAGTGAGCCCTAGCTGCGAGCTACTCAATAAATTCCAAAGGTAAGTATTTGAACACAATCACTCCCAGAAACCCACCTTTCGAGCGCTTCGCAACTTTTCTCAGACGCCGCAAAGCCCACTAGCGCCCGCTAGGCGAGCTGACGTTGTAGATAGGTTACATACATCGGTTTCTAACGTTTTTTCATAATAAAATGAAAAAATTAAAATTATAACCATGGAAAGCAGAATAAATTTGTTCTCTGGTATTTTATAGTTGCACCGTCTACAGTCTTTCTGTTTTGCGTAAAGGTTTATTGGTAGAGAATGCCTCATGGCCTTAAGTCCGCCGTTTGTACGTTATGATTTCTTATTGTGCAGTAAAGTTTAAATAAACAAATAAATACATACACCGTGGCGTGTATAGCTTTCCGATTAAAATGGCAATTTAGTAACGCTTGGTAAATGTGCCAACTGAGCCGTTCTTCATTACTGTCTGTTTCGTGGATAACTGGCGGTGTGGTTAACATGGTTAGCTGTATGACCTACAACCTACCTATGACCTATGTTGGTTGGCTGTATGTAGCCGCATACCATCAGGGGTTGACGAATATTCGGGCCTTGCTCTAGCGTATTCCAACTGCAAGCAGACATGTTGCATGCTGCTGTTGCTTAGCTCACTCTCATCGAGACCACTTATTCGAACGGCATGTGGGGTTTTTGTGTAGCTGGTAGCAATTGGCGCTTTACATCCTGAGTTGACGTGAAAACTATCATTTCAGACTCCTGTTTAGCGAAGCGATGTGGCTACGTGGCGGCCGGAGCAACCGCGGCGGTGTCCGCGCCATCATCACGGAATACATAGATATGCTGGCGGAGCACGTTCAGGCGACGCTCGGCGAGTTCACGCGGGCCGTGTACAAGGCTGACAACACGCAACTGGATAAGCTCTCGGAGACACTCGCTTCGGATATTGTCGGTGAGTTTGTGCGCCATCATCGCCGCATAAATATCTAGTTCGGCTAATCAAAGTTGAGACTAGACAAGCTGAAATAATTTAATAAAAACGCCTTCAGTTTATTAATAGTCCACCTATTCCTGTTAATTACGGATGCTCTGACGTCGGAAATCCAGTAGGAGGCACCCTGGTGTATGCTGTTCTCCGGTGATATTGTTCTTGTCGGCGAAGACGGTTACGAGGTGTAGAGCAAACTGGAGGAGTTGCGGCAAAGACTGGAGAATGTTGTCCTGAAGATCAGCAGACCCAAGATAGAGCATATGTTCTGCGATTTTGGCGGTCTCTCCGGTTTTACGCCCATATAACTGGATGGCGTTACGCTGCCGGTCTGCTCCGACTTTAGGTACCCGGTTCGCTATTGCAGTGTGATAGTGACAGTGACGTGAAGAACCGAATTAGCACTGGATGGATGAAATGGCGACGGGTCTCGAGGACAATTTGTGACACCCGAATGACTCTTCGATTGAAGGGTAAAATCTATAAGACCGTATAGTAAGATCTGTCGTTACGTATGGATCGGAATATTGTATAACGTGTGCAAGACATGTTTAGTCGAAGCGGCTTGGGATCGGTCTAACCTGGGGCGTATAATAGCAATTGTTTCAGGGTAACAGAGTTGGTATCGAAGCTAGACTAGCTTAGATACCAACTCTGTTATTTAACTTCAGGGTAAAACCACTTTGCCTAATGTAATGGGGGTAACGATATTCAAAAGGTATACAAGGGCTAGAGTAGGGGTCGGCAACCTTTTAGCGATCAAGGGCCATATAGTGGCTAAAGAAATTGAGGCAGGCCGAACTTGTTAATAATTTGTGGCTGTATCAGGCAAAAGGTACTAACCACATTTTAGTTACATACAAAACAGCCAGGGGGCTTGCGGGCCTCCTGTTGCCGACCGCTGAGCTAGAGGCATAAGCTTGCTACTGTATCCCCCAAAAACACCTTAAAAAACTGGAGACTGACGACGACGACATTACTTTTACCAGGGCGTGTGCTGAGCGAGCTCTCTGTATGGGTGGCGACATGCGTCGGTCGCTCGCCGACCATGCTCGCCGACGCGGGCGACGCCCTCGTGCGCATAATACGCGCCTGCGACGACGCGGCGCACATCCTGCCGTCCGCGGCCAAACTCGAGATGGACCAGCTGGGCTGGCCCGGGCTGGTCACCAAGCTCAACCAGCAGCACAACAACGTGATCAGGAAGTGAGTGTAGCGGTGTAGTGGTCAATAAGCGAGCCTATCATATTAGGGGACAATTTTTTACGCAAATCGAACTAATCCTAAGGGAGGTATTCCACTCATCCAATATCTTTGTCCAATGTACATTTGATCAAAGAAATTGGATGAAATCATCCAACTTGGATGGGACCCCGACATTTGATCTAAGATTCTGATGACAGTTAAATCAATATGGCTACGCATGAAAAAAAAAACTTGGACAAAAATATTGGATGACTGGAATGGGCCTCTGTCAAAGAAATTTGATCAAAGATTGGACAAAGAAATTGGACGAGTGGAATACCACCCTAAGGCTTGTGTTATGGGTACTAGACGACGTTATTTAATAGGTACATAGAAAACATCAAAGTCTCAGGAACAAATGTTTCTGCTTACCGCAGAAACAAATGCCCTTACCAGGTTCGAACCCGGGACCTCGAGCTTAGGAGGCAGTGACACTACCAACTAGGCTAAACAGGCCGACAAGGCATATGACGATCAGGACTAATACGAGTTTTCGTAGTATGGTAAAAGCCTAGTCTAAGCTTTATCGGCTCGACTCCTTAAGAGGGTATCAACGGATCCACTAGCGTCACTTGTAAAAATGAGAAATTTTAAATTATCGATTGATATTAAACAAGGGGACTCGTTATGTACTGTATTTTGTATGTTAGTACCTTTTAAATACATTAAACCAGTTATTACGTTGCTAGATTCCTCAATATATGTGTCGTTGATACCATCTTACGGCTCGGCCGAACTTTTGCTCACCATACAAATATTTAATCATTTTTCTATAAGTTTACGGTTACATTAACTGACGTTACGATGTTTCCAGATGTGACCTCCTAAACCACACGAAAGAGGGTGGCTCCTGGATTATAGTCCGGGGACACGTATACGACGTGGAGAACTTCGAGTGCGACAACCCCAGCACCAACGAGCTGGTGCGCAAACTGCGCGGCTGCGACGCGACCGCTGCGCTCAGCGTGGACCCACACGCGCTGTACCTGTCACTGATCACGGCCAAGTGCGTCGGCATCGACGCGGACCAGATACACACGCACAAGTTGGAGGTTAGTCGCGATGTTCAGCCTACAGTGACAACACTCACAAACTACGGGGCTGCGACGCGACCGCTGCGCTTAGCGTGGAGCCACACGCGCTGTGCCTGTCGCTGATCACGGCCAAGTGCGTCGGCATCGACGCGGACCAAATACACACGCACAAGTTGGAGGTTAGTCGCGATGTTCAGCCTACAGTGACATCACTCACAAACTACGCGGCTGCGACGCGACCGCTGCGCTCAGCGTGGAGCCACACGCGCTGTACCTGTCACTGATCACTGCCAAGTGCGTCGGCATCGACGCGGACCAGATACACACGCACAAGTTGGAGGTTAGTCGCGATGTTCAGCCTACAGTGACAACACTCACAAACTACGGGGCTGCGACGCGACCGCTGCGCTCAGCGTGGAGCCACACGCGCTGTGCCTGTCGCTGATCACGGCCAAGTGCGTCGGCATCGACGCGGACCAAATACACACGCACAAGTTGGAGGTTAGTCGCGATGTTCAGCCTACAGTGACATCACTCACAAACTACGCGGCTGCGACGCGACCGCTGCGCTCAGCGTGGAGCCACACGCGCTGTACCTGTCGCTGATCACGGCCAAGTGCGTCGGCATCGATGCGGACCAGATACGCACGCACAAGTTAAAGATTAGTCGCGATGTTCAGCCTAAGGTGACAACACTCACAAACTACGCGGCTGTGACGCGACCGCTGCGCTCAGCGTAGAGCCCCACGCGCTGTACCTGTCGCTGATCACGACCAAGTGCGTCGGCATGGACCCGGACCAGATACACACGCACAAGTTGGAGGTTAGTCGCGATGTTCTGCCGATGTTAAATGATGTTTGTACAGTTATCAAACTGTTTCATGTTATTTATCAAATTAAAGGTCTTGTTGTAATCCTTTTTTATAATTATGTTGAATGTATTTAAGAAAAAAGATGATAATTTGACGACAGAGGGGGCCTTATCTTCGACTACAACTGGGCCTACAATTTTGGGAAAAAATTCTGTACCTAAAAACCTATAAGAAGTATTATACGGTATTTATATTTTTATAAGTGCAACGGTATTTGAATTACAAGGTCTCCGTTTTAGGCACGACGACGAGCGATACTAGATTATTAATCCAATAGCTCTTTTAACCAAAAGGAATTAGCATGCTCGCTCACTGTTGGGTCGCAGTTCTACTAACACTCCTCCTCGCTTCGCTCGTCGTCGTACCTAACTGAGATCTTGAGTCTAGGAAAATTGGATGACAGTTAAATCAATATGGCTACGCATGAAAAAGAATAAAACTTGGACAAAGGTATTGGATGATTAGAATGGGCCTCCGTCAAAGAACTTTGATCAAAGATTTGACAAAGATATTGGATGAGTAGAATACCACCCCGTATTAAACTCATCCAATATCTTTGATCAAAGAAATTTGGTGATTTCATCAAACTTGGATGGGACCCCGAGATTTGATCAAAGATTCCGATGATAGTTAAAATTCAATTTGAACCAGTAGTTCCTGAGATAAGCGCGTTCAAACAAACAAACTCTTCAGCTTTATAATATTAGTATAGATTAGTATTTCTTTTGCGCAATAAGTATTCAACTGACAAATGAATCTTGCAGGAAAGCACATTATCCCTCCGCGCACACCACCTGATGACGTCATCCTCGTTCTACATAGCGCTGAGTGCGGCCCAGTGCGGGGTGCAGCTGGCGCGCTCGCTGCCGCAGCAGCAGGCAGAGTTCGAGGCAGGCAGCCACGTGACCGCTGTGTTCCTGAGGGGAGGGCTGCAGGTCAATGTAGTCACGTGTCATTGTCCCTCCGCGCGCACCACCTGATCACACTACTTTTCATTTCGAATACGAGGATACTATTCAAACAGATGCGTGGCCGTTTTCTTAGAACGGTTCTGAAGTGGTTATTATTAAAAGAGAAATAATCCACCAGTAGACAGAAAAACTAAACGTGCGACTAAAATACTAACTCTCCGAATTATTCGCTCATGGAGTATTCGCACAGTTAGTATTTCAGTCAGTACGTTTTAGTTTTTTGTAGGTTAGATTAGTATTAAAATATATATTATATGCTTGTAATTTTCAAGTATAATATAAAAAAAAAAAATATATAAAATATTTTAATTTTTTATACATTATTATTAATTACTAGCTGTTGCCCGCGACTTCGTCCGCGTCTTCGCTCCTATTGGTCGCAGCATGATTTTATATAGCCTAAAGCCTTCCTCGAGAAATGGACTATCCAACAGGACAAAAATAATTTTTCAATTCGAACCTGTAGTTCCTGAGATTAGCGCTTTCAAACAAACAAACTCTTCAGCTTTATAATATTAGTATAGATATATATTGAGTTGGTGCATAAGTTCTTGGACACTCAAACATATTTATTAAAAATAATTTTATTTATTACTCAAGAAATATTAATCCACAATATAATGACCGTCATGTTCAACGACATGTAACCATCTCTCTGGCAAAGACATTATACCGTGTTCCCAAAAAGCAGGAGGCTGGTGGTCAAAAAACTCGGCGATGTCGTCTCGGATTTGTTCATATTTTTCAAACTTCTTCTTTCTTAGATGTAAATTTAGAGCCCGAAACAGACAATAGTCCGACGGTGCAATATCAGGGCTGTATGGCGGGTGGCGGGTGAGGTACCACTGTCCAGTTCAGCTTTTCCAAAAAGTGGCGGACAGACTTCGCAATATGTGGTCGAGCGTTGTCCTGAAGAAGTGATACAGACAGCCTTTTTGGACGCTTAGTCGCTATTTCTGAGGCTAACTTTTGCAGTTGCTCTCTATAAATAGTAGCGTTAATAGTCTGCTTCTCGTCCAACAGTTCCCAATAGAGAATGCCCTGCCAATCCCAGAAAACTGATAGCATTATCTTTCGTCCATGACGATCTGGTTTTGGTTCTGTTGGCGCCTTTTCTCCGCGTGGGACCCAATAGGCCTGCCGCGTTTTGTTATTATAGTGAACCCAGGATTCGTCGACAGTGACAATGGACCTGAGAATGTCTTGTCTGTGTGGTTGCAGGAGGAGACTTTCGCATATGGTCACACGTGCTGCACGCTCGCTGTCTGTTAGAGCGTGGGGTGTCCACCGACTCATTATTCTGTGGTAGTCCATTGCATGCAGGTGCCGAATTATAGTGGAATGGTCGTATCCAAGTTCTTTCTCCAAGTCCCTGGTAGTCGCATCTGGATGTCTTTCCAAATGTGAGCGTCGAAGACAACTGGCCGACCTGAGCGAGGTTTGTCTTCACAACTCGTATCCCCCTTATGGAAAGACTTAAACCAATAACTCACTGTGGAATGAGCAGTAGTGCCTTGTCCAAACGCAGTGTTAATTTTCTCGGCCGTTTGTCTTGCACTCGTTCCTAGATTATGCTCGTAAAGCATGATCGCTCGTAGTTGACGCGGTTCCATTTTGAACTGAACTGAACAACTCAGCAGCAGTCGTGTCTTCTGACATACCCATTTCTGGGTGTGGGGAGGCCATTTCAGGGCTTTTTTGTGCCCTTTTTGGCGGTCTTTTCTTCGCGGCGCATAACAATGTGCCGGTCATCTATTGCCTTCTTCGGCTTTTCTTTTATTTCCTGGGGACTTGAGTATCCTGACTTTGATCAGTCAGGGTAGGCAGTCTGCAGCATCTACTAGGGGTGTCGTTGGCCTTCTGTGGCGTTGTGGGTCCTGGGGGTCAGGACTGGGGCTTGTATTTTGTGGCAGGAGCTCTCGCGGTTGGGCTCGCCGCCCTGGGATGTCCGGTGGGCGCGCATGAAGCGGCGCGATGTTGCGAAGCAGCGGGTGGCAGGATGCGTCGGCGCGGTCGAACATCCTGCGCGCAAGCTGGACCACAAAGTCGTCCAGGCTCTGGTGTTTTAGGTCTCTCCTTATGAATTGGTTCCGCACGTATTGGGGGGCTTGGACTATGGTCCTCAGGGCCAGCGACTCTTGCGCCCTGAGCCTCTTCCGGCTGGATTCCGAGGCTAGGGCGTACCACGCTGGAGCCGCATAGGTCAGGCGGGACCTGACGTAGCCCTTGTATATCCCCAATTTTGTGCGGAACGGGAGGCTGCTGGCGAGTACTGGACGCAACTTGGCGCGCGCAGTCTTCGCCCGTTGCACCACTTCCTCGGTGTGCTTCTTCATGCTCAGGCCCCTGTCGATGGTGACCCCCAGGTACTTTGCTGTGTATTGCCACTGGATCTCCTGGCCCATGAGTTTCAGTGGCGGCGGCAGTTGTCTCCTTCCAGTTAGGAGAGCCTGTGTCTTCCCCACATTCACAGACATCCTCCACTTGCGTAGCCATTCCGGTAGGGCGTCAAGCTGGCGTTGGATTTTCTTGGCGGCGTGTGCTGGTGAGATTGACGACGCGTAGTAGGCCGCATCGTCAGCGAACAGACCCAGCTTGACGTCACCAACTACCGGAATGCCGTCTGTGAATCGGGCGTACAGCGCTGGTGAGAGGCAGCTCCCTTGTGGAACGCCCGCGTGGATCGGGCGCTCGGACGAAGTGGCGTCTTCTACTGCGACCTGGAAGCGCCGTTGTGTCAGGAAGGAACGGATGACTCTGACTAGTCGTCGCGGTGCGGAGGAGGTCGACATCTTGGCAAGCAGGCCTTCGTGCCAAACCCTGTCGAAGGCCTTCTCCATGTCGAGGAAAACCGCGATGACGTGCTCCTTCTTGGTCATCATCTCCGCCATGTAGCTGATGACCCGAGTGAGCTGCAGCGTTGTTGAATGCTAGGGGCGGAATCCAAACTGTTCGGGGCGAGGCTGGATGTGGGAAGCAGTCTTCCCAGCAGCAGTCTTTCAAAAACTTTGGAGAGAGTACTGAGCAGCGTGATAGGCCTGTAGCTGTCCGGTCTTCTGTCTTTTCCAGGCTTGGGTATCAGAATTACCCGGCCAAGTTTCCAAGAAGACGGAAAGTGTCCCGAGCGCATGATCCCGTTGAACAGCCGTGTCACCGCCACTATGGTGGGCTGCGGCAGGTGACGAAGCGCGGCGTTCGGGATCTGATCGGGGCCCGGGGCTTTCTTGCGATTCAGTCTGCTGGTGTATCTGCGAACCTGGCCGGGTGAGAAGAAGACCGGGTCCTCCTCTGCTGTTGGCACGTGCTCGAAGTACTCCCTCAGCTGCTCCTCCACCTCCCTTGTGTGGATGATGTCTTCTTGTGGGTGAGGCTGGAACTGCTGTTCCAGTGAGTCCGCGAACAGTTCGGCTCTTTCCTCGGCCTTGTAGTGGAGCACTCCATTTTCGTCCATTAGTGGACGGATGGCCTCGGGAGTCTGCCCTAGTTGTTTGCATAGCCGGTGAATCGACGGCACTGTTCCCTCTATGCTCGCTATGTGGGCCTCCCAGCTCTCCGACGCTTTGAAGAAGCTCCGCCTTGACGCGCTCTACTAAGCGGTTCAGCTCCGTCTTCATTGTCGGCCATCTTGTTCTCTGCCATTGACGTCTCAGTTGGTGTTTTTGCGTAATGAGTGACTGTAAGGCCGCGGGGAGGGGCTTGTACCTCTCCCCAGCGGCGATGGTACGCGATGCTGAGTTTAACGCCAGCTGGACGTCTCTGGTGATGGCTGCTGCAGCGGTCTCCACTTCCTCTGCTGACGAGACCGGTCCTGAGTATGACGGCGATGAGGACGTCAGGACTGTGCTAAAGGCTTCCCAATCTGTGCGGCGAGTTGGCCTCCTCCTGGGGCTTGCGCTTGGTGAGGTATCCAGGACCATTAACACAGGGCGATGGTCCGATGGCAGGTCGGGCAGGGCCTCTTGATGGATGCTTGCCGTTATGTCCTTGTAGACCGCAAAGTCTATGATGTCGCACGCGCCGTGACCGTCGCAGTAGTGTGTGGGTTCCTCCGGTCCGGCGACATCGTAGTTGCGGTCCAGTGCCTCTTGGTAGATGGCTCTGCCCGCACTGAACAACTCGCCGTCGCTCGTCCTCTCTCTACGCGGGTCGTCTCTCGGACCTGTTTGGGTCCGGGGAAGCTTTGCGTGGCTTAGCCACTTTCAGCGGGTTCCGTCGCCGTCCGCAACTACGGACGGGTGGCTGGGGTGAGCAGAGCTCGTCGAGTCCGTTGGTGGGGTCATCTGCTTCTTCCGTCGGCGAGGTCAAGCCCTGCCGGGTGAGTCCCCGTTAGGGGAGGCCCAGCGAGCGACACTCGAGCCGACGGAGCAGGAACATCCGGGTCTGTGTGGACCAGGTCCCGTGGTAGAGCCCTCTTGTCGAGCGGCCTCCGGTGGTATGGGGCTATGTTCTGTAGGTGAGGCAGGCGTGAGCCGTCCGCACGCTGAAACATAGCCCTGGCTAGTCCGGTGATAAAGTCATCCAGGTGATCGACTTTCAGATCTCTATGCAGCACCGCGTTGCTCACATAGAAGTGAGCTCCGGAGGCCGCGCGCAGTGAGAGTGATTGTTGGGCGCGTAGTCGCCGCCTTCCGCACTCTCCCACCAGCGCGTACCACGCGGGTGCTGCATAGGTAAGGCGTGGCCTAATATATGCCTTGTATATACCAATCTTGGCGCGAAGTGGCAGGTTTGACTTTATCACCGGATATAGTAGTGCTCGTGCCGCACGTGCCTGTGAGACTACGTTTTTCACGTGGGCGGCCATAGTCAGCTGTCGGTCGATGGTCACCCCCAGGTATTTCACCGTCCGCTTCTGTTGTCCCATTAAGGTTAGCTCTGATGGCTGGTTGTATTTGGGGCTGAGGGTGATGGCCTGGGTTTTCGCCACGTTCACCCGCAGCCTCCAGTCATCCAGCCATTGAGGGAGCGCATCCAGAGTGCGCTGGATTTTCCTGGCTGCGTGATCCAGCTTGTAGGACGTCGTGATGTATGCGGCGTCGTCGGCGTACAGGGCGAGTGTGGCCCCCTCACCCACTGGGATGTCGTCCGTGTATCTAGAGTATAGCACGGGCGACAGGCAACTTCCTTGGGGGACTCCAGCTGTTATTTGTCTCCTCGTTGATTTGGCTACTTCCACTGCCACTTGGAAGGCGTGGTCTTCGAGGAAGCTGGCCACTGTGTGAACGACTCTCCTGGGTGTCGGGGATGCGATGAGCTTGTGGACCAGGCCTGGGTGCCAGACCCGGTCGAAGACTTTTTCCATGTCAAGGAGCACGGCCACAGCGTGCTCCTTTTTGTTTCGGGCCACAGCCGCGATGTGCAGGATCCTCGCAATCTGGAGGGTCGTGGAGTGTTCGGCACGGAATCCAAATTGCTCGTCCCGCGGTGTGATGTGTGGCACCAGATGGTTCATGAGAAGCCTCTCGAACACTTTGGACACCGTCGGCAGCAAGGTGATGGGGCGGTAACTCTCCGGGCGGAGGACGTTCTTCCCCGGCTTGGGCAGCATGGTAACCGTCCCCAGCTTCCAGCAGCTGGGAAAGTGGCACGTTCTGGCGATCCCGTTGAAGAGCCGCGTCAGCGTCGCGATAGCTCGCGGGGGTAGGTGACGCAGCGCTTCATTTGGGATCGCGTCTGGTCCTGGGGCTTTGCGGAGCTGGGCACGTCTCACGGCCCGCTGGATTTGGCCGGGGGTGAAGATGATTGGGTCCTCTTCTGGCGGCGGTGGTGTTCTCAGGTATTCGCCGACCTCCTGTTCCACCTGTGCAGTATGCGCGGCATTGGTGGAAGGATTTGGCCGGAACTGCTCCTCCAGGTGGTCGGCGAGTATCTCTGCGCGGTCCTCCGCGCGGTATCTGGGGGTACCGTCTTGGGCAAGAAGTGGGCGCGTGGGTGCTGGCTTCCTTGTGAAGCGGCGACATAGTCTGTGGATGCCGTTCCAACCTTCGTCGGCTGCGACGTCCACGCTCTCTAGCCAAGAGTAGCGGGAGTTCGCCGCGAGGCTAGTCCCGATTTTCTCGGCGAGGGCGTTTAGCCGGGATTTGAGTGTTGGGCATCGTGTGTGGTTGTAGAGCCGCCGCATCTTTTTCTTCTCCTCTATCAGTTTGAGGATGTGCGCTGGGGGTCTCCCTCTGAGATCTCCTCTTGCTGGCCCTGTGGTGATTCTGGTGGCTGCTTGTATAGCGACTTGTGTGTGATGGCTGAACAGCTCGGCAAGTCGGTCAACTTCTTCGGCAGAGTTTGCCGGGAAGGACTCCGAGTGTTCAGCCATGCGGGCCGCAAATTTTCGCCAGTCCGTCTTCTTCTTCTTTGTCCGGCTGTGAGTTGTGGTGGCGCTGGTCTGGAGTTCCAACACCACAGGCTGATGGTCTGACAGCATGTGGTCATCCAGGACCTCCATCTCCGGCCAGTGTGGAAGGTTCTGGACGACCGCCAGGTCTATCACATCTGGCATGTAAGCCGTGGTGTAGGGGTAATGCGTTGGGACCTCCGGTCACAGTACTGCATAATTGTGGCGCTCTGCATGGTCCAGGAGCAGTCGTCCCGTTGGGCAGACCTTGGTCGAGTTCCATGCCGGGTGCTTGGCATTAAAGTCGCCGGCGATAATGGTGGGAGCGCTCGAGTCCAGGATCTGCTCCATGTCGGTCTCAGCGAAGGCGGGTCCGGGTGGGCGGTAGAGTGCGAAAATGCGCAAGTGTTTGCCTCCGGCGTGTACCTCCACTCCGAGGGCGTAGATTGCCAGTAAGTCCGTCAGGGGCGGTATGGGCTGGTGCACCACTCGTCGGTAAACGAGCACTGCCAGTCCCCGGTAGGCGTACCCCTGAGGAGAGAGCTCATCTTGCCGGTAGATGACGTAGCCTGATATTTTCAAGCGGTCCGATGTTTTCAAATGGGTCTCTGAGATCAGGGCTACGTCTATCCGCTCTCTCTTTACGACGGCGGCAAGCAGCTCCCTTCTGGTCCGGTCCAGGCCCCCTGCGTTCCAGTGCATTATCCTCGGCGCACTAGCCATCTTGATAGAGGTCGGCTAGTCCCCTGAGGATAATGGGGACGGGATTTCTTCCTGTTTGTATGGCGCTCAGGACGTTCTGGAGGATGGCGATGCACTCGCCGATCACTCGATCCCTGACGCCTTCCTGGCTTTGTTGACCCTGCTCACGGCTTGGCCGAGGGGGGCCGATGTGTTGCGCCTCGCTGCCTCTATCCGGTGCAGGTGGCTGGTGGGTGCTGGCTTCTGGAGCCGGTGGCGGCGGCTGTGGCAGGTTATCCGGCAACTCCTTCTTCCTCCTCTTTCCTCTTCCCCTCTGGCGGCGACGGCTGGACACCGCGTCGTTCGCTTTCGCCATCAGGGAATTGGTGGCGTTTTCCACGTCCCCTACTACATTTGGCTGGGCAATTGTTTGCCCGCGGCGTGAGGTAAGGGGTGCTGTTCCGGCCTTCTTATTGCGGGCTTCCCGTCGGTACACGGGGCACGTGACGTCGTTCGCTGTGTGGGGGCCTTGGCAGTTTGCGCAGGTCCCCGGCTGGTCCTTGGAGCGGTCGCACTGGTCCGCAAAGTGGCGGAACCCCTGCAAACGGTGGCACTGCGCCGGCCCCTTCTTGCCGCGCCATGCCTCCACAATTACGCCTGGCATACCCAGCAGTTCACTGACCTGATAAACTGCTGGTATGGTGTCGGGGGTCCTTGTCAGCTGCGCATAAAATATGCAGCCTGGTCTTCCGGAGCGCGCGTCCACATGTCTCGTGTAGAGCGGCTCGAAGCCCTTTGCTCTCAGGTCTTGCGTGATGAGCTCGGGTTCGGTATTGGAGGGTAGTCCCCTGATACATACTTTCAGGGGAATCTCTTCTGGGGGGGAGTATGCATGCCAGGAGAGTACCTCTCCCCGAGCGGCTAACTCTTCCTGGAGGGTCGTCAGGTAACTAATCGGATTCCGTTCCCGTAGGGCCGTGAGTTTGGATAGCGCCCTAGCCTTTGTAGTTTGCGGGCGGCGTGTGCTGGGCTAATGGACGCGACGTAATAGGCCGCGTCGTCCGCAAAGAGGCCCAACTGGACATCACCCACGACCGGGATGTCGTCGGTGAAGACTGCGTAACAGGCCGGCGAGAGGCAGCTGCCTTGGGGGACTCCCGCGAGGATCGGGAATTCCGATGAAGTGGCGTCCTCCACCGCCACTTGGAAGCGCCGCTCGGCCAAGAAGGAGGCCAGGACTTTTACGATGCGTCTTGGTGTCGGCGTTTGAGATAGCTTATATAGCAACCCCTCGTGCCATACGCGATCAAACGCCTTCTCCATGTCGAGGAAGACTGCTGCTGTGTGTTCCCTCTTGTTCATCCTCGTTGAAAAGTAGTGGAGGACTCTTGTCAGTTGCAGGGTTGTGGAGTGCCCGTGTCGAAATCCGAACTGCTCACTTCGTGGTTCAATGTGTGGCTGGAGTCGTCCTAGCAGGAGTCTCTCGAACACCTTGGAGAGTGTGCTGAGGAGAGTTATGGGCCTATAACTCTCTGGCTTCTTTCTGTCCTTCCCCGGCTTCGGTAGCATTATGACCCGACCAAGTTTCCAGGGCGTCGGGTAGTGTGCCGAGCGCAGGATCCCATTGAACAGGCGTGTCACTGCCGCTATGGAGCGCTGCGGCAGATGACGGAGCGCTGAGTTCGGGATTGAGTCTGCGACCGGGGCTTTCCGTGGGTTGCAGCGTTGGAGGGCTCGCTTCACTTGGCCGGGGGAGAAGAAGATGGGGTCTTCATCCGGGTCCATTGGTGCCTCGAAATAACTCTCCAGGTGTTGCTCTACTGCTAGGACATGGGCCGCGTCGACTGCTGGGTTGGGCTGGAACTGCCTTTGGAGGCACTGCGAAGATTTCCGCCCTATCTTCTGCCTTGTACCTCGGCTGGCCGTTCGCGTCCTGTAGTGGCCTGGTTGCTTCCTGCGTCGTGCCGAGTTGTCGGCATAGACGGTGAATAGAGGGGATATCACCGTCTATGGACGCAATGTGGGTATCCCAGGCCTCTGCTGCGTATTGTGCCAGTTCCGCACGGACTCTCTCCCCCAGCTTGTTCAGCGTGGTTTTGAGAGTCGGACATCGCGTTTGTTGCCATCTTCTACGCATTTGGCGTTTTTGCTCAATCAGGACCCTGATCCTCGCCGGTAGAGGAGACTTCCTCTCGGTTGCGGGGATGGTGCGAGCAGCGCTGTTTAGTGCCTCCTGTATGCTGGTGGTGATGGCGGTAGCTGCTGTTTCTACTTCGTCAACTGTGGAGATGGGCATGGTTTGGGATTTCTCCTCCATTGCCTCTGTAAATGTCTCCCAGTTGATGCGTCTTCTGATCTTCCTCGGGGCGGTGGTGGCGGGGATGTCGTCAAATATCAGGAGTACTGGGCGGTGATCTGATGGGAGGTCAGGCAGGGCTTCTTGCTGTAGTGGCGCGTTGACGTTGTGCTGGATCACAAAGTCAATGACATCTTCGGACCCGTGCACGTCATCGTAGTGTGTCGGCTCCTCGGGCCCTGCGACGTCAAAGTTGTGATCCACGGCTGCTTGGTAAATTGCTCTTCCTGCGGTGTCGATTTTCGACGCGTGCCATTCAGTGTGCTTGGCGTTGAAGTCCCCTGCCAGGATGGTCGGCATAGGGGACCTCAGCAGCTCTCTGATGTCTCGTTTCAAGCTTCCTGTTGGGCCATGCGGTCTGTATATGGCATATACTCCCAGAGCCTGTAGGGAGTCGAGGGGCTTGTAGTCGACTGGCTGGTGGATAATGGACCTCCGGACTATGACGGCCAATCCGCGGTAGGCTGCTCCATTTGGTGCTGCTTCGTCTCTTCTGTAGACCAAGTAGCCGGTGACTTTTAATTTGTCTGTGTTCTTGAGGTGCGTTTCGCTGATGAGCATTATGTCGACTTCCTGCTCCCTGAGGAAGTGGCGGAGCAGAGCGGTCTTGCGCGTCAGCGTCTGTGCGTTCCAGTATACCACTCTCAGCTTACGGTTGAATGTTAAGCTGAGAGGGTATGGCGGCTGAGAGGGCTTTGGCGACTGCAGCTGGGCCCTGAGTTGCGGCTGCAGTAAGTAGCTGCGTAATGAGCGCAGCTATGTCTGTCGTTGGTGGCAGAGGAGGCGAGTGAGCGTCGGTCGTGGCAGTGTTTGTTGTTTGTTTGACTGGCTTCTTCTTCTGCTGCTTTTTCTTCGGCTTTGTGCTCTGGGGCGGCCTAGTCGCGCCCCTTTGGGTGGGGGCGTTTGCCGGCGCCATCAGTGAAGCTGGTGCCGACTCTTCCACCGTGGGTTGTTGGACTGAGGCTCTAGTCTCAGGGCCGCGGCGGTTTGGGACGGTGTGGGCTGCAGTTCCCGCTTTCTTGTTGCACGCCTTGCGGCGCATTATGGGGCATCCAGTGTGGTTGGCCGGGTGTGGCCCTTCGCAGTTGGTGCAGGTGGCAGGATCCGACTTTGGGCGCGTGCAGTCTCTCGCTGCGTGCGGGCCGGCGCAGCGCACGCACTTTTGCGGTCGGTGGCATCCATGTGATGAGTGGCGGAAGCCTTGACAGCGGTGGAATTGCGCGGGCCCCTTCTTCCCGCGCCACGCTTCAATCTTCACGTCCCTCATGAATAAGAGCTCGTTTATTCCGTAGATTTCAGCGTTTTCCTTTGCGGGGCCAGCGAGCTGCACAAAGTAGATGCAGCCCGGCCGCCCGCCCCTCGCATCGATCTGTTTGATGTACTCTACGGGGTATCCGAGCTCTTCGCAGGCGGCTTTGATTTCCTCGACTGGGGTGTCGGCTGGCAGTCCGCGCACCGCCACCTTGAGTCTCTTCTCGGAGTCGAGAGAGTATACATGGTACTCTAGCTCGACCCCTCGTTCTTCTAGGGCGGCGAGGTGGCGGATGACGCATCTGTACTCCTCTTCCGATTTGGGTTGGATTCCTTTCCCTGCGGTGGCTGTGTGCGGTGTCATGTCCAGTTCGGCTGCAATGTCGCGTAGTACCTAGTGCCAGTTTGGGAGTACTGGGGCTACGATGGCGGGGTACTTCGTCTTCTTGGACGGTTGTTGTTGTTGTGGTTGCTGTGTTTGCCGCACTGAACTACTCAGCAGTCTGTCATCTCACTCTCTCGCCCCGAGGACGGCCGCATCCGGGATTGGTGCGTCCTTCCTCTTCTTCACTTTGGGCTTCTTGTGGGTTTTGGCTGTCCTGTCTGGTGGAGGGGGGTTTGCCGGCGCCATGAGCGACGCCTGCGCTGTCTCCTCCACAACTGCGGTTTTCCTTGAGGCCCTCGTCTCGGGGCCGGGCTTCAACGGGACCGTGCGTGCGCTGGTCCCCGCCTTCTTGTTCCGGGCTTCTCGCCGGAACACCGGGCATTTGGTGGCGTTGGCGGTATGGGGACCGCCGCAACTGGCGCAGGTGGCAGGCTGATCCCTAGGGACCGGGCACTGCTTTGCTGGGTGAGGGCCCGCGCAGCGTACGCACTTGAGCGGGCGGTGGCAGTTCGCTGAGTGGTGCCGGAAGCCCTGGCACCGGTGGCACTGAGCGGGTCCCTTTTTCCCCCTCCATGCCTCCATGCGCACGTCGGGGACGAACAGGAACTCCCGCAGTTTGTAGAGGCTTGTGTGGTCTCTGGTGGGTCCGGCGATCTGCAGAAAGTAGAGGCAGCCCGGCCTGCCTCCTCTCGCATTTATTTGCCTGGCGTATTCGACCGGGTGGCCGAGCGCCAGGCAGGCTGCCTTGATCTCGTCTAGGGGTGTGTCGGCCGGGAGGCCGCGGAGCGCCCCCTTCATCCGCTTCTGCTCGTCCAGCTGATAAAGGTGCCACTCCACGGCGGCGCCGGACTTTTCAAGCTCCTCCAGTTGATGCTGCACTGCTCGATACTCCTTTTCGCTTCGCGGAGTGAAGCGGAGACCGCTGCCGAGCGCCTTACAACTTGGGGACTCCCCGAGGTCGCCCTTGATGGCCTCGAGGAGTTTGGCCCAGTTAGGTAAGACGGGGGCAACGATCGTCGGGTATTTCGTCTTCTTCTTAGGTTGCTGCTGTTGCTGTGGGGCTGCTGGTGCCGGGCTCCGACTAGGGGTCGGTTGGGCGGTGGCAGCCTTCGAAGCAAAGGTTGGCCTCCTCTGTCCTCCCACCGGGGTGTTAGGCGGGGCGGTCGGGGGAGGGGTCGCAGTCGTCGGTCCTGGGGCCGGCAATTTGGGCGGCTTCTTGGTGGGCGGCGTCTCCTTGTTGCACGGGCGCTTGACCGTGCGGGCGGGGGAGGGCGGGCTTTCCCGCAGGCGCTTCTCCGGCCTAAGAACCGCCGGGTGGCGCCTCAGGAATTCAAGAAAAGCCCCGTCCTCCGGTAGCAATTCGGTCTCCAGCCCGAAGATGTGGCTGGTGAGGCGGACGTAGGCGGCTATTCACGCCTTCAGGCCCACCGAAATTAGGCCCGAACCCATAACTTGGGCGGCCACAGCTGAGTCCAGTTGTAGCTGCTCCAAGGGGCCGGACTTCGCGGCGGGCGACACGGGCGAGAATAGCCGCAATGTCGGTGGTGGCAGCTCCGGGCTGGCGTCCGTGGGCTGCGGTGTCGGTGTGCGGGTAGCGGCGGTCTCGCCTGCTGCGGTGTAATCCGCGCGGGCAATTTCGCCGCTTTCCGCTGGCGAGTCGGTGGCCACGGATGTGGCGTCCATAGGCTGCGGTGTTGGTGGGCCGGCGCTGGCGAAGAAGTCGGGTGGGAAGATATCTCCCCACTCCGAACTACCTCCACTAGGCGGCGAGTGCGTCGGCGTTGACAGGTACGACGCGGGTGCAGGTGCGGAATTGGTGGGTAGGTCGAGAACTGCACTTCTCGGCCTGCCCTCTTTTTTCGACTTCGGGGTGTGCATGGTGGTGCAGCGGGGGCGGGGGGCCAGCGACGCTAGCCGCCGTCGGTTAATGTCCTTCACCGCATACCCTAGCCCGGGGCATCCGTTTGAGCGGGACCGGGATCGGGCAACGGTGAAAAACGACCGGCGGCGGGGTCTCAAGGAAAAGGGCTCTCCCCTCCGGCTAACTAGCCGGGCCGCTGTATCCAACTACTTTTCGTAAGAAAAGGTGTTTGGATGCGCGAAGTGGTGAATAGGCGTCCGAACTGGAGGTGCTCCTGGCGGCGAATCCACTGAACTACTCGGAACGCGCGCGTCCTTTTATACCGCTTGGCTTAAAGCTCCTCGAACATTCTGGAGAATGATAGGTTATTCTAGCGTGTAACCGAATTAAAACCTAGAATTTTTTTAATGAAATCCAAGTGTCCAAGAACTTATGCACCAACCCTAGATTAACGATTGCAATAATTTATTTTTTAACCAAAAGTAATTAGCACTAGTAGCCCTTTTTTTCTAATATTCGATTCTGGCGCTTCGCCGGTAACTAGTACATGTTATTTACACCACAACGTGTTGCTCCAGGACGCCAATCCACCGAACCCCTTCGAAGAGGAGAAGGCCGAGGCCCGCAGCGAGTCGTCTCCGGGCGGCAATAGTCCCGCGGCCGACGCCCCACCCCCCGCGTACACGCCCCGCGCCCCGCGCTGCGGGCCCGGCGCAGGCACTAAGGCGGATGCGTTGTTACTTGCGCTGGGAGAACCAAAGTTAAATGTGAGTTACGACTGGCTTACAATACAGTAACAATATACTCGTTACCACCACATCTCACACAAATGAAACGGTTACAAACAGCAACTTGAAGGTGGAGGTAGACAACAGGCGGTCTTATCGCTAAAGAGCGATTTGACCGACTCTCTCTGATCTCACTTAACTTAGATTATAGGGCGGACTCAATACAGTCAACCGATTTGATTTCTGGGCCACTTCGTACCTTGTCATAGTGAAAATCAATATGAAAGCTGATAGAGATCTCGTATTATAGTCACTGACGAGTTACAAAGTGCCCCAGAAATCAAATTGGTTGATTGCACAATAAAGCCAGCAAAAACATGTCATTGGAATAAAAAAAAACATGACGCCGCACGTTTAATCTTGCACAGCAGTGGGGTCCCAATGTTGAACAGACCGACCCACCTAACAAATTATAGTACATTACGATACAAGTGCAGAGAAAAGGACGAGGTGCGAATTACCTATTCGCACATGTATCGTACAACGTTTTACAGTACATACGTTATGTATACCGTAGCATTAGCTCAACGACTGCTAGCTTAACAGTCTCCTGACACGGAATTGTTATTTCTGATATCCACTTTTTATTTTGTCCTTTAGAGACCTTTTACTTCTCTAAAACCTAATGTTTTGACTATGGGGACTCTTTACACCTCCGCTTTTATCTATAATATTTTTGAACATAGAGACTCTTTACATCTCTGTATTATAGGATAAGTTCATCGAAAGTGTGCCCAGGTATTTATTTGTTGGTTTATACTGCTTTGTATTTATGTCACTAAATGATTTGAATTGAACTGTAATTTTATATTTAACTATACAATGTATATTGATTTGAAAAAATTACACCTCGCCGAGTTTCTTGTTTCTCGACTCATTGTTTTGGAAATGCACTATAGAATGACGCACGAGATGCGCCTTTGTCAGTATTGATTTGTATTCCTATATCCTATACGTTAATATCACACTTGTGAGGCCGAGAGGTTTATATAACTACGCTGCGGTAAACGATCCGTACTGTAACTACGTTTTGTTATATTTTCGAACAAAAATTCGGAAATAATACAAATAATTCCGGGGAACACCGTTTCATCAGTAAAATAGGCAATATCTTCAAAATTACCACATTTCAACCGACTGATAAAAAGAGGAGGTTCTCATTTAGGTCGTATTTTTTAAAATCACTACTGCGTCATTTATAAACCATATTGGATTTTTTTTGTTTTATAGGATTACTTCCAAATTGCTCCCATATAATATTCTCGACGGTCTGACGAAATCCATGAACTCCTCAAATATTATTATTTTGCGATTTAGGTAGTTTGTTTTTTTATAGTAGGAGTTAGGAATCGGTTTTTTTTGTTAAAATATATGTTTTAAAGTACTGCAATTATATACGTAGTAACTGTTGGTTTTTCAAATAAATAAATAAAATGTCCGTGTGTTTTAACAACCTATAGTGAGGTACAACGTATATCTGTTGTTTGCTTAGGATCCGCTAGCGCTGCATTTGTGGTGGGCGTGCGAGCGTCGCGAGGGATCCACCCCCCACTTCCCCCCGGACCACCCGCTGGAGGAGTTCCGGCGGACGCTGCTGGCCGCGCTGTTGTACCACGCCGGACTTATGGAGCACGCTCTAGTCATCGCCAGCACCGGTCAGTACTTGGATAAATCCTTGAAACAAGTTCCTCGGGGGCGTGTAAGAGCCTCCGGGTGTGTCCTAAAACTACGACCAAGACCACCGGGGAATGGGCAGCAGCATCCCAGGACATACTGCGATCGCCAACCCGCATGCCAAGCGTGGCGATTATGACATATACCCCCCGTGAATTTGGCGAAGGCCCATGTTCAGCAGTGTCCTTTGTTTGATATGGTGGTAGTTGTGTAAGAGCTTTGCATGCTTAGACTTCACACCGTGCAGACTGCACAGTATGACATTCTCACGTCGTATGAGGTCACGCGTGCATGACGCAAGCGAGACTTCCGGGCAGCGATACAGTAGAAAAACAAGTCCGAAAGAGACACTTTGTCTTAAGCTCGAAACACACCGCGCCCGCGATGCGGGGCGGAGGCGGTATTGCACTTTTGACCTTTCAGATACTGCCGACTGTCGATTACTGCTTCATATGTAACACACGCCACCTCCGCTTTACCACGTTTCCGAATACCGTGCGGTTTTTTGGTGCAATGTGCCTCGAACCGCATTCGCTTTACCGCAAAACCGCCTCCGCCTCGCAACGACGCTGCGCCGCGCTCTGTGCGTTTCAAGCTTTAGCGTATCCCTCTCCCACACATTATAATACGATATTAACGAATACCGTTTATGATTACAGACGGTTTGGTGCAACTTACCCTAAGTATGACGGGGCCTTCATTATACTCGCCCTCAACCCAAATGACGACTAGGGCAATAAAACCCTTGAGCTCGCGTTATCAGTTTCCCATTGTATTGCACGGAGCGAGCGGAGACCATTAGTGCAAGTAGTAAACCCACATAAAGGAATAAGTAAGATACTCGTATATTATATAATACGGTCGATAAGTTGAGTGAGTGAATAGGTACATTTCTTGTGCATGAATCCAATATTATTATAATAAAAGTGGAATACATTATATTACACACATTATAATTAAAAACATGTGCATAATATTTCAAAATAATAATTTATACAATTTCTTTATTTAAGGTATAGAAGTGTAAAACTGAAGTATAAAAAGGTTAATTACGCTACTATTTACTAACTGATAATAAAAATTAAATAACAAAACAGTACATCACTAATTAAAAATTGTTATAAACATTCGTCAATTACAGTGAAACTAAAATAAAATAGAATTACATCGACGTTTAAAATACTTCGTTATCGACACCATCACTACGACCGCCGAGCTTTATTACCCCCGCCTCGAGTTTGGCCTCAGTCGTCATTTGGGTTGAGGGCGAGTATAGTAAAGCGATATCATAGTGCCTGTCCATATTTCTCTATTATTTCTGGATTTTTCTTCACGCTTAAGTACCTCTTTTTATTTGATTTGGCAACTCCTTATCCCAACCCCTCTCGTCAATGCTTGGTTGTTTGCAGAAATGGACAAGGGAGAAGTAAAGCTGTCGCCCGCGATGTCTGAGATAGTGAAAGTCGTGCAGCAAAGCAAATGGACGCTCATGAGGACAAAGCAACAGCAGTCCCGAGGATACAAAGAGGTGAGGCATTCAAAATATAGAGTTATCAATTTTATTATGTTGTATTTTTTAACTGACTTAAATAGGAAGGAAGGAGGTTCTCGGATCGTCTTCATGTTTGCTTTTTTAGGGTTCCGTAGTCAACTAGGAACCCTTATAGTTTCGCCATGTCTGTCCGTCCGTCTGTCCGTCCGTCCGCGGATAATCTCAGTGACCGTTAGCACTAGAAAGCTGAAATTTGGTACTAATATGTATATCAATTACGCCGACAAAGTGGTAAATTAAAAAGTGGAAAAAAATATTTTATTAGGGTACCTTCCCTATACCTAAAGTGGGGAGTGATTTTTTTTTTCATTTTAACCCAAAGTGTGATATATTGTTAGATAGGTATTTAAAAATAAATAGGGGTTTACTAAAATCATTTTTTGATAATGTTAATATTTTCGGAAATAATCGCTCCAGAAGTAAAAAAAAAATGTGTCCCCCCCCCTCTAACTTTTGAACCATAAGTTTTAAAAATATGAAAAAAATCTCAAAAGTAGAACTTTATAAAAACTTTGTAGGAAAATTATTTTGAACTTGATAGGTTGAATAGTTTTTGAAAAAATTACAAAAATAATTTCTGAACTAAGTTTGTAATTTAACCGTATAAACAGGTGTTTATTGTACCTGTCATTTCTACAAAATCACAATGAAATGATGTGCTTTCAAAGGTTTTGTGTTTCTGTACTTAATATGTCAACTTAATGTGACGGACGGAAAACTACGGAACCCTACACTGAGCGTGGCCCGACACGCTCTTGGCCGGTTTTATTTAATTTTTATGTAAATATGTTTCCCGATAACTCTTGACCACGTAGGCCGGTTTTGATTATTATTTTTTGTTTCAAATCAGGTTCCCGGAAATTGGTCCCATATAAATTTGGTGAAGGTCTGATGATGGGATCTAGGAGGAATCTAGGGAACTCCTCGAATTTGTTAGGCACGCATATACTAATTTCGGTATTTTCTATGAGCAACCAAGCATTGGCTCTCGGAAACCACAAATTTGGTGAAGCGGAACTGGTGATGATGACCACAGCTGTCATATGAAATCCTTCAATGATGTAGGCACTTCACAGATTCCGATGAAATTTCGTTGACGTAGCAACCAATGCTCGTAAAAATACACACTTTGAAGTGGAAATTATAATCAGTAGTCAGGTCAGTATGGGTTCCCTGAGGAATGTCGGGAACTCCTCAAATATCACCGACCCATATAAAGTAACTTAGTTGGATCTGTAGTAACCACCTCATTTGCTATCGGAAAGTAATGTAAAAATTTTATGTGTGTGGCATAGTCAAGTACAAAATTGGAGTTGTTTTTATTTGGTATAAATTATTTAATAACACGTCGGTGATAAACAAGCGTACGGCGCGCCTGATAATAAGCGGGCACCGCAGCCTATGGACCCCTGCAACTCCAGGCGAGTCTAATGCGCGTTGCCGAGCCTTTTAAAATTTATACGCTCCTTGTCCTAGTCCCTCGGGGAAACCTCAGCAGGGACCTCATTCCACAACTGGAGCGTCTGAGGGAGGAATTTCAGTCAATAATATGAGTGCCAATGGTACTTACTGAGCCCCTGTTGTCTGCTTACTACCGCTGTCGTCTACTCGTACATGTTTTGTAGCGTAACAATAGAAGATGCGTAACAATAGCAAACAATAAAAGAATATTTTTATCCAGAGTTAAACGAAAGATTCTAAAGTTATATATTGAGCGTATCAAGACTGAAATGGTTTTGGTAGCGAGTGGCACATAGTTTTTAACACCTGCCCTTTTAGCACGATGGGTTGTACCGTCATGTTGTAAGTGACGCTTTAGTACGTTTCGGCCTTAAAATGGGACCGTGAAACCTAGCGTGCTGGGCCACTATTCATACTATGAAAAGTAACTGTTGCCCTCAAACGAGTGAAGAAAAACTAAGTACAACTGAGAGTCCTCATTTGAGGGCAAAATTACTCTTTTCTGAATAGCATGTGTGTTTTCTGAATAGCAATATACTTTTAAATGAAATGTTACCGTAGGACATCCGGTGGAAACCAGGATTTTCAAAATTTACTCATTAAAACAAATAACTATCAAAACAAAACATTGCACTATACATCAATATCCACTCTACTTCTCACTGAATCGTCGCCTGCGCTTATTGCTGGACCGATACGACTTTCGAACCTTCAAGAAAAGAGCGTACTCCCATCTTAAAGGCCGGCAACGCACTTACAACCCCTCTGGTCCCACTGGTCTGGTCTGGTGTTGCGAGTGTCCACGGGCGGCGCTAATCGCTTACCATCACGCGATTCGTCTGCTCGTTTGCGTCCTGTCATAAATAAAAAACTTTTATTACAAATCTATAAGGTTGTATTTTCTTTGACAAGGTGTGCGCCGTGCCACTAGAGCGCGCGAGGTTCCTCCTACACGAAGTCCGGGCAGCGATATCGCCGGCCGTCTCCGCGCTGCAAAAGCGACCACCTTCTCGCCGGCCTCCCGCCTCCAAGAGAATATTCCAGAAGGTCGTGAAGCTCGTCAAGTCCGGCTACTTCAATAAATGGTAACCGAGTCTATCGAGATAAACGTTTGCGTGAGAGGTTCGCAAACGGCCCATGAATCATGATACAATAATACAAGGTATGACACTCCGGGGAAATTCAGTAATGTGGGCGACACAAGCCTACGTCAACACTTGTATCGATGGTTCTGCGGGCGTCAGTGCGAGTTGCTGTATTGCCAGTGCTGTATTGTGATACTCCCCGACTCCCATGTATATTTACCTGTAAGAGTGTTTTATTAAATTATTACGTTAATTAATTTTTAACTCTACCTATTTTGTTTGTTTATTATTCACACTCTCAATTAAAAATTTGTTCAAAGTGCTAAGCTTAGTTGATTTATTTGGTTTAAATAAAATGCGTAATTGGACCTAAGTTCATAACATTATTTACTTGTAATATCGTCAGAAATACATGGTTGAAATCAGTCGGGCTTAAACAGCCCACGGTATATAAACACGCGCGACGGACCAGATTTATTTATTCACTTCTCTGTAATCAGATAGCTTTTAATGTCAGTGGGAATCATATTTCAGGATTATTGTTCGCTTTCAGTTTCGAAACAACGAAAGACCTACGCAACCGACAGAATAGTCTAAGCAAGAGCATGCTCAAAGCCACCGGCAGCCTATTACAAGGAGACGCATTGCTCATAAAGTCATCCATAGCCAACGCTTCCAGCAAAACCCCGGATGAGCTCACTCCGAGCATATTAGAGAACTCAAAGTCTTCTGAAAAAGTAGAAAGCGCCAGCGATCCCAGCTCAAAAGAACTCGCCAATCAGCAGACTAAAACCAAGACAAAGAAAGTTCTGGATAAAGATGTGAAGAACGCTTCGAATTTCGACGGCCAACGGACTGATAGAAGCGATTGTAAGCTCTCGGAGAGAGAGGACGACGACAAAACTCCCACGAACGAGATATCGATTAGTTCGATCAATGATACTGACAACTCGATACTGAAGGAATCGATGGAGAGCGGCAAGCAAGTGCAGTTGCTGGCCGATGATCTGAAGAACGATTTAATTATGGCCGATGAAGAGAAAGACGATGATACCTCGGAGAGAAACAAGTTTGTTAATGCTTGGGTGGCGAAGCTAGCCTGTGAAGAAAAAGGTAACACATTCACTAGGTTATATGTACGGAGCGTTTGTCCTTACAAGTTACTTTTGACACTTGAGAAATGACAAAAAATTTATGACTAATACGAGTATGCCAACCGATTGGCATATTAACCGATTATTGGCGATTAGGAAATAAAGTAAATAAAGAACTTCAAAACATTTATACCTATGTATTTAAAGCTAAATATTGTATCTTTCTGAAATCATTTTCACAAAGTTCAAATACCGATTCATCCGCAAATTTTTGACGATGTTTAAAAGCTAGTGAACATTATTTTTAGTTTTTATAAAACGTTGCAAGTTTACGTTATGTGGGTGCTGCTAAGTGTCAAAAAAGACTTGTAAGGACCAAGGCTCTGTAGTAAAATTGTATTCTGGTTGTTGTTACGTAAATATTTTTTCCACAGACTTATACTGGATGCTCGAAGAAGTGTCTCCGGAACAACAAAATGTAACTTCGGCCATTGTCGACTTTGTGCTCTCAGAAACTCCTTGCGATATCGACAATCTGAAGAGAGCGCTGTATTGCCAGGTAAGACTGTAATACTCGTTAAAGGTTTATAAACTCGGTTCACCTTTATTTTCCTCACGATTTTGGCGTAATTTACTATTTGTTTAATAAAAACCTTGAATTTTAATTAAAAAACAAGCGATAACGGATACGTTTGAAAATCGAGTGATATTTCGTAAAGATTCCTTTTTTTTAGATCAAGAGAGCAGAGATGAGGAAGAGTGGCTACGCGATGATAAACAAGCTCCTATGCTCCGCTCAAACCATGTCAGAGACAATCAAATACGCTTGCCTAACTGGCTTACTAGGCGCCGCACTGTCCGAGACGCCGCCAAACTGCCCACTGAAACCGGACTACCCGCTGCCACCGCCGCTACAGTGCATCGAGTCTGTGATCCCTTACGCAAAATACATGGTGTTGTTAGAGAAATCGAAGCTTCTAGATTACATACTGATGGAGCTCAAGGCGAACGTGCTAAACGGTGAACAGAATCAGCCGCTGCCGTTGAAGATGAGCGCGAACTATGGCGCGCACGCGCTGTTGAACAGGCCGGCGAGAGCGAGGTAAGATAAAGAGGAATGGAATTAATACTGGACGAAAAATTAATAAGTTTCTATTAAAGTTTTCATTTCTGGTACTAAAGCGGGAAGTGCTTCAAATCTTCCTTGCAAGATTAGACCCGAACATACATACATACATACAAACATTACAAATTAAATAAAAGCTTGTAAAAAAGACGCATGAAGTAGTCATGTAAAATGTCATGTATTAGAATTTGCTTGGTTATCAATACATAATAAGAGAATTTACAGCCTTGAATGTTTCACGTTTGGTGTATGCTGTAAATTAAAAAAAAGCTTTTTGTTTTTCACCGTTTTTAAAGTATTGGCATAAACTACTGCTACTGCTACTGTTATCTTATCTTGTTTATACGAGGGCCCTTACGGATGCACTTCGACCCCATGGGATCTTTTGTGCAATTGCCCCCTCCTTTATACCTACTCTAAGCTGTTCTCCAATATTTCCACAAACTGGATGATGGAGCTCAGCGGGAGTACTCTGAATTCCTTTGGTTCTGGGTACCCATTACCAAAGTCATTCATTCTTTGTCTGGCAAGGGCGTGACATTCACACAGTAAGTGTTCCATTGTCTCGCCATCCTCGCCACACATCCTACAATCTATGTTGTCTGATAGTCCCATATTTGCCAAGAGATCCTTGACCCCCAAGTGACCTGTAAACACCCCATTTATAATTCTGAGCTGCTTTCTGCTGAATTTCCAAAGCTTCTTGGTCCAGCTTGGGTCCACTCCTTCGATGAAGAGCTTTGAGTGCCTTAAGCCCGCCACATTCCTCCACTCCTGTTGGTGTATGCCTTTGGCGTAATAATTTAAGGCCGATGTTATGGTTCTCTGCGAGAGTCCCACAAACGGTTCTGGACCTACAAAATGGCCTGTAGATCCCATTCTTGCCAGTTCATCTGCTTTTTCGTTGCCAATGAACCTCTCGTGCCCTCATGCATCCATACTAGATGCACTTTATTATGCCTTCCGAGCTTATTCAAAGCTTGAACGCCATTGTAAACTAGTCTAGAGTCCACTCTCGGCGCCGTAAGCGCCTTGAGGGCTGCTTGACTGTCACTGAGTATATAGATAGTCTCTCCTTTGGTTCGTCTGTCTATATTCTCCTGTGCACAGGCAACTATGGCATATGTCTCCGCTTGGAAGACAATCGCGAATTGCCCCATGCTCACGCTACTTTTATAGTCTTTTGCATATATGCCTGCTCCCGTACCGGATCCTATTTTAGATCCATTCGTGTACCAGATATTGTCTTCACCACCAGTACCTGGTGATTCCAGACCTTCAGCCCACTCGGCTCTTGAGGTACACTTTTGTGGTGAAGTTCCTATGGAACACAAACTTGGGTTGCATTTTGTCGCACCCCATGTTTGTTATTCTATCTAAGAAACTGTCTGTTTTCATGTTTGTGTGTTTCGTCTTTGGCTTGCTATCGCTCCACAGTCCAAGAAGCCTCAGTCTGTAGAGCGATTTGCGCGCTTCAGACTTAATCACTATATGAAGCGGCGGTAGGTCCAGTAGTACTTCTAGCGCCGCCGTTGGCGTGGTTCGAAACGCCCCTGTTATAGCCATGCATACTGTTCTTTACACCTTCATTAGGTCATTTCTGCATGTGCTCTTTAAAGTCCTTGGCCACCATACCAGGCTTCCATACAGTAAAATGGGCCTCACCATGATGGTGTAAATCCATTTCAGTACCTTTGGGTTCAACAACAATAGTAATAAGTTGTAATAGATGTTATATTATATTATTTATATATGTGTAGTAATAGTAGTCAGCGAAGAGACTCAGATCCCACAGTCAAACTGTGTAAACCGTTTTGTGGGACATACACCAATTGTAAAATTGTATCTTTTTATAATAATAAATAAATATAAAAAAACCCATGTTTTGCCGTATGCCGATCTACACATCCCAAACACTCTCAGTGCCTTCGTTATGGTGAGATCAGTATGCTTTTTCCAATTCAGTTCCTTATCCACCGTGATGCCCTACCGTCTAGCACCCTCCCATACAGTTTTAAAGGCTGTATGCCCCGAAGGGTCCTTTTCCTAGTAAATGGCTTTACTACAGTTTTGCCTGGATTGATGGACAATTGGTGACAGTGGCACCATTTCTCCACCTTCTTCAGTGCTTCATTCATGATTCCTGATACCGTGCTTGGAAATTTCCCATTGACTAGTATCACTAAATCATCCGCATATCCTACTGTGCGAATAGGACCATTATTGAGTTCATACAGGAGTGAGTTCACCACCAGACTCCATAGAGTTGGTGACAGTACCCCACCCTGGGGACACCCCTTTGTGGCCGTGGCTATTATCTCATCCCCTAGAAGAGATGACTTTATTAGTCTGCCGTTTAGCATATTACTTATCCATTTGCATATGGTTGGCTCTATGCCGTGTCTAGCAGCCGCTTCGCTAATAGCTTTACACGTGGTGCGATCGAACGCTCCCTCCACGTCTAGGAAAGCCGCCTGGCATAGTTCTTTAGTCTCTATAGCCTGTTCAGCTCTGGTTGTTACCAGGTGCAATGCCGTTTCTGTTGACTTCCCTGGCTGATATGCACCAATGTGCAAGGAGCAGTAGGTTATAGAATAGAATAGAATAGAAATTATTTATTTGCATCAGGTTAGCATAGTATGGGCATGTAATGAGGAGGGATGAATGTCATATTGATAAAAGAACGTTAGGGTTGAATGTCAAAGGACCAAGAGCGATTGGAAGGCCCAAAAAGCGAAAAAAAGGAGTAAGCGCTGAAATGACGAATATTAGAAAGGAATGGAAAAACAAAACAAGTTACGCCGACTCTGCATAAGCGGGATAAGGGCAGGGAGATGATGATTTAATCTAAAACCTTCGCGGCTTTAGTGTCTATCACGGTGATATGGTTGGTTATTCTTCGTTGTATGGTTCAGGAGGTGTGGCACTTCAACGAAATACGTGAATCGGGGATTGTGGAATTGTTGTTATATTGCAAATAAATACTATCGTTTCTTTTCTAGATTCCTGCTGTCATTCCTAACGTTCCTCGTGGAAGGATGCCTGGGCCCCGAGATGGAGCAGCTTGTCAATGGAGGCGCACTTAGCTCCTGTCTCACGCTGCTTAAGCAGATAGGCGGTGATACGCTACAGGTCTCGTCTTTCGCGAGCAACCTGGTGAAGGGCAAATGTAAGTATTCGACAACCGTAGAGAGCTAAGGGGGGTTGCTGCGCGCATCTCCTTCACACTGCTCAAGCTCGTGGGCGGCTAACGCAATGTGGCTTAAGATGGATTAAAATTAAAACTTGTCCTTTTCATGCGATTTAGCTGCAAGTTTTCACGTGGGGTCTGGCTATTGAAAGCTGAGACTGAAATTTAATTAAAACTTTTTGAATGACAACTATTATTTCTATTTCAAATGTGTCACAAAAGTGTAAATTAAAATTATATTGCAGTCGCATTATAGTACATTAGTTCGCTTAATTTCCTGCTTCCAGGTTTTTTAGACTCGGAATATTTAAATATCATGAATCTTGTTATTGGTGATGTTATCGCATAGTATAAATATACAGAACTAAGCATGAAAAAATATGGCTTAAGTATCATTAAATTATATAAAAAGTTGCAATATAGATTTTTCAAATTTGCTATTTATTCTAGTCTCAAATTTCACTAGCCAGCGTCCCTCTAATGTATGGGATGAGTGAATGTTTTTATTACTCTTCAACGAATTGGCTGGTCAAATTTAATGATGCACAATTATTTTCAGCCGCGGAGCGTCTTCTGATATTCGAAGACGAGCGACTGGGTGCGCGTGCTCGCGGTGCCTCATTGACGGGCCCCGAGTTAGCATCGCTCATGAAGATAGGCACCAGAGTGGTCCGTGGCAAGGACTGGAAGTGGGGCGACCAGGTGAGTCCCAACTACTTAGCAGTGAGTAACGTGCATAGTTTCGAGGTATTGAACGTCTAGTGATATTCGAAAACAAGTGAAAGGTCGCGAGCTCGCGGTGCCTCATTGACGGACCCCGAGCTGGCGTCCCTCATGAAAATAGGCACCAGAGTGGTCCGTGGCAAGTACTGGAAGTGGGGCGACCAGGTGAGTCCCTACTACGAGTACGTCCCAGTTGTGGAACGTTTAATGCGTTGTGTGATATTCACATTCGTTTTTAACAGATTTGTTTTTACCTGGACGATAATGATGTATGTATGCTCATTGTACATGTATTTATTTATTATTTTCAGGACGGCGGCCCTGGTTCCGAAGGCCGTGTCATAGGTGACCTGGGCGAGGACGGTTGGGTGCGAGTGGCCTGGGACGCGGGCGGCACCAACTCGTACCGAATGGGCAAAGAGGGCAAGTACGACCTCAAACTGGCGCGGACGCCCTCCCCGCCGCTGTCGGTCGATGAAACCATCAATGAGGACTGTGAGTGTTTTAATAGTATATTATTGTCGAGGCCTGGAAGGAGGCTACAATTGCCTCCTTCCAGGCCTCGACAATAATATACTGTTAGGCTGAGTATTAGTTTTAAACGGAAAACCTTGGGAGTCCGATAAATAATAAGACTGTTTTGCATTCCAACAAAACAGTTATTATATGTGCGAAGAAAAAGCATTTGTGTTGAAGAAAGCTATTTAAGTTTCTACTATAAAATCGAGAAAAACGCCTCTTACCTCGGTTTTTTCTTGTCTATGTTACCTTATTTCGTAGTATCCAGCAGAGAGCGCCTCCGAAAAACGTCTCTGAATGGCGCCCTTTGCAAACATTTTGTTGTGTATGCATGGGCTTCATCACCACTCACCAGCAAGATCCTTGCTGCAATGCTGTTTCTTCGCACATATAATAACTGTTTTGTTGGAATGCAAAACAGTCTTATTATTTGTGCTCCGTCACAGCATTTGTGTTGAAGACCTGTTTGATATCTGCTGGTGACAGAAAACATGCTATGTGATTTAAATGAATGCATTGATGGTCATCCAAGTCTATTGCTATTTTTATAGAGCTTATCAATGGGTTAGTAAAACTATTTTTAATGAGTTATAATCATTTATGATTTACTTAAGAACCATGACATTAGTATCACTTCCAATCATGGGATCAATTGTTAATCGGTTTGATTGCTTAATATTATAATATTTCCACCTAGTGGAGATATGAAACATAAGATAAATAAAGTTTCTAAATAACATAACATTATTGAACCATTTTAGTATTGTTCAAAGCTTGGACTTCTAGGCTATTCAATAACGATCAAATAAAATATCCTTCTGAAATAACTTAAAAGGCTGGCAGCAATGACTATTGTCATTCTCATAAGAAAAGTGATTAGGGATCTTGTTACTATAGATGTATAACTAAGTAATTATATTTCCATTATGAAATTAGCTAAGTAGCCATAAGGATTACTCATAAGTAATCATAATATTTATCATACAATTAGTCTCCTCATAACAATATTGAAATTCAATCTCTAAAATATCTAATCCTAATTTTCATTATAAAGTTTGTGTTCACAAATCAATTTGTTGAATTTAAATGCCTGAAAAATGGTTTGCAAGCTGATCTGTGTGGTCACCTAGGTTTAAGTCTTTTCCATGCCTTTCTATTGCCCGGCAGTAGTGTCGACTAAATGTTTGGGCACTTCTCCAATTTGCCCTTTTCAGGATTTCTTCCAACGGTTGTCTTTCTAAGAAGCTTCTTGATGCCACAGCTGCTCTTACACTGCCTGGGGGTGCGTCAATTCCTATTTCTTTCAATATTGTTTTAATCCATCCCGCAATGATGGTTCTAGTTACAGGTTTTATTTTTCCCGTCAAGGAAACAAACAAGTTTGTAAGTAAGCCACCTTGGTCGGGTAGCCTTCTATTGCGGGTAGCTTCAATAACTCTCTTTATGTGTCTTACTGGACATAAGCACACGTCAGGGTGTTGTTTTAAGAGCCATCCAGGTTGTCTTACATTAGCGTTATCAGTTTTAGATTTATAGAAATTTGGGCCACAGAATTAAAGTTTTGTTACTGTCCTCTTCTACAAGATTGTTACTGGCTAAGTCTAGCAGAGTTAGGTCATGTACTCGGCGACCTGATGCTAGGAGCAGGATGACGGCGGTTCTCCTAGAAATATCGAATGGTGTTCCTGAGTTAGGAGTCTTTCGTAGCCAGTCAAAAAATAATTCTGTGTCCCAGACGTGTGTTTTCTTTTCCTGTGGTTTAATAATGGAAATTACTTTTAGCAAGGGGCTTGCAATGGGTGGAGCGCGCCGCGTTAATAACCTAACGCTAGAAATCCCCGAAACTAGCTGTCAGTCGCGGGCCGTCGCCCGTCCGACGTTTTGTGATCCGCTGCCGCGCGCTGCCGACTTGATCGCGACGAACCGCGCGTTACTACGTAATTTTTTGTGTGATTTAAAAACCCCACGATGAAACCGATAACCGGCCACACATGTTCTGTATATATGGTTGTTTGAATACCAGAAGGAACGTTGGTGTATCTTTTTTCAGTTGCCTACAAATTTTGAACGGTAAGTTTTTATATTAGTTTGGTATATGTAATAATAAGTACTTATTTAGTGTTGGTTGGTGTTTAAAATTATTGGTTGGTGTTTTAAATTATTAACTTGTAAGTTACAATACAAATAAATACGATACGAACCACCTGGCTACTTGTTAGGTACTTATAGCTTAAACTCACCATTTCCGACGTTTTACTTATTAAGTAACTAACTGTAATTTTATTCAAAATGAAACACGCGTTATTAAATTTATTTTACTTGATTAGCTACATAATAGTTGTCCTATTTAGGTAGTTGTCCTTTATTGTGGCCATAGCATTTGAAACACGGACAAAGGTAGGTATAAGTAGCTGAAAAACATAAGAAGATGACCTGTCCTGCCCGGCTAGTATGATAGCTTATACCGTCACGTTTTATGTGACGTTTTAGTACATTTGGCCATATAACGTGACGGTATAAGCTATCATACTAGCCGGGCTGTTGTATGCAGTTGTGACGTGTTTGTTGTTGATTTGTATGTCCGACAAAACCTGTTGGTTAATGATTTGAAATGTATTTTTTATTTATTTTAGACCCAGTAGTTTCGGAGATGAAGGAGGAATGGTAATTTTTTGGCTATTTTCTTAAATAATTTCTGAAATAATTATTTTAAAATTACAAAAAATATACCTATATATAAGTATGTAGCTTGAAGGTACTTCCCCTACACGTAAAATGGGGATGCATTTTTTCTTCTTGCATAACCCACCGTGTAGGGTATCGTTAGATGGTTCGTTAAAAAAAAATGAGATTTATTATTCTTGTGAAGTAACATGTACTTAATTAATATCGGTTCACTGTACTTAAGCGACATCTGGTGAGGTAAAACATTTTTTGCATCATTGAAGTATTTTTGGCGTGACAACCCTAGGGCTACACGTGCCGCGCGTGAATGAATACAAGTTATGCGATAGACAGAGATGCAGAGAGTAGGCACGTTTCTTATGCCTAAACGCCGTTTTTGTTAGGGAGTGAAATTTCTGTACTTGTACTATTCCTTATTCTGTGCTTTTAGGACCTGTTAGACGAAGAAGTTGCTTGTTAGGTCCTCGGCTGCTGAATAGGTCACAATTGCGGACATGTGGAGCAAGATGGTTCTGTATGCGAGTTTGTCGTCTAGATAGAGTTTAGCTAAGAACCTAGCCAAGTCATTACCTTTGGGGTGTCGGGGGTCAATGCAATTTGTGCTGCACCATGCAGTCCATCTTTTGATTGGAGCTTTGTAAGTTGACAATGTTGATTCTCCCCAGCTTTTATTCAACAGTTGCTTTTCCTGTGAGGACCAGTGAGCAACTTGTTCAGCCCACCCCCAACTTTCCATGCCTGGAGTGTCAGTTTGTCTACTTGGGCTGGGGATCTGCCGGTTGTTAGATCGACTAGATTCCTCGATAGGTTCCGTATTGGATGAGGATCTGCTAGAGATCGCGCCCGTAAGTCCATTAACCAGAAGCACTGGGTCCACAGGGGTGCTATCAGTATGTACGTGCCTCTGGCCGAGTTCAGATGCTGTAAGACACGTGAATTAGATTGGGAGGGGGGAACACCCATGCCAATCTGAAGTTCCATATCCGACTGAATGCGTCGCAAAACATTGCCGACCCGACCCATCTTTTGAGTCCCACGTTACGTAGTGGTCCCAGGACGCGAACTATGTCGGAAACGTCCCATAACTCGAATACGGCTTCCGCAACCGGGGGCAGTAGGTGCCATTCCGGCACTGGTTTGCTTCTGGACAGGCGGTCGGCTATGCCGTTGTACCTCTCCGGCAGGTACGCCGCCGAGAGTGTCATATTGAGTTGCTCGGCCAGGACTAGGAGATTGGTTGTTAATTCGAGCAGAGCCAGGGACCTCGTCCCGCCCTCGTTCCTGATGTACGCAACCAAGGTCCTATTGTCCGACTGGACAAGTACGTGGGCATTTCGTAATGTACTCTGTTGACGTTTTATGGCCCCGTAAACAGCGAACCGCTCTTTGATGTTTGAGTGCCACATTTTTTGCCCGGTTGTCACTGCCCAGTTAAGTAGGTCTCGTTGAGATGAGCCCCCAACCCCGCGTCCACTGCGTCTGTGGTTAGGAAGTGGCTCACCTCTGTTTTGATCATCCTCACTGAACTCCTCCCAATGGTTTTTAGCCACCAGTGTAACTCTCGTTGTACTAAAGGGGCGAGTGGTCTTTTTGCTTTTGGTCTGGGGCGTGTGAATCCGCGCAGGAACCTCTGTGTTTGGCGGCAATGCAGTTGACCCAGTGGAGTTGTCAGGTTTGCAAAGTTCAATAGGCCCGGTATTCTTTGTGTTTCCTTTAAATTGGCTTGTTTCCTTTCGAGAACTTTTTCAGTATTGACCTTGTCCTTTCTGCCTTTTCTTGTGGTAGTCATTGTTCCTTTTTGTGTGTTCCAGGTTAGGCCTAGGTAGTCTAGTTCTTGTGTGGGGGACAGCACCGACTTTTTCATGTTGATGTGCCACCCTACACTTTCTAGCAGGCGCAGCACTTCTTGGATCTGCTTTTCTAAGAGGTTTCTGCTCTGATTGACTATCAGGAAGTCGTCCAGGTAGACCAACAGTCTTATGCCTTTAAGTCGTCGTAAGAGTCTCTGCAAGCCAATTGGAGACTGCTGCAAAAGTCCGGGGGGGCAGAAGAAAAACCAAATGGGAGTGACGTTAACTGGAGTACTCTCTGGTTGTAGCAGACCCTCAGGAAGCGACGATGACTTAGTGCAATTGGCAGATGAAAATAAGCTTGTTGCAGGTCTATCTTCGTCATCCAGTCGTTCTCTTGTAGGAATTTTGCCACATCCGCTTGTGAAACCTGTTGAAAATGTTTTTTTATTGTGTATCGGTTGAGGCCCCTAAGGTCGAATATGGGCCGCATACTTCCATCTGTCTTTTTCCTCAAAAATATTTTTGACAGGAATCCTGGATCCAGAATGGGGGGTTCTTCTAGGATGCCTTTCTCCTCCAATCCTTTTTCCTGAATAATTATAGACATTTCTTGGAATGGTCTTGTTGACAATTTTGTTGTCAAGTTCAGGGTTAGGTGTAATAGAGGTGGTCTTCGGCCAAATGGGAAAATAACCCCCTCTGAAAGTCTGTTCCTGTATATAGTCATTTCTGTTTATTTGAGGTGTCATTTCCTTTTTTTTTTGTTGGAGCGAAATCTACTACTTTATTGAAAATTGTTATGGTTGTTAGGCTTGTTTTTTCCCTCAGTGGTGTTTCTATTACCATGTGGTGTTGACTTTTTGTTGGTTCTGTAATTTGTTGTAGCGCGTTCACCTTTGCTAGTCTTTTTTTTCAGGTATGTCGGCTTATTCAACCACATTTGAAGTTCCCCAAGGGATTGAATTACTGGCTGCAATTCATCTTGGCTAAATAGGTGTTCAGCGCTTGGAGGAATATTTTTTAAAGTGGAGAAAAAAAAATCACGTGTTGTGTATGTCAGAAACGAAAACAGCTATGCATAGACAACAAAATGTTGACAAAGGGCGCCATTCAGAGACGTTTTTCGGAGGCGCTCTCTGCTGGATACTACGAAATAAGGTAACAGGTAGACAAGAAAAAACCGAGATAAGAGGTGTTTTTCACGATTTTATAGTAGAAACTTAAATAGATTTCTTCAACACAAATGCTGTTTCGGAGCATAAATAATACGATTGATTTCGTTTGTTTCTACGGGCGGATTTTTTTATTTGATCTCTCAGGTCGCATTTCTCAACCAATTCTCGTGAAATTTTGTGAGCAGGTTTGATTATATAATTATATAGATTTTTTGTGTACAGACAGTTTTTGGAAATTTTCAAAACATTGTTCTTTTCGCGATGTCTACAGCTCACAGCCCACTAGTGTGTTAAAATCGTGCTAGTTTAAATCAATATATCGTCTATTTTGTTTCACAGCTGAGCTCACATTTGACTGGTGGCCGGTGGGCGAAGTCCGATTGGCCTGCGCCAACGCCGTTCGTATTTTATGCGCGGCAGTCGGTGAACTGAGCGCGGACAGCGCCGTGGCGAGACGGAACGTGGCCGCACTGCACCGGCGGCTGCTGGCGCTGGCCCACGCGCACAACACGCCGTCGCCCACGGCGTTCAACGGGCGCAACCACACCGCGCTGGCGTTGCTGCGAGGTGAGCATGGTCTTGCTCCCTTATTCATAAACGCCCATCAAGCCTATATTAGTTAACAAGCCGCTAAAGTTGGTTGGTCCTTATCTGTCACCTTGACATTTATGTTTGTGAATAAGGGGGTAAGAGTCTAAGGAAACAAGGTCTGCTACTCCAGATTGTGACACAAGCCTACGTAACTGTCGAGCTGCCACTTTATAGTAACAGAACAACTGATTAAGGATTTTTTTCTGCCGTAATCATGCGAAATATGTTATTAACGCATCATACCTTGTATTATACTGGGTAGTCGGTCCGACCCAGATTGGGCCTAGCTGACTATCTTGCTGGACTCATCTCAGCTAGGCTAGGTTTAGTGTCAACCGCGTAGACTCGGGCAAGAATAGGTCTACGGTCTCCCCCGCATTTCGTAAAAGGCGACTAAAGGGGGTCACCGGGGTTGCGAGTACACCACGTCGCGGGGACCACAGCACCCGACTATCAACCCCAGGGAAAGCGACGACGAGCCAAAAGGAATAAAGCGTAAGGAGAGGCTCCAGTGCGTTCAGTACTGAGATCCTGGAGTCCTCTTTCGAGCGCAGATGGCGGTCACCGTGGAGTTTTTAGTGGATAGAAATTTATTTATTTATTTAACTACAAATATATTTACACAGCATTACAGACTTAAATCTAATGCACTGTGAAAACTAAACATTGAGTAGAGAAAAGAAAAAAAACTAAAAGAAATAATAATAATACGAGATACAATCATCATATACGCACACTAGAAAGCCTATCTATATCATCCTTCATCTCACAAAACTTCAGACATTCCCTACACACAGCCGCCCATCGCCACTCAAGTAAATCACACTCAGGTGTTGACACCAGATGGGTATTTAGCAGTGTCAGTGCACGGAGGAGCGGTGAGTTCCTGTGCGATACAGTGCGAGCCGAAGGCACTGCTAACAGAGGGCGAGTACGAGGTCTCAGAACCATTCGTGGGACTTCTGGAACATGTAGCCTCACTAATTGCGCCACGAGTTCCAGGCAGTCTGACTCTCCCCGTAAAACACGACACACAAAAGTAAGAAGGCTAAAATTGCGTCTTACTTCTAGAGAATGAAATAACACATAACCCAGTCATTCCCCGATGACTGGGTACATGGATCGCAGGTTTTCTCCACATAAAAAAAGCTAGGTTTAGTGAACCAACGACAAAACTCCCAGTAGCTGGATTCCACTTACACCCCAGATTCGGTTGAAACTCGTTCAACCAATCTCAGTGGAGCGCAAACTCTTAGCGTATTCCAGTGTTGAAACCGCCCATGTGGTCGTGCCGGAGGTTTCCCCTGGATTTTACCCCGGCTATTTTCCAGCCGCCCGGCCCGACATATAAAGCCACAGTTAGGTCTAAGAGCGCTCTCAGCGCCGTGCCGAGATTGACTTGGGTGGGGACAGTGGATACAATCGCGACGCGCTGATGTTCTTGCCCCTGAATATTCTTAGATTCAAAGTGTTAGTCATACGCTTTTAATAAGAAAAAATATTATTATTGGTTTCGTTTAGTTAGCAGCTTATTTTCCTACACATATTTATTGTTAATCTCAATGGTGCGTCGACTTATCGTATACATTTTGGTTGCAGCGAGCGCACACAGTCCGGAGATGAGAGTGTTATTCTGCACGGACTCCTGGTTCGAGCTATGCTACAGCATCATATCGGGAACTGAGAAACCGATTAACCGAGATCTCATTTACTCTCAGGTATGAACATTTGTAAATATTAGAGTGTATACCCACTAGGGTAATATTAGACCTTGATTGGCGGCGGTCCCTAATAATATCGACAGTATTGGATAGAAAGAGCTTCAAAAGTAAAAAGTAAAAGTAGTTCAAATTAGGCATATTACATACACCTATGATAGTTACTAGTCATTTAGGGATTTTCAAGATTATTTCTAGCTGCGTTCACGTCCGTTGAACATACCGACAAGCATCAGCAATATCAGCATAATGATTTGGGACAAGAAACTGCAGTCGCACAGAGTGCGGACAAAGTGTTAAGACCACGTTTTTTAGGCCTCCGTAGTCAACTAGGAACCCCTATAGTTTCGCCATGTCCGTCTGTCCGTCCGACTGTCTGTCCGAGGCTTTGCTCTGTGATTGTTAGTGCTAGAAAGCTGCAATTTGGTATGGATATGTAAATCAAGAAAATTAAAAAAGTCGTACAATAAACCCTAAAAAAAAGTACGTAAAGTGGGAATGACATTTTTTTTGCTTCAACCCTATGGTGTGGGGTGTTGTTGGGTAGGTCTTTCAAAATGAATAGAGGTCTTTATCAAACATTTTTTGATAAAGTGCCCCCCCTCTAACTTTTCAACTATGGGTCCAAATAATATGAAAAAAAATTGAAAGTAAAGCTTAATAAAGATTTTCAAAGAAGTTAGTTAAGCCGTTTGTGATTTATCTTTAAAAGTCTTCCCTTCCTAGTAAAAGACGTATGAAACGCTGCGAAAGTATACTCTTTTGCTTGTTATTGATTTTTTTAGAGTAAGTTCATTGGGCAACTACGGAACCCTACACTGAGTGGCCCGACATGCTCATGGCCGAATTTTTATATATATATTAAATTGGTAACGGCACTCGTCCAATCCCAGTAAAAAAATATGCCGTGTCTTTGGACTACCTACCTACCGGCTCGTTCAGAAAGTGTTATGCAAAGTGCTTTAGTGCTACGTAATAATAATGTATGATCAATGTTTCCAGATCCAGTGCATGTGGCTCTTGGGCCGTTCTCTCACCGAGCACACGGGCCCCGAGGAGTGGCGGCACACTGTGTGCACGCAGCTGGTCGCGCTCACCGGCCGGCTGTGGCTCGAGACGCACCCCCACGACCCGGCGCTGCGGCAGACGGCGGCCGCCGCGCTCCCGTGCGACGAGGAGGAGCTAGGTCTGTACCGTGCCAATGGTGTACACTCGGGCAAGAGTGGGTTTACGGTCTCCCCCGTCTGTCGTAGAAGGTGACTAAAGTGGGTTACTTGGATTGCGAGTACACCACGTGACGGGGACCACAGCACCCGACTCAACCCTAGGGAAGGTTGAATGGATATTTATAAATAAGAGGGTTTATGTGTTATTATCCTATACTATTAAACGAGCAACATTGATATATTTACTTGTTTGTTTGTAATTGAAATCTCGGGTGTCCGCTGGATGCGGGTGGCGCACAACCGGTCATTGTGGAAGCCTTTGGTTTTCAACAACAATGTGTCGCAACTCATCTCAGACCTAGATAGGCTAGGTTTAGTGAACCAGCCACGAAACTCCCACTAACCCGGTTCCTCTTACACCCCAGATTCGGCTCACCGACGCAAACTCTTAGAGTATTCCTGTGTTTAAACCGCCCGCGTTGTCGTGTCGGAAGTTTCCCCTAGATTTTCTCCAGGCTACCACCACGCACTCCTTTTAATGTGCCCGGCCCATAAGGCCACAGTAAGGTCAAGAAGTAAGTGTGGCAGCTACGAAGCAGATGTGACGTTGTTAGTTATCTGAGAAAAATGAACTTTTTAGACTGCTGTTGACATCCAAACGGATAGCGAACGACGAAAAGGTTAGTTAGTATTCCAACCTAACACTCAGAACTTTTGATTAAAGCCACTATTTTATAACTGTGATGTTGGGATGCGACTACGTGGCGAAAGTGTGGTGTAGTCCCGGTCCTACCGCTCATAAGTATTTATGCAATACTTTTTCATTGTATACAAAGATAACTTTCAGATTAATACTGTCGTATCAGAGCCCACTTTAATACGTATATACCTACTGTTTACACTTTAATTTACCTGATGATAACACGACGTCATAATCGCCATCACCATTCTAATTGAATCACCACACCGTTTCCAGATATCCGCTGGCGTGCTCCAGCGACCGCCAGCCACACTGGCGCGATCTGCGCCTCGCTAGTGCAGCTGATACGTCACCTGCACGCCACGCCTCAGTGGCACGGGCCCATCACTGCGCTGCTGCTTGACAAGTTGCAGCTCGCTGGCCAGATGGTAATATAGCGTCAGTAACTTAACCGCAGCAAGCGCCTATCAGAGCTCACATAAGGCAAATTCGTTATGTTTGTTCGCCTCACGGTTCGCCTTAAGGATCAGGGTTCATATAAAATCGATGAGGAAGACTATATGAATGGTACACGGAAAGAACATGTCATTTTCTTTAAAATTTCGTTACTGCTATATAGTTACTGATATATTACAGTGATAGTTAAATCACAACTTTTACAAACCGTCAAAAATGCTCGGTTAGTATGAAGTTGGTAGGGAACAGACGTCACAATTTACCATTGTCAAAACTGCGTCCTTTTTCATGTTTATGTATTTAAAAATATTTAGATTTGCATAAATAAGCTTTGGTTTGATTTTTCCCGAGTATTTTAGTATGATTTGTTTATTGGAAACGAAAAAATAAAAGTTTTTAGTGTGGTGCAATATATGCCCTATTTCATTATTTGTTGAGTTCCTTTTTGTTTTGAAGTTGTAATGGACTAGACATGTTTTTCCGTTTACCCTTCATATAGTTGCGGCTTTGGCGCGTTATGCTGGCCATACACGATCAAGTTTGCCGTCAAGTTTTGCGCGCTTGAAACGGCGCGGCGGCCGGTAATCTTGACGGATGATGTCTATGGACACTACCGTCAGAAAGTTTAGGACCAAACACAATTTTTAGTTTCATTTTCATAAATTATTTATTACGCAAACCAAACAAGGGAAAAAAATATTGCAATGGGCTGTTTCTCACAAGGATTGGACTTTTGCAAACTGGTCGAGAGTACTACGGACAGATGAATCAAGGTTGAATGAATAATCAATCAATGTTGATCATTTGCACATTTTGTGTTTGGTCTTAAACTTTCTGACGGTAGTGTACTTCATATATACACCGTAAACTTGATGGCACACTTGATGGTGTATCTCCTTTATTACATTAGGTTCCCGGATCACGGTTCTGAAAGCTCTGGAACGGTACTGGCGCATATTATTGTTGCATTCGAACGATGTTAGCGGTTTTTAAACGCTGGCGTTTGTATGAATTTATTCAAACTGACGGTAATCGTAAGCCGTGTGTGGCGCTGATTGTATGTCTAGTTTGTCAATTTTCCATATTTAAGGTTGATCGGTCGGTAACATTACGAACGCTTTTTCAGATACCGCTGTAAGACTTCACTCAACAACAATTTTCTTCGCAGTCCTCATTTCTACGCAATAGCGTGTCTCCCTATTTGCAATTGTGACAGACTCAGTTTTTCACAACAGCAATTTACGATATTCGTTGTTACAGAAGTAAAATTGATGGCTGTAAGGAATAATTGATTTAGCGTAAGGTTGTATGTAAGAATTCCGTTTATGTAGACATTGCTAGTAGTATAAAACGCCTTGCTATAAAAATGAAAGTTGAGAATTAATAAATGTTTTAAATTGCTTATGAAGAGCAGCGCATATGAAGAATCGTTTGGGTATAAATTAATATCAACAAATTGTTAATACTGCACAAAGACATATTGCTGTTGGCAGACGATGAGGTTTTTTAATAAAATTAGAGAAATACCAATCTAAAAATGAACTCCACCTAATATAATAATACACAACAAATCACCTGTTGTAGTCCGGCTTTTCTTACGTTTGTGAAATAAGGATTTAATTAAATAAATAAACTCACTCATTGAAATATTGTCTACTAGAAGAGAAGCGTTAATTTTAAGTTTGCTTTTACTCTATTTATTTATGCTTACGATGCGAATGAAATAAGACAGACGAAAATGCTGGGCGAGTACAACATTGTATTATTTATTAAGCTTGTGGACTTATTGATTATTGAATTGCATTTTTTTATTTTAGTTATAAATAGTATGGTGACTTTTTTGCTTCGTTGAATGCGACAGTAAACTTCTGAATGCCGCTTTTTGATGCCACAATCAAACCGTGTCATTTTCAATAGATATGTTGTCAGTGGACCTTTTCTAATAGTGATTGTATCGAACAGACCGAGAATAGACCTCGATCCGGGTACCTAACGTTGGTGAGCCTACGAGTTGCGAATGTAATAGAGAAACCGTGGTCTTTATAAGTTAATGACGAGATATGACGAAAACATTAATAATTAGTTCAAACTCAAAAACTAGACGGCGCTGAGCTTGTTACAGTACATTAATATGTATTAGTTCAAACTAAAAACTAGACAGTGTTACTTTCTTTCATGTCTAGCCGTTGGTATGTTAGTTCTGCCATTTTACAATAGATGTCGTGCTGCTTGTAGTTTCATCTTCCTCAGCAGGTGGAAATAATTAAATAGAGAATAGATGGCGCCAAATCTAAGCTATACAGTAGCAATATGTAAAACAGGTTCGGAAAATTATCTACAGATGGCGTATATAATAATTTAGAAATAGCCGGTAGATGGCGTAATAGTTTATGCTAAGCGTGGGCTAGATGGCGCTATATCGGCTGCGTTGCTGGTGACTCAATATATTGCGCTTCATTTAATTTCTAATTAGTTTTCATCTGAGAATAGATGGCGTTGTACTACTTGCGGTTCATCTTATGTTCAATAGATGACGTAATTATTAATTCATAATAGTTCCGACTTTGACAATAGATGGCGTTTAGCTTGTTACTTTTTCTTGAGAACCATAGATGGCGTTCTATGAGTAGTTCACTAGACGTTCAACAGATGTCACTCCGCTAGCGACTCCATAGATATCAGTAAAGATTCGGATAGCGCTTAATAGATGGCGCAAACATTAATTATAATTACTTCTAGGTAATCGAATAGATGGCGGTGTACTAGCTACTGTTCAGATATAGTTCAATAGATGGCATTAATATTCATTTGTAGTAGTTCAGACCTTGTCTATAGATGGCGCTTATTCTCTTATTTTTTGAGCAAGTATAGAAGGCTCTATTTATGGTAGTTCAGTAGGCACTCAATAGATGTCCCTCGCCAGGAACTATAGGTTAGACGGCAGGGACGATACGGATCGTGCTCAATAGATGGCGCAAACAACAATTATAATTAGTTCTAAATAATCACACGTAGCGGTACACTAGCAGCTGCGGTTCAGTCATAGTTCAATAGATGGCGTTAATATTCATTACTAATAGTTCATAACTTGTCCATAGATGGCGCATAGGCTGTTGATTTTATATGTGAAAATTCGGTTATCGCTTAATAGGTGGCGCAAACATTAATTACAATTAGTTCGTGATAATCTCATAGATGGCGGTATATTGACCGGCTGTGTATCTCATAGACTGCGGTTTAGACGTAGCTCAATAGATGGCGTAAATATCAATTTAGAATAGTTCTAATTTTGTCCCTAGATGGTGTTTAGCTTACTAATTCTTCATGAGGACCATAGATGGCGTTCTATTTTATGGTAGTTCAGTAGGCACTAGATAGATGTCGCTCCGTCAGTAACTCACATATTATTCAAAAGATGGCGGGAAGCTGTTACTATGAACGAAATCACATAGATGGCGCTTGTTGCGATATGTGTATAACGGTCACTAGATAGCGAGGACGATGCAGTTCTGGATTCCATTGATAGATGACGTTCTATTTTATAGTAGTTCAGTAGGCACTAAATAGATGTCGCTCCGTCAGTAACTCACATATTATTCAAAAGATGGCGGGAAGTTGTTAGTGTCAATGAAATCACAAAGATGGCGCTTGTTGCGGTATGTGTATAACGCTCACTAGATGGCGTGGACGATGCAAGTTCTGGAGGCCTTTGATAGATGGCGTTTGCAAGTATGTTTTTCTACTGTCAATAGATGGCACTCTTATCAATCGCATATAGTTTAAGGTTTTTATTGTAGATGGCGCTTATTTCAATATTAGTTATTTTTAAATCTGCTAGATGGCGTTGAGGTTAATGTAAATTGTATGTATTACAAACTAGCAGTTGCCCGCGACTTCGTCCGCGTCTTCGCAGCTTGATGTTATATAGCCTTCCTCGGTAAATGGACTATCTAACAAAAAAAAAATTCAATTCGAACCAGTAGTTTCTGAGATTAGCGCGTTCAAACAAACAAACTCTTCAGCTTTATAATATTAGTATAGAGTATGAAATTATGACCTTTATGTTATTTAAAATTAGCTTTATCATTTACGTGCATGACTAAAAAAACTCAAAGGAACTAATTGGGTTACACAGTTGAAAAGCAAAAGTGCGCGGGTTCGAATCTCGGCCAGGGCATTAGTTGTGCATTTAGCACGGATTTTGTTCATGGGTTTGGATGTTCCCTTTGTATTTAAGTATGTATTTATTTATATAAGTATGTATATCGTCGTCTAGTACCCATAGTACAAGCTTTGCTTTGTTTGAGATTAGGTCGATTTCTAATGGAGCGAAGCTATTGTCTATGCCTCCAGTCTAGTTCTGTGATTATTCTGTGATAGTTTTGGAATATTTTACTGAAAAAAGACATAATTTTAATTTAAAAAACAATTTAAACTGCATTCATAGATTTTTAAATAATTAGTTGGTTGAAACGGGAATCGGACCCGCTACATGAGAAAAAAAAATCCTGTAGCTTTATCTTTACCCGGGCGGCATGCGGCGTGTCCCTTCAACATTTCAGGAATTCAACTTCCTGTTCCTAAAGGGTCAGTCAGATTATCAAGGAGTATTTGACACGTATTTCTTGTTTTGTAAATCATACACCAAGATAAAGCGCGCGTTTAATATTAGTCGATAGTCTAACTGACGGACTAATTATATAATTTTAGGACAGACTATATTATTTTGGGGCCTATGGCCTATACCCCAAAAAAAACTTTACTATAGTACAATTGACAATAGTGGCTACTGTTTCCATGGGAAATTATACAATTTTGTAATTTTTTAAGACAAAGGTGGCAAACAAGGTTACGGCCTGCCCGATATTCAGCAGACACCGCAGCCTATGGACACTTGCAACTCCAGAAGAGTCGCATGTGCTTGTAAATGTTTGTGGAATAGGGGCATATAGTCTACTACTATTTTAATTGTACATTTTAATTTGTATCGCAGGTGACGAGCGACTGGCACTGGTGGCCGCACACCAACCAAGAACTGAAGCAGACCACCAAGCCCATACCGCCCAGCCTGGAGACCTGCCTTATAGGTAAGATTTAGATGCGTCCTTACAGCCCCACCACGGCTGCGAGAATTGCGGCTAGCATTTTGTCTGTTCATTGCGCGGTCGAGACGCGCAACGCGCTGCGGTTAGTTGGGATCACACGCAATGTATTGGGAACACCGCTGCCGCCGCCATTCAAAGTCGTGGCCAGGCCTTGAAATAGCGCTATTTTCGCATATCGTTATGATTCATAACGCTACTTTGTCAATAAAACGCTTTACTAAAAACTATATTTGACGCATAATCCATAATATTGTTATAAGCAAAAAGCAATAAAAGCAATAGCGATATTTTGTGAAGCGCTATAATAACGTTATAGGCTATCTTTGTCTCGCACACAATCTGGCCCTTTCGTGCGCTGTGACTTGTACGTCAAACTCGAGCACGTCATTGTCGCCACCGCCACCATCTTAAACGAATACCTATTAAAAACGTTATTATAACATTATCATATAAGGTTATGATTTTCATTTTGTTATGATATGAAATATCGTTATGAGGAATATTGATTACTAGCGGCCCGCCCCGGCTTCACAAGGGTATTTAACAAAAATTTCAAAATTATAATACACATACATTTTAGTAAGCATCCCTAATTTTTTCGGAAATATAATATGGCCGATGTCGCCCGGGGCTAGTGTTGCTTTCCAACAGTGAAAGAAATTTTCAAATCGGTTCTGTAGTTTCGGAGCCTATTCAAGGCAAACATTTTTTTTTTACACCTTAGGTTACATTATTTGAATTTTAGTAAGGATCCCTAATTTATTTGGAAATATATTATAGCCTTTGTCACTCGGGGATAGTGTAGCTTTCCAACAGTGAAAAAAATGTTCAAGTCGGTTCAGTAGTTTCGGAGCCTGTTCAATGCAAACAAACAAACAAACAATCAAATCTTACCCCTTTATAATATTAGTGTAGATGATTATAACGAAATTTTAAACACTAACGAAATATATCGTTATAATATCGCTTATTTTCATAACGTTTTAAAGACCTGGTCGTGGCCTCGCCGTTATAGGTTCGACGCGTTAGTTTTGCTGGATTGCCACTGCTGGACGGTAGCCCTACCCCAATTTCATGGGGGGTAAATGCCATAATCGCCACGCTTGGCATGTGGATTGGCGATTGCAGTCTCTCCAACGCACTGCAGTTGCTGCTGCCTATCCCTCGGTGGTCTTGGTCGTAGTTTTAGGACATACCCGGGTCCGGGCCGCATTCATAACAGAACACTGCATTTCTCTAGCTGGGAGATTTATTTAAATTGGCAGGCTAAGGTTAATAACAGGTGATATTTAAGTGAGGTTAAACTTATCCGTTTTGTTACGAAGCATATGTATTTGACAATAACGTCAGGTTGTTTACCATCCGTAACCATGCGGAATAAAGGACTTCATCATCGTCATAATTGTATCAGCCAAAGGACGTCGACTGCTGTAGCTAAAGTTCTAGAATGGACATGCACTCCTGTAAGCTTCCAGCAGCTTTACAGAGTAAATGTACCCGGACCTAGGTTTGTCCTGAAACTAAGGTCAAGGCCACCGTGGGACGCGCAGCAGCAACCCTGGAGTCCAGTGGAGACACTGCGATCGCCAACCCGCATGCGTCCATAAGCTGCGGTGACCGCTTACCATCAGGCGGTCCGTACGCCTGTTTGCCACCGACGTGGTATAAAAAAATGCCAACCGTGGCGATTATGGGGTTGTACCTGGTTTCGCAGACAGAAGTTTCATAGAATGTAGGTTTTCCATACTTTTCATTTTTCTAGTTGGTAGTAACCCTGCCTAGGAAGCTGGCGGTCCTGGGTTCGAATCCCGGTCGGGGCATAAATTTGTATGATGAGATGAGCATGAATCTGAGTCTGAGGGACTAGTTCGATTTGTGTGAGATTCCCCCCAATTAATTATTTAATTTTTCTTTCAGCTGGCGCTCTCGGCGTGGCTGGTGGCGTGGAATGGCGCATCAGACTGGGGCACCGCGTGGCGGCCGGTACGCCACCACGGAACGCCATCGTCTCGCAGATATCGCCCCGGGCCAGGCTCACACTGGTGTCAGATGAAAATACTGTGACGCGGGTGAGTAAATGCATCTGTGTTTTCTCATTAATGGCCGTAAGAGTGGACAATACCTACAGTTAAGGACTTAAACTGTAACTGTAAAATGTATACGGATGATTTTGGGTAGTGATCCGGAATGTACAAGGTCAAGAATTCAAAGTACACACACACAAAGGACATCACAGTCGGTAGGACGGTTTATAACTCAAATAGTACGTTTTTTTTTAAATTTTAAATGGGAAATAATACTTTTTTCATACAACTTGGTCACCCCACCCTACTGTCAAGTCTCCGTACTATTCGTCAAAGAGATTAGGGTAACCATGTTTTTTTGCGATTTAGTTTTTTTATTAAAATAAATTAAAAATGAAATACGTTTGTTTCGTGTCATTACAATTTTTTTGAAATGGCTAACCGATACCATGTCTGAAAAATGATTCTTAATCCACGATCCCGAAGTCACCCTGTAGAGATTTAAAAAAAAAACTGCGAAGTGTATCCCAAGTAAAAGAACACGACCGTACATTTGGATGTTGAAGTATATAGTTTAAGATTAGATATAAATAATTTACAAAATAAAATTTAAACATTGCAGGCACGCTCCACGCGCCTGGACAGTGTCATATGTACATTCATAATTTACATAAATGAGGGCACAATGAGGGCTGTCGTTTTTGTGCTCACCAGTTGTTGTATCACTACCAACTGGGCTAAACAAACTCGTATGTTAAAAACGTGACAATAATCTCTAAGGCTGGGTTCCACCGACTTACGATCACAGACTAATCAACGTTAAATATTGCGCCGGCAGCTGTCATGTCATAGAAACTTGTCAAACTTTCAATATGTTCAAATTTTAACGAATATAGCTTACGATTTGGTGCAACCCAGCCTATATCTCATATACATTTTTCACCATTCACCATCACGCCACCCCCTTAATAGTCCCGTAATAGTCGACTATGGGAACCAGGTTGAAGTGTGTTGTTGGCGATGGGCTAGCAACCTGTCACTGCAATATCACATTTTCTCCGTTTATAACTGACTAGGCTGGCACGACGACCCAAAATGAGTCTTGGCCTCCGAGACAAGAGTATTTCTCGCCAGCTTGCATCGGCTCCAAGGTCACGCAGGGCCGCGTCCACCATATCCTTCCAGCGATACTTGGGGCGACCCACAGGACGCCGTCCGGTCAGGCCTTGAAAAGCGCTATTTTCGCATATCGCTATGATTCATTACGCTACTTGTCAATAAAGCGCATTACTAAAAACGTTATTTGGCGCGCATTTATAGCGGTATCAATCCAATTTATCGTTATAAATAAAAAGCAATAAATATATAGCGGTATATTGTGAAGCGCTATAATAACGTTATAAGCTATCTCTGTCTCGCCCTTTCTTGCGCTGTGACTTGTACGTCAAACTCGAGCACATCATTGTCGCCACCGCCACCCTCCTATTCAAACGATATTATAACGTTATTATATCATTATCATATAAGATTATGATTTTCATTTTGTTATGATATGAAATATCGTTAGGAGGAATATTGATTATGATTATAACGAAATTTTAAATTCTAACGAAATATATCGTTATATTTATAATATCGCTTATTTTCATAACGTTTTAAAGGCTTGAGTCCGTTCGGTCGGCCCAAGTATGCCAATCTATAAACCTACAATTGCTAAAAGTGGCACAAAAATTAATGTTCGTGTGCCCTTCCTACCCCTTTTGGGAATATAGGCTTGAGTTTATGTATGTATGTAGGAGCGGCGCAGGAAAGCAACGAATCAACTTAACAATTTTCTTCTTTATTTGTAATAAAGCAATAATATAAATCACCTTTCTTCGTTCGCGTCATCTTTCATACTGAATCATACGTCAAATTATTCGCCATTCCAAAGCAATTCAAACTCCATTCGAACGTTCCTTATTCATCATCAAGCAGCCAGCACCTTACACAACCATCAAATAGTACCAATCCCACATGTATATATGTATGTACGATTTTCCAGCAGATGGAGTTGAGCAGTGTCCAAAGCATAGAGAGCGAGCGGCTGCTGACACCGCTCGGCGGCGGCGAGTGCGGGCTGCGCGCGTGCGCCGCGCTGCTCGGCGCCGGCCCGCAGGCCACGCCCGTGCACCCCCACCACCTGCCCGGTACGTGTACAGCACCGATATCAGAGCCACAGATAGTTCAACTCAGTCGAGCGCGCGGCTGCTTGTGTGCGTGCTCTTGTAACTTTCGATGTGTGTGTGCGAAAGCTTGTAACAACGACTGCCGTGTCACTCGCACACAAACCAAACCCGTATAGTTACAAGCGCACGCACGCACACATAGCGCCGCGCGCACAACTGAGTTGAACTATCTGTAAGCAGATCCGCTCATTACCGACTTCAATAGAAGGAAGGAGGTACTCACTACTCAGTTTGTCTGCATGTTTGCTTGTTCTTTTTTTAATGTATGTATGTTCCCCGATCACTCTTGACCACGTTGGCCGATTTTGATAATTATTTTTTTGTTTTAAAGCAGGTACCCTGACATTGGTCCCATATAAATTTGGTGAAGGTCTGATGATGGGATCTAGGAGGAATCGAGGGAACTCCTCGAATTTGATAGGCCACATAAGTGCCGATTTCGGTATTTTCTGTAGGTATCCAAGCATTGGCTCACGGAAACCACAAATTGAGGCATAGCAAGTACAAAATTGAAGTCTTTTTTTTTGGTATAAATTATTATGTATGTATGTTCCCCGATAACTCTTGAACACGTCGCCGATTTTTATAATTCTTTATTTTTTACTTTAGGGCAGGTCCCTAAAGTTGGTCCCATTTCAATTAGGCGAAGGTCTGATGATGCGATCCAGGAGATTTTATTGTCAAAAACTTGTTTTTGTAACATTGTGTATATAAAAGTAAAAGTAACTATCACCGGTTATCAATATAGTATATCAATAAACTATCACCGGTTCGGTAAAAATAAACCTCTGCCACGAGAAGAACCGGCGTAAGAAACTCGGCGAGGAGCATGGATGTCGGAAATGAACAGTTATTATAATTACAGCTGAGCTGGACGTGTACGGTCTGAGGAAGCAGCAGATCGAGGCACTGACGCTGGGCGCGGTGCGCGGGCTGCTCACCACACGCACGCGGCTCCGGAAGGTGCTCTCGCAGCCACCAGACTCCGGTAACACCTCCCTTTGTCTTATGGATCTGCCACACTGCCCCTCGCGCTGCAAAGACACACTCACGAATATGCAAAGAAAGCCTAAAATCTTCTCTATGACGTCACGAGGCTGAATTGTACAGCAGTACACTTTATTTATTAAATTCGCCTCATGAATAGTGCTTCTGTATGATTGTTTGCGCTGTGATGCCTTAGTTGTCACTTACTCTTTGACACTGAAAGTGGAAAGAGCGAGGCACTTAGAGAACTATTTTCTGACACTGACTTATGTCTTTTAGATTTTTACTATCTTTCATTTTCGTGCCGGCCAATACTTATTTTCTTTATCTGTTTTAAACAATTATGTTTTGGCTTTTTTTTATTAAAAATGGGATAGCTCTAGGCCAGCATCTAGCCAGGGGGCTATAATCAGAGATACGATAATACAGGAATCTGCAATCTGAAAATCAATCCTTATTGTTCGTCATCTAACCAGAATATCTTTTCGTAGAACACGATATTTTTCATTGGCAAACTCGAAAGCATCTCATTTTTAGGGTTCCTTAGTAAACGAAAGATATCTGTATATCCATTTGTGATTTAGCTCAGTGACCCTTGCTACATCACTTTGCATGGCGCGCGGTGTAAGTGGCGAGACGTCATAGGACGGCGGACAGGGAAGCAGAGCATATCCCTGTCCTAATGTTTAGTACAGATGTAGTAAATAAAGCTTTCCCATTGGCTAAAAATAAAGCTTTCCCATTGGCTAAATTCGCAATAACGCCTGTGAGAAACGTCATGCAACATTTACCCCTCTCGTCACATCAGTCGACGGAGTCTTCGCTCCACAAATGTCAGCCTTTATAAAACATCTTGGTGAAGCTATTGCCGACCGCTGGGACAGATCCCTTACTGTAATAATGGGCTGGTTAAGGTCAAAAATTATAATATCTATAATCCGAGCCACTAGTATGTGCATTCGCGGGACTCGGCACAGATTTAGTTCTGTAGGTAGTCTGGAAGAAATCGCTCTTTAGCGATAAGACCGCCTGTTGTTTTTTTTTGTAATGTTTCATTTGTGTGAGGTGTGCAATAAAGAGTATTCGTATCGTATCGTATAATAAAAAATTCGCAATAAGACTAGACCCGAAAAATTGTCATTTGATTAACGTATTATTTAATATCTGTCACGTAAAATTGCTATACTAGTTTTCATTCTCACATTTGATATTGACTAATAAAGTTTAATATTAACAGACATGAGTTTGTCAATCATTTAATACGATAATTGTTAGCCACTTCGGTTGTAGTCGTATTCCGATTGTAGCCGATGGAATATGTAGTAGATTGTTAATCAAGGATTGAAAACCACCCATTTCCGACGAGATATTTCTGGTTGGCTGTACATATGCATATGCCGCTGCCCAATTATTCAAATACTCTTTTTCTCTAGAGCAGAAACGTACCATTTTCAGCACGCCACTTCGATAAACAACTTTCAGAGAATTCATTTATTGATAATATCATCATACATCAGGCAATACATAAAGACAGCACACACACACATATATTATTACATACATATTATTATTGCGCACTCACACATTTTATTACATACTTTCAGAGTATGAGAAATGAAGGAAGTATTTTTTTTTCAATATTCTAATGAAGCCTTATATTTATAAGTCCACAACATAAGTAAGAACAACAACAAACAAACTTAAAGATATAAAATTGTCCCAAGTCGCCATCAGCGGCTAAAGTGCCCAGAAGGCAGGCCGCATTGCCACGCTGGATGGCAATGCTTATTCCTTGTGCGAAATATTGACCAGCCCTCTGGTCACCAGTGGTCTCTATTAAGCGCGCCGACAAATCTTTGAAAAGTCGACGCACTTGGAAGTATAATTGAGTACGTATGTAATAGGAGGATGTGGAGGTCGTGTCGTACCAGGACGTCAAGAAACGGTCTTGGACCGACAGCAATGGCGAGAACTGCATCAAGCTGCACCGACAAGAGCCCAGCTCTTAAGGGAATGATGATGATGATGTAATAGGGAAGTGTTGTTCGCCAGGCTCGTGTGACGCCGCCGACGGCACGCTGTTCCGCCGCCTGCTGGCGCTGGCGGTGCGGCCGAGCCCGCTGGCCGCGTCGTACACGCCGCGCGAGCTCGCCTCCGCCGCACTCACTATAGTACAGCAGTTGGCTGCCCACGTGCACACTAACGGTAACAATGTCTACGCTAACTTATAGAAAAAATAGGAAGGAAACTAAGTAAAATATTATACTACTCGAAAACGCGTGGGCCATACTACTTTTGTTCCCACGTTTGAGGGCACCAAATGACTCTTTTTCTCATTGAAGGTGTGAAAAGCAGTATGTGTCACACGGTAGCAAAATTATTTCCCTCTTGGGTGTAAACACTTGAATACCTTGCTACGCTCAAGATTCTACTCTAGAATCCCTCATAAATATGTCATTTTGCTCTCATGAGATACAATCAACTATACTCATTGCGTATTTATCATTCCAGGCGATGAAAAGGATCACGAAACGGCTCCGGATATACCAGTGGTCGAGCGAAGCAACGCTATGCAGGCGTCCAACGGGCCCTCAACTAGTACGGCATCATTAGGTATGCACTCACAACTTGATACTTTAGCTCTTCGTGTTAAGGTCTATTTTAAATTGACCCCTAAATTTAACAAGGATGGAAAGGGTACCACTGGTCGTGGTCGATATGCGGCTGTTGTATGGGTACCTGGTGGAGTTCTTCGGCAATCCAATCACTTTTGACAATTTCACATGCGGTTAAAGTTTTTTAATATATATAATATATTGGGGAACAATCTTACACAAATCGACCTAGTTCCAAACTAAGCAAAGCTTGTACTATGGGTACTAGACGACGATATACATACTTATATAGATAAATACATACTTAAATACATAGAAAACATCCAAGACCCAAGAACAAATATCCGTGAAAAATGCACAAATAAATGCCCTGGCCGGGATTCGAACCCGGGACCTCTAGCTTCGGAGGCAGAGTCACTACCAACTAGGCTAAACAGGTCGTCAATTCAAGGTTATTAGTTTGATATTAGCTATTTACGATACAAGGGTTGTAAAACAAAGAAAGGCCGATATCGCAGATGTTTGAGGCCCTAGCCGAAGGCGAGGGTCATAAATATGCGAGAGAGAGCTTTCTGTTTTAGGACCCGTGTTTTGTACACAATTTTACGACAGCACTTGGCCAAAAAGTGCTTTTTGGCAAGGTGTGGTGTAAAATATTTAGAGGTTTATTTTAGGGTTCTTGATTTTTAGTGCTAGATGCGCGCGCGATGTTTTAAGTTTTTTGCACTAGTATGGCGACTGGACGTGAAGGCAACAAGCGCCGGAACGCCGGAAGCGTTGTTGCGAGCATGAGGTGAAAAAGGAAAGGGTGCGTTTGGGTAGGATGCGTTCGGGAACTGAGTTATATTTTATTTTTAGTGAGTGGTGAGTCATGTATATGTTTTTTTTTATTTTTATTTATTAGTCCTATCCATACTCCCCCATATGGAGCATATGGTGGTTGAATACTGAACTCAATCTTTTGGGGAGTCAATTCCTGAATGATAGCTGTATTATGTTTCTCAGAACAAAGTACAGAATAGATTTCGTTGAATTGTTTACGAGCACCAATGAAAATACGTTCAATATGTGCCAACAGCGATTGAGTTCAATTTCAGGAATATCAGCAGGAATATTCAATTTATTAAAAGAGCTGATTTCCATTTATAACATGGTAAGGCAATCTATTCCGGCCCCACAAACCATGATTTATTTTCAATCAATTTATTTGGTGTGACAGGTCGTGAAACAAGGTCACTTAGGTTTCATGGCCAGGAATGCGATGCCAATACTGCGGAGCTAAAATGTCGTACATAGCAGGTCCTGTTGGCAATAAATGTTTGCCACCTGTGAGGTGAGGAATGAATCCATACAAGTGTTATGGTTGAATCAGAGAATGCTAGAGTAGTGTTCACTTGACAGTTAGTATGAGATGAGTGAGAAGATGAGCTGTACAAAGTTCAACACGAGCCAAAGTGATCTTTTTTAGAGGAGTGAGGTGTGAAAGAGCACACAGTAATGCCACGCGATGCTTGAGAGGTCGAAGAGCCTATTCGTAAGTACACCTCCATAACATTTCTCACTTGAGTCTAAGAATCCCAGAAGAGTAATATATTAATTTTCATCTATTACACGGCGAGGTATCTTAATTTGAGAGATTTGACAGTTCACCTTGAATCTGTAACCACACTTTACTAATGTCACCAGGGACATCTTCATCCCAGGAAAGAAGTCGCTTCCAGCACTCTTGCGCCACAAGTTTCATGTAAGCGGAGGATTTTTTTGAAACAACCGAGTACCTAGAGCTTGCGTCGAGTTCGTTGAATTTCGTGCAAAAGTGTAGGGCATGAGGAGGTAGGTAGAGCGGGCGGATGCGGCGAAGCCGTGAAGCGGTAGCTATAAAAGACGGCGGAGCGGTTTACGAATTATTTATCACGTAGGTATGATTGAAGAGAGAGATGATTTATGAGAGTAACTTTGTTTAGCGGGTACGAGGAAAGTATTTGATTGCGGTTTGATACTTAATTCAGCACGCGACACTTTACTGCTCTTTGTTTCTTTTCGAGCGAAGCGAATGTAGGTATTTTCTGCAAGCGGCACCTTTGTTCAAACAATTGAAGTCTATATCGAGCTTATTGAGAGTTATATATGCGTAATTAGGAAGTCTGCTAAATCCTGAAAATTTAGTTATTTTTTAAGCTTTTACTGAAGAGTGATATTGTTCAACAAATGGGTCAAGGTTATGCGGTGTAGCGGTAGTTAGGGGCTTGAATTTGAACATCTTTATAAGTACTGTACTCAGTACTACACGTAAAGTACGTTCATCTTGGTATTTGTCCTCGAGTAAATTCCAAATGATGTTGTAATTGGAAGCAACAGGGAGCACTCCTGCGATGACAGAGGAAACCGGACCAGGCAGTTTTGAGACTAGGTATTGAACGTGTTCGGCGTCTGAGAGGTGTTCATTCTCGTGAATCATTTCTTCAGTTTAAAGAATTGATCAAAGTTTTGATAAAACAGTGGCTATCGTTCTGGGTTCCATCCGTTCAATGAGAACTCTAAAGCAAGCAGCCTGGGCGCAGGTCTGCTGTTAGGTACTGAAACTGACGGCAAGGGCGCTGATTCTATTTTGACTGAATTGCGATTCTTCAGTCGATCGAACATATCAGTAAATTTCATCGAAGGCTTCGATGGCCTTGAAGTCGCCCTCGATCTCCGGATTGTGGGTCATCGTTAGGCGATTCTTTTCATTGACTATAGGTAGATCTGTAAATTATGTTCGTAATCTATCTAGAGTTTTTGTTCTGATAAGAAATTTCTTATGTTTTTCCGCGGTTGTTATGTTTCGACTCAAATCATACACATCTTGTAATATGGTAAAAAAGCTTTACCTTTTACGATCTAAAAGTTTTAAATCTATATTTTTGGTCATTTTTTATTGTTAATGAGTGATACAATATGAAACAAATAAAGAGTGTAAATGACAAAATACATGGAAAATTTAAAACGAGAATGAAATTTAAGAATTGAGTTAATTGTTATGTGTGCATGAATTAACTAAATGCAGTGAGATTTTTAAGTGGAACTGTTAATTATGACGGGTAGAATTGGTAGAAGGATGAAAAAATGAGTATCGTGGAAAGGGATTACCTCTGGTCGTGGTCGATGTGAGGCTTTTGTATGGCAATTGAATCACTTGATAGTTTCACTTGCGGTTATTGTTTTTAATAGATTGGTATAATATTAAGAGGTTTATTTTAAGTTTCTTGAATTTTTGTGCTAGATGCGTGTGCACGACGTTTTAAGTTTTTTGCACTAATATGGCGACTGGACGTGACGTCACAGGCAATAAGCGGAAGCGTTGTTGCGAACATGAGTTACAAAAGGAAAGGATGCGTTCGGAAGCTGAGTTATATTTTATTTAGTGTGTGTGTGGTGAGTCGTGTATATGTTTTTTATTCAATTCGGCTAGACCAATCCCGATGTACGTACTTCCAGCTCGCAAAGATCTCAACACGTGGAGCAACTTGCCGCAAGTGAAGCGGGTTGTGGAGATGGGGTTCTCCAGGAACGCCGTATACTCGGCCATACAAGTTCTAGGTAAGATATTAAATAAATACATATTTCCAACCGAAATTAAAAATTGATCACCTCGGGCGGGACTTGAACCCACGACGTCTGGAATCCGTTCATAAAAATACATATTTGTGGACAATCTTTACACAAATCGAGCTTACCCGTGTAACGTGTAAAATATACGTGTAACCGGGGGATGAAAGAAAAAATCCATGAAAATCAAATGCACTAAGGCGTGTGGGGTATCCTCAGAACATAAAAAAGGGAGAAGTGCTATATTGCTTCATTACAACGAAAACCGATGTCTCCAATATTCCCCCACCGCAGTTCACACACACTCATTGATCCGTGTAAAAACAATACCTAGGGCGGTGCCGCCGAGTCTACGACAACATGCAAACATGCGCGGCGATTGGCTTCGTGCAACCTTTAAATTATTATGTTAAGATAATGATGAATATTGAAATGGTAAGTTTAGAAGGTGTTCACATAAGCATCAAAATTGGGTAATAAGACCCCTTTGGAAGTTGGCCTGGAGTCTTTTGGGACAAAAATATAATTAATTACAGTTTTATTTGCGAATTCATCGTTGATATCAAATGACTATGACGACATCGTACTCCTACTTTATCGACAGCGCATAAACTGCAATTACAACCGGCATCAATCTAATTGGGCGTAGCCGAAGCGGGCCGCACACCACTAGCAAATTCATGCAGCTACCACGGCCACAGGGGTATGATACATTGCGCCGCGGCTTAGCGCGGTACGGGTTGATTATTGTACAGAATGTTCAATGTACAACTCGTAAGAAATTTTTTCATACGCTAACATGCGGCGTTGCCCTTATTTGTTAGAATTTTAGTTTTTAGTGTTTATCAGTAAAAATGCCAATATTAACATATGGTACGTAATTCCATTGGTCTTGTAGGTTTTGGTTTCACTCCTATTTTTGCAAGTAACAACGCTATAATTCGGTATTTCGAGAACATTTCAGCGGCACGGCAAAATTGGGACTACTATATCTATTCCTTTCTATGATCTGCGGGGGTATCTATGGTCTGATGGATAGGCCTAATCTCCTCCACCTCTTTAAAATGATATAGTTATAGAGGTTTCTAAAAAACTTTTCCATTTAAGTCAATTGTTTGTGTAATATTAGCTGTCAAATCGCAAAAAGGAGGTTCTTCTCCTCTGAATTCTTAACTATGAAGTATAAATACTTTTAACGATTTTTGGTTTGAACAAGATAAGTCTAACAAAGGTTTTAGAGATGTTGCTGAAAAACTCTCTTGCCCAAACAAAAGGAGTTAAGCACCGTTAGTGCCCTATGAAGATACGATCTTTTTGATTCAATGTATTGTATAGTGGTAATAAATGTGGACTATTAGTAGTATTAGTACACGTACTTGGGGTTTGAAACCGTACAGAAACGTGTCCCCTCTCCCCGAGAGATGCCTTACAGAGATAAGTTCGCCTTTGTATATAACCCAATTTGTCTGTATTTTACTATATTCTGTGTAAAAGAAATTATTTATATACATACGTATATACAAAATAAATATGTGCATTAAATATGCCTGAATTAAATAATAAATAACTTTGACTTTCATATACGTCTCCATTTCAGGCGGCAACACCGTGCCATCACTCGAGAATCTTATCGCGTACCTTCTAGAACTATCTCAGAGCGGCATGGAAGAGTCAGTGTACGAGCCCAAACCGAACTCATCGAAGACCGAGAAAAGGCAGACTCCGTACCGGTGGCGCAGTTGTTTCGCGTCCGAAGACGAATACGGGCAGTACTTATCGGACGTTATAACGGCTGGGATGACTGTGCGGTGCTGTAAGGCATATGAATCCGTAAGTGTCGACATGCCCTTAATGGACGATTCACACTAAACGGCCGGAGTCGGCGCGCACGCTACCAGAGTCAAAAGAATTCGAACCCTCCATACAGAAGCTATACTTCGTATCCAAACGGCAGCGGCAGAGCCCATTCAAATATGAAATCTAACTGCTGCACGAAGGGTTCGAATTCCTTTGACTCTAGTGGGGTGCGCGCCGACTCCAGCCGTTCGATGTGAATCGTCCATAAGACTTGGTCACGGCGCGTGCGCGACGCCCGAACGTACGGTACAGCTGTAGTGAATAATGCTTTCCCATCTTTTAAACTTGGAATACTACTGGATCTAAAGAGGCTAGCAATTGTCGTATTAAAAGATTGACAAGTGCATATTTGTTAACGTGAAACTTTATTCGTCAATGACAAATTTCAGAATGAAAACTTGGTAATATTTTTACAAGTGGAAACGTCCACTTAGCGGAATTATAATTTCCAACCGAAAATTAAAAATTGATCACCCCGGGGGGATTTGAACCCGCGACCTCTGGAAGCCGTCCATCGCTCTTTCCAACTGAGCTACCGCGGGTAATCCCGAGGCGACGAATCGTTCAATCAGTTCACTCTTTTTAATTAAGCCTTAGGGAGACTAGCGACATCTACCGTCAAAGTTGCTAACTTCTGAAACGGCACCAACGTCTCAAGTTACATTGAGATTCGTTAGTAACAATGTGTTACCCCATTCATTCATTCGTTTCAGAAGTTAGCAACTTTGACGGTAGATGTCGCTACTAGTCTCCCTAAGGCTCCAGAGGTCGCGGGTTCAAATCCCGCCCGGGGTGATCAATTTTTCATTTTCGGTTGGAAATTATGAAAACTGGTAGTATTTTGCCATTCGACATGACAGGTGTTAAATATTACGGTGAAAGATTGACATTTCTTCGGTTCTAGTCGTATTCCAAGTTTAGCCGATGGGAGTCGTATTCCAGGTTAGCTGGACCACACAGGCTGCACTGTCCGAAGTTTACATACACTCCGGCGCGCAGCTCGAGCATTGCGTCGCGCACGCTGTGTGACCAAGCCTTTATGATAAATGTTCGGTCTAACTCATACGAGTAAATAGCGGGACCCTTTGGTACCTTGTCGCTTTCACCCGTTAGAAATTTAGTAGGTAGGAGTTTATACATGACGTTAATTCGACAAAGCACAAAAGATTTTATTTTATCTAAAATGCCAGTAATTTTGTTTGTCCCTATCTGTGTTTGTAATATTTTTGTATGAAAGAAACAAAGCACATTTTAAATTAATTTTGAATGTGGTAACGTGGCAGACATAGCTTCAATATTTTAAATGAAATGTTCCAATAAATTCAGTCAGCAATCGAGCGCGCCAGCGACCGGTTATGTGTTATTGTTAACTTACACGTTTAACTGCATCATTAATTTGCTCCATTGAAATCTGAACCGTATTCACGAGTCGTTACGGTCGTTTCCAGATTGGATATGTCATCGTGTATTAAATGTGGTGGTAGTTTTGCGAATGATGGCGATGTTCTGTGTTCCCTTTGCTGTGGATTTTACCACTATCGGTGCTCTGGTGTACAGGAAAACACTTACAAGAAGATGACGGCAGATAAAAAATCTAGTTGGAAGTGCATCTCGTGCCGTCAGTCGGACAACAACGACCCACTGACTGAACTAGTCAAGGATTTCAAAGGTTTTAAGGTGCAAATGGAAAAAATGCAGAACGGACTTGATCAGGTAAATCAAGGAATCACTAGCCTAGAGGGAAAGTTCGACTTGATTGAAAGCCGGCTGGATGGTTTTGATTCGCGGCTTACCCTCACAGAGAATAAAGTTGACCGCCTCCCGTCTATTGAGGCTAATCTGAGGCAACTGGAAACAGAGTTTGCTGCCCTAAAATTGAACGAACGAGGCAGGGATCAGTTTTGCCGGCTGAACAATGTCGAGATTAGTGGCGTACCCCAAAAAGATGGTGAAAATTTAATGTCTATTCTGAATAATATCTCCGTGAAGGTTGGGTTTGGTCTGCGTGAAACTGATGTCGACACAATTCATCGCGTACGCCGATTTCCGTCATCTGTGGGTGGCGGCGGGGGCCGTGCGGACCCCAGGCCTCCGGCGATCATCGTGCGTTTCTGCCAGCGGCGCCGCAAGGACGAGCTGGTTGCAGCAGCGCGCGCGCGCCGCGGTCTCACTAGCGCTGATGCCGGCCTAACGGGCCCGGTGGTTCCCGTTTACCTTAATGATCATCTAACGGCTGTCAACAAGATGCTTCTTAGGCAGGCCCGTGACAGAAAATCAGAGTTGAACTTTAGTTACCTATGGGTCAAGCAGTGTAAGATCCATATGCGTAAGAGCGATAGCTCTAAAGTGTATATTATAACTAACGAGGCTGACCTAAGGAAATTAAAATGACTACTGAATCACGGCCTTAACTACTCGTACCATAATAACACATGTTTAAGACTTCTTATATTATTGATTATCTGTGAACATGAAAGTATTAGTTACATTAGTTTAGTACTAGAACGTAGCTTACATTGTAAACCTTACATTTATGAAACTATTTCGGAAACTTACAGGATCTTGTCTTTAGTAGTAACACTTAAATTGGCTCGCCTGAATAATATTTATAAAGTCTTTTGTTATTCATATAATTATATTTTATTCGTCAATCATTGATAATAACTTCTCAATTTACTATCAGAACGTAAGGGGATTGCGGACAAAATCACATACATTTTTATCTAGTGTCATTAATTCTAACTATGACATTATTTGTTTGTCTGAAACGTGGCTGAACCCGGATTTCTTTAGCAGTGAGTATTTTGACAGTAGGTATGAGGTGTACAGGCGGGACCGCGCGGGACGCACCGCGCAACGCGGGGGCGGCGTGCTTGTGGCGGCGCGGCGCGGGCTCAGCGTGTCGCGCCGGGACGAGTGGTGTGCAGCGCAGCGGCACGAGGAGTTGTGGCTCACCGTGGAGCCGCGGGCCTGCGCCGGCGCCGCGCCCCACTCCCCGCGCACCCCGCGCCGCCAACCGGTTGGACATCAGAGAGTGCATGGGCCACTGTTGCATATTGCGTGTGTTTACTTCCCTCATAATGATAACCACATTAATTCGCTGCGTTGTTTTTTCGACAATGCTGCTAGGATAATGAATACCCACCCAGAAGATATCTTCGTTTTTTAGGTGATTTTAATGTATCCCATGCCATATGGTCCATGTGTCCAGACTCGTATCGCCTTAATATCGAAGCTAGTGTGGATCCAACGGCTATCATTCTCTGCGACTTCATCGCCTTGACTAATGTTAATCAATTTAATTCTTGTTTTAATATAAATGGACGTGTGTTAGATCTAGTAATGGCCAACGTGGACTGTATTGTTACTGCCAGCTTATCACCGCTTACGACGGAGGACCCTCAACATAAGGCATTGGAAATTTCTTTGGCCCTTAATCTGAATAGTTATTTACCGCACTTAGCACCCAATCAGAGTACTAGGCCTATATTCCACCGAGGCAACTATGACCTTATCCGCAAGGAACTATCTGAGACTGATTGGTCATGTTTAGATAGCATGGATGTTGAGGATTCAGTTACGTATTTCTACTCGGTACTTAATAGACTTATTTTAAATCATATTCCGCACAAAAGTGTTAATTTAAATAATGGGTACCCCCCTTGGTTTTCCCGGGCACTAATAAAAATTCGTAGGCAGAAACTATCAGTTCATAAACGGTGGAAAATATATGGTAATCCTTTAGATAGGGCGGAATTCGTATTGTTGAGAGCCAGGGAGCACAAATTGGCAACTGACTGTTATAATAAGTTTATCTCATTAGCTGAGGATAGAATACACAGTAATCCTACATATTTTTGGTCTTTTATGAAATCAAAATTCCCTACTAATCGCGTACCTGAACAAATGTCTTATCTTGGCGAAACCTCTAAGAATGGTAACACGATCAGTAACTTTTTCAACAGTTACTTTAACTCGGTGTTTGTTTCGGATCCTTCCGTCCTACCTGATTTTCTGAATGTCACCAATGATTCTCTGATTGATCTTAGCACCATTGACATCTCGGAGGATTGCGTTTTTAAGTTTTTGGAGAGAGTAGACATTAATAAGGGTAGTGGTGCTGATCTGGTTCATCCCCTTTTCATTAAATTGTGCGCTCGTGAATTGGCAGCGCCTGTAGCTCAAATTTTTATTAAGTCCTTATCGTTTGGTCAATTCCCTGCTATATGGAAAAAAGCCTTGATTACACCAATTCACAAGGGTGGCGATGCACACCAGGTTTCTAATTATAGGCCCATTAGTAAATTAAATATTTTTGCAAAAATCTTCGAAAAAATTGTATGCAACAAAATGACTGCTGCCTTTTATCAACACATAGCGCCTAGTCAACATGGTTTTTGTCAAGGTCGTAGCGTTGATACCAATCTCCTGACTTTTACCGATTTTATTATTAATAGCATATCTTCTGGCTGTCAGGTGGATGCCGTGTATACTGACTTTTCTAAGTGCTTTGACAAAATTAACCACAATAACTTAATCAAGAAACTCTTGGAGCTCGGTATACATGGTGACCTCCTTAGATGGATTAAGTCTTACCTATCCAACCGTAGTCAGGCGGTAGCCCTGAAGGGATATACCTCATGCTTTCTTCCCGTTCCCTCCGGAGTACCTCAAGGGTCACACCTTGGTCCCTTACTTTTTATCTTATATGTCAATGATATGGCAACCTGTTTCCGTAGTTCTGAACACCTCATCTACGCAGATGACACTAAAATTTATAAAGCTGTATCCTCGGAAGCAGATTGCCGTGCATTACAGCAGGACTTAGATAATTTTTTCTTTTACTGCTTGAATAATCACCTTATCTTAAATACTGAAAAATGTTTTCTAATAAGCTTTAATTGCAAAAATGACCCGACAATTTTTAATTATACCTTAGCTGGGCATAATATTGCTCGAGTATATTCTATCAGGGACTTAGGGGTTACTTTAGACTCACAATTAAATTTTAATTTACACATCGATAATTTATGTAAACGAGCTTACCAAAAGTTAGGGATGATCCTTCGGATCGGACAGCCTTTCAGGCGTCCAAATACTTATAAATTATTATTTTATTCTTTCGTTAGGAGTATCCTGGAATTTGGTTGTGTAGTATGGACACCGCAGTACCAAGTCCATATTGACCGTTTGGAGAGGATCCAAAAAGTCTTCCTGAAGTCACTCTGCTATCGAACGGGTAATTATTTCGAGCATACCGCGTCAGCTGCGAAGCATTTTTGTGTTCCTCCCCTTCATAACCGGAGGCAGTATTTAGATATGATGTTCTTATTTAAAATTCTTAAAGGTGTGATCCACTGTCCGAACCTCTTAAAATTAGTAACTTTTAGTTGCCCGCGTCATCCCTTACGTCCTAGATCTCTATTTCATATTAGCTTTGCCCGCAAAAATTACTCTCGGCATTCTTTTTTCAGGCGAGTCCCTAGTTTTTATAATAAGCATTGGATCGATATTGATCCTTTCCAAAGTTCATTGTCTAGTCTCAAAAGGTTAGTTAAAGCTAAATTATTTAAGTTCACTCCATAAAATAATAGTTAAGGTAAATGTAACTTTTCAGGTCATCTAAATTTCTAGAATGTGTGTTATTCACTCTCTTTTTGTTTTTGTTTATTTATTTATTTTCCTAAAATATGTAAGAAAATTATTAGTTAGTGCGACGTGTGTGCCAGTCTTCGACTCTTTATCGTACCTGCCATGATTGACGCTTGTCAATTATTATAATTATTATCACTTTTTTTTTTCCTTCATGAGTGCTTGTGTCAAACACTGGTACTGGGTAGAGGATCGGTTCAATTAAGTTTCCATTTCTCTTGCTATTTATATTATTTTTGTTAACATTTTCATAAAAATGAACCTCCAGGTCTTTTTTTTTTTAAATTACTGTTTAGTACACTACATGTACACATATGTATAGTTTGCGATACGACTGTTTGTGTTCTGAATAAATTAAAAAAAAAAAAAAAAAAATTGTACAGTTTGTATTGATTTTCTTCACAAAGTACACCAGTTTCTTTGCTCATTAGTGTATATGCTGCAGACGGGTGCGGAACTGATGTATCGTTTACTTACACATTTCACCGGCCGCTCAACGTTGACATACTTACTAAATAAACTGCAATAATTTTCAGGTGCAATTGGGAGATGTTGGACAGGTCCAAAAAGTCGAGCGCGACATTAAACAGAATGTTTTTTTGCACGTAAGTTTTCAATTGCTGTTTTTTTACGTTCCGAATAAATAAATCATTAAAAATTCAGCTTATTTATGCAATTTTAAAGATTTTAAAATACATAAACATGAAAAGCGGATGCAGTTTGTTTGACCATTTAGGCACATTTCCCCAAAAACTTCATCTAACCGAGCGTTTTTGAAACTTTTTACGAAACAAAGTTGCTGATTTAACAATTAGTGAAATACCGTATTTTCAATCGTTTTCGATGATAGGTGGAGTGGCGCGGCCTCGGGAAGGTGGCGGGCGTGCGCGCGGTGAACGCCGAAGTTGTCTCCGGCGGAGCACCGTTCATGTGCGGGGACCGAGTGAGGGTGCGCTCGGCCGTCACGCAGCCGCGCTACAAGTGGGGCTGCGTCGACCACACCAGCGTCGGCACTGTCATCGGTGAGCAGCGCTGTTCCTGATACGGCTATTGCCGTAATATACGCCAATTCAGGTATCGTCGGACCTAAAATACGGCATACGGCAGCAGATCCATTACCGTATAATAATACACGGCAATTTCACGACGCTGCAGCTAGCGATAGATATCGCCATCAAGCGCCACGGACCGTCTGCCGTTTACAACACGTTTTGACCATGTGTCGATTTCTGAAAGAAAAAATATAGCTAATACTACGTCCATTCGCTATGAAATGAAATGAAAACTTTTATTTCGGATGTCGGGCATCCATATTCACTACATATTACTAAGAGAGTTATTTAAAAATTGTTAGTAAAATACAAAGTGCTCATTTGATTGCACATGCATAGTCATCCAGTGAGTGAAGCATAGTTATCAAATATACAGAACACGGCAATTTTAGACTCTGTACACGGCAACCCAGAATTCGACAGGAACAACACTGACGGTGAGTCAGTTCAGCAAGGATACTGTCTGCACGGCCAGGCCCGGCTCACTCCGTGACTTCATCGCGCCGCTGCAAGTAAATTATACATGCGCATGCGCATTGCGGGCTTATAGCCTGGCCTAGCGCTAAGGCCCCGCCCCCGAAAGAGCGCGTTGCGTGCGATAGAAAGAGATGGCCACGCTTAGGCACGTTTGGCATACCTATGCCGATAGGTATGCCAAACGTGCCACAATCAGTGAACGGTATACGATCCCGTCCATGTTGTTCCCAGGTATCTCCCACAACGGCAAGGACTTGACCGTTGACTTCCCGCAGCAGCCCGGCTGGACGGGGCAAGTCAGCGAGATGGAGCTCGTCACTGATCAATGTTAGTACATTTATATTAAATTCATTTCAATTGACCGTATTGAATCAAATTAGTCCGTTCAAAAAACGACTTTACTGTTCAAACAAAAATAATAAATTTCAAATCGCAGTTTTGTTTATGTTTTAATTGTTTATAGTTATCCTTTATAGTGGACGGCGTACGAGCCCAATTACAAAGAAAAACCGACTCAGTACCCATTAAGTAGAACTGTATCACTTTGTAATATTGAAACTATTTCCAAAATTGCTTTCTTGGGGATATGAGGATATCACGTATCATTTGTGGTATATTATTATATAAAATAAAAACAGCCATATCGTATATGGAGGAGCCCAGAATTGGTATGTTTTGAAATACTTATGTTTTAATAAAAACAAAATGTAATGATGTGGTATATTTTTAAAAATCGCTTCTTAAAGCCGTTTCATATGATACCATACCACACACCACTGTAGATATATAGCCTACAGCAGTAAAACAAATCCATGCAAACGTCCGATTTCACGCACCGACACAGACACGTCATTACAGTAAACTTAAGGAGATTTCGGGGGGGGGGGGGGGGTCGATCACGTGTGCCGCGCACGTATCGCGTAGAATAGTTGAAGAAGTTTTTAATAAACTAGCGCGTGCTGGCCACTATTTTGTGGTTTATATACCATTGTGGTTTATGTTTTATGAATTACTATTTTTTTCCGCGACTTCGCCCGCGTGGAACTCGTTTAATCGCCATATAGAGGACAATTGCTATTTAAGCGTTTGTTTGAACTCGCTCTCCGTGTGTACGGGAGAGCGAGCATTTAACCATTCCACCCTTATTTTGACTTCCTCAAAGGATAATTTCCGGGATCGCCTCAAACTATCTCCATGCGAAATTTTTCATCAATCGGTTTGACGGTTTAAAAAAAAAACCTTTACAAAAAAAAACAATGACTCAGCACTAAGGGAATTTGTTTTAAGAACTGCGGTTCTGAAATTTTGTTTTGACCTCTAGTATGCGCGTGCTAAACAGCTAAATTTGTGATGTTTTTTGCGTACACCTTCCACTATTATGTTTACTTATTCCCACTTCACAGCGGAATGGGGCGAAACAGCCGGCGGTACCACTGTAAACTGGCGCGGGGCGATTCGCGTCATCCGAGTGTCGTCGTGCCGACCGACAGCGGGCGCGCGGCGGCTCCTAGATTCCCAGCCGCATACGTACTGGCATAGCGCTAGCGGCACGGGTCAGGTGAGAATAGTGTGTTGTTTAGTCCAGTAGTTACACTGTAGTAGTGTCCTTAGCTTTTATCGCTGTTTGTTAAGAGGGCGCAGTACGCTCGGTTCTCCATACAAACGTATTTACGCTCTCATTTTAAAACGCCATGCTAGAATAACATGAAACTTTGTATACACAATGGGATCCGGCATATCTAGGTCGAAAATTAGTCTCTGTTGCCACAGAATAAGTAATAGTACATACAGAAATTTTCACTTCCTAACAAAAACGGCGTTTAGGCATAAGAAACGTACCTACTCTCTGCATCTCTGTCTATCGCATAACTTGTATTCATTCACGCGCGGCACGTGTAGCGTTGGGGTTGTAACTCCATGAATACATTAATAAGTACATATTAGTTCACATGTAGGTGTGTCAGTGTCATTAAGTCATTATGAATAACACCAATATGTAATAAAACTGATCTCGTGAAAGAAATTCCATTTAAATTTTATAACTTTAATTTGTAAGTGAGTAACACAAAATGTATGTTAATAAAGTATACCTACGGTTCTATTAAGATACTCTTTTTAGGGTTTCGTACCCCCTTTTATAGAAGATTATTTTGAACAGTATAGCCATTGAGTATAGCTCAAAAAGCATAAATTTTCTCCGCAAGACTCCTCCTTACACAGAACGACGTAAGTGCCGTAGTTTTTTTTATGAGGATACGTTATTTTATATTAGAAAGGTACAAATTATTTGGTAATGTCCTGCATTTACTTACATAAGAAGGTACAATAGAGGCTACAAATAATTCATTAACAATTTAGTCGTAGGTTTATAAACCACAGAATATATAGGACTAAAAAATAATTTTTTAAAAATAAATGTAGAAGACTTGAATTGGAAATTAATATGATTGCCTTTTACAATAACAAAGTTTATATACAATTAGTGACTAGTTTATATTTGATTCTATGTAAAGACATCCACATTATGAATAGGAGTTATTTAAGCGCGGTTCGTCGTAATTCAAGTCGGCGGCGGAGGCGGATCGCGACACGACGCACGTGCTCGCGCGGCGACGGCCCTCGCCTGACTGATCACCCCGGGTCACTCTTAAATGCTTGGCAGTATCAGGACTGCGGGTTGATTCTCGACCGTACCTCGCTCGATTAAGCTTATCCATTTAAGAGTGCTCGGCTAATGGCGATGATAAGATAACAAAGGTTTTAGGATGTGGGGCGAGGATGAAGAGCTAATGGAACATAGCTGTGCTTAACTGATTACAATAAGATTAATTAATATCACGAAAAGTACGACCACTGTGTTTGAATTTAATCCTGTTACGTAAACGATATAAGAACACGCGTGCTCAGCGCGATTTAAAAAACCTATTTAATGACATAACTCTTAGCTCTGTTGTTTTTTGTCCACCTTCCATACATAGTTGCCCATGATCCTTTACTATACAGGGTGATTTCGGGGTCGTGGATCAAGAACTAGTTATTAGAATTAGTATCTGTTAGCCATTTAAAAAAAACTGTAGTGACACGAAACAAACGCATTTTCTATTTTAATTTATTTTGATGAAAAAAATACAAAATCACAAAAACACATGGTCACCCTACTCTCTTTGACGGATGGTATGGAGAGTTGACAGTGGGGTAGTGTGACCAAGTTGTATGAAGAAGTGTTATTTTTCCATTAAAATTTGTAAAAATAAGAAAATTATTTGAGTTATAAACCTTCATACCGACTGTGATGTTGTCTACTTTGAATTTTTGACTATGTACAATTATTTCGGATCACGACCCCAAAATCACCCTATATACTCGTAGGTGTAGATGAAATATATCAATGACTTGTTATTGAACGTCAACAGCACTGGATCCGAATAGAGATGCGCTCCGGCGTGGTGGTCCGCCGGCTGTGCGTCGGCGTGGCCGCGGGCAGCCACGGGCCGGCGGCGCTCGCCGTGCGCGCCGGGCTTAGCTTCGAGGACGCCGCGCTGACGCTGCTGGCGGCCGTGCCTTGCACGCCCGCGGCCCGCAACCGCCCGCCGCACCACCTCAAGCAGATACAGCTGCTGGTCGACTGTAAACAGGTGGCTCAGTGTTCAACAGACTTATCATGTTATTCAAAAATTTAAAAAACCTCTGTTGTCTGTGTCTTTAACTGCAACAGTCCACGACAGATGCCGCTCGCGACGTTGTCTCGAGGGTGTTGGGGCACCTTGAGGGTGGGTGACAGGTTGGCGCCGTCTTCTGCGATCTGTCCCGCGCCTTCGAGATGATAGACCACTCCCTCCTTCTCAAAAAGTTATCGCGATACGGTTTCGAAGGTAGTTTTCACGCCACAATTGCTTCCTTTTTAAAACAACGTAGACAAAGCACATGTGTTCTCAACGTAAGATCGAACCTGGAATCGGTAGGCGATTGTGCTGTGCCCCAGGGATCCAGCATGGGAAATAACCTCTTTCTCATGATGGTGAACGATGTCACCTCAGCTTCTCCTGAATCAGAGTATGTAATTTACGCTGATGATACCTGCATCATAGTCGAAGCTGACAATTTCGATTCTCTTAGAGTAAAACTTAGCCTAGTGATGTCTGAGATAGACAGGTGGTTTGCAGCAAATGGAATGCTTCTAAATAAAGAAAAAACAAACGTACATTTTCAGTTACGGCACACCGATGTAAATAAGCGGGACGTCAAAATTAACTGTCTTTGTCCCTCAGGTGGAACATACCAAATATTTAGGTTTTGTAGACTCTGGCCTGACTTGGTCCCTACACATGGACTACTTATGTAATAAGTTGTCATCAGCGTGTTTTGCCTTGTCCAGACTTGCCCCAAGCCTATCCGAAAATAACTTGAAATTAGCATACTACGGATATTTCAATTCAATTTTGATCCAAGGTGTTGATCTCTGGGGCCTGTCTGCTCACCGCGAAAGGGCATTTCGATTGCAGAAGCGAGCAATAAGAATAATTGCCAAGAAACCTCTTGATCACCCGGGGAGGGAACTTTTCAAACAATATAAAATACTAACGCTCCCCGCAGTTTATATATTGTTAGCAAGCCAACACGTTAGAGGCAATCTAACCAAATACAATACAAACTGTAATGAGACTTTAATTTACTGTAATAGAAAATAGATTAGTTAATTTTGTATTGCAATCGCATGAAACAAAACAAAATTGCACAGTCGAGACACTTACGCTTGATTATAATAAGAATACTTATTATAATCAATAATTTAATAAGTAATTAAAAAAGAACATCACAACACTTTCTAAATTATTGGCAGTGAATGTCTTAATAGTATTTTAAAAAGCCAACAGTGTAAAGCTGACAGTTACACAAGACAGATAGACAAGTCTACAGAAGCGCAAGTAATAGAATGATTTCTATTTTTGAAAAAACTTTCTGCCCTACCTAACCAAACTAGTTCAATAAATAAATACATATTAGGGGACATTTGTTTACACCAATCGAACTAGTCCCAAAGAAAGCTCAATAAGGCTCGTGTTATGGGTACAAGACGACAATATATTAAATAGATATATACTTAAATACATAGAAAACATCCTTGGATGTATGTATTTGTATGTATTCAAGTATATATCTCAAGAACAAATGTTTTCGCTCACCACAGAAACAAATGTACCGGGGTTCGAACCCGGGACCTCTAGCTTCTAGATGACATACAATATGATAACTCTCGCTTCCAGTATTACCCGTGCATCGAGATCAGCATCAAACATAACCGCAACGTCAACGCGGACTGTCGTGTGCACGGCCTGTACATCACCGGCTTCAGGTCGAACCCGCTATACACTGACATCATTCAGGTATGTCGTTTAACCCTTTATAAGGCAGAGGGAATATTTTTACCACCGTCCACGAGACAAAAGACAATCTATATAGAAATATTTAGAGTCCAAAATTAAACGTATGTTGAGATATATCAAACCGTTAAAGGGCTATAGCCGTGACACTGCATTACATTCCTAAACACTTAAGAGCTCGCGAACCCGAGTTATGCGTTTGCGTTCCATTTCCATCTTACATTGATAATACCAACAGGTCCGTAGTGTTCATCAAGATGATTTTTTATTGAATTCCGTTAATTGCGAGGGCACAATCCTGAGATGAAATAAAAGATTATTTTATCTCTCTCTAACACGCTAATATCCCAATTCGTACCATTTCGAAGATATTTAAAAATTCATTTTCGTTAATTAACACCCCTAGTATAGTATAAAAGATCCTTAACAATTAAACAATGTTGACGTGCGTGTCATTCGAATTTCGAATTGTCATACTTGACATTAACTCCACGTTAACTCTTAAGGGCGGTTTTCATTCACCCTTAGTGATATAATCAATTATTTGTATGCGATTTGTATTTTCTTGAGTTACGAATAACATAATTTTTAAGAAAAAAAAACCGACTTCAATGGGGGAGTCCGGTGAAAGATTATTAATCTTAGATGGTGCACTCTTAGATTCCATACAATAAAATACAAAAATGGCTATAAGTATGTTTATAATGGTAGAAGACTAAGTACCCTCAATTCCTCATGAAATCATGGAAAAACCTTGCTTGCTTGACAAACAAAACGAAGAGAACAAATCGCCAAACGTGAACTACGCGTCGTTGAAGAGTTCCGTTCTGATCATCATCAGCAGTTCCACTTCATCAAATGTCACTTTTATGAATGAAAATGCTTAATAAGTTCATGAAAATACTAAAATCACTATTTGTGTGCCTTTCACATTTGAGGAGTTTCCTCGATTCCTAATGGATCCCATCATCAGAACTTGAGCATGACAAAAATCAATCGTGAAAATAGAACTTGCTTAACAAACACCACTAGAAGGACAAATCGCCAAACGTGAACTTTTCGTCGTTGAAGAGTTCTGTTCTGATCATCATCAGCAGTTCCACTTCATCAAATGTCACATTTTTGTATGATAATGCTCGATTTGTTGATAAAAACACAAAAATCACTATATGTTTGCCTTTAAGATTTGAGGAGTTCCCTCAACTCGTCATGGATCCCATCATCAGAACTCGAGCATGACAAAAATTAATCGTGAAAATAGAACTTGCTTAACAAACACAGCTAGGAGGACAAATCGCCAAACGTGAACTTTTCGTCGTTGAAGAGTTCTGTTCTGATCATCATCAGCAGTTCCACTTCATCCAATGTCACATTTTTGGATGCAAATGCTTGACTTGTTGATAAAAACACAAAAATCACTATATGTTTGCCTTAAAGATTTGAGGAGTTCCCTCAATTCCTCATGGATCGCATCATCAGAACTGCCTTTTGACAAAAACGGGACCAACTTGGATATATATACATACAAACAAAAAAAAAATTTCAAATCGGTTAAGAAATGACGGAGTTATGGAGTAACAAACATTAAAAAAAAAAACAAAAAAAAAACATACAACCGAATTGATAACCTCCTCTTTTGAAATTTTGAAGTCGGTTAAAAACTAAATAAGCTACGGCGTTTCTATACACGGCTATATGCTAGAAGAAACGGAAATCAATAAAAACATCGTGTAGAGTTGTCTCTTTGAATTTAACCAAGATGAGTTAGAACGGGACAGATAGTACGATCATTTTCGGCTGTTAACGATTTGTCTCCATTTAGGCAAAGGCACACCAAAATGTCAAATCCTAAACGTCACAAACGTCAGTTCAGTACAATTTGCAATTACGAAAGCGGAGACACTAACAGGCGAAGACCTGTCAGATATCAGTTATCTGTCTCTCTCAAACTTAGTGATCTGTGCTTTAGTGAGAATAGATCAATCGTTCCATTTAAATGAGCGAATCTGTTTTAGGGAGGTATTCCACTCATCCAATATCTTTGTCCAATATACATTTGATCAAAGAAATTGGATGATGTCATCCAACTTGGATGGGACCCCGACATTTGATCAAAGATTCTGATGACAGTTAAATCAATATGGCTACGCATGAAAAAAAAACTTGGACAAAGATATTGGATGAGTTGAATGGGCCTCCGTCAAAGAACTTTAATCAAAGATTTGACAAAGAAATTGGACAAAGATATTGGATGAGTAGAATACCACCCCGTATTAAACTGATCCAATATCTTTGATCAAAGAAATTGGATGATTTCATTAAACTTAGATGGGACCCCGACATTTGATCAAAGATTCCGATGACAGTTAAATCAATATGGCTACGCATGAAAAAAAAAAACTTGGACAAAGATATTGGATGAGTGGAATGGGCCTCTGTCAAAGAAATTTGATCAAAGATTGGACAAAGATATTGGACTAGTGGAATACCTCCCTAAGGGTGGTACAACTATTCTTAAATAGTTGAGGTACTTAACAAAGTGCAAGCTATCCGTCCATAGGTTAATCAGCCGCGCTCGAGTGAGGCCCCAAGTCCCCCCTTAGGCTCCCCTAACAACGGTAAAAAAATATGCAAAGTAAACTTAGCTCATGACCATACCTCGCTCTATCTCGTAGCTTGCAGGGCAGCAATACAGGACCATATATAGGGGTCTATTTCGCAAAGCCTTGTAATTTGTGTTGTAATGCAAGCTGAGCTGAACTATCTATCGCTTTTATTATTATACGATTTGCTATTTCTTATAAAAGGAGTTGAAACGAGGCTTGGAAATCACTAAATATGTCAATGGCAGGATAATTTGACAGATTATTGACATAGTTGTCACGACTTTATTTACAGTGGCACCGCCAAGTGGGATGGATTTCTGGATTTTAAAATACTCAAAATTGTTACTGCAATAATGATAGGAATAGGTTAGGTTTTATTTGTTTTTATATCTTGTAGGTTTGTATTTATATTGTTATTAATTTTGTAAAGAATAAATAAAGATCATTACAAAAATAGTTAAATTAATAATTGTTTGTACACGTTTCAGAGCATGAACTTCGTAGCGGATGATTGGATGGATAAGGACAACCCTACCGGAGCTGTCTCCGTTGACAATAACCCACCCGCGATGCCCACTGATTGTCCAAAGGTAAATGTGCTAAGGAACTCATTGAAATTATTTAATGACAAATATGCAAGTGGGTACATTTATTTATTTATTTTGCATGGAGAAACTTGCCAGTTACCCAACCATTGGGGAATGACTGGGTTATGTGGTATTTCTATTCACATAAAACTCCACTGTGATCGCCATCCGCGCTCTCATGCGGAGGCGTCCAGGATCTGAACTGAATGCAATGGAGCCTTACTTTTGGCTCATCTTAGAGCGATCTACGTCACCTTCCCTGGGATTGATAGGCAAGGCGGGGGAGACCGTAGTCCTACCGTATACCCGCCCGAGTGTACACGGTTCAACAAGTACCTAGCAGCTAGAAATAAGTACGTTTTGATGCATCATCATCATCATCAGCGAATAAACGTCCCACTGCCGGGCACAGGCCTCCCAGAGAGTGTTTCTCATAGATGAGAGGGAACCGGCAGTTTTCTTCACCGAACGACTTCCACTGTTGGGCATAGGCCTCCCTCAAAAAGAGACACAATTACTATCTGCATGGGGTGTAAAATGCCATAATCGCGAAGCTTGGCATGCAGTTTGGCGCTCGCACTATCTCCACCGAACTCCAGGGATGGTCCATCCCCTGGTGGTCTTTGTCGTAATTTTAGGACCACCACCACCATATCAGCCGAAAGACGTCCACTGCTGGACATAGGCCTCCCCCAAATTCATGGGGGGTAAATGCCATAATCGCCACGCTTGGCATGCGGGTTGGCGATCGCAGTATCTCCACGGCACTTCAGGGATGCTCCTGCCCATCCCCCGGTGGTCTTGGCCGTAGTTTTAGGACATACCCGGGTCCGTTCCATTTTAGGACATAACTTTTAAATTTCTTCGCATATGTATACAGGTTTCATCACGATGTTTTCTTTCGCGGCAAAACTAACGGTAAATATGAAATGAATAAAAATATTCCGTAAATAACCCCGATTTTTTTGTAATTTTGTCTGATACCGTAAGAAATTCAAAATTTTATTTTAAAAAGATTTTTTTCTCTCAATTGTGCTCCGAGATCCCGGGCGTATGATGGTTGATATTTTCATCACTTTGCGTCGTGGACGCCCGTCACTCACTCACTCACTTCACTTGCATACTTGACAGAACTTGAAGAATATCTTATCCATGACGATAAGTGATTCGAACCTCCGACTGCGTACAGCGACATCTACCTAGAAGGCTAAAGCTTCTTTTATCGGGACCAACGTGTCAACGTACATCAGAGCGACTGGCCGCGTATGACCGATGTCACGGGTTCGAATCCAGCTCGAAGCACTAGATTTTTTCAATTAATCTCTTGATATTGATATTGAAAAAACTCATTGGTGTAGTCGAAATTATTTAAAAGGTCCGACTGTTTTAAAAAATTGGCATTGTATATTGAACCCTGTTTGTTAGAGAGTAAAGTCGCCTTTGAACGGACTCATTGGATGCAATTCGGTCAATTCAAATGATAGTATACGAGATTCAAACTTTCGAACACACGGCCGCCGCTTGACATCCACGCACTGGTGAACCACATCCGTCGTTTGGATTAAATTGATTAAAGCACTCTGTGAGATAATGACCGTTATATCTCTCCTCCTAAAGTCTACTTTCCAACAGGTGTACGTGTGGGGACTTAACGACAAGGACCAGCTGGGCGGCGTGAAGGGCTCCAAAGTGAAAGTGCCTGTATATTCTCCGAGCCTCAGCGCGCTCAAGCCGGTGCACATCGCCGGCGGCTCCAAGACACTCTTCGTAGTGTCTCATGATGGGAAGGTGAGAGAGTTATGGCCGTATTCGTCTTCTGCGGGCGTGTGATGGTTGTCATTTTAACCGACTTCAAAAAAGGAGGAGGTTTTCATTTAGTCGGATTTTTTGTATGTTCTGAGACTATTAGACCGATTTCGAAGATATTTTTTTGTTTGAGAGGGTAAGCTTTCTAGTTAATCCCATTATGATCCAAGTGTACGACCCGGCGGATGGTAAGCGGTCACCGCAGCCTATGGACGCCTGGAACTCTAGGAGTGTCACATGCTCGTTGCCAATTTTTAGCATGGAAAATGAAATTAGATCTATCTTATGCACGCTCTAAAACGTTACGTAATTGCCCCTTTGGTCCAAGCATTTACTTTAACCCGTAGCTGTATCAATTCGCGTCATATATCGTTTCGCGTCACACACACGCCATTAGCCGGGTCAACCGAAATCATGAATGCAGCGTGTGCCAAGCTTTAGTGAGGCCAAGCCCGAAAATAGGTTTTTTTTTGGGGACTTTACCTTTAAAAATGCTCAGTTGACTGTCCTAAACAGAACCTGTATTAAATAATAATATAATATTCTCAGGGCATTTATTTTCTAACGGTGACATCTTCGACAAGACAAGTACGGTTGCCGGCTTGTTGCACTTTTAGCACCACCACCAGGGGGCCAATTCTCGGTCCGATAGAGATGCATGTCTATCGTGACATTGTATAGAATGGTAGAGTCACTTGTATGGAATCTCGAATAGTAACGGTGGGTATTTCCTACGGACGTGGTGCAACTCGCAATGCAACCCCCCTTGTCAATTAGTGGGCAACTTGACTGTTAGAAGTTCTCAAGCCGCCTGAAGGCCTCTAAGTTGGCTTAACAACTGCTGTCGTGGGTATCAACGGCTTAACGTACCTTCCAAAGCACGGGAGCGCTCGGTTAGTAACCACTCCAAGAACTGACCTGGGCCCACATTGCTTAACCTTGCTTACCGCACGCGGTACGCGGGCGCCGCTGGGCCACGAGCGCTCTTGTATTAAGTATGTGCCATCTATTCTATTTTCAGTTATACGCGTGTGGTGAAGGCACCAACGGCCGCCTCGGGCTGGGCCACAACAACAACGTGTCCACGCCGCGCGCCAACCCGCACCTGTCGCACGCGCTCGTGCGCCGCGTGGCCGTGCACTCGGGCGGCAAGCACGCGCTGGCGCTTACCGCCGACGGCAGGGTACGATAAGATAAGATCATTTATTCCACTCTAAAACGTCTAATACGTCTAATATCCCTGCCACACACTCGTCGAGTGGCATTGGGAAGTAGCGAGTAAAGTAGGCAGAGACCACAAAGTACAATATATACGTATATACTAAGGTAGAGATATCAGTGGAATACTCCACATATATAGTAGCGCTGCTGTGCTATATTAGTAAGAACTGACCGCACGACCGCTGCATCTGTTACAAACAAGTTAAACGTACTGCAAACTGAAAGGCCCGTGGCAGAGACATAGTGAGTATGGCAACGTTACTCGTCATGTATAGTGTCTCATACAATTTGACTTAAGAGGTTACTTTGACACAGTCCCGTGGTGGATCTGAGTTCCATTGGGCCGATAGTACATTACTGCAGCGGGCTCGGAAGAAAAGGATTGCCAAAGCAGTTGTATTCAAACACATGTTACCATTTTATCACTTATTGTCTTGGTAACGCCCGTTATGGCACTTATGGCAGATATTGGTGCTGGTGACTACGGCTGTGTTCCGAATCACGCTTACAACGCTCACAACGCTTACAGTGGTACAACTAATATAAAACTAACTAACCAGGTTGACACGACGAGCCAAAATGAGTATTGGCTTCCGAGACAAGAGCACGCCACTTTTCTCGGTCCTGCGCTATTTTTCGCTAGCTTGCACCGGCTCCAAGCTCACACAGGTCCTCGTCCACCAAATCCTTGCAGCGATACTTGGGGCGATCCCAGTATGCTCTCTTCACCTGTCGATCTTCTCCTCCTCTCGAGGTGCCCAAGCCAGCGAAGAAGATGCGCATTGGTTTCACCTATAATATTTGGTTCGGCCACCAGCTCTTCTATGTCGGCATTTTTACGGATCATACAACTCCCATTTTCTCTTTTCACTGGTCCCAGGATTTTTCGGAACACCTTACGTTCTGCTCCTAACAGGCTGGGCTCCTCCCTAAGTGTTAGTGTCCAGGCATTACACCCATACATTAAAATGGGGCGGATTGCGCTTATATAACGCCAACACTCTGTGCAGAGCAACACTGCAGCGTAAGGTGTTCTGGATACGGGATTCTCTCTAGCATGCGTATCAGTAACAATACATCCGAGGTATTTAAATTTGGACACTCCCTTTGTAAGAGGTTTCTTTCTCCTACAAGAAGGACTTCTCGTTAGGCACGACTGTTTCTGAAACGCTTCATGTGAAGGTATTCCGTCTTTCCATGATTAATCCTAGGCCCCACTTTTGCTGCTTCTTGTTCCAACATTGTCGCCGACATTTCTACCCATTCTCTGCTCGATTTTTGCTTAGCAAACCAAAGTCGTCTGCGTAGACGCGTAGAAAGCATAGGCTGATAGGGTTAACACTGTCCGTTTAGTTCAATTCTGGAATCCTGTGAAAGCAGTTTCCGAACGACATGTTCCAGGACCAAATTGAAGAGCATAAGAGAGTGAAATAAATGATGATGGTGATTATTATTATTATAGCAATAAATAAACTAATATAACCTATGAAGTTTTGATATAACGCCTATAATGAGATGTCATATCGTGTCAAACGTCAACTTGACGTTTGCGCTCAAGGTGCTTACGGCTGGGAGTGTGAGCACCGTGATCAATGACGTCACGACATCTCGCGTAAGCGCTGTGAGCGTGAATCGGTCCGACCGTGAGCGCGCTCTGAGCGGTGTGAGCGTGATTCGGAACACAGCCTACGTTATCTGATCTTAATCTGTGTTTTCTCATTTGAACGCAGGTATATTCCTGGGGCGAAGGCGAAGACGGCAAACTCGGCCACGGCAACAAGCAAACGTTGGAAGTGCCGAAGATGATAGAGGCGCTGGCGGGCGAGCGCGTGGTCGCGATAGCGTGCGGCTCCGCGCACAGCGCGTGCGTGACCGCGCGCGGCCACCTCTACACGTGGGGCATGGGCGAGTACGGCCGGCTGGGACACGGGGACGACACAACGCAGCTGACGCCCAAGCTGGTGAGTCTTTGGGAACGTCTATTGCTAACTGACAAACCACTCCGTCCACTCGCTGATGTACGCTGGAGCGCGGGACACGGGTCCGGAGCTGTGTTGTGTAGTCGTGCGCTGGTTCACGAGTCGCTGAGGTGCGGCGTGCGGGACGCGGGTCCGGAGCTGTGTTGTGTAGTCGTGCGCTGGTTCACGAGTCGCTGATGTGCGCTGAAGTGCGGCGTGCGGGACGCGGGTCCGGAGCTGTGTTGTGTAGTCGTGCGCTGGTTCACGAGTCGCTGATGTGCGCTGAGGTGCGGCGTGCGGGACGCGGGTCCGGAGCTGTGTTGTGTAGTCGTGCGCTGGTTCACGAGTCGCTGATGTGCGCTGAAGTGCGGCGCGCGGGACGCGGGTCCGGAGCTGTGTTGTGTAGTCGTGCGCTGGTTCACGAGTCGCTGATGTGCGCTGAGGTGCGGCGTGCGGGACGCGGGTCCGGAGCTGTGTTGTGTAGTCGTGCGCTGGTTCACGAGTCGCTGATGTGCGCTGAGGTGTGGCGTGCGGGACGCGGGTCCGGAGCTGTGTTGTGTAGTCGTGCGCTGGTTCACGAGTCGCTGATGTGCGCTGAAGTGCGGCGTGCGGGACGCGGGTCCGGAGCTGTGTTGTGTAGTCGTGCGCTGGTTCACGAGTCGCTGATGTGCGCTGAGGTGCGGCGTGCGGGACGCGGGTCCGGAGCTGTGTTGTGTAGTCGTGCGCTGGTTCACGAGTCGCTGATGTGCGCTGAGGTGCGGCGTGCGGGACGCGGGTCCGGAGCTGTGTTGTGTAGTCGTGCGCTGGTTCACGAGTCGCTGATGTGCGCTGAGGTGCGGCGTGCGGGACGCGGGTCCGGAGCTGTGTTGTGTAGTCGTGCGCTGGTTCACGAGTCGCTGATGTGCGCTGAGGTGCGGCGTGCGGGACGCGGGTCCGGAGCTGTGTTGTGTAGTCGTGCGCTGGTTCACGAGTCGCTGATGTGCGCTGAAGTGCGGCGTGCGGGACGCGGGTCCGGAGCTGTGTTGTGTAGTCGTGCGCTGGTTCACGAGTCGCTGATGTGCGCTGAGGTGCGGCGTGCGGGACGCGGGTCCGGAGCTGTGTTGTCTAGTCGTGCGCTGGTTCACGAGTCGCTGATGTGCGCTGAGGTGCGGCGTGCGGGACGCGGGTCCGGAGCTGTGTTGTCTAGTCGTGCGCTGGTTCACGAGTCGCTGATGTGCGCTGAGGTGCGGCGTGCGGGACGCGGGTCCGGAGCTGTGTTGTGTAGTCGTGCGCTGGTTCACGAGTCGCTGATGTGCGCTGAGGTGCGGCGTGCGGGACGCGGGTCCGGAGCTGTGTTGTGTAGTCGTGCGCTGGTTCACGAGTCGCTGATGTGCGCTGAAGTGCGGCGTGCGGGACGCGGGTCCGGAGCTGTGTTGTGTAGTCTTGCGCTGGTTCACGAGTCGCTGATGTGCGCTGAGGTGCGGCGTGCGGGACGCGGGTCCGGAGCTGTGTTGTGTAGTCGTGCGCTGGTTCACGAGTCGCTGATGTGCGCTGAGGTGCGGCGTGCGGGACGCGGGTCCGGAGCTGTGTTGTCTAGTCGTGCGCTGGTTCACGAGTCGCTGATGTGCGCTGAGGTGCGGCGTGCGGGACGCGGGTCCGGAGCTGTGTTGTGTAGTCGTGCGCTGGTTCACGAGTCGCTGATGTGCGCTGAGGTGCGGCGTGCGGGACGCGGGTCCGGAGCTGTGTTGTGTAGTCGTGCGCTGGTTCACGAGTCGCTGATGTGCGCTGAAGTGCGGCGTGCGGGACGCGGGTCCGGAGCTGTGTTGTGTAGTCTTGCGCTGGTTCACGAGTCGCTGATGTGCGCTGAGGTGCGGCGTGCGGGACGCGGGTCCGGAGCTGTGTTGTGTAGTCGTGCGCTGGTTCACGAGTCGCTGATGTGCGCTGAGGTGCGGCGTGCGGGACGCGGGTCCGGAGCTGTGTTGTGTAGTCGTGCGCTGGTTCACGAGTCGCTGATGTGCGCTGAGGTGCGGCGTGCGGGACGCGGGTCCGGAGCTGTGTTGTGTAGTCGTGCGCTGGTTCACGAGTCGCTGATGTGCGCTGAGGTGCGGCGTGCGGGACGCGGGTCCGGAGCTGTGTTGTGTAGTCGTGCGCTGGTTCACGAGTCGCTGATGTGCGCTGAGGTGCGGCGTGCGGGACGCGGGTCCGGAGCTGTGTTGTGTAGTCGTGCGCTGGTTCACGAGTCGCTGATGTGCGCTGAGGTGCGGCGTGCGGGACGCGGGTCCGGAGCTGTGTTGTCTAGTCGTGCGCTGGTTCACGAGTCGCTGATGTGCGCTGAGGTGCGGCGTGCGGGACGCGGGTCCGGAGCTGTGTTGTGTAGTCGTGCGCTGGTTCACGAGTCGCTGATGTGCGCTGAGGTGCGGCGTGCGGGACGCGGGTCCGGAGCTGTGTTGTCTAGTCGTGCGCTGGTTCACGAGTCGCTGATGTGCGCTGAGGTGCGGTGTGCGGGACGCGGGTCCGGAGCTGTGTTGTGTAGTCGTGCGCTGGTTCACGAGTCGCTGATGTGCGCTGAGGTGCGGCGTGCGGGACGCGGGTCCGGAGCTGTGTTGTGTAGTCGTGCGCTGGTTCACGAGTCGCTGATGTGCGCTGAGGTGCGGCGTGCGGGACGCGGGTCCGGAGCTGTGTTGTGTAGTCGTGCGCTGGTTCACGAGTCACTGATGTGCGCTGAGGTGCGGCGTGCGGGACGCGGGTCCGGAGCTGTGTTGTGTAGTCGTGCGCTGGTTCACGAGTCGCTGATGTGCGCTGAGGTGCGGCGTGCGGGACGCGGGTCCGGAGCTGTGTTGTGTAGTCGTGCGCTGGTTCACGAGTCGCTGATGTGCGCTGAGGTGCGGCGTGCGGGACGCGGGTCCGGAGCTGTGTTGTGTAGTCGTGCGCTGGTTCACGAGTCGCTGATGTGCGCTGAAGTGCGGCGTGCGGGACGCGGGTCCGGAGCTGTGTTGTGTAGTCGTGCGCTGGTTCACGAGTCGCTGATGTGCGCTGAGGTGCGGCGTGCGGGACGCGGGTCCAGAGCTGTGTTGTGTAGTCGTGCGCTGGTTCACGAGTCGCTGATGTGCGCTGAGGTGCGGCGTGCGGGACGCGGGTCCGGAGCTGTGTTGTGTAGTCGTGCGCTGGTTCACGAGTCGCTGATGTGCGCTGAGATGCGGCGTGCGGGACGCGGGTCCGGAGCTGTGTTGTGTAGTCGTGCGCTGGTTCACGAGTCGCTGATGTGCGCTGAGGTGCGGCGTGCGGGACGCGGGTCCGGAGCTGTGTTGTGTAGTCGTGCGCTGGTTCACGAGTCGCTGATGTGCGCTGAGGTGCGGCGTGCGGGACGCGGGTCCGGAGCTGTGTTGTGTAGTCGTGCGCTGGTTCACGAGTCGCTGATGTGCGCTGAGGTGCGGCGTGCGGGACGCGGGTCCGGAGCTGTGTTGTGTAGTCGTGCGCTGGTTCACGAGTCGCTGATGTGCGCTGAGGTGCGGCGTGCGGGACGCGGGTCCGGAGCTGTGTTGTGTAGTCGTGCACAGGCTCACGACTCGCTGATGTACGCTGAGGCGGACAATAGGCTCGGGCTCAGCGTGCGCCTGTGTGCTGTTCGTGTGCGTGCGTTTTTGTGTGCTCTACCTACCCCTTTTGGGAAACAGGTGTGAGTATATGTATGTGTTTATTTTTTTATATACCACGTCTGTGGCAAACAAGCATACGGCCCGATGGTAAGCGGTTACTGCAGCCTATGGACGCCTGCAACTCCACGAGTGTTACATGCGCGTTGCCGACCCTTTAAAAAATTATACACTCCTTTCTTGAAGAGTCCCATACTGGCTCGAGAAAACTTCTTCCCGGCCTCTGCAATAATGTACTATTTATTCTTCTTGGTTGAACATAACATTTCTGTTTGCAGGTGGAAGCCCTACAGAGCATGCGAGTGGTTCAAGTGGCGTGCGGGTCGCGCGACGCGCAAACGCTCGCCCTCACGGCGTGCGGCAAGGTCTTCTCGTGGGGGGACGGTGATTTCGGTAAATTAGGTAAATTTTCCACCCATTCTAGGCCCGTAATACACGTTGCAATTGGCTATACTTGAAATCTGTGTTTCGTTGTGGTGCCTGGGGGGCTTAAAGGCAAAGTGGGATTTAGGGTACTCTTGCTTGACCTGGCCTTTCTGCAGAATGTTTATTTATTTATTTTATTTGTAGATCCAACAGCTGTGATGTTACATTAGGCAATAAGATAGAAATATAAAGCCAATTATAGGAACTCACAGGTAGTGACATAATATTACTAATGGGTTTTTATGTTACGCACTAACTTAACCACACATGTAAGCAAAAAATAAAGATATTAAACAAATTCTGAAAGTGGACTTGTCACTAACTCATGCAATAATAAATAATTAATTAATACAAGGCACATAACAAGCAAGGTACATAACAAGGTAGTTTAGTAGTATTTAAATACTAACACAACAAAGATCAGCATAAAAATAAGAACATAAGTTTAAACTCGCAAGAAGCCAACACGGTTCATTCAAAATACTGCTGCACTAGATTATGTTTCCGATTTGATCGGAGTACGTTCGCCCAGGTCTTCCCCTTCTTACCTTTTTATCCACTCTTCCTTCATACACTCCGTTTTTATAATCTTCTTTCATCCATCGTCTACATACATGTCCAAACTATATTAATATACCTATCAGTGGCGGCCACTGATATTTTATTCTGGGCAACCCGGAGCAAAAATAAGGACCTACCTATCAATAAGGTCGTTTTCTTGTAAGTACATGAGTTTATTACCGACTGTACTTTTTACTTAAATAATGTACCTATTCCCAACATCAAATGCCTCGATCGCAACTAAACACGACACATAATTGACATTATCATACACAAAACACTGGTACCTATATCGTAAATCTAAATTTCACTAGTATATTAAGTTGGTTTCTCATTAAAGATTGAAATATATATATATTTACAAATGCTTATTGTTATTGCCTTCATATTTTATACATTATTCACCGAATAACAAATTACCGTGTTGCGCAATCCGTCATGGATAATTAAAATAAGAGCTTACTCTACTACTACTAAAGTTGAAAACTACACTAACGTTTTTGTTACGTAATATCTATGCGAACACGTCACAACTAATACAAGAAAGGCCGGGCCTTTCTTAAGTTTTTTTTACCAACAGCCCTGATAAATCCCGTAAAATTTAACATTTTATCCAAAGTTTGACTCTCCTGTCTGTGTACTACGGTCCTATGGCTGCGATACACTTCCATTTTTAATGCACAGCTTTTTTTTACTCATAATGATAACCTAACGTGTTTTTTTAGCAAGTATAAGAGTATTGTGAACCTAAATGTAGCCGCCACGTAATTTTTTACTTGCTGCTTGCACTTATACAAGTGCATGTAATAGAAATAAAGTTGCAAGCATGCTTGTCGGAATTAACAGTAATAATTTGGTCATATTTAATAAGTAATAATAATTCGGCCGCAGGATGTTTGAGAATGACCCTTTTAACATATCTAGAAGGGCACCGCGAGCGCTATCTGTCTAAGGGTGGGTTGCACCAAACCGTCCGTAATCCGTAAAGTATATCCGTAAAGTTTGACAAGTTTCTATATTCTTATTCGACGTTGATCGGTCTGTATTCGTAAGTCGGTGCTACTCGCCCTGTGCTTTAATTGGAAAGTGATGGATAGTCTATCTCGCACGCGGTTTTGTGAGCACTAGCCAAGCCGCACGGTATATGAATATGTGTCTTGACATTTTCAATAACTGCTATGACTATGATAATAACTTTCAAACGAATTAATAGACTTTAATGTAAACTTTGCTCTGTGTTTTATTATCTTTTTATTTGATTGTTTGTGTTCACCATCTGCTTTTTCAGTGTAAATTAATTGTATAGTTGTTCAATCACGAGCAAACGCCGCTCCTACTTACATTATGTACTTCCAAAAAAACTGTAGTCTTGCAATCAACTTGACGGCTGGGACCATAGAAGATAGACGCACTCTACGTAATAGAGAAAGTGCGAAAGAGCTTACATTTGTCACTTCAGTGGTCAGTTTGGTTGGCTGATACTGTAGTACCATCGCCAACACACTTAACTGACCATTCGTTCGCTTTATTCTAAATAAATAAAATAAATAAATATTGGGGGACAATCTTACACAAATTGACCTAGTACCAAACTAAGCAAAGCTTGTACTATGAGTACTAGACGACGATATACATACTTATATAGATAAATACATACTTAAATACATAGAAAACATCTAAGACCCAAGAAGAAATATCTGTGCTATATGCACAAATCATGCCTTGGCCGCGATTTGAACCCGGGACCTCTAGCTTCGAAGCCAGTGGGACGCTTCCTCGTGTATCGAAACTACCATACTCGTGTTATTATAGTCTACTAGGTTTAAGACTGTTCTTTTGACAGGTGTCATCTTAGTACAATTTATATCATACTATGTCATTAAGTGGCAGTGGGCGGGGCACATTGCACGAAGAACCGATGGCCATTGGAGCGGTAAAGAACAGTCTTAAATCTCGTAGACTGTAGAGCGGTGGAATGTGTACTTGTTTCAGGGCGAGGCGGCTCCGACGGCTGCCCTTTACCCATGAACATCGAGAGGCTGAACACGCTGGGCGTGGTCCAAGTGGAGTGCGGCGCTCAGTTCAGTCTCGCTCTGACCAGGGATGGGGAGGTAAGTTAGCGATGCATTCCAATCAGTCGGTTCCTCAATGCTGAAGAGCGTGGCCGCTATGTTGTCGAGGAGTGCACTTGACAATAACATTGGGATTGGCAGAGACCAGAGAATGCCAAATACTACGATCTTTACATACTTCTTTCTTCTTCTTCTTTAGTACATGCTCGTCGGTTGCGGGTAATTCTGACCTGACCTTTTTCAGTATCATAGAAATAGGATTCACATTCCCACCATTAGTTGACAATAAAGATGAATTTAAAAGTCATCCCGAGTAGCAAGCGCCCATACTGTTCGGTGTTTGTTGGTATGTTTATAGCGTGTAAATATAATCATCTTATCCAAGTTGAAGGATCCCGTAGTATACAAGGAATCCTTATAGTTTCGCCATGTGCCTCTGGCCATCCGCGGCTTAGCTCACTAACCGTCACTACTAGGAAGATATAACTAGTAATTGGGCATAAGTATACATATCAATGCTGGCAAAACGGTAGTATAAAATCTTGAATATAAATTATTGCAGGTTTTCTTAAACCATGTATTGACTCAGGAATATTTCTGCGTGATATTAAGTTTCAAAGTGCTAATGTTTGTTATAGCCTAATCCATCTTAGATTTATATACTGATTGTACCTATATGTAGATGCCGTTTCGTGATTGTTCATGGCCCATTTTCTCTATTCAGGTGTGGACGTGGGGCAAGGGCGACTTCTTCCGACTAGGCCACGGTTGCGACATGCACGTGCGCCGACCGACCATAGTAGAAGCGCTGCGCGGACAGAGGGTCGTGCACGTAGCCGTCGGCGCATTGCACTGCCTCGCCGTCACTGCCGACAACCAGGTGTGTGTTGGATGTTCTAGTCAGGCGTGGACGTAGGACAAGGGCGACTACTTCCGACTAGGCCACGATTGCAACATGCACGTGCGCCGGCCGACCATAGTAGAAGTGCTGCGCGGACAGAGGGTCGTGCACGTAGCCGTCGGCGCATTGCACTGCCTCGCCGTCACTGCCGACAACCAGGTTTGTGTTGGATGTTCTAGTCAGGCGTGGACGTAGGAAAAGGGCGACTACTTCCGACTAGGCCACGATTGCAACATGCACGTGCGCTGGCCGACCATAGTAGAAGTGCTGCGCGGACAGAGGGTCGTGCACGTAGCCGTCGGCGCATTGCACTGTCTCGCCGTCACTGCCGACAACCAGGTGTGTGTTGGATGTTCTAGTCAGGCGTGGACGTAGGACAAGGGCGACTACTTCCGACTAGGCCACGATTGCAACATGCACGTGCGCCGGCCGACCATAGTAGAAGTGCTGCGCGGACAGAGGGTCGTGCACGTAGCCGTCGGCGCATTGCACTGTCTCGCCGTCACTGCCGACAACCAGGTGTGTGTTGGATGTTCTAGTCAGGCGTGGACGTAGGACAAGGGCGACTACTTCCGACTAGGCCACGATTGCAACATGCACGTGCGCCGGCCGACCATAGTAGAAGTGCTGCGCGGACAGAGGGTCGTGCACGTAGCCGTCGGCGCATTGCACTGCCTCGCCGTCACTGCCGACAACCAGGTGTGTGTTGGATGTTCTAGTCAGGCGTGGACGTAGGACAAGGGCGACTACTTCCGACTAGGCCACGATTGCAACATGCACGTGCGCCGGCCGACCATAGTAGAAGTGCTGCGCGGACAGAGGGTCGTGCACGTAGCCGTCGGCGCATTGCACTGCCTCGCCGTCACTGCCGACAACCAGGTTTGTGTTGGATGTTCTAGTCAGGCGTGGACGTAGGAAAAGGGCGACTACTTCCGACTAGGCCACGATTGCAACATGCACGTGCGCTGGCCGACCATAGTAGAAGTGCTGCGCGGACAGAGGGTCGTGCACGTAGCCGTCGGCGCATTGCACTGTCTCGCCGTCACTGCCGACAACCAGGTGTGTGTTGGATGTTCTAGTCAGGCGTGGACGTAGGACAAGGGCGACTACTTCCGACTAGGCCACGATTGCAACATGCACGTGCGCCGGCCGACCATAGTAGAAGTGCTGCGCGGACAGAGGGTCGTGCACGTAGCCGTCGGCGCATTGCACTGCCTCGCCGTCACTGCCGACAACCAGGTGTGTGTTGGATGTTCTAGTCAGGCGTGGACGTAGGACAGGGGCGACTACTTCCGACTAGGCCACGATTGCAACATGCACGTGCGCTGGCCGACCATAGTAGAAGTGCTGCGCGGACAGAGGGTCGTGCACGTAGCCGTCGGCGCATTGCACTGTCTCGCCGTCACTGCCGACAACCAGGTGTGTGTTGGATGTTCTAGTCAGGCGCGGACGTAGGACAGGGGCGACTACTTCCGACCAGGCCATGGTTGTGACGCTACTGTTACTTTTACTGACGGGAGCAGGGCGAAAAATACCGCGGAGGTTCATATTTACATCAGCGGTGTTTGTGCTGGTTCGTAAGTTAAATCCGATGACTCCTGATGTCTCGTCGCGCTCGCACGCTTTTTGTACGCTAGATAGACACGGCATGTCATATAGTTTGAGGAAAATAAACGATTACCCGCCCAAATTAAAGAGATGCACTCTGTTTATGTTAACCCGCCAGACGTTTAAGGCCAACTCTCAATTTAGGTGCATAAGAGCTTTTCTGTCCCCCTTAGTGGAACTTGTATTGGCTATGTGCGAAGTAGGTGATGGGTGATGGGGGTAAGCTAAGCGATCGCAGCGCACACCATGGCAGAAATGTGTAGCTGCCGGGGACATCTGTCAAATTTAATTTGACTTTCCTATTGGTTTCTTACGATATGTTTCGATTGTACTCTTTTTTTCAGTGAAATTTCCAGCAAGAGGTCTTTCTCGCTTACTAAAATAAATAATATATTCACGTGTCATTATTTGACGTTATCCCGGGACCCATGACGTTTGGCGTTTCTGACGTGCACATAGCCAATAAGGATCTCTATAGAAATCCTTACTCTGAGCAAGGGGCTTGCAATGGGTGGAGCGCGCCGCGTTAATAACCTAACGCTCGAAATCCCCGAAACTAGCTGTCAGTCGCGGGCCGTCGCCGTCCGGTCCGAGCGTGTACGTGCCCGTCGTGATCCGCTGCCGCGCGCCGCCGACTTGATCGCAACGAACCGCGCTAACGTATTTATTTGTGTGATTTAAAAAAAACACGATGAAACCTATAACCGGCACCACATGTTCTGTATATGGTTGTTTAAATACCCGAAGGAACGTTGGTGTGTCTTTTTTTCAATTACCTACAAATTGTGAACGGTAAGTTTTTCTTTTAGTTTGGTATATGTAATAATAAGTACTTATTTAGTATAACCTTGGTGTTTAAAATTATCAAGTTGTAAGTTACAATGTACAACAACAATACAAATGAATACGATACGAACCACCTGGTTACTTTGTTAGGTACATTTCCGCCGATTTACTTATTAAGTACCCAACTGTAATTTTATTCAAAATGAAACACGCGTTATTCAATTTATTTTACTTGATTAGCTACATAATAGTTGTCCTATTTAGATAGTTGTCCATTATTGTGTTGTGGCCATAGCATTTGAAACACGGACAAAGTGTAGATACCTATACCTGAGAAACTTAAGAAGATGACCTGTCCTGTTGTATGTCCGACAAAACCTGTTGGTTGGTGATTTCAAATGTATTTTTTTTTGAGAGATGAAGGGGCAATGGTAACTTTTTGGCTCTTTTCTTAAATAATTTCTAATTAATTATATAAAAATGTCAAAAAAATATATTTGAGATGCACACAATGAGCTTTTCCATATGTAACACGATATTATGTATTTTGATGATTGTCCCCCAATATTATGTAGTTTGAAGGTACTTCCCCTACACGTAAAATGGGGATGCATTTTTTTTCTTGCAAAACCCACCGTGTTTGGTAACGTTAGATGGTTCGTTAAAAAAATATGAGATTTATTAAATGACTAGCTGTTGCCCGCGACTTCGTCCGCGTCTTCGCTCCTATTGGTCGCAGGGTGATGTTATATAGCCTAAAGCCTTTCTCAATAAATGGACCATCCAACAGAAAAATAATTTATAATTCTAACCAGTAGTTCCTAAGATTAGCGCGTTCAAACAAACAAACAAACTCTTCAGCTTTATAATAGTATAGATTACGCTATTCGTTTGCGTGATGTCTATAGTATAATATTATAAAGCTGAAGGAAGAAGCTGAAGCTGTGACAAAACGCACTGTTGCAGGTATGGGCGTGGGGCGACAACGATCACGGCCAACAGGGCAACGGCACCACGTGCGTGAACCGGCGGCCGGCGCCGGTGGGCGGCGTGGAGGGCGTGCAGCGCGCCGCCGCCGGGTCATCGCACTCGGCGGCGTGGTCGGTGCGCGCCGCTGCCGCCGACGCGGGCGCGCCCGTGCAGGAGCCGCTCGTGTTCCCGCTGTTGAGGGACCCGCTGGGGGCATCGGCGCTCGGTTAGTGTACTTTTTAACCCACTTCAATAGAAGGAAGGAGGTTCTTAGTCCGTCTGCATGTTTGCAAACGATTGAATCATGTTTTTAATTATTATGAATTAGGGACTAAGAAAACTTAACGTTTTGAGAAATGAATTCTCTTACCTGTTTGATCGATTTTAGTGTAGCCTGTATTCTGGTTGGTAGATATCAAATTCAAAGTTTTTTTTGGAGGTAAGTTGATCCATTGTGTTTGGTAGATTTAATTTAGTAAAGTGCTTAATATAGTGTAGTGTTTTGGTTGGTGAAAGTAAAATGTTTTGGGAAATCATAAATATGTTTACATATTCTCCATAGGGGTTAAATGTACTAGGTTAAAATGTACCCCGCTTGATAAGTCTAATAAATGAACAGTATATTTCTCACTACACCCTGCATCCAGGCCTTTAAAACGTTAAGAAAATAAGCGATTATATAACGATATATTTCGTTATAATCATAATCGATTTTCCTCATAACGATATTTCATATCATACCAAAATGAAAATCATAACCTTATATGATAAGATAATGTAACGACTTACTAAATTAATTAATGTTGTTAGCAGCATATTTTAATAAGTAAAGAGTGTTGAGTTTGCCAATGAATTGTCTGACAGTTTGGTGAAGCTATATCTTAGTTATCCCAGTACAGTTGGGTCCGCTACCTAAACCTAAGAATCGCAGGTGTTTTTACGAAAGCAACTGCCATTTGACCTTGCAGGCCAATATGTTTTTAGAATAAAGAAAGAATAATAACATATTGAATTTAAATTTCGTGCCTGAGCTTGATTGTTCCGATAGCTCAGTAGGCTAAAGCGATTGGCCGCGTATGCTAGGATATGCCGGTTCAAATCTTGCTCAGAGCACGTAAAAAAATCATTAATTAAAAAAAGCTTAACCAGGTTGAACTTTGCACAGGTCTTTACTCTGAGGAAACCATGGTGGAAGAACGGCAGGAGCCGATACCGTCGCTGGCCGCAGCAGCGCTGGCTCTCGAGCCGCCAGTGGCGGTCCAACACGCGCTGTCGCTCATACTACTAGGGCAACATATCGCGCAGGTACGGATAATGCTGGCATCATACTTTGCTATGCGCTATTCGTTACTATTCGCTTTGCACGTCTGCATTCCACGAAGTGTGGAACCCCTCCACATCACGTCCATCTGTTTGCTTTACTCGCTCGTATGACACATAAGCTCGAATAGCGAAAACGCTTATCCGTCGATTTTTGGCACACCTCGAAGGACACGCACAAGTCATGCCGTGCACCGGTATGTTTTGTGCACCGGTGCGAACTTCATGCCGGTATGCACTGTCGGCATGACACAAAAACAAATATTTTCACAAATACGGCGCAGTCACATAACAAATACGAGGGGCGTTCAATATATTCTCGGTATTGACAACTTTTAAACCTTTTTGGTAAACTTTTTAATACAGGCCGGTAAAAGTCATTCATTAATATTATAAAAAAGTGAAATTCAAACGGCGATGTCCTTTTGTTTTTCTGCAACTGCCGAATGATCACTGTGAGCGATTTTTCAATGTTAATTTAATGAGAGCACCGAGCGGTAACAAAATTCTTCACCAAACAGGTAAAAAATCAAATAGATATAAAAAATAAATAGATTATGTTTATCGTGACTCTGCTCCTTCTTTATCAACAATTCAGAAGTGGTTAAGTTAATTTAAGCATGGGGGACCTTGCCGGCCCATCGAAGCTTCTTCATCAGAAAATTTAAAAAAACTGGAGCAAATTATACTTGAAGATGGTTGAGTGGAGGTGAAAGTAATAGCTCAAAGAAACAGCCTTTGTATTGGTACTAGACTTGATATAATTCACCATCTTAATATGTCAAAAGTCAGTGCGAGATGGGTACCGCGAATCCTGACACCGCTTCAGAAAAATACGCGTGTTGCTTGTTGTTCCGAATTCCTTGAGGTATGTGATGAAATTCCTGATAAGATACTGCAAAATTTTGTTAGTAGAGATGAAACGTGGGTTCATCATTATGACCCTGAGAGCAAACAAGAGTCCATGCAGTGTCACATTAAAGGAACTCTTCATCCCAAGAAGTACAAGGTCGTGCCTTCAGCTGGCAAGGTCATGGTCACAATATTCTGGGATTGTGATGGAATATTGCGGATCGATCATAAAGAAAAGGTTGTAAGTATTAAAGGAGAGTACTACGCTAATATTCTACGCCAAATAAGGGGAGCAATCAAACATGACAGAAGGGGAAAATTAGCCAAAGGTGTTCTGCTTCTTTACGACAACGCCCCTATGCATACTGCTTATATTGCCAAGGCTGCTGTTCTTGAATCTGGGTTCGAAACTATGAGCATTTAGACATCAAAGACAAAAAATATTTTTATGAGGAGTTAAAAAAACTAAATGACCCGTTTTATAACTGCATGAATATAAGGGAGGAGTATATTTAAAAATAAAAACAAAACACTTATCGTATTCTTTTGTTTTCATTCTAATACCGAGAATTTATTGAACACCCCTCGTACAGCTTACCGAACTGCAGTGCCGGCATAATGTAACTAAAGTGAAAGGCTCCGTGGCACACGATCAGAATGAAATTAGTTCAAACCGAAACTGTCAGAGAAATGCTATTATTGAAGGAGTCCTGAAAGTCATGAAATTCGAAACAAATACAACACACGGTTTGATGCAACTCAGCCTAAGTAAGTAAAAGAATCAACTTGAAATAATAATACACCGTTCGAAGGCTGAATAATATTAGCACTGTTGTTAACATATATACATTAACACCAGCGAACTGACAGTGACGGTTTTTAGGGGGCTACCCTGAACACCCTAACGTCCGTATATCCTAATCTAATCACTATCACTCAAATAAGTAAGTTCGATAGAGATGGAGATATTCGAAACATCGTTACTTCAATTGACAAGATATGCCCCACAACCGTCAAGTATTGTCAAAATAGATTTTCCATGGTTATTTTTTTTCCGGATACGTATGGCACATTATGAAATATTGTTATTCAGTCTCTAAATTATTTCTTACAAGTAATTTGCAGCAGTTAGAACGAGAATTAGTGGATATAAAATGTAATGTTACATATTGTTGGCATATGTTTGACCAGGCGCGCAGCCTAATAGTGGAGGCTCTCCGTACCCACGAAGCGTGCGCGACCGGTGCGCCCGTGGTCGCGGGAGTTGACGTGGAGGACGAGGACGCAGACACCGACGCGCGCACGGGAGGGGGCGAGGCACCAGCCGACCGGGCCACGTTGCAGGTGAGTCTAGATACCAGGTTCACAGGCCGCTAGTGGAGGGTCTTCGTACCCACTAATCGTGCGCGACTGGCGCGCCTTTGGTCGCCGGAGTTGTCTTGGAAGACGAGGATTCGAACACTGACGTGCGCACGGGAGGGGGCGACGACGTGCCCGCCGACCGGGCCACGTTACAGGTGAGTACCAGGGTCACAGGCAAGGTGCCGATATTCGCCGGAGTCGTCATGGCAAGCACAACCTGCTAGTGGGGGTTCTCCCACGGCATTCAACGGACTCGATTAGAATAGAGGACAGAGATACAGACGAGGACACGGCTGTCGAACGACTGAAATGAGTGACATAGCATATATTATACGCATTCATTCGAAATAATATGCGCGTTTGGATGACCGATGCCAAATGTGCCTTATCATTTCAGAGCGGCGCAAGCAGTCCGCTAAGCGGTTCGATATCGTCTCGTCACTCGGCCGTGATGTCTTCCAGCGCGGTGTCAGTCGCCGCCGCCACTATGACCGTCCAACAGGCTGAAGCGCCTAAGGTGAGGTGCGCCCGACTGGATGGATTGAGCGAAAGAATTAATCTGCGTGTGCCAAAATGATTTTGTGTACTGCTTGATATGTCAGGACGACAGTAACGTTGACAAGTTGGAGCAGAATTATACCCCATCTAAATATAATTGGAGAATGATGATCCGCCACTATTCGGCTAATTTCAATGTTATTAAGGTTCAGAAGTACCCGCAACCGACGAGCTTGTATCATGAGATGTGTGAATGTGTTCGAAGCGAACTAGTAAGTATGTAAGGGTCGTGTTATCTGGTATTCTCTGCTCTCTGCCTACCCCAGTGCGATCGAGACGTGAGTATAAGAATGTTATTTTATTATGGTCCACGTGAGAAACCTTTCTGCAACTGTCAGTATCTAAAACTTTCTATTTCGATTGAATTCTGTCTAGGTTTCTTTTTAAACATCGACGCGGAACGCAAAAGGGGATATGATATGTTTAACAGGTGTATGTGTGTGTCTGTTTGTGGCATCGTAGCTCTTCAGCGGCTGAACCGATTTGAATGCGGTTTTTTTATTTGAAAGCAGTTTTTCCTCCAATAGTTCTTAGACATGTTTTATCAAAATCACTTCAGCCGTTTTAGAGATACTGAAATTGAAATGAAAATGTCGGGGCTTTACATCTTTTCAGTTAATACATTGTACATTTGAGTCGCTCGGGTGTTAGTTGACACAATGTCGCACCGTTTCAGGTGGCCCTGGACGAGTTCACGTCACAACTCGGCGAGACGGATGCGCGGGCGCTCGTTGACTTGCTGAAGCTCGCGTCGGCCGGCCGCATACCGGACGCGAACAACGCCGTCAGGACCATCACTGAAGTGCTTATGGGTGAGTGTGGCGGCCATTGAACTGCACGGTTTTTAACCCCCGACGCAAAAAGAGGGATGTTATAAGTTTAACATGTCTGTCTGTGTATCTGTGTGTCTGTGTATCTGTCTGCAATACCGAAGCTCTAAAACGGTTGAACCGATTTTCGTTTAGTTATTTTTGTGTCATCAATATTTTTTTTCCGAGTGTTCTTAGCCATGTTTGATGAAAATCTGTTCAGCCGTTTTGGAGATATTGAGCTTAGAAATGAAAATGTCGGAGGTTTTTTCAACTTTTCTAATCTATTTACTTTTTTTGACCGAGTGAAGTGAGTGGATGCTTTAGCTTTGGCAAAATATTGTATTGTATTGGATTGTGACCAACTGTCACCGCCAACCCGAATAAAAAAACACGTGAACAAAATATATGCAATATACGCGCAACGTCAATAGACCGCTGTGATTGGCCGACTGCTCACTCAGGCAGAAGTAAGTCAACTTACTCGTACATGCACAGTATACGAGCAAGTAAAAGCCATATTCGTACTAGAGCTTGACGAAATATACTTATTTATTTTAATTGAACTTTTTATTTAGTCTTCTGTGGTGATGGCAAAACAACAGCGACTGTCATACAAAGTCCCTAAGACCTTGTGGTCTTGAGGCCTTGTTGGCGCAAGCACAAATTGAGCCATCTTTCATTTTAGTAAGTGTTTGTATTGTACTAATTATTTACCTACAAATAACCAACATTGTCCTGCCCACTGCCGCTTAAGTTTAGCAATTCTGAGGACTATATCGGTTACTTTTGTTCTGCTGTGGATGACATCATTCCCGATGCGATCACGCAGATCTCTGCGTAGCCCTCTTCATTCCTCTTTGGGTGACTTTGACACATTGACTTTGGGGGCACGTGTAGAACCGATGACCGTTGGGGCGGAATGGTTCTCGAGTGGCGACCACGTACCGGAAGACGTAGCGTGGGCAGGCCCCCATGATGATGATGAACCGACATTGGTTCGCTAAACTGATATTATGTCTAACAAATTTGTTGTATTAATGCCTTATTATTATCATTACACTACCGTCAGAAAGTTTAGGACCAAACACAATTTTTAGTTTCATTTTCATAAATTATTAAGCAATCCAAACAAGGCAAAAATATTGCAATGGGCTATTTCTCACAAGGATTGGACTTTTGCAAACTGGTCAAGAGTACTACGGATAGATGAATCAACGTTGAATGAATAATCAATCAATGTTGATCATTTGCATATTTTGTGTTTGATCTTAAACTTTCTGACGGTAGTGTATGTCCATAGCTTTGTGCGCCAACAAGCCAGCGGTCGCCGACATGGTGATAGAGGTGTGTGTATGCGAACTGGAGGAGGCATGCGCGGCCCCGCAGAAGGAGCTGCCGCGCTCAGTCACTGTCGAGAGCCCGCACCCGTACCCCGACGACACGGACATATCGGGTGAGGCTTTAGCATAACCGCTGTATCTCTGGGTAGTACCGCAACCCGGTGCACACGAGCCAGCAGTCGCCGACATGGTGATAGAATGCACCCGTACCTTAACGGCACGGGCATATCGGGTGAGGTTGCTTCATTTAAATCTTTTTTTTATACCACGTGGTTGGCAAACAAGTGTACGGCCCGCTCGACGGTAAGCAGTCACCGTAGCCTATGGTGGTACACTAGGCTGGGCCTGCCCCGTAGAAACCAAACGATACAGATTAACAATTACGCGGCTTAAAGATAGAGCAAGGCAAGATATTATATTTCATAACGTAGTATACAAACAAGAAATAATAATAATTAAATACTTGTATATATTTTCCCTGATAAATGTATGTATGTAGTTTATAAAATATTCATATTAATACTTAAAAATATTTAACTTTTCATGTTTTCTTTTTATTTTACTCATTGCACCCACTTTAACAAGTTTCTGTTTGGCCCTATGGTTGACTGGTAGAGAATGCCTCACGGCATTAAGTCCGCCTTTTGTATTAATATGTGCAATAAAGTTTAAATAAATAAATACCAAAGTACCTATTCTAATTAACCATTAAATTATAATTAAACATTAAAAGTAATAATAGTTAGTGTCACTGAGCAATAGAATAGAACTCGTGAAAAGGTCTTGCTCCCATATTGGTGCTCGATGTTACTGCCTTACGACTATCTCCTTTCATCGCCGTCCGGGTTTTAGTTTAACCTCCAATGTTAACTACTTTTGATTAAAAGTGGTATTAATCTATTTTACATTAAGTTAGCTTATGTTTATGTTTATCAGGTGTGGTGAAAATACCTGGAGCTTTGTCACTCCGCGTGATGTTCGCTCAAGGGTGCTCGACGGAGAGACGGAACGACCCGTTGACAATCTCTGATGCGTCTGGGAGGCTCGTAGCAACGCGCTCCGGGCGAGATCCGTCCGACTGGGACGAAGCAATCGTAGTCATGGGTGAGTGATGTACCAGGCGCGGTGAACATACCAGGAGCTATATCAGGCCGCGGGATGCTCGCTCAAGGGTGCTCGACGGAGAGACGGAACGACCCGTTGACAATCTCTGATGCGTCTGGGAGGTTCGTAGCAACGCGCTCCGCGCGAGATCCGTCCGCCTGGGACGAAGCAATCGTTGTCATGGGTGAGTGATGTACCAGACGCGGTGAACATGCCAGGAGCTATCTCAGACCGCGGGATGTTCGCTCAAGGGTGCTCGACGGAGAGACCCGACCCGAGACGGTACCCGTTGACAATCTCTGCAGCGTCTGGGAGGTTCATAACAACATGCTCCAGACAAGATCAGTCCGACTGGGACGAAGAAATCATAGTCATGAGTGAGTGATGTACCGGCGCGGTGAACATACCAGGAGCTATCTCAAGCCGCGGTATGTTCGCTAAAGGATGTGTGTGTCACAGTCATGTGTTTCCATCTCGGATACATCCGTACAGATCATAGCGGTCACGGTTGAGTGATGTCGTTTAGTCGAGCTCATAAATATATGTGCATTCCCAAAGGTACAACATTATCTCGGCAAACTTATGCCCATATCAATAAAGTCGTGTTCACATTATTTGATCACTTTGTCAATGCACATGTTTTAGAACTCAACTGTACCAAGAGCGTCAAAGTTACATAAAGTTATCTATGTACGTGTGTATTTCGAGCAAAGCTGTTCGATGGAGAGGCAACATGATCTGTTGAGTTCCTGCATTACACTAGGGCCGGTCGCACCAAACCGTCTGTGATAGATGATGTTCGTTAATATCAGATTGTATGGAAACTTTGACAAGTTGCTATGGGATGACAGCTGCCGGCGCCATATTTAACGTTATACGGTCTGTAATCGTAAGTTGGTGTAACTCACCCCTAATGAATGTTATTATATTGTTCTTATGCATTTATTTATGTAGATTGTAATGTTTGTGCAGGTGATGAACTGAGGTGGCGATTCAAAAGTGACGGCTCTGTCAACGGATGGGGCTGGAGGTTCTGCGCTTGTCCCACCATACCGGCGATGGCTCTCTATGTGAGTTTCTAATTAATTTTCTGACCTTTTCAAGGCGAAGATTCTCTGACGTGACTATGACTATCCACCCTCGCCATATTGAAGCAAAAACTAATTAATTATCAAACTTGCTCACTATATTTCACAAGAATCGGTCGAGAAATACGACCTGTAGGACGAGAACATCCGGAAATCTGCCCATACGAAGGCATTTTTTACGAAACTGAAATGGAGCCCTTCGTTCATTAAAATAGTTTTTAATACAGTGGCTCAAAAAGTGGTCCTTTTTGTCATATATAATATATCGTGCGCAAAAGTTGGATTTTTCGCACTAGTGCTTTTTACTTACTTCACTTTTGTGCTTACTTTTTTTACGTGGATAAAAAATCTTATCCGTTTTTTTTTTATTTTCTGTTCCAAGCCACACATCTAACCTTGTTCAATCACTTCGTTATTTTACCTATTACCATGAGAATGAACATATGGAGTATTAGAGAACGCCGCCGGTATAATAAGGAATGTTGATACTACCAGTAGAGTAAATTTTGACTCATATAATTTCGTTCGTTTTACGTGCGGAAGTGTTATTTTCACTCGTCCCATGTCTTGACCCTCGCCCTGCAGCGAGGGCCGAAACACCTCGGGACTCCTACATAATTTTTAAGAAAAAAAACCGACTTCAATTGGGGAGGCCGGTGAAAGATTATTATTGATTACTTAGATGTTGCACTCTTAGATTCCATACAATGAAATAAAAAGAATTTTCATAATCGGTTCAGACATGGCGGAGTTATGGAGTAATAAACATTAATAAAAACACACACAACCGAATTGAGAATCTTCTCTCTTAAAATCTTGAAGTCTGTTAAAAATGACAAATTTTCCGCACTTGTCGCGAGATGTACTATTAAAAACGCCTCTCTAAATCAAAGTGGTAAACTGCTTTCAGGAAACCGGCTCGGACCGATTCGTGCTCTCGCGGCCGTCGGTGGAGCTGGCGTGGCGGCTGCTTGACGGGCCGCTGCTGGCCACAATCTCCAACGACCACCCGATGGCGCAGCGGCTGGCCCAGGCGCTGGCCACCTGCGCTCAGATGAGCACTCTGTGTGAGTAAATAATAACAATAATCGTATGGCATTTGTTTTCGAACCGTTAGATCTTGGAGAAGACAAGTACAGTTGCTAGTTTGTTGCACTTTTAGCGGTCACTTGTAGGGTAACGGACGTGGTACAACTTCGACCCCCCTTGTCAAGTGAGTGTGCAACTTTACTGTTAAAAATTCTTAAGCCGCCCGAAGGAACTTGGGTTAACGACTACTGGCGTAGACGGCAGCCGGGATCGATGGTGACCGCTTTGAGTGGTTAGTAACCACTAAAATCGCTCACCCATCCAAGGACTGACCTATGCCCACGGTGCTTAACCTCTCATACCGCATGCGATACGCGGGCGCCGCTGGGCCACGAGAGCTCGCACTCTCGTGTTTGATGACTTTTTTTTTAATACTATGACGATCGCAAGCAAACATACGGCCTGCCTGATGGTAAGCAGACACCTTCGCCTTCGCTTTGGCGCATTTTATCTTTGTCACTTTTTGTTTGATCGACAAGAAAATATACAGGTCAAATATTTTTTAGCAATCTAACTGACGGAGTAATTATAGAATTTTTATAGACATGGCACTACCCATGGCCATAGATTTAAGCAGCTTAGTGTGGAAACAAACATCGGCCATCTTAAATCCTTTTGAATGTGTTCAAAAACCATCCGTAAATACTAACTTAAAAAATATACCCCGCCCCACGTCCGCCCTCCACACGCGCGCGCGCTATAACTACATAATATATCGTGTAGTTATGAGGTCACGTACAGCTACGCTACGCTTGATGAGTGCGTCGCCGGGTTGTCTCAGTAAACATGCTTCCGCTGGTTCAATGGTTGCATAGGAAACACATGAAAGAGGATTTACTATATATAATTAAGGATGTAGGTAAACTAGTGTATGCAACTGTACATAATCAGGCATTAAAACACTTCCTCTCACTTTACTTAAATTGTGATCCTATTATGAAACGAACCGCATGTGAGTGAGACCATACTAGTGTTTTAATGCCTCTCATTATGTAACAGTTGCATAAAATACTAAAATAGCTACACTTAACTTGAATAAGTATCCAATTGTTAACTACAGCATGGCGCGCGCGAGTGTGGTGCGTCCGTCGACTCCGCGGCGTGATCTGTGCGAACAACGAGCCAGTGGGCCCCACACCGCCGGCCCTCAAAGATCTGTCCAAACTGCTGTTCTATCAGTATGACTTTGAAGAGACCGCCGTGCACCTTGGCGCGCATCTATTGCACACGCAGTATTTGAAGGTAACCCTGCCCCCAGCCTTCTAATGGATATTGTCTCATGGATACCCTCTCATTCGTACTTTACTAATATTATAAATGCGAAAGTAACTCTGTCTGTCTGTCTGTCTGTCTGTTACCTCTTCACGCTTAAACCGCTAAACCGATTTAGATGAAGTTTAGTATAGACGTAGTTTGAGTCCCGGGAAAGGACATAGGATAGTTTTTATAACGGAAATCATTCCTTAGGGGGTGAAAAGGGGTAAGTTTGTACGGGAGAGCGATATATAAGCCTGCGCCTACAACATATTCTATGGTATAACGAGTTGCACGCGGATGAAGGCATTTTCTAGTATGCTATATGTGGTGGTGCGTGAACAGTTCAAAAGTCGGGATTTGTTGACTCGGATATCTCTCTGGAGAGATCGGGAGACTTCTACAAATTTTATATAGGCATACCTACAACGATTTTAGTGTCTGGATTAAAGTAACACTTACATTTGCTCTCCAAAAGTAACATGTGGTGAAGTAAAGATGATGAAGAACAGAACTGGCCACCGGAACACCGGAGTGAAAAGTTTTACAAAGCAAATTGAAGACAGTTTTTAATATATAAGATTCTCTTGTATTAATCCAATTATATTCACTTATTTGTATTTAAAGTCCATGATAAAACTTTCACACGTCACCAGGAACTGGCCTGGCTCGCTTGCGGTCTCCGGCTGGACTCCCACGTCTGCCACGGTTCGGACGCGGCCCGCTGGGCCTGGTTCAAGCGCTACTGCCTCTGCATCCGCACCGCCGACGCACTCATCAAGCGAACCCCACTACCCATGCCATTCCTCGCCGAAGTCCGCAAACGACTCGCTGACCTGGGAGTGTACAATCCTGAGGAAGGAAGCATAGATCATTACTATCCGTGGGAGGAGGATGTCAAGTACAACAGGGCGAGGGATGATCAGCTGAGTTTGGGTCCGAGGTGAGTAGTACTTCCTAGCTTAAACATGTTCCCCGCCCATTCATATGAATTTCCTCGCTGAAATCTGCAAGCGACTCACTGACCTGGGAGTGTACAATCCTGAGGAAGGCAGCATAGATTATTACTATCCGTGGGAGGAGGATGTCAAATACAACAGGACGAGGGATGATCAGCTGAGTTTGGAGCCGAGGTTACTTCCTAGCTTAAACTTGCTCCTCGTCCATTTTCGGTATTTTCGGTAGGTAACCAAGCATTGGCTCAGGGAAACCACAAATAGTGGCATAGCAAGTACAAAATTGGAGTCGTTTTGTTTTTGGTATAGAATATTTACAATAAAATTACTTGCATCACCATGTAGTGTAACGCTGACCTCGCTTCACTAACCACAATTTGATATGTAATATGTACCCCCAGAAAAGGCACGGAGATGGCAGAGCCGAGCCCCCACTCGTCGAAGCTAGAACCGAGCACCTCCGCCCCGCTCTATTACCCGTGGGAGGACAACACCAAGTTCACGAGGCAGCACGACGAACAATTACTGCATTGGGTTAACAAGTAAGTTATCTTCGGACTATGTAGTCTAGCCGACGAAACGACGAAAAAAAAAGTCAAGGCGTATTAAAATGAGAACGAAACTACGTTTGTATGGAGATTCGAGTTCGGTCGAGCCTACGGGAGACTTAAGACATGCCGCACTATAATAGCTATTTACGATACAAAGGTTGTAAAACAAAGAAAGGCAGATATCGCAGATGTTTGAGGCCCGAGCCGCAGGCGAGGGTCATAAATATGCGAGAAAGGGCTTTCTGTTTTACGACCCGTGTTTTGTGCACAATTTGACGTCACCACTTGGCCAAAAACACGCTTTTTGGCAAGGTGTGGTGTAAAATACGTTTACAGTACATATGGTGCTAGATTACCGGACGAGTGCGGTACTCAGCAGATTACGTGCATTTTTTACTTTTTTACTTTTACTTTACTCCCTTTGGTCGTGTTTCAATTTATCGCCACTCGTTGCGAATTTCCCGTTCTCTGCACTTGTATCGTAATGTACTATTATGCCACACCTGATCAAAAAGTGACTTACCGCAGGCTACGCGTACGGAAAAAGCCGCTTTCTGGTCAAGTGTAGTAATAAAATGATGTCCACAAAACAGGAGGTAATAAATAAAGCCCTCGATCGCATCGTGCTCGGGCCGCACAATCTGCAATCTCAGCCTTTCTTTGCTTTACCACCCTAGTTGTGTAATGTACTATTATCGTCACAGAAACACATTGTCAGTGTATTTCAAAGCGTAGGTTCGGATCTTACCGACTGCGCCATGTCCAGATTCAGGAAACACATCAATAAAACTTCAAGATCAAGCAATGACTGAGTGTATTTTTATGACTGCCTCCGCAGGGTAGATCCACATTCGCAAACCAAACAAACAAGTACCGACACCAATAATATAACAGGGTGACTTTCGCATTTATAATATTAGTATGGATGCAGCACCGCCGCCTCCGGTGTGCCGATAGAGTCTGGCTACTGAAATATTACCCATATTTTCAGCGGGAAATTCAAAAAATCTTGGGCTGGTCACACTCTGTGTAATAGGAATTATATTTTTGATACTAGAAAATATTTTTGATTTTACCTACCTAAGGAAATAAGTTAAATATACGTCGATGTGCGTTCAAAGTCAACGCACATAATTATATAGGTTTACACCTTCTCACCGTATACCATTGTATTAAGTCGAAAAATGAAATGTAGTGTAAACAAATACCTTGATCGATAATACCCATCCATCACCAAAAGATTTACATAAATACAGTTAATACCTAGTTGGTTACTAAGTTCTGTTACTCGATTGGCAAACTCTTTTCTTGCGTTAAAACAAATGCTACCGAAAAAATAAAAAATGACATATAATGGCGGGTTGTCAGTTATAATTTTATAGCACACACAACACTTATCTCGTCATATTTATAATGGATTGGGGTCTAAAAGAAAATCGTGTCGCTGTAATTGCGTTGCACAAATGCGGGCATCCGCCAAACGTGATTTTGAAGTTGCTTCAAAATCTGAAAATTAACAAACAATTCGTTTATCGTACCATTAATAGGTACAATAGTACCCTGAGCTTTGATGACCGCAAGAGGTCTGGAAGACCACGCACCGTTCGGACCCCAGCTCTAATAAAGGCAGTGAAGGCGAGAATCGCAAGAAACCCCGTTCGGAAGCAAAAGTTGTTGGCAATTCAGATGTCTGTGAAGAGAAGCTATGTTATCAATCAAGACCTTAGACTACACGCTTATCGTAGACGGAAAGGTCATTTGCTTAATGGACGATTGAAGACTATGAGGCTGAATAGAAGTCGCGTGCTACTGAAGCGGTACGCACAAAATGGCCACCGAAATATATTACTTACAGACGAAAAAATTTTTACCATTGAAGAATGTTGTAACCGCCAGAATGACAGAGTGTATGCAAAAAACAGTCAAGAAGCGAGTGTAGCTGTTCTGAGAGTGCAACGAGGCCATCATCCCTCTTATGTCATGATTTGGTTAGGTGTGTCATACTCAGGGTTAACACAGGTCCATTTCTGTGAAAAAGGTGTCAAAACTGGGGCTAAAGTTTACCAGGAAACCGTTCTGGAACCAATAGTGAAGCCTTTAAGCCACTCTCTATTTCAAAACCAGCCCTGGGTCTTTCAACAAGACTCAGCCCCTGCACATAAGGCAAAAACAACTCAAGCCTGGTTTCGAAGCAACAAAATTGACTTCATTGCCCACGAAGACTGGCCCTCCTCCAGCCCGGACCTCAACCCCCTGGATTATGCTATATGGCAGGTTATTGAGGAGAAAGCCTGTGCTAAACACCACACAAATCTTGACTCCCTCAAGCGGGCCATAGTCAAGACAGTGACTTAAATACATAGAAAACATCCAAGACCTAGGAACAATATTCGTGAGAAACATACACATATAACCACAACTAAGCCAAAGTGGTCGTCAAATTCTACACTAAGATCTAGCTTTTAAAAGGATGTATACTCTCAGTGTAACAATTAGTGATCAACCTAATAAATAAATGATGGAATAATTACAAAATTGGCCAATCAATGGTGGTATTTGACATTCTGTGAGTTTCAAACGTCTGCAAATGTGACCATTGGGTTACATTACTTTAGGTTAGTACTGTGGTTAGGTTAAGTAGGTATAAACATGGGTTAGATTAGAGTAATGTTCACCGGCATGATGATTTATATCAAACTACTACAGACCAGTTTCTCCACAGATTTCATCTAAATATAGGTTTTCAACAAGTAGCTCCTTACGCTCCAATGTTTTGATTTTATTGATATTTTCCAGAACTCCTAGTTTATCCCTTTCTTTACACATTTGTCCTGTTTATATTAATATAATAAATTATAATAAATAAATTAGGTTTATAATAAATTCACGTAACTAGCCAAAGTAATAGGCAAATGTTAGAACTAGTACATAAAGTATCAAAATATTTATGAGCACCAACCTACTACATTGTTTACGACTTGTAAACATTGCAGATTTTCATTATACAACGTATCACGTCGGGTTCGCACATTGTCGTAATTATTTACGAGATTAAATAATAGTTTGCAGAGCTTACTCGGTTAGGAATGACTGTTCATTGTTAATATTATTTCAAATAAATACCGCATAAACCGCGAACCAGTTGAATGAATAACATAAATGAATGACAGCCTATATTAGCTTTTTCTTAAAAATCATAGACAATTGGTGATACCACAAGCTCAATCTGTCAACAAATTTTGGCTAACGACATCGTACACGATCGTGCTAGGAACGAAAAAGCACGGGCTATGCTGCGGCCATGTGCGGGCGGGATGCCGTTATTTGCTGTTAAAAATCGGATTTGTTACACAGAGAACTTTCTGCATGTCATGTTACGAGTAGTACAATGAATTATTCTGTCCAAACAAACTATTCGCACGCAACCTTTCTTCGTCCCCACAGACGGCCGGAGGACTGGACCGGGTGGTGGGTGGGCAACCCTCGCGGCTGCGTAGTCTTCGGCTGGGGCCACAACCACCGCGGCCAACTCGGCGGAGTGGACGGAGCGAAGGTTCGCAGCCCGAGCGCCTGCCACGCGCTCGCGCAACTGAACCCCGTGCAGCTGGTGGGAGGGGAGCAGACGCTGTTCGCGGTCACTCCTGAAGGGAAGGTCTATGCCACTGGTAAGCGATTGTGCGCTGTTACTCCACCGCCATAAATACTAGAATGGTGTAGCCGTGGGTGGACGGAGCGAAGGTCCGCAGCCCGAGCGCCTGCCACGCGCTCGCGCAACTGAACCCCTTGCAGCAGGTGGGAGGAGAGCAGACGCTGTTCGCGGTCACTCCTGAAGGGAAGGTCTATGCTACTGGTAAGCGATTTCATTGTGCGCTGTTACTCCACCACATTAAAAATATAAAACATAATGAAAGTAAAGCTTAATAAAGACTTTCAACGAAAACTATAGCGGACATGATCAGTGAAGCTGTTTTTGAATTATCGTAAAAAGTTTTCCCTTCTTAGTGATGTATGAAACGCTGCTGCAAGGTATTCCCTTTTGCTTTTTATTGTTTTTTTTTAATTATGTTCACTGGGCAACTACGTTACCCTACACTGAGCATGGCCCGACATGCTATTGGCCGATTTCGCTCACGTCTCTCTCTGTATGTTGTTCCTCTTACCTATGACAGGTGGTTTGTGCCCAGCAGTGGGAGTTTGTGCCCAGTATATTTGCCTACAGGCTGATGATACTTATGATCTGTCGTTTCAGGCTACGGTGCAGGCGGGCGACTAGGAATCGGCGGTATAGATTCCGTATCGACGCCGACGCTACTGGCGTCCATCCAGCACGTCTTCATAACTAAGGTAAGGAAATACAATGCACAGCGGAACTTGTCTCAAAAGGTCATTACCATTCATGCCCATACGATCGAGATCGCTCCGCGCTAATACAATGCTCGCGTGATTCACAACGCAATTTCAGCATAAGAATAAGATTTTTTTTTAAAACAACGCTCTACTTTAGTAAAAGAGACAAAAACTAGCGCCTCTGCCGGTGAATTCATAATAGCCCTCTTTGATTTAGAAATGCTTTTTACCGATTTCAATAGAAGGAAGGAGGTTCTCAGTTCGTCTGCATGTTTGCTTGCTTGTTTTATGTATGTATGTTCCCCGATAACTCTTGACCACGTTGGCCGATTTTTACAATTCTTATTTTTTGTTTTAAAGTAGGTACCCCGACATTGGTCCCATATAAATTTGGTGAAAGTCAGATGATGGGATCTAGGAGAAATCGAGGGAACTCCTCGAATTTGATAGGCACGCATATGCCGATTTCGGTATTTTCGGTACCCTAGCATTGGCTCACGGAAACCACAAATTGTGGCATACCAAGCACTAAATTGGAGTCGGTTTCTTAACTGACTTAAAAAAAGGAGGAGGTTCTCAATTCGTCGGATTTTTTTTATATATGTTCGCCCGATTACTCGGAGACTAGTGGACCGATTTCGAAAATTCTTTATTTGTTTGAAAGGGTGTTTTTTCTAGTTGGTCCCATTGTCACCAAGTCTGGATCTGATGACGGGATCTTGGAAAAATCGAAGGAACTCCTCAAATTAACTACAAAGAGGATGGGGTAAGGCAAAATAAGGAACTCCTCAAATTATATACCAAGAGGATGGGGTCTGGCAAAGTTTGGAGTAGGTGTTTCTTGTTAAAAATTTACTTGTTTGGTATAAATTATATATACATAAGTATGACGGTGAACATATTTCAGGTGGCTTGTAACTCGGGCGGCAAGCACTGCCTGGCGCTTTCCTCCGACGGTGACGTCTACAGTTGGGGCGAGGGAGACGACGGCAAACTTGGACATGGAAATAGAGTGTATGTTGATTATAACCATATAGTTAGTTTCATACATTCTTGGCCGGCGGCCAAGAAGTAATGTAGGGAGCCATAAACAGGTAACTTCATGTCCTCTTTTCGTGACATTAATGCATACATTTAGGCGTATGTTTGAGAAAATAACATTTGTAAGTAAACTGTCCTATTGCCCCGAAAGGAATCTTAATTCTTATCGCGCACATACGTACGTACATACGTCAAATTGCTAAGTTTACGCGCTACATCCCGCTACGGCGTAGCGTATAAAAATTAATGTTTTACGTACAGGAGCTACGACCGCCCCCGGCTCATCCCCTCCCTCTCCGGCATGGAGGTGGTGCAGATCGCGTGCGGCGGCGCGCACTCGGCGTGCCTGACGGCGCGCGGCCGCATATACACGTGGGGCAAGGGCCGCTACGGCCGCCTGGGGCACGGCGACTCGGAGGACCAGCTCGTGCCGAAGATGGTCAGTAGTTTTCATTTAGTCGTATGGCATAACCTAATTAGCTAGGTATGCAATGCAGTTTTCTGGATGCAAATGTTGAGCTGAGCGCGTCTACCCAGCCTCAAACTCTCTCTATTTTCCATTGTTTACATCAATTTTGCGCGTGCACGACTTTTCACATTGAAATATACGGAAATTCAGTTTTTCGGTGATCTCCGTGGTAAATCATTTTTTTAAAAATTTAAACCATCGTCATGATGTCACCTATCCACATCTAAAATGTGAACGTGATCGGTTGAAGCGTCTAGCTAGGAGGAGTACGATTTCAAACGAAATACATCTGTCGCCTAAGAATAAGCTTCGCTTAGCTCAGCTCAATTTATTCTTCACCAATTGGGTAGCGTTTTCATCAGGAGAGTGCAGGTCTAGGGAATTGTCCTTGGTCGGGTATAAAGTGTCCAACTGTAATGTTAAGATCGTTCTAAGTGTTTATTAAGTTTATATTTAAGTCCATTTGTTTTAAGATCGTTTTAGTGAGAGCATCTTAGGAAGTGAGTGTACACTTCAATTTCATATTTTCAATAATGTTACATACTCGTACTCTTATTGTCGCATACTTATGTGGCAGTATATTATTTGTTTGAAACATAAACACAAACGAACGCGTTTGCTTTTAGTCCCAATTTGTATGTCGACAAATATTTACCACCAAAGGCCGCCAAAGTCGCTGTTCGCGTTGCCATACAAATTGATACTAAACATAAACGCGTCCGTTTGTGTTTCTATTTCGAAAAAAATATACTACAGGTACTGTTACATATTTCAAATTAAAGGTATTTTATTAATAAAAGCCTAAGTATTCTACGGTAGATGTCGCTGTACACCTCCCTAAGACATTGTAAGAGGGAACTAGTGAAGGATTTCGTGCGCGAGCTCGGTTGTTACGATAGCTCAGAGGCTAGAGCGATTGGTCGCGTATGCCAGATGTCGCAGGTCTGGATCCTTTTTTCAATTTAGAGAGCATTAAATTTTTCCCTTTTATTTGAGTTTGGAATTTTTGTTAGCAGCGTAACTGCTTACATACACAATTAATTTAGAGATTTCCAATAAAGAAAACAAATTAAAAACTGCCCTCTGTTTGGACATTCCAGGTGGAATACCTCGCGTCGTACCGCGTGATCGACGTAGCGTGCGGTTCGGGCGACGCGCAGACGCTCTGCATCACCGACGACGACAACGTGTGGTCGTGGGGCGACGGCGACTACGGGAAACTAGGTTCGCATTCTCATTTAGCACTCCAGCAGGGGTAGCACAAGACGGCGCACTAGATAGACTATCCGTCTCTATCTAATGTGTACACACGGAAAGACACGAATAGTCTATCTCTCGCGCGACATAGCTTGCGCGCCGTCTTGTGCTGGACAGCCCGGCCACGACTTTGCGCGAACATGGTAGTTTCTTCGAGTTAAGTTTTATAACATATTGCTGTTATATAGATAGTATACCATCAAATTAACACAATAAAATGAAAATTACAAAATAAAATTACTTAAACGAGTACTGTTGCAATAGGGCGAGGCGGCTCCGAGGGTTGCAAGCAACCCATGAAGATCGAATGCCTAAAAGGACTGAGAGTGATCAAAGTTGAGTGCGGCTCTCAATTCTCCGTCGCGCTGTGCCAATGCGGCAGCGTTTACACCTGGTAAGTGGACCAATGGAAATACTACTATCACCCATCGATATCATTGTACATTATTGCAGATGGCGGGAAACGGCAATTGGTGGACAAGTTGATTTTTTCAATAAATACGCGTCCACGAATTGCTATTCCCGCCGATACATATACATCGAATACAAAAGTACATTACGATACAAGTGCAGAGAACAGGAAATTCGCAACGAGTGGTGATAAATTAAAACACGAACGAAGGGAGTGTTTTATATCGATACGAGATGCGAATTACCTGTTTGCACGTGTATCGTACAACGTTTTACAGTACATATGGCTCTTTAAAGTTTCGACATATGCACATAATCTGCTGTAGCACCATATGTACTGTAAATATTCTTTATTTCACACGTCGCATAGTAAAACAATCGGGAAAACACATTTTCTCTGCAAACCTGTCACTCGGGTACTTAAGTCACTCAGGCCCGCCCGCAGAAAACGTTAACTTTAGGATCAAGTGCTATGAGCAGGGCTCGAACTTTTCGTGCCGGTGACGTCAAATTGCATATAGGATGATTACAATTGGTGTTATAGTAATTATCAATCTTTAATCATCAATCATTTAATCATGCATTTATAATGGTCTTTTTCAAATACGGCCACTGCATCCGTAGATTATAAAGGATTTCTCTTTCTATTTCGAATTTTAATTTATAAGCATGTGATGAACTCATATTCTTTCAAGTTTTACAACAGGTTATAGGAATGTTGAATCTAAATATGAACGTCAACTCTCTGCATTTATGACGGTATTTTTTCAAATACGGCCTATTTGAAAAAATACCATCACAAAAACACATAATTAAATGATTGATGATTAAAGATTGATAATTACTATAACACCAATTGGAATCACCTATATGCAGTGTGACTTCAATTTTACGTCATCGGCATGAAAAGTTCGAGCCCTGGCTATGAGACTGTTTTATGATTACGACACGCTTACCGCATATCATCAAATCCGATCGTGGACGATGTTTACAACGGGCGGCCGAATAAACGCCTACGGGCGTCCAGAGCATCCAAACCGCCAAATCTGACCCGGTGCTTATTGTGCGCTTCGAGCTTTCACAATGAGACCATTTAATACGGTAATTTACTGCTAGTCAAATCAGTAACTTTTTACGAATCGCAAACACGCTCGGTTAGTATGAGGTTTGTAGGGAAATATGGCTAAAGACGTCACAATTCTCTATGGCAGGGTTTCCCAAACCTGATGCCGTACGACTGATGCCGGGCGTCTGATGCCGTACGGATTGATAAAAAATTGTATTTTAAAAAGCTCTTTATTCATGTTGGTAACGGTTAAATTTCCTAGAGGTGGGTCCCGCAGTGGACGCCTTTCGGCTGATATAGTGGTGGTGGATCCCGAGTTTGTAAGCTTGTATTAGATGGGTCGTAGCCCACACAGGGAACCACTGCTCTATGTTATAACTGCGTCATTATTTCACGTATATGTAAAAAAAATAGCATTATTAAGCTGAGATTTGAGAGTTTTGTTTGTTGGTAATGTATAAAAAATATTTATAGTGTAAAATACCGTATTTTACAAGTGTATATAGCTACATATTATTCTGCTAAATTTAGTCTAATGCTGTATATTTGCTAGCTTAGAAAATAAACATAATATACTATTCACAGTACAAGTATGGGCTTTCTAGCTTAAGTTTGCCTCAAGCCTGGTGGCGAATAATTCCTTCCTATGTTTTAGGCTTTGTACTGTGAAATCATAACAAATATTACCTACAACATATACAGTGTGTAAGTGACAGTATAGTGAAAACTAAAAATAATGTACTGAGACAAAAGCAGTGAATTCCAGAAAATGAAATGAATATAATTCATTCCATATCAAGTCCATATTAAAATTATTTTTATTTATAATGTCAAGTGGTATTTTAACTCGAGAAACAAGAAATCATTGTATTATTTTTTGTTATTTTCCTTTAACATGCCAAGAAACAGTAAAATACTTTTTCGGAGAACATTGTCAGTTTTTATTACAATGTATAATAAAACTTGTCTGTAACCAGTGTAACGTTTTCGTTACAATGTAACTTACACTACGTATTTGACACTACGAGTAGCACATCTACTTATACATCCACACTAGTTGACTGAATGAACTGAATGCCTGACTAATAGTTTTATTTCGTAGCAGTAGACGTTTCCAACTCACAGAGCTGGACTGAAACATTAGCACCGTGGCTGAAGAACTACATGCATTCACCACTCATGTTCTATTGTAACTATACTTATAGGTGTACAGTTTAATCTCATAATGTGCTGCGGTGGCGGAAGTTCGGTGACGTCAGGGGGTAGCGGTTGGGTCCCACTGCCCCACCTACCCATTGACGTCACGCACTGTCTGTGATTTAAACTATACAGGGTGTGGCCTGTAATTGGAGCAATAAATTAAATGGTACACTATAAAGCTCGCAATTACTTCGTAATGGTTTTAATTTAAAAAAATGATTTTTTTTGGATTTTTTTTATACTAAATTAGCTTACGTGTACTTTTTTAACTCTACTGGAGTGATATTAATAACTAATTATAAAAAAATAAACATTAAAAATCTATAATAATAATTAAAATTCTTAAAAAATATCCTTTTAAACCAAAAATGCGACGACGATTATGAGTCATAACTTGAAGCTACCTCAAAATCAACATTGACTGCCGCGCTATAATCTCTGGGTGCCAAGATCCATTACTTGGAGGTCATAACTTTAGATCAAAATTTCTCCCAATTAAAAAAGATATTTTTTTTTGGACACAGGAGGTTACTGCAGGTTCTCTAAGGAAGCGTCCTTTAAATTTATTGCTCTTATTACAGGCCATACCCTGTATACCTATAGAAATAAACTAGCCATGGGTGAATCGTGTTGCCTACCTCTAATAACTTGAATCACGTGTGAAATGAGTCAACTCGAACCCAGTTTGTTCTCAACTCAAATTAAGTCGGTTTTAACAAAGAAACACACGCGAACCGCATACACGTTGTTGTGCTGATTCGATACGTCTAACTTGGGTTCGAAGTGACTGGATCGACTCGAGTTATTCAGGTTCTAAAAAAACCGATTCGTTTATTCCTTAGGTTGTACGTTGACAATATTCTGAAACTCATTCTACTTTACAATGTATTCTACTCGTATACAGCAATACAAGATAATATGAGGATGTAAAAGACCACGGCTTTTGTTACATCTGATCACATAAAACTACCAATAAGACAGTTAAAACTACCTATCTATAAATCGTCACTCGGGGCGACTTGTTTCGGACTTCTCGGGAGTTCTTGCTTAGGATGAGAGCATCCGGGGCAAAGATTCGTCTATGTCCGGAGTAAGGTACACCTTACACTGCCAAAAGTTGGAAACATGTCGCGCGGAGAGACAATTTATACTTGACTATTAACTGTTTTAGTGGTACAGTTTTAAACCTGACCTACGAAAGTTTAAACAAAATTTCATAAACATAGGATGCGTTCACATTGCGTCCTAATGTACCTAAATGACCTACCTGTTGCCACAACACACGCAACATATAGAAAAACGAATAGAGACGCAACTATCTATACTAAAATAGAAAGAATAAAATAAACAGTTGCATACATAACTGAAACAAAATACATTTGTCGGTGTCCTACATACATAGTTAAGTATATGTATACTTTACAATAACATTAAAAACAAGATTCATGGTATAAATATAGTGGCAATATACCTACACGAAATAATGTACTGTGATGCGATTGGTATGACCATCTTTTTATCCCATAAAAGACCGAGCAATATTAGTCTCTATTTTCAAGACAATTATTAAAAAACTCAATAAATCTTAGTCTCAACTTTCATCAGCCAAACATATACTCGCATCCTAGATTCTACCCCGTTATGTCATATAGCTGCGTTCCTATTCGTAGATTGGTTTGGATTTATTCTGTTAGTACTATGCCTTATTTCACATAAATACTAACACTAAATACTTACTTCAAAACACATTATGTTTCATGTAAATACGCAACATCCTTTAGCATGGATGATTTAACGCTTTCAGCTATTTTGCTAGCAAAAACTACAAGTATAGACTTGTCTTGCTCGTCGCGCTACCTATGCCATGCGAACGCATTACTACGTTTTCACACCCGATTGGACTTAAAATGCCACATGTACTTTAGAGGCTGTCTATACACGGCGGTTTACGAACGCGTTGGTTACGCTGATAAAACACATCACATACTATAGCCTTATTTACACGCGTACGAGACTCTTATGCGAGCTTCACTACATTGCGCGGTCTGACAGGTTGATTGAACTTGTTTATACTACGGTAGCCAGCAATGTAATGAAACTCGCATGCGTGTGCATGGGTCTTCAGTCATATTATCACTTCACTTCACTCTATTGTTTATGGCTACCGTGCAACTTAAGCACAATTCTGCCAGTATCAAGTGTAGTCATATTATAAGTACAGTTGAACTCACAAGTAGTTGGACACTTTAGTGCCTTGTCGTTTTCACCCGTTCGGAAATTTATTACGACAGTTTAAACATGACGTTAATGCGACACGGTACGAAGCCGCTTGTGAGGCTGACCTTACTATCAATTTTAATTAGATTCACACGCAACGCACTCTTAAAAATATTTTTCCGCTTTTTTTCACATCACATATTTGTTGATAAAGTTTACTTAAAAACCTATTGCAAACGTCCCATAGTGTATCCTTCGTGATCCACTTAAATATACTCGTAATCCCTGTGTAGACAGAGCGTAAACATCGCGTGAACGAATCGCCGTGCATTGGCCCATGTAAGAAGTTAGAACGCTATATTATCTTGCCTGGCTGCATAGCGTATAGATAATGCTTCTCTGATGTCAGGTCTACCGGACGCTTACCATACCACAGAGAGTATCTCAGAAACCGACCGCGGTATAGGTACCATTCATTATATATATGTGTGGTCGTCTCCATGGTAGCTTGCATTTGTTCGCATCAAGTAGTGTAGGGCCCGCTTTAGCTTAATTATATAGGTGTCGCATAAGCCATATTTATATATATTTGCGATATCAGGCTCCCGTCACTCTATAAGGTTGGTTTCCGATTTATTATTACCGTGCAAACTCTGGGCAAGTGTTATACGAGTAATTAACATTCCTTTTTGTTTGCAATGGATCTAGCTAGCTAGCATCACCGCGTTTGTGACGAGCCTAAAGTACTCGTCCCTTACTAGCAATAATGCGAGTGCGAGAGGGACAAATGTTATTACGATATCAAAGATAAATTGTAGTATATGAATTAATTAAATAATAATTCCACATCTACATCATTTTATACTTAATCTACATTGCACAAAAAAAAATAGTACAGAAGGCGGACTTAATGCCTTAATAAACCATTCTCTATCAATCAACCTTAACAAACCGCAGAAATATTCGTGAAAACTATGTACGAGTATGTAGGGATTCCGCGATTTTTCGTCGGATCTGGATCTAATCTTGGGATGAAATACATATATGTTTCGTATTATTTATATTTATGTCGAATTGGCCCTAAGAGCGAGTACTATTGTCGATCTGTCGCTCTGATCTGTCCGATAAAATAATGTATTACTTTCTTTTTGTACTTCTTAATAATAAATAAATCAAAATTTTGATTATGAGAAAGGATTGTGAAAGCACAACACTAAGCAACATCGGCAGTATCGGACCGATAATATCGGATAATGTGTACACGTTCTAATAGTCTCTACACACTGCTAATAAAAATACTGCGTTTCTTATACCATATTATCGCAAATATGCTTACGTGGGTCAAACTGAGTTTACCCAGTGTGTGGAGGCTCTCACACGATTCTATGTTCCAATTTGACATCCGCATCAATGTTTATCTTTAAATATAGCCAATAGATAAACTGTAATAGAACGCTTGCCAGTAGTTGTTATTCACTTCTCACATTTCACAGCGCCTCCGCCCGATATGCTAAGGTTTATCACCATACAGAAATTTGTGACGGATAACCGCGATCGTGTGTGAAGTGTTATAAAACCTCTTTTAAACACGCCATCAAACTTCTGCGTAATGAACTGTCTACTGCTGTTAGGCTGCGTTGCGAACTAAGATACGTTTTTATACACCAAAATTTATGCTATGTATGTGTACAGAATTGGGGTCGTGATCCGCAATGATTGTACTTGGTCAAACATTCAAAGTAGACAACATCGCAGGTGGTATGAAGGTTTATAACTCAAATAATTGTCTTTTTTATATTGTAATGGGAAATAATACTTTTTCATACAACTTGGTCACTCTACTTCACTGTCAACTCTCCATACTATCCGTCAAAGAGCATAGTCTAACCATGTTTTTTGAAGATTTTGTATTTAGGTCATCGAAATAAATTATAAATGAAATGCGTTTGTTTCGTGTCACTACAAAGCTAAAACAGATACAAAGTCGGAAAATTTTATTTGTGATCACGACCCCAAAATCACCCTGTATAGTTTAATGTACACAAAACACAGGTAAATTGTCAGACAAATTCGGATTCTATGTCTCGTTGTATGGAAACTTCGCTTAGCCCTGGCGAAAATGCAGCCTAATGGTGTGGGTTGCACCAAATCTGATTGTATGTTACTCGTAAGTTTGACAATTTACCGACCGGTACCATATTTATCGTTGGTCGACCTGTAGTCATAATGGCCCATTTACACATTGCGAAGTGCAAAGTTCATAAATTTGCTGTCAAGTGGCAAGTAACAAATATATGAACTTCGCACTTGCACTTCGTAATGTGTAAGCAGGCCATATGTTAGTGCAACCCGCCCTTAGTTTGTTACTGATATACGAGTACGTTGGTTAGGTATGTAGTTATGGCCCATGATCCTTAACATTCGGTAATAAGGTTTAGTTTTGTTGTTAGCTTGTGAGTAGGCCTCTCTCCATAATTGTAAGTCTATGTAAGCTTTAACACCCTGTGAGTCTGTGTAAGCTTTAAAACCCTGCAATTAAGGCGACCATGGAACGACCCATCAGTGTCTGAATGTCTCACTCATGGTTTGTCTAGCTCCTCGCAAATTGGTCTTTATCTCAACAGGGGTAAAGGCGATTATCACAGACTCGGGCACGGCAGCTACGAGCACGTAAGGAGGCCGATGCTCGTCACGGGCATGCAGGGGAAGATGATAGTTTCCATCGCTACTGGTGAGTTTTTATTTAGGCTTTAAAAATTTTATGAAGCAACCTATTAAGTAAGATCATCGTCATCTCCCTGCCCTTATCCCGCTTATGCAGGGTCGGCGCAACATATTTTCTTCCATTCCACTCTATTACACGATTATATTATTATTAAGATAACGTGTTTTAAAGATTGTAATTCTGTCGTATGCTAGGATATTTTATAAAAATAATGGTTCTAAAGTAACCTCGTAAGTGTCGCTTTAATCGTTAACTCTTTACACCCCGGAAATCGCCATTGAGACAAATTAAAAATTTACTTTATTGACACTAGTTATAAAACTGACATATCAATGTAATGTAAGAGTGTGAAGGGCTATGGAACCTTAGATATTTTAACACGAGACGCCATTAAAATACTTATCCTGCTGTCAGAGGAATGGGTACAATGATCTGCCACGTTATTAAAAACTACTTCATTAATCGATACGTCAGTCTCGTAATCTTTCTCCGCCTTTGAAGACCCCCGTCAAAACAAAACTTTATGTGCTGTTTTTGGTTCAAAAAGCATTTACATAAAGATGTATAAGCTTTCTCCAACAATTTTTTTAGTGATAATTTTATGTGCTGTCGTTTTAATCCTAATTGTAAACCAACATCGATTACAAATTCAATTTAAAAACATTCGTGCTTGATCATCACGGGTAGCCATCATATTGAAGTAAAATATCAACCGTATTTCTAGAAATCTACTGCGACTGTGTCTATGAAAATTTCTATAAAATGCGCTCCTTATCATAAGTTAATCGTCATCGTTCAATTTGGCCATCCTATTTTTAATGCTGAAGATGCTTGCGATACGTTTACATTCAAGGTATTGAAGAAATGCGCTTTTTTGTAGGGAGTCTCCATTGCGTGGCCTGTACGGATACAGGCGAGGTGTATACGTGGGGTGACAACGACGAGGGACAACTGGGAGACGGGACCACGCTGGCGGCGCAACGGCCAAGATTGCTAAACGCTTTGCAGGTATCTATCATTAAAATAATAGGGCCAATATAGATCAAATTACTACGAGGCTGGCGAGGTAAGACGAGCACGATCAATTGGCCTTAACGCATTCTTTGCCGAGCACGCCCATCGGTGTTTTTGTGGACGGCCATTTTCTAATAAGGATTTCATCGGACGAAGGGTGATTTTGAGGTCGTGATCCGAAATAATTGTACATGGTAAAAAATTCAAAGTAGACAACATCACAGTCGGTATGAAGGTTTATAACTCAAATATATATATTTTTTTAAATTTTAATGGGTAATAATACTTTTTCATACAACTTGGTCACACAACTCCACTGTCAACTCTCCATACCATCCGTCAAAGAGAGTAGGGGTAACCATGTTTTTTTTGTAATTTTGTTTTTTTTTCATCAAAATAAATTAAAAATGAAGTGCGTTTGTTTCGTGTCACTACATTTTTTTTTGAAATGGCTAACAAATACCAAGTCCACCAAGAACCAAGTAAATGGTTCTTGATCCACGACCCCGTAATCACCCTGTATTTAGGTTTTAGAATCTCTAGCTACTCGTATTGTTGGTTTAGAAAAGCAAAGATTTTGTTTTTTACTAAAATTTCATCTCGGATGCCGTGAACACCGATGGTGTCCAATCTGGATTTCGCAACCCGGGTGCCGGAAATGCCGATAAGAGAGTAATTTAGCTTTATCTATATGGCATGGACGCCGATGGGCGGGCAATTTCTTGTAAGAATTCGCAACTCGAGTTCTGAAAACTTCGATGGGTGACCAATTTAGGTTTATGTCTATGCCGCGGACGCCGATGGGCGGGCAATTTTTACTAAGAATTCGCAACTGGAGTGCCTAAATCGCCGATGGCCATCCAATTTAGCCTTATCCTTATACCGGAAACGCCGAAGGGCGGCCAATTTAGTAATATTTCAATGCCGCCGATGCCCATGCCATGGGCAGGCAATTTCTTGGCCGTGAACGCCTATGGGGAATCAGTTGAGCTTTATCTGGATGCCGCCAACGCAGATGGGCGTCCTGTTTAGGTACTCTAGGGACACTGAGCTACGGGGTAGAATTAACACGTCTTTATCTTCATATATCTTCTATATTTACATTCACAATACAATAAATCGACCTCTCTTCAGGGCGCATTCGCTTAGTCTCACGCTTTCAATTATTATTCCACTAGACAGAGACAGTTGATATTCTAAATTTAATTTGAACTAACCGCCAGTCCCCGTCTCGGAAGGAGAACTGGAAAGATGGTTATACAACCTTAACAGTATAGGTACATAAGACTCGGCATCGCGGTTCATATCCATCGGAGATGTACATACGAGCTGTTTTCACAATCTCGCCAGCTAGATGCTCGCGCATGTCTGGTGAAGGCTCATATCGTAAGGACTAGTTTAAATAAGCTGACACTTAAAACATTGCAGAGCATGGAATTATTGTAAAGTAGGTACCTAACGCGTACTTGAGTCTAGATTGTGCATAATTCGAGACTTTCTGATTTTGGCCCTCAATGCTTCAATATAGGGTGGGGACCGGTCATCGTTAATTATGGCGCTGCAAGCTGTAATCCCATAGAAAATTGACAAACTTTCCATACACATCAGATTTTAAAGAACACCGCTTACAACAGACGGTTTGGTGCAGCCCTCTCTTCGGCGGCGTTAGTAATAGACATACGCATATTGGCTATGTGCGAAGTAGGTGGTGGGGGTAAGCTAGGCGATCGTAGCGCACACCATGGCACAAATGTGTATTTACCGGGGACTACTGTCAAATTTACTTTCACTTTTTCTATTGGTTTCTTAACGGTTTCCTACGATTCGTTTCGTTTGTACGTATTTATTTATTCTCTTATTTATTTCAGTAAAATTTCCAATACGGGGTCTTTCTCGTTTACTAAAGTAAATAAAATATTCATGTGTCATTATTTGACATATCTGATCTGATCTCTTTTACCGACTAATGTACAGTCAGCATCAAAAGTAGCTACGCCTTTGAAAAGTTTTTATTATAAGGGAATAACAGCTTTTGACCCCTTGACATGCATAGCTACTTTGGTGGCTGATTGTACTCATCTCCATCCTCGTATTCCAGGGTAAGCGGGTGACGAAGGTGGCGTGCGGTAGCGCGCACACTGTCGCCCTCTGCGTGGAGGCGCCCCGCGCGCCGCGCCCCCCACCCCCGCCACCCCTCGAGTGCCACCTGCTGAGGGACCTGTCCCCCCAACTGATATGTAACCGATTGGTAAGTGTCTCGCATCTCGTAGCAAACGGGTAATGCCACCTGCCTCCCAAGTCCCACCATACTAGAAAAACTGTCATTAATAGTTATTTGTTCAACAAGAGAGCAAAGTAGATTTTTGCTGTGAGTGTTGATGTTGAGTCCCGAGCAAGCGAAAGATTCTATAATTGAATCACGATCTTAGCGAGTGATTCAAAATTAGAATCTTGAGCGTAGCGAGGGACTCAAAGATACGACATGCAAATATCTTTGCTCTCGTGTGATATATACAACTTTTCACCTCAGCGGAGAGAACATATAACGCAAAGGAATAGTGATAGAGAGAATGAAGTTACTAAAACTAACCTACGATATGAAAAATTAAAAAGTTAGTTTTTTCACGCTCGCAGCAAAATTGCATTTTGCTCACTGGTTTCAAGCAGCAAAACCGCCATTTTCGAGCCGCTGAGGTGAAAAGTATATTCTACTGTATAAAAATAGTGGTTTGTTTTGTCAACAAAACAAATCCACTTTTACTTGTAAAATAGGTTTTAATTAGTACTTTCCATGGTTTTGGTATCTAAGTATTCATAAATCGAGTAACTTGGTGCTCATCAATTCATATGGAGTTGTACACTTTTACTTGTAAAATAGGTTTTAATGGTTCAAAAAATAAAATATATTTTTTTTTCATATTTTTTTGCAAAAGGAAACAGGCTTTGGAAAAGAGATAATACATTTACATCCATATATGGTTATATGTATATATTCACACCTGTTTCTCATACGGGTAGGCAAAGATCACGGATATCCACTTGCTATGATGTTCGACTAGGTTTAGGTTTTTTAGGGTTCCGAAGCCAAAATGGCAAAAACTGAACGCTTATAGTTTCGTCATGTCCATACTCAAAAACTACACAATCTTAATACATTAATATAACATTTGACATGTTAGGTGTATTATGTAGACCGCTACATAATAAAAACAAAATGGTTTTTACGAAGCACTGCATACACTGTGTAACTGAAAGTCAGAATAATTGTGTCCCCATAACTTTCGAACCGTTGAATCAACAAAATATGAAAAAATACGCATGGACATGTCCAACAGTTTTTAAGTTATCACTGAAAAACTGCCTTGCCCAAGTAGAAGGACGAAAGTGCCCCGAGTTTCTTACCGAGATAACTTTTTAAATTCAAAATTTAGGATAGTGGTTTTAAATTAGGACTGGTAGTAGTAGGTACCTACGGGATTCTTAATTGTGAGAGGTCTGACGATACATGCACTTGGCCGCTTTTTTGATAGTCCTTTATTTTAATGCGACGCAAGTCAATGGCGATAGGTTTCAGTAAACAACGTTCGATGAAGATCTGATGAAAGTTGATTCCGTTCTTTTAATAAAATAAACAACTATTTTAATCTTTAACAAATCCGTTTCCAGGTGCTGTTACATCAGTTCTCTGAACTGGTGTGCCCGAATCTGACGCTGCTCATCCTTGAGGGTAATCTGGACCAGCTGCGGAACTTGATGTTCTATTCCGTCAAAGAGGCCGCATTTAGAAAGGTAAGGGCCTACAGTTCTGTTCAATTATTGTTCTGTACACTCCATTCCATAAATTTTTAAAAGGTCGACAACCGGTATGTGATACCATACCTGCGGTAACCGCATACCATTAGAAAGGTAATAAGGGCTTACAGTATGGGGTTGTTCAAGAGTGTACACATTTTTACATTTTTAATTGGCAACGGCACTTCCAAGGTTGTCCATTGAGTATTAATACTCAGCTAGCGATCGCCGGATTATCATAATCTTAAGAAATTTCCCGTCGCGTTAAACTTAAAAAATTCTGTCCAAATCGAATCGACTAAGAAAAAGTGGCATTCAGCCAAAGAAAACCGCCCGCAACCCGGGAGTTTTCCAATGTGCCTTTCTAATTTTGACCGACTTCAATAGAAGGAAGGAGGTTTTCGGTTCGTCTGCGTGTTTGCTTGTTTTTTTTTATGTATGTGTGTTATCAGATAACTCTTGACTACTTTGGCCGATTTTGATAATTATTTTATGTTTCAATGCAGGTACTCTGACATTGGTTCCATATAAATTTGTTGAAGGTCTGATGATGGGATCTGGGAGGAATCGAGGGAACTCCTCGAATTTGATAGGCACGCATATGCCGATTTCGGTATTTTGTGTAGGTAACTAAGCATTGGCTCACGTAAACCACGAATTGTGGCATAGCGAAGTACAAAATTGGAGTCTGTTTTTTTTTTGGTATAAATTATTTTACACCACACCTTGCCATAAACCCACTTTTTGGCCAAGTGGTGACGTAAAACTTGTGTACAAAACACGGGTCGTAAAACAGAAAGCCCTCTCGCATATTTATGACACTCGCCTGCGGCTCGGGCCTCAAACATGTGCGATATCGGCCTGTCTTTACAACCGTTGTATCGTAAATAGGTATTGCTGTTGATTGTCTGTACGCTGTTGCAGGCGGTGATGGCGACCATGGTCCGCGAGCGGCAGCACGGGCCCGTGGTGGAGCTGTCGCGCGTGGGCGCGCGGCGCTCGCGGCGCGGCGGCGGGCTGGCCGGGCCGGCGGGCATGCGCTCCGTGTTCGGGCAGATGGTGGCGCGGCTGCCTGCGCTCACGCAGGAGGCGCTCGCGCTGCCGCACCGCGTGTGGAAGGTCAAGTTTGTAGGTCGGTGGACGTCTTTTTTTTATTAGTACATTACTACAGAGGCCGGGACGAAAGGGGTTGCCGACTGAAGACATAGACGGCTGAGCGCAGCAGGCCGAATAGGTATGAGGCGGGCAACCCCATATTTCCCGCCGAGGTATGTATAGTGCTTTTCTAAAACATGCAATGAAATAAACAACAAAAAAATCAAAGTTTTATTTTTTAATACGCATAGTGGCAGAATGTTGTGATGCCTGTGCCACAAATTTATGTGGAATGGAACTTAAAAATGAGGTCTTTGCCGGCCTAGGCCTGCAAGATTTGTATGAAATTCCATTAACGACCTCTTGTTGTAGCCGCACCTGTAACGTCATACTTCGCAGCCTATTATAAGAAACATAACATCAATATTTCATTGCATGTTTGTGAAAATATATATTAGGGGACATTGTTAGGAGCGTTCGTGGCCCAGCGGCGCCCGGGTACCGCACTTACGCCAATTCTTGGGATTAGGTAGCCGACCCCAGGCATCCTTCAGCTGTACTGGGAATAACGCTAGGAGGATGATGATATATTAGGGGACAAATTTTTACAGAAATCGAACTAGTCCCATAATAAGCTCAATAAGGCTTGTGTTGTGGGTACTAGACGAAGATATATTTAATAGATATATATGTATATATATTGGTAGTAACACTGCTTCTAATGGAAGTTGTACGCAAAAAAAATCGCTAATCAATGTACAGTTTAGCCGTGTTGCACACGCATACTAGAGGTCAAAACCCGCTTTTTAAGAACTGCGGGTCAAAGATTTTGTTTTATACTCTAGTATGCGTGTGCCACACGGCTAAACTATGCATCGAATTGCGGTTTTTTGTTGAAATTTGACTCGTACGCCGTCCACTATTCCGAAGTTAGAGGTACCAGGTTCGAATCCCGGTAAGGGCATTTGTTTCTGCGGTAAGCAGAAACATTTGTTCCTGAGACTTGGATGTTTTCTATGTATTTAAGTATTTATCTATTACATATATCGTCGTCTAGTACCCATAACACAAGCCTTTGTTGGGCTTACTATGGAGTCAGATGAGCCGCAGGCCGGATTCGAAGCTGTTACGCTCCATTTTGAAAAATAGCAACGGACAGTTCGCGCGAGTCCGTCCTCTCGCGGCGATTGACGTGCGTGTTTTGGACGCTAACATGGCCGCCCTATCACCTCGACTCGCGCGTAACACGCGTGATTTGAGTGTGATCGGAACGCGAATTACTTGCGAGCGGAGTGCATGCGGACGGATATTATGGGCGACTAGTTACTCGCCATGGCACAAGCCGCGTAAAACGCCTCGGCTTAACCAGCTTTTGGTCGATGGGACTCTTGTCTCCCGTTATAAATAGTAGTTCGCGCAGTTGGTGGCGCGTTTCCCTGCGCTTGCGCTGCCGCACCGCGTGTGGAGGGTCAAGTTTGTAGATCAGTGGAAATTATCTTCCAACCTTTATTACTGGTAAACGGGACTAAATCGCGTACAACTAAAATTAATGCCCATTTTTGTTCTTATCACAACAAATATCCGTGCTGATTGCACAAATAATGCCCTGACCGGGATTCCAACCCGGGACCTCTACCTTCGGAGGCAGTGTCACTACCAACTAGGCTAAACAGGCCGATAATATATATACCTTCCAAACCTGTCTAACATCTATTATCTACCTTTGCTGATCGACAAATTATTAATTCCAAGTAAAACTTCCAGGCGAGAGCGTCGACGACTGCGGCGGCGGCTACAGCGAGAGCATCGCGGAAATGTGCGAGGAGCTTCAGAACGGCTCGCTGCCCTTGTTGATGGCCACGCCGAACGGGCGAGGGGACGCGGGCGCCTCGCGGGACGCTTTCCTGCTGAACCCCACCGCCAACACGCCGCTGAACCTCAACTGCTTCCGGTTCCTGGGTGAGTGCTGTGTGACACACGCTGTTACTGGTAACATTTATTGTCGTTGAAATCTATGGTACCAGACTACTTATGAAAAAGCTCGTTAAAATTTTGCTTCTTAAAGCTTGAAACGCACAGAGCGTGGCGCAGCGTCGGTGCGGTCCGGGGTACGTCGCACTAAAAAACCCGCGCGGTATCCGGTAGCGCCGTAGAGCGGAGGCGGCGTGTGGGGCATATGAAGCAGTAATCGACAGTCAACAGTTTCGGAATGATCAGAAATTCAAAACCGCCTCCGCCCCGCACCGCGCCGTGCCCGCTGCTCTGTGCGTTTCGAGCTTTAATCATGACCCCGTTTGATGATTATTCCCATTATCTTGCCATTTGGTACTGAAAAGGCACCGTGTAAACGACTAGTCTGTATGTTTGCTGGTCACGGCCGGCGAGATTTAGGCGGCTGAAAATAGTCATTGTCTAAACGGTCTGAAGATGTGCTGACGATAGACACTGACGCAGTAATATAGGCGTCTAACTAAATGAACCTTACTTGTTTCAGGCGTTCTGATGGGCATCGCGATCCGCACGGGCTCGCCGCTGTCGCTGTCGCTCGCGGAGGGCGTGTGGCGACAGCTGGCCGGGCAGCCGCTGCGGCCGCGCGACCTCGCCGAGGTGGACCGCGACTTCCTGCCCGCGCTGCTGTGCATCCGCGACATGTCGCCCGCCAACAAGGTACACTCGGCCACATATACAAGGTGTCTCGCGGGTCGTATGCCAAACGATTAGGGAGGGTAGGTAGGGACACTTGCAATACGTTCTGGGCAAATTCACAGTCCTCCCGCCAGTGTTTTTTTACTTATTTTTTAAATTTGTCTCGTTTTGTTCCATCAGTTCACCATTTGGTTTTCCTAATGATTTTTAAATATGTCAGCACAAAAAGGTATTTTTTCTATCTCTACGGTGGACGGTAGCGTCGTTGATCGGGTCGCCACCTTCCCTAACAAATGGTCGAGGGAGGCGATGGCTGAGATACGCGTCATACTCGTGATCGGGTGCTGTTTGTGGAGTCCGGTCTGTTCATGCTTGCAAGGGCATGATTAATACCTTAATACTAGTGTTATTTTATTGGAGATTGACGAGAGACATCATCCTGTTTTGGATTAATTTTATTGTTATTGACGCTTAGAGACCTTATACATCTCTGAGAATATTAAATTACTTAAGTACTATTTTCATTTACTACTTATTTTAATTTAGACGCTTAGAGACCATGGACATCTCTAAGGACTTAGGAATAATGGACGCTCAGAGACCATATACATTTCTGAGATATTAAATTTATTGTATATACTTTTGTGTATTCGGACAGAGACCGTATGTATACGTCACTATTTTTTTATATAATGTATTGTAAGTTTATTTTAATTGAATATTGTGAGTTTGTTAATTCTGCAATGATGTTTTGAAAACATAATAATTATCATTGTCGATTTATTTAATTGTATAATTCATGTGTTGGCTTGTAAAAGTGCTCTTGTGGCCTATTTGCAGAATAAAAAATTTGATTTGATCTACATTTAAGTCTACTTACAGTACTATATAAATAATGCTACAGTAGAAAACCTATCTATTGCAATAGATTGCATGCCCGTACCGGACGTTATCACTGCCTAACTGCCTTCGAAGCTAGAGGGTTCGAATCCCGGCCAGGGCGTTCTTTGTGCATTTAGCACGGATATTTATTCCTAGTCTTGGATATTTTCTATGTATTTATCTATACAGGGTGGCCCATTCAAATCGGTCAGTATGGGAAAGTCTAAAACTATAAGACATACGAAGATTTGTTCTTAGGAACCATGTCACCGATTTTACAAGTAGAGAGGTACAAACAACCATAGAGATAATTTTACATGCCTGAACTTGTTGAATATTGTAACGGTGGTCACTTTGAACACCTACTATGATAAATTAAAGTATGTGAAAAAAATGCATTTTATTCATTTTAGACATTATGTTTCTTAGAGACATTTACTGCTTAAGACCTACACAAACGATATCTGAATAGAAATAGTGTAAGTTTATTTTTTCAAAACAACCGGGTTCGATTCCCTAGCTGGGTACAGTGTTTTTTTCAAATGTATGAATGCAGTTTTTCTTTTTATCAAAATCGGTGACATGGTTCCTAAGAACAAATCTTCGTATGTCTTATAGTTTCAGACTTTCCCATACTGACCGATTTGAATGGGCCACCTAGTATAGGTATGTATATCGCCGTCTAGTACCCATAGTACAAGTTTTGCTTAGTTTGGGACTAGGTCGATTTGTGTAAGATTGTCCCTCAATATTTATATTTATTTAAGTAAGTGTAAGTCCGTGATGTAATCGTTAACTTTACAATAAGCTTGCAATCGCTTGGTGTGTTCAGGAGCTGCAAAATCTCGAGCTGCCGTTTTCCATCCCGTCGGCGGCGGGCCACGAGGTGCCGCTGTCCACGCGACACAAACGCGTCACTCCGGAGAACAAGGATGAATATGTGCAGCTTGCTTTGCATTACAGGTAACATACCACCTTTTTTCCACCACCATACGGATACCACCGCACCGCGGGGACAGTGCGGAGGTTATGTCGGACTTACACCGACTAAAAACCCCATTTAGTACAGCTCTGGGATCTCCGTCGGGGCGCACCAGTGCCGCCCTAAAATCACACCTCTGTAAGTCCCACCATCTGTTTTCATAGATGATCGCGGTTCCCAACTGTGACCCCTATTAGTCGCCTTGTGCGACAGGCAGAGCATACCGTAACCGTATTCTATGCCCCGGATACATTGCTACTTAGCACCAGCGTTGCCAGACCTATGGAACAATCCGTAGTTCTGCGGATTTCAGGTCTCGTGCCCAGACCTACGGAAAGTATTGGTGAACCTATGGAATTTCTGGATAATCTTATTTGTCACCAGAGTATGTACTTAACGTAATAATTAATCAACACGGAACACCTCAGACTATTTAGTTCGAAAATGTATTAATTTGTCACGAACGACAGTGACACTGAATTAAAAAAATACTTATGAAGTAGGGCATAAAAGTAAAAGTAGTTTATTCTTCAAATTAGACATATTACATGCACCTATGAACGTCAATAAACTACCACCGATTCGGAAAAATGCCACTAGAAGAACCGGCGTAAGAAACTCGGCGACATTTATTGCTTCTCCAAGTACTTAAATTATTGTATTTTTTTTCCTCACTTAACAATTTACTACGAGTAACTTTGAACAACTTTTTAAGGTTCAGTACAGTCGAAATAAGCATTTGATAAAGAATAGTAGAAATACGGATTTTTTGAGAAGCGATCTACGGAATGCAGTCATTTACAATAAATTCGTACAATAAAGTCGGACGCTATTTTGTGCGTTGCACAAAGTCGGCTCTCCACGAGCGCGCTGCCTCACTCGAGCATGTTTAATGTTTATGACACCCTGGCACACTCGGATACACGTCCAAATCACGCGAATTCGTCGATCTACGAGTTCAAAAATGAAACGGCCGTTATTACTTTGGACGCATAGATCGCCAGCAACGTAAAAACTAGTTTGATGTATTCAAAAGGTACTTAAATACAAGATACATTACATAGTGGCCTCTATTTTTCTATATCGATCGTTCAATTTAAATAATCACAATTATTTACGGATGGCGGCGAATTTAAATAATCACAATTATTTACGGATAGTGGACACGTTAAAGGCCTCTTAATTTTCCGAGCATATTTGAGAGACTGCCCCAAATCATACCAACGTGATATGCCGATATGATAACCAGCAACGCATTTTCAGATTGCACGAATTCGAGGAGCAAGTGCGCGCAGTTCGCGACGGCATGTCGCGCGTAGTGCCCGCTCCACTGCTGTCGCTGTTCACCGCTTCCGAACTGGAAGCGCTCGTGTGCGGCTCGCCAGACATACCGGTGCACGCGCTGCGCGCCTCCGCCACCTACAAAGGTGTGTACTACACACACAAAGCAGACACAGACACATTGTGTAGTAGTGGTCTGCTTTGCAAAGCATTATCGTAAAGCAAAGGCTTCGCATTAGTACAATTTACCTTACTTTGGCTTTGTGCAACCGGTTCAGCCGAATGTTTGATCAAAGTTAATTTAATGAATTTGATGCCAGATAACCTATCCAGTTTTTTGCTTACAAGCGTATTGGACAAAGGTATTAGATAAGTGCTTTCCGAGCTAGTGAGGTGAAAAATATCCATTATGTTATCATTTATATACACAAACTAATCGGGTAACCCACCCCGAGCCATACCCGGCGCAAAGGTGCCCATCACGCTGGCAGCATGGCCCCGTTGAACAGCGACCGCCAGCGTTTGCACCAGGAATGACCGCTCTCCCTCAAACGGCGCCCCACCTCTGCAAAAAAGGCGAGGTGAAGTTGGATAATTGGAATACCAACTTAAGAATCTGAATAAAAATGTATATATACTAAAAGTTTGTTTGCTTAACAGGCGTAGAACCCAACGCCCCACTGGTGCACTGGTTCTGGGAGGTGATGGAAGAGCTGTCGGGCTCGGAGCGGGCGCTGTTCCTGCGCTTCGTGTGGGGCCGCACGCGGCTGCCGCGCGCGCCGCAGGACCCGCGCCAGCGCGACTTCGTGCTGCAGGTAACAAAACAGGAGCGGTGGGCATGACGAGTAATGTTACCACACTACGTCTCCACTACTTCCCATGCAACGCGACGAGTGTGTGACAGGGGTACACGACACAATGTTCGGTACATTAAGAACCAATAATGCATGCGCAAATAATGCACAGCCCAGTAATCCATGTACATGGAAGTACATTGGGACCAGACTACTGGACTGTATATTACTCTGGTCGTGCATTATCATGACAGTACATCCCCTTCCTCCCTCCCAAAAACCCTCTACAATATATGCCTATATGACCAGTCTAACTGAAATCTAATGGCACTTCTACCGTTAAATTTCACCACGCTGTTTAACCAGCAGAACGTACCAAACACCTAGACTCCTTTAACTCAAACGCTGCTTGCGCGCCGCGAAGCATCAGTAACGAACAACGAAACTGCAAATGAGAACGGGTGGCGAGGACTGTGCCATCTGCAAAGTTGCTCCCTTGTACTGTACTACAATTACATTGGAATATTCCAGGTGTTGGACAAGTACCAGCCTCCTGACCACTTCCTGCCGGAGAGCTACACGTGCTTCTTCCTGCTCAAGATGCCGCGCTACTCCTGCAAGGCCGTGCTGCGGGAGAAACTCAGGTCACTTTTCATACTGCAGTACAACACTATATCTACAGATGTTGTGAATAATCCGTTCCCATCGTGAAAACTCGGAATACGACTAGACCCGAAGCGGCTATCAGTTATCGTATTAAATGATTGACACGTTCATATCTGTTTATCAACTGTTTATGTGAAACTTTATTGGTCAGTGCCAAATGTCAGAATGTATTTTGCCGTTAGTGTGAAACTTTATTAATCAAAGTCAAATGTCAGAATGAAAACTGGTAGTATTTTGCCGTTTGACAAAGATAAAATGATGAATCTTGAACTTCTTCGGGTTTAGCCGATGGGAAATAATTATGTACTACCACCACCACCATATCAGCCGAAGGACGTCCACTGCTGGACATAGGCCTCCCCCAATTTCATGGGGGGTAATTGCCATAATCGCCACGCTTGGCATGCGGGTTGGCGATCGCAGTATCTCCACCGCACTCCAGGGATGCTGCTGCCCATCCCCCGGTGGTCTTGGTCGCAGTTTCAGGACATACCCGGGTCAAGGGGACGTACCCGGGGGATTATGCACTACATCTGTACAAAAATATGTCACTGATATTTTTTTCACAAACAAGTGTTGTTTTCAGATACGCGATCCACTTCTGCAAGAGCATAGACACGGACGAGTACGCGCGCGTAGCACTGAGCGCGGCTGAGCGCGTCTCGTCGGAGGAGTCAGACTCTGACGGCGAGACCACGCCCCCCGTCGCTGCGCCGCCGCCGCTCTACTCGCTCGCCCGCCCGCCCAGGAACTAAACAGATCTTAACACTTTCATGGCCCACGATTTCGCAGGTAGCCGGTAACATGCGAAAAAGCTTTGCAACGAGCGCCCGCGGCTCGGATGCCCGGCATTGAAAGTGTTAACAAAAAAACTCAAAGCAGCTAGTCGTCATAAGGCTACTGAAACTGAACATGTAAAAGATTTGGAATTCTCTACTTCAATATTGGATGAGATGTTATAGTTTCAGTGATAGATTTCCACCAATCACTGCTAAGAAGACACTAAGAACCATCTCGACAGACAAGACATTCGGATTTAATAAAACGGCAATCAAATGGATCATCCGTTTGGGAGCTGCGAAATTTTCGTGGTAAAACATAAGACTGATGCAATTTTCCTCGTTTGAATTGTTTTAAATCGACGTCGATGATTATTATATGAAAAGAAATTGTGCCGACACATTTTCAATGTTTTATAATGGCTCGTGTCAATTCAATTAAAATCTGCGTATGAAGTGGGAAGTTAAGGGTGATTTATTATTATACGTTAGCTTTATTATATGTATAGATTATTTAACTATACAGAAATCGCTTTATACTGAAAAACAAAATAGACTGAATCCAGATAATTTTGAGAAATTAATGGCTATTTACTCCTATAACAAAACAGATTGTTGAAGAAATAATTACACCTGTTAATTTTTTACAGAACTAAAACGACGTCGCGTAAGGTTAAATATTTTATTTCTATAGGTAGATTTTTTTCTATTTCACATCTAAAAGAAACTGACTAGTTAGATTGCGGAAGCCTTATGTTTAGCCGCGAAAATTCCGATCTCTTATATTATAAGACACTTCGTAAGCTTAAGATTACCATTTGTACTGTCTACAGTGTTAACTTTGTGCATGCAATGTCAAAGCAACCTACGTGCTTGACACTAAGGGCAGGTTGCACCAAATTACAGACCTATCAACGTTAAAAATGGCGCTGGTAGATGTCATCCCATAGAAACTAGTCAATCTTTCCATACAATCAGATTTTAACGAATACCGTTTTGTGCAACCAACCCTAGGGCTAAACTTGTATACGTACCTAAGTAAGGCTTGTGCCAAAAACTGATCATAAGGTTAAAGCTTCTAGGATATGAATATGACCTGGCTTCAACATCATTTAACCTGTACTAGGTACGTTGAATCTCTGGACTGATTGTCAAAGCATTGTTTAATCGACGGCCACAAGAAAATTAAATCGTAATTCTCTTTCTACACGGCCGTCGTGCTAGTCGGTTTAGTTGTATGGATATATATCGGGTGTTAAATTTAAGTCTTTACGACTATTTTAAGATCTAAGTATGATTAAAACATAAAGGTTTTTATAAAATTGTGTTGACAGACTTGGACGCTGATTGAGCACAAAAACTAAGACAAAGTTACACCATACTTGGAATCGTAATACTCTCAATGAAAAATCCACTATCATCGAATATTTGATATTATAAAGGCATAGCTAGGCCGTAGCTTTTTTTAATTTTGCATTCCATCCAGAAGTTTATGTGGTAGCTATTGACGTTTCGCTTGTTTTAAATTATCTCCCGTTAGTGCTACCAACCACTTACATTCCATTTCTAAGTTAATTGTTCTCGATGATTGCAATATTTCGCTTAATTTCATGACAATTTAATGATAAACTAACTTATCCGTGCAGCCACTTCAGTTACTTTTACAATCTCCTTTAGTATTAAGCAATTTGTGATCACGGTTAAAGTAGATTGACCGTTCGTCATATGTTAACGTAATTTTGAACCATCTACATGTTTTAGCTTTACTTCTAACAGTCAAGTTGACCGTGAGCGTCAGGATGACAGGACCATGATAGATTTTTATATCGAGAGTAATTCCAAGTTTTAGTACCTTTTTTGTACTATTTGATACCTGACATCATAAAATTTGTACCTCGCTAAAAATCCAGAAATATTGAAAATAAAGTGGTCAACCATTCTGACGTCAGGTTGACAGGACCAAGTCTAGTCCCCCTAGTTGCAGGCGTTATACGAAATCCATCTTTTCGTAATTATTTAGTACCTAATTTGTACCTTAATGCATGATATTCAGTATTTTATAAAGACTTACAAAAAAAAAGTTACACCAAGCATAAGCTTTGTATGGGCATAGCGCTGCAGTCCGTCGATTTGAACCGGACCTTAAATTTAGTTGAAACGTTATGCTATTAAATGATTTATTGCTATTAAAATATTTTCTGCATAATAAGGGTTCCCAGAAGCCGAGTCGCCGTAATGAAACGAGCGTAGCTAGTTTTGATATTAAAGACTCGAGAATTGACATGTAAAATAGCAAATTTTATAAATAAATATCTAAATCTAAAAAAGAATTTTAAGGCCTAATTAATTAACGTTGCGAGTTGCATTTTTTTTACGGCAGCAAAATAATTTGATTTAAATCGAAACCGATATGGTGGTAACATGCGGGCATTGACATGTGCCTCTTTAAAAAAAAAATTAAAAATAATTGTATAGTAACGTATGGAAATCCATTTTGATTCTCCCACCATTCATATAATGACTTGTCTAATTTGTGTATGGTATACCATGCATTTGTATGCATTTGACTTGCATTTGTATAAGCAGATTATTGTTTTAATATTGCTGTCCGTCATCTAATTGACAGGTTATAATGCTCGTATAGAAAAATTATATTTTTATTTGTCGTAGAAATAATATTATATGCAACGTTACTTAATTACTTCTTAAAATTCTCGAGTCTTTAATAATAAAACTCGCTATGCTGGTTTTGTTACTGCGACTCGGCTTTTAGGAACCCTTATTACGCATATAATACTTTAATAGCAATAAATCATACATAACGTTTCAACTAAATTTAAGGTCCAGTTCAAATCGACGGACTGCAGCGCTATGCCCATACAAAGCTTATGCTTGGTGTAACTTTTTTTTTGTAAGGCTTTATAAAATACTGAATATCATGCATTAAGGTACAAATTAGGTACTAAATAATTACGAAAAGATGGATTTCGTATAACGCCTGCAACTAGGGGGACTAGACTTGGTCCTGTCAACCTGACGTCAGAATGGCTGACCACTTTATTTTCAATATTTCTGGATTTTTAGCGAGGTACGAATTTTATGATGTCAGGTACCAAATAGTACAAAAAAGGTACTAAAACTTGGAATTACTCTCGATATATAAATCTACCATGGTCCTGTCATCCTGACGCTCACAAGTTGACCACTCACTTGACAAGCGTAATCCTAATAGGGTCTAGTTTCCCCCTTGGGTTGGAAGGTCAGATGGCAGTCGCTTCCGTGAAAGCTATAGTGCACACGCTAATTCTTCCAGACATCTTTCTGGATGCAATCATACTGGGAAAACACTTAGATGTTTATGATGATGACAGGTTTACGCTGATGTTTTTGTCTCAGATATTCCATATAATCATTTGGATGTTAGAATATAAGTCGTCACATGTTATCACATATCTGTCTCATTTGAGAGTAACAGTGTGAGGTGAAAAAAATGCACATTCTATATGTTAGCATCTATTTCTTAATCTTAGTATAGTTTTAGTTATGCTGGAATATACATATACGAGGATAACGAGGGCTGTAAACAAGTCTCGGGGCATTTTCACTAATCCAGCCGCTCTACGAGTATTGTTTTAGTAGTATTCAAAGAGAATGCATATCGTTATAATTAACTAGACGGCTTATCAGGAAAATGCTCTTGACGTCATGTTGAACCCTGGCTGAAAAATCTTCGTTCCAAATATCTTAAACAGTTTATTTGATGTGATTATATTTAAGTATGTTATCGTTTGATTGGTGGTAATGGATATATACACACATGCTCTAGACGAATCCGTGGGATTTTACCAGCGTATTTGTAAGAAGCAGCGGTTGTAAGAACTAAAACATGTTATTTATTATGAACCTAGGTTCAAATACGTGTTTTTTTTCAGTCATATAAACAAGTAAATTGAACATAGACCGTAGGACGAGTTATCAACGTTTGTTTTGCCATCCATTTTTATTAGAAGAGGTAAAAAACAACCCATACGAAAATACTTGCGCCGAATTCAGCTTACTTTATATGACATTTTATTTTCTAACCGTGGTCAGGAATACGCTCGTAAAATTATTGGGATTATTCCAGTGGCATCTTGTATAGAGAGCGGTATTTATTAGTATTACAAACACTTTCTGATAGTTTTAACATGTTCCTGAGCGTATACTTTGTGATGGATGAGTCTAGTTTACTATTTTAATTTTAATATATTGCTCTACTCCGATGAGACGAGGGCGCCCGGGGCGTGGCTGCATTGTGGAGTAGGTCTTTGTTTCACGTTACGGGGAGTGGCGAGACATCACTAGCGCGACAAGCGAGGAATGGAGCGTTATGCGTCGCCTATAGTTGTGTCAAGATCTCAGTCCCAGTGGCTGTCTATGTTCAGCCTGAGCACGAATTCCTTTGACTCTTGTGGGGTGCGCACCGACTCTAGCCGTTCGATGTGAAGCGTTCACTAGTGATGAGTTTACACCGACCAAGGTATTTTGTAATCTGTCGCCACTACTCGTTACGTGTAGCCGAGACACGAGGGCTGAGCTTGATGAACTGTGATGTAACGAAGACGGAGGGATCTGTACGGCCTTGAATTTAGGTAGGATTTGAAAAGAATTGCATTTTAGTATGGAGAACATGAAGATAATACTAGTCATGTTGATATTAAGACGTCATGTTAGAGCGGCATGCGGTATTTAGGGCGTTCTTGTACGGTTATTTATGACGCGTAATGATTCGAACGCTGCGCTGAGCTGTATTCAGAATAGATTTGTCACCCTAAAGATCCTAGATCTCATTACGCTGCTGTTTAATTATTTATTGGTGCTTCGAGGTTAGTATTGAATGAATTGTATATTTAATGTTTGTTTTAAAATATTTATGCACAAAAGTGGTCAAACACCGGCATGTGTTAGGTGAAAGTTACGATATGATATTATTAACAGATAAGTATATAGCTTTACCTTTAAATTTCAGGCTGCTTCTTGATTTACCATTTAGGCACATCTTTGTTCGTTTTATATATATATATATATATACAGGTTGGCATTTATATAAATTCCAAATGGTAAAACCCCATTTAGACCAAAGATGATTTCAATGAAAAGTTCTATTTTCCTAAGACTGTCTCTAGTATTTTTAAGATCTGAACTAAATTAAATTTATTTTTTCTGGTGCATTCAACACAATTATTTTCTATCTGTATACCCTATCAACGTGTATCTTAATAAAAAAGCATATAAATTACAATGGTTTTATTGATCCCTTATTTATGATTGAACCTTTGATGTTGCATGGACTTCAAAGGTTCAGGACTCCAACATTTAATATTATGACGGATTTGCCAGGGTACTGGGTATACCTGCTTGTATAGTTGTACAAGACATGGTACGTCATGGTGCATGACAGTCATTGGTGCATTCAAAATTATCTGTCGTGTCTCCACTTGGACCCGGGTATGTCCTAAAACTACGACCAAGACCACCGGGGGATGGGCAGCAGCATCCCTGGAGTGCGGTGGAGATACTGCTATCGCCAACCCGCATGCCAAGCGTGGCAATTATGGCATATACCCCCCGTGAATATGGGGGAGGCCTATGTCCAGCAGTGGACGTTCTTTGGCTGATATGGTTGGTTGGTTGGTCTCCACTTGAGACCGTCATTCATTATCATTAGGCTTTTAACAATAGGCTTAAGTCATGGCGGGTGGATTATTTGTAAAAAGTTGTTAAAGAACTTGGTTCCTTTAAAATGTTTAAAGCCTGTCATAAGCAGGCGCGGCCTGCGGTGGCGACCAGTTGTAAAGTATGCTAGCTACGCTATGAACAGTAAAACTCGAAACCACAGATATAAGAATCTGTTGTGTTTGTCACTTTCGGTCGAAGTCACTGTCAAGAACGTTGAAACTAACACTATACTGTACAAGATAAAAGACTGATCCCCTAACTTATGTCTCGGAAAACTGGGCCGCGCCAATCAAGAGGCTTTACAAAAAACAAAATTTATACTCAAAATAGTTACGTTATGGTGATTAATTTCAAGACGAGTCACTTTTTACGAAAATGCCATGTACCTAATTTGAGCCTTAAAACTGAGAACTAGGATTGAAATTCTATTGACACGTACGGTATGTGGTCGAAACGTACTACGCCTGGAAAAGGGTTAAGCAGAAAGGATGAGGACAGTTTTGGTGTTTGAAAGAAAGATTCTACGGAAGATTTTTGGCGGCTTACTGGAAGACTGGAGGTACAACCACGAGCTCTACGCCATGTTAGGGGACCCGAACGTAATTAAAATAATTAAACAGGGCCGCCGAAGAAAATTCAATTTTTTTCATTTTGGAGAAATTTGATCTAAAGTTTTGTCCTCCGAGTATTAGATCTTGACACCAAGAGATTATAGCGCATCAGTCAATGCAGTGTTTGATTAGTATCATGTTATCATATGAGTTACAATAATTGTTTTTGCGTTTTTTGTTTTCATGGATATTATTAGTATTTTTTTAAATTTAGTTTTTAAAATAAATTGACATTAATATCACTTCAGAAGAGTAATAAAAATACACAAAAGCTATCTTTAAAGAGAAAAAAAATTAAAAGATATATTTATTTTTTCTTCCTAACTCTTTTTTTCCGAAACCACTTGGAAATAATTGGTGGCCTGCTAATTAGTCCACCGTTTATTTTTTGCTCCTGTTACAGGGCCCAACCAGTATAAAGCCCAAAAAATATTAAAAAAATCATGAAAGTATAGCCTGACCATTGTCTATTTGGACCTGGCCATGTTGCGGATTTTTAGTGGTACCTACCAAAGACTACTATGAATATATATAGTACTAATTGATTTTAATGGCATGACATACTCTTTGACAACGGACGTTAGAAGTCATCGAATGTCTTCGATGTAAATAAACTTACATCAAGACGAAATATTTCGTAATTATAAAAATAAATTTGCCCAAAATCATCCACGACCTTGTCAGAAAGCTTAGTGTGAATATTATTATCTGTTTAAAATGATAAAAGGACGAAGGATTGACTAATATTCCAACACACAATGTTTTAAAATTGGTTGTTGACATAATCGATAGTACTGACATTTCTTCACGGATCTATACCTAAACCGGATTGAGTACTGTGACGAAAAAGTGTGACCGACAGAGAAGCCAAACTCGAGGATTGCATCTCGTTTTAATTAGGGTGACCAAGTACATCTGTGCATATGAGGATTATTTCTAATATAGGTTCTATGTACAATGAAATTTAAACTAAATTAGGTAGTAAATAAAATAAGAATATTTTTCAAAGAAATATTTATTTTCGCTAATCACAAGTTTGTGTATCCAATTATCCATACATTGTTAAACAATATAGTCTTGTGTAATTTTTGCCTAAGCCCTACTTTATTTTCCAAATCTCTTAACAAATGCGTAAATTACAAAAAGACGAGGACGAGTTTTAATTCACCATCAACAGATCAGCACGGTGGTGCCATGATACACGAGTTCGGTAGGTAACAATACAATATAACTGTTACCGAACTTGCCGGTATCCAATTGAGCTGAAATTTCAGCTCCATTGGATACCGGAAAGTAGCTGTAAAATGGTTAAAAAATTGGAACGACAACTTAAGTACTTGCACAGTTCAATCACATACAGTCCAAGTTAAACAAAAGCTCATAATGATAACAAAATTGTTAAAAGATTGAATTTCAACTGACCTTTAGAAAAGGTTTTCTCACTAAACACTTAATAACGAATATTTCTGCAAAACCAGCCCAAGTCATAGTCACCCTAATCAGTTTGACATTTGTCTTGTCGTTTTATCGTAAAATATAACAAATTGTTCCTTACCTGTGAAATGATATTCCACAATTAATAAAACTTTCACTTTTACAACCCTTTACACAACATGTTTTCACTATTATCAACTAATTTCATCAGCCGCTTATTTTCATAATTTCAAATTTGACACCATTAACGTTGGGGATACCAATTAATATTTGAAAAATACTACTATATTTATTGCAATACTAAGTTTTAGTCAGTTAATAATGTTGATATTTTATACAATTACGAATGAGGTCAAATGTAAATTATGCCTGATAAATATGCAGTACTAGTTAGTACAAGCAAGTAATTGTTTTCAGTATTCTAAAATACCACAACATATATTTTTTTTACACTGGCAAGTTGTGCGAGTGGGACACCGCCCTCCGGTTGGTTGCTCTCGCTCGGACCGCTTTCTCTAGTCTGTCTGTCATAACAGGATATTAACTGTATTACGCGAGAATAAGGTTCAAGTTTGACTGGCTCATAAAAGTTTGTACTCAATCCGGTTTAGGTATAGATCCGTGCATTTCTTATTATTGTAAGGATTGCTTGAATTGGGAAGATTGGTTGGATTTAACAAGTACACTTTTTTCTTATTCAATCAAATTAGGTAAGTATACAATAACAAATAGGTATATATAAAAAGAAAATAACGCTACCGTCGTTGCCGCCAATGAAAACAAATTGGCCATGGGCATCTCGGGTCATGCTCAGTATAGGGTTCCGTAGTTGCCCAATAAACTTAAATAAAAAAAATTATTAACAAGCAAAAGGGAATACTTTCGCAGCGTTTCATACGACTTTTACTAAGAAACTTACTTTATGATAATTTAAAAACAGCTTAACTGATCATGTCCGCTATAGTTTTCATTGAAAGTCTTTATTAAGCTTTAGTTTTTTTCATATTTTTAGACCCATAGTTCAAAAATTAGATGGGGGTCGACACAATTTTTTTTCTTTTGAAGTCATTATTTTCGAAAGTATTCACTTTATCAAAAAATGTTTGATGAAGAACTTTATTTATTTTGAGACCTATCCAACAACATCCCACACCATAGGGTTGAAGCAAAAAAATTCCTCCCCACTTTACGTGTAGGGGATGTACCCTTAAAAAATATATTTTTTAGTTTTTACGCCTTTGTCAGCTCTATTGCTTTATATATCCACGCCAAATTGCAGCTTTGTAACACTAACAATCACAGAGGACAGACAGACAGACGGACATGGCGAAACTATAAGGGTTCCTATTTGACTACGGATCCCTAAAAAGACCCATTACAACACTTAAAAAAAGGTAGTCGACTAAAAAAGCCAATACGCACTGTCCCGACTATACATGACGTAATGTAAATTATTGCCATATAAATATAACATGCTGTTTGCAGCGACATTATCTCAGGTCCAAATAGGCACTGGAGGTCTACTCCGAAACTCGATCTTCCTATGGTGCCGTCCCTTTCACTATCCTGTCATACATTATATCAGTGAAAGAGGCGGCACCATACGAAGTTCGGATTTCGAATTTCGGAGTAGACCCTCTGGTCAGGCTATATATAGTAGTCTTCCCTTCTTAGTAAAAGACGTATGAAACGCTGCGAAAGTATTCCCTTTTGCTTGTTATTGTTTTTTTTTAAAGTAAGTTCATTGGGCAACTACGGAACCCTACACTGAGCTTGGCCCGACATGCTAATGGCTAATTTATTTCTATATAAAAGAGAAACAATAATAGTCCCAGTATGCTTGGCTGCTACGTACTACTGTACGCTGGCTGTACTATAATTTGCTATATTTTTCCATAATACAGTTTGTATTGACTGTATCAATTCAAATACAATTAATTACCACATGAGAAAATGCCACAGTTGTTTTATGCGGCAAAAACGCAGTGTTTTAAGTAAGGTGGTCAGTTAAGAATTTTTTTTTAACATATAACCTCATATAAAAGGTTGTTGGTTAAGAAAAAATATACTAACCGTCCAACGGTATTTACGCTATGCGGTCCATCAGCAGCGTCAACCGCATAAAAAAATCGCGGGCTATAACTATTAAAAAAAAAACAATTATCAGTGACTTACATGATTTTATTACTTTACTCACTAAATTAATGTTTTACGTAACAAAAAAAAACCATGGCTAGTTAGCATAAAATAAATGAATTATGAACAGTTTGAATTTACTTTGACTTAGGTTTAAGCATATTGTATAGGATTACTACTCCGATGAATGCGTATGTCGCCTTGGCCACCTGAAAATATTTAAAACAACATTAAAATGGTATTCTTATATTAATAACTTATAAATAAATAAGATAAGTACAGTCACTGTCCTACAGGGTATATCGGGGGGCGTTGACAGTTATAGAAAAAAATCTTGCTGAAGAAGTAGCAATGTATTATTATGTATACATGATGTATTTATTGAATTCCATTAATTGTGAGAGCACATTCATGAGATGAAATAAAGTAATGTTCTCTAAGACTCTTGTATCCCAATTCATGCCATTTACAAAGATATTCAAGAATCATTTTCGTTAATTAACAGTATAAAAAATTGTTAACAATTAAACAATGTTGACGTGCATGTCATTAGAATTCCGAATATTATCATTCTTGACATTAACATCTGCTTAATTCCATGTTAACTCTAAATTCCGTTTTGCATTCACGCTTCGTGATATAATTAGGTATTACGTATCAAAATAAAAAAGTTCTTGAATTATGAAAAACAAAATAACTATGCTACCTTTCTATGGCTATACACAGTTATACGCTTGGAGGAATGGAAATCAATAAAAATAACCAGTATGAGGCCCGCAATGCTTCAGATCCTTGGATCAGATAAATGGTGTAAAATGATGTAGAATATAAATAGGGCATGTAAATTTCCCAGGAAATTTCATACAAATCGGCACCGGGACTGCAAACCCTAAATATAAACCAATGTTCTTTGGGAATAAATTACTGATAGTAAGTCACACTATAGTAGTTATAGAATAATTGTTGTTATAATTACAATATATGTTATATACTATGACAGTGGCAAACAAGCTTACAGCCCGCCTGATGTTAAGCAGACACCATACACTATGGACATTTGCAACACCAGAAGAATCATGAGTGTGTTGCAGACCCTAATATGATGATAAATAAGCATATTCGACCAAAAATCTTCCAGCCAGAGTGATTATAATGTAAGATTTATAACCCCCAAATGGCTTCACACTTAAAGCACAATTATAATTCTTATTTCTAACACAAAGTATCTACTGGTAGTAGGTAAGGTGCAGGGAAATGTCATCTTACTTCAACTGCTTGTGTCGGCACATATCAATCAGCCCAAATGATGATCCTCCTTGAGGTAGACCACACCCAAATAATAGTGTTGTTTCTAATGCCATTTTAAAAATGGTAGAATTAGTATAGTGTGATAGTGCTTGGATGAATCTTGTCACTGTTACAAGCTAAGAAAAGCATCTTACTATACTTAGAAGACTCACATTAACCCTGATGGCTCAAGTTCTTTAACCCGTCAAGCATGCTCTAGTATCACATGTGTGTTCCTAACGAATTTTGAATTTCAAACTTAGATTTCATATATTTATAGTTGAAATTACAATACATTTTTATTGACATGTTGTTCTACGGGTTAAGACTCCCAGAGTTCTAACTCACAACACCAGGTTGAACTGATATATGACATCCCTGGCAAGCATCCATAAGCTACGACATTTGATTACCATCAGTTTGGTCACTAGTGTTCTACGATTTTGAATAATTCTCCTATCTGTTAGTATTCAAAAGGGCTGCATTGCATCATATTGGTGACTACATCTAACTTAAATATGCTCTCCTCTAAATCAGATGAACATGGCCACAACAAAAAAGAAACAGGGTGAATGAAATTTCGTATGAGACAAATTCTCATACATTTTACTTATTATAAATTATCCAATGGATAGTATGTCTTCCCAATAACCATAAGATCGAGAAAATATTCAGTCACCTGTGGCCAATACTGCCAATAGTCACTATGCTGATACTTCGCCAAGCCAAGTGCGTAAATATTTATCGAAGGGAATGGTGTGGTTACAATAAACATAATATAGCTAGAATTGAACTTACGTTTGCTCTGCCGGTGTAAGTCTGGCTGTTGAAGTACTTGGACAGGCCTTTCAGCTGGGCTCCATCGCCGTTGTCTCCGGCCATTCTGAGGGCGAATAAATCAAGTAACAACGATAAATAACTCACATATGTACGTTAATACTACGATGGGTAAGTAAACTGCATTATACCTGAATTTTATGAAATTTAGCCTTCTTAACTTCTTATGTAACTACGCACTCCAGCAGGTTAGAATAGAGTGAGAGATAGAGGACAGAGATAACGAAAAGGACAGCAACAACTAGTCAAATCAGCTACTTTTTACGAAACGTCAAAAACGCTCGGTTAGTTATCACGCGTTTTACACGATTAATATTATCACAATACTTGTGTTTATAATATTCCGGTTATCACATTCGTACGGATTTTGCTTCAATATTCATCAATATTCGCATGATACGGGCCGTGGTACGAGTATATCGCGTGATAATATTCACCGTGTAAAGCGTGTCACACACTGGAGCGGCCTGCGGCCGCGGTCAATAGTAAATTTGACAGCTAATGACAAATCTACTATTGACCGCGCGGCCTAGGCCGCGCCAGTTTGTGACAGGCTTAAAAGGATGCGCTACGTATCGTAACGTGTGATAATAACACGAATCACCATGTAATACCATACTATACAATGGGCCATGATGGCCCATCGTACAGGAGGCAGGTATGAGTTAAAAAATAGTACATTACTACAGAGGTCGGGACGAAAGGGGTTGCCGGCCGAAGACATATAGATAGGTCTGAGGTGGGCAGCCCCATATTTCCCGCCGAGGTATGCATAGTGCTTTTCTCAAACATGTAATGAAATAAACAACATAAAAATCAAAGTTTTATTCTTAATACGCATAGTGGCAGAATGTAATGATGCCTGTGCCATAAATTTATGAGGAATGGAAATTAAATTAAAAAATAGGAATTTGCCGGCTAGGCCTGCAAGATTTGTATGATATTCCATTAATGACCTCTTGTCCTAGCCGCACCTGTAACGTCATACTTCGCAACCTATTTTAAGGAACATAACATAAATATTTCATAATCTAGTATGACTGCATTATTTACGTTGGCCATCATGGCCCATGGTGTGGAGCCTTCATAAAGGCCCAATATTATCTAAAGTAAGCGCCATGACATATGAAACGTCAAATTCAATACATTGTTAGTTTAAATTTTTTTCGTTTTCAACTGGTGCTTACCTTAGGGCCTTTTACTCGGTTTATGTACGGTTTATGTCATAACGTGATACACTCATATCACGATACGTAAAACGTGAATATTCTTTTAAAAACGGTGACGACAGTTTTATTAGTCTGTTAAAAGGCTCCATTTCAGCGCAAGGCGCCGTATTTTTAATTCTACTATACACGCGCGTTAACTAACGTCCGTGGTAAAGCATAAAAGCGCCAATTGTAAAATATAATTGTAATAATTTACTATGGTTACGAGTTATGAGTTGGAAATAAATCATTTCACATTATGCTACTCCACACACACCATAGTTTATAAAAAAAATTCACCGTTATGCCACTCAAAAATAACATTATTAGAACTTGCCCAAAATTGGCGCGTATTGAATTTATATTCTTTGTTCCCAGAGGATTCGGAGGTAGGTTGGAGGTAGGTAATTAAGGTTCTTTGCCATTTGTTGAAACTTACCAATTCCATCGCTGTTTACGTACAAGGAAGTAAGCCACGGGAAACCATAATTGTGTAGGTACCTGCAAATATACACATAACGAGAATTGTATGGTGCAGTTTTTCAGTTTCATTTCACTCACAGGCTTATTACTTCCAGTTGTAGTCGTCTTGCTAAAGGCGAGTAGGTGCATGTATAGGCATAAATTAGTAGCTAGGATTATTCATCAGCGACTTGCTCTTTTATACGGCCATGTGGACTTAGAAGTGACATATGCACTATAAGTAGATATACTCCTGCACCTGCCTGGCTAGTATAATCCATTTGTAATTATACCGTCACGTTATATGGTCAAAATGTACTGAAACGTCACATAAAACGTGACGGTATAAGCTATCATACTAGCCGGGCTGTTCTTGAAAATGCTCGTGTCACACTCTATTGGTATCGATCTGTCGTCACGGACACAAGACGTATTGTAGCCAATAAACCAGAGGGGCTACCGCAAAACGAGTACGAAATATCTGCCTCTCTGTCGCACTTGCGTAATCTTCGAGCGACAAGAGGAAGATAATTCGTATTCATTTTGCGAAAGGCCCCCAGATAAAGTCATGACGACAGATCGATCGAATGACGAGAACCACACGAAGGCTGAGAAGTACAAAGCCAGTGAGTACCTTGACCAGCAGGGCTAGTATGATCGCTTATATGTCGGACATATAGCATTCGTCCCGTACTGTCAAGTATGTAAGTGCGAGAGGGACGAATGCTATATGTCCGACATATAAGCGATCATACTAGCCCCACTGGTACACGAGGTAACTGTCATAATATGGGACGTTGATTCGACGATCATTGTCCCGATAGTCGTCTTCTGCGAACGGTCTAATAGAGTGTCGGTTCGACCAAAACCCTCGGCGGTAAGGCGGTACTACATGGCGAGGATAGTTTGGAGGCATCTCTATCCAATTTCTATCTAGAAAACTCCCGTGAGTTTGAGACATTAAATATAATGAAACGGGTCACACGTCTTTAAGGGCGAACTTCGCTCGACTCCTCCTCCTAGCACTGTGCTAAAAGAACCGCCGCCGCGATAGGTACTTGTGATTAAGGACCGCGAACCGGTCTGAAACATGTCGAGCGATATTCGACCATAAAGACATGAGTGACCCGTTTCATTATATTTAATGCATCTCTATGGGGTCTGTTACACGCTTAATCGTATCACAATACTGGTGTGTCAATATTAACGTGGTTTCATTGTTTGGATTTTGCGTCAATATTCATTAAACACCACGTGATACGGATCGTGATATGAGAGTATCGCGTGATAATAATAACCGTGTAACAGGCCCCTATCTCTCTCGTAATCACCGGTATCACGCCTGCAAATCCAGGGGTGTCACATGTAAATTGCCGTCCCTTTAAAAATGTATACACTCCTTTCTTGAAGAAGCCCGACTGTATTGGCTATGTGCGAAGTAGGTGGTGGGGGTAAGCTAGGCGATCGTAGTACACACCATGGCAGAAATGTGTACTTACCGGGGACCACTGTCAAAATTACTTTCACGTTTTCTATTGGTTTCTTAACGGTTTCCTACGATTCGTTTCGTTTGTATGTATTTATTTATTCTCTTATTTATTTCAGTAAAATTTCCAATACGGGGTCTTTCTCGTTTACTAAAGTAAATAAAATATTCTTGTGTCATTATTTGACATCACTGACTTTTGACATTGTCTCGGGACCTTTGACGTATTACGTTTCAGACGTGCACATAGCCAATATTGTAGTCCCTTGGGAAAGCCGGGCAGGGAGCTTATTTCACAACCGGAGTGAACGAGGGAGATAATTAATTTATCTGAAACCGTACCGTACGCGACCATATAGGTTTAATATAACTATTTTAAAAACCGGCCAAGTGCGAGTCGGGCTCGCGCACCGAGGATTCCGTAAAAATATTTTTACTATATGATGTAACTAAAAATTTACGGTTTTCGCAATTTTTCCTTTATCTGTGCTATAAGACGTTCTTCGTCCCAAATTTCAGGATTCTGAGTTCACGGGAAGTACCTTGTAGGTTTGGATTCCCTTGCGAGTGTCGAAAATTTGCGGCATAAACGACTGTATCTTTTGATTGCGTTGGCTCAGAAGTTTGATTTTTTCACAGCTCCAAGGGACAGTAGACCTTTCCTGAGAAAAAGGATCTTGACAGACAGACGGACGGACAACAAAGTGATCCTATAAGGGTTACGTTTTTTTCCTTTCGAGGTACAGAACCCTAAAAATTAATTAATTGAATACTCACCGAATTAATAAGTACGCAGGATCGTAAATGAGTTATTCAAACTACATTTCCCTACTAACGTTTTGGTGTAGGCTTAGGTTTAATAGATCTGTACAGGAAGTAGATGGCAAGTAGAGTATAAGTCACCTTGGTTACCTGAAAAATAATAGAATTGAAACACATAAAGCATCTACGATTAGACGCGAAGATACTAAGGGTTTCAGGAACGTTATTGCCTTTACCTCATTGGCTCAACTTTAGACTATGCAACACCGAACTTAGCGGTCATATTTTTAACCGACTTCAAGATTTCAAAAGAGGAGGTTATAAATTCGGTTGTTTGTTGTTTTTTTGTTACTCCAAAATCAAAATCAAAATCAAAATTTTTTATTGCTCTCTTAATGTGACATAATATTACAAAGAAGTAATAAAATGGACCCCGTAAGGGCACAGCAATACTAACTTATATCTAATTATATTATTAATAAACAAAATATAGGTAGAACTTAAAAATATTACATTTTGTATACAAATCCCTCGCTTAAATTACAGACAGGATGGTAAACTGAAAAATGAACACTATGTTTTTTTACTCACATTATCAAAAAATTCCTGTAGCGTGTAAAAGCTTCTTTGCACTAAATATGTACTTAATGATTTTTTGAATAGGTGAGTTTGCTCTATAGATTTTATAGTTAGTGGTATTTTATTATATATTTTTATACACATCATATGTGGACCAGAGTGATATATTTTTAAGCTAGATGTAAGAAGGGCAAGGTTGTTGTTATGTCGTAGATTTAAAGGTTTTACGTGACGGTCTATTGCTTGTAAGAAAAAATGATTATGGGTTTTGACAAAGGTACATGCTTCTAGGATATATAGAGATGTAAGTGTTAGAATGCCAAGTTTTTTAAAATGAGGCCTGCAACTTTGAGTTCGTTTTATATTAACTAGGATTCGGATGCATTTTTTTTGTAAAATAAAAAGGTCATTCGCATTTGTACTGTTGCCCCAAAGCAGTATGCCATATCGTAATATAGAGTGAGCATAAGCATAATAAGCGGATGTAGCGGTTTTTAAATCTGTTGTCTTTTTTAGTTCGTACAAGGCATATGAAAAGCTGGATAATTTTGAGCTTATTTTTTTAATGTGGTCCTTCCAATTAATATGTGTGTCGATATTTAGTCCTAGCAACGAAAAGGTGTCAATGCATTCTAATTTGGTTGTATTAAAGGAATAGTTTATATTTAAAGGTTGTTTTTGGTAAGGTCTGAACTGCATTAATTTAGTTTTAGTATAGTTTAATTCTAAGTTATGGTCAGTTAACCAGGAATCTAATTTGTGTAGGGTGTTGTCAAGATTGAGCTTTAAATCAGTTTCGTTTGAGCACGGAAAAACTACGGAAATATCATCTGCGAATAGAACGCTTGGAGTTTCTAATATATTAGGCAAATCATTAATATATATAATAAATAGTAAACAGCCTAACACACTTCCTTGTGGAATTGATCCAGTCACGTCAGCTTTATTTGATTGTATGTATGTAATGTTTCCAGTTTGGTTATTATAATATTCTACCTCTACATATTGCACTCGGTTTTTGAGATACGAGTTAAACCATTTGTGCGCAGTTCCTCGCACTCCAATACCATGCAACTTCCTCAATAGAACATCATAAGAGACCCTGTCATACGCCTTGCTCATATCTAGTAAAATACCTACTGCATATTGTTTATTATTGATTATTTTTAATATTTGATCGATATATTTGTAAACTGCTAAAGTTGTAGAGTGGTTTTTCCGGAATCCATTTTGATTTTCGTTGAAAATTGAATATTTTTCGCAAAATGCATAAAGACGTTTGGACATGGCTGTTTCGATTATTTTAGAGAAAGTTGGTAAAAGAGCTATAGGACGGTAGTTGTTACAGTCGGTTTTATTTCCTTTTTTGTGTACAGGTTTTATAATTGAATGTTTTAGTGGATCCGGGACGACACCATCAGCGAAGGATTGGTTTATTAAAAAAGTTAAGGGTTGGGTCAATTCGTCTGCACATTTTTTAATAAGGACTGGTGGTAATTCGTCATGACCAAAGCTGTGTTTATTTTTAAGGTTACGTATAATATTATGTACTTCGCTTATAGTAACTGGTTGTAGGTAGAAGGAGTTGGGAGTGGGGTTAAGCACGGGGCGGCCGAAAGCGTGCCTGTACGGGGTGCCGGCGGCATCGCCGTCCACGCACTTACCTTTCTGCGCACTAACAGATATAAAAAAGTCATTGAAGTGGTTTGCAACTGTATTAGGGTTTTCAGTTATACTATTATTAATATCTCCAGAACTCCGTCATTTCTAAACCGATTTTGAAATTCTTTTTTTGATTGTAAGTATATATATTATATATCCAAGTTGGTCCCGTTTTTGTCAAAACGCAGTTCTGATGATGGGATCCGTGAGGAATCGACGGAACTCCTCAAATCTATTAGGCAAACATATAGTGATTTTTTGTGTTTTTATCAACAAATCGAGCATTTTCATACAAAAATGTGACATTTGATCAGAATGGAACTCTTCAGCGACGCATAGTTCACGTTTGGCGAATTGTCCTCTTTGCTGTGTTTGGTAATAAGCAAGTTAGATTTTCAAGACAATCATTTGTCTAGTTTGAGTTCTGATGATGGGATCCATGAGGAATCGAGGGAACTCCTCAAATATAAAAGGCATACCTACATATAATGATTTTAGTATTTTCATAAAAAAAAATCAAGAATTTACATTTGAATAAGTGACATTTGATGAAGTAGAACTGCTGATGATCAGCAGATTTATCAGAATGGAACTCTTCAACGACACATAGTTCACGTTTGGCGATTTGTTTTCTTCGTAATGTTTGTCAAGCAAGCTAGGTTTTCAAGACACATTTGTGTCAAGCTTGAGTTCTGATGGAGGATTCCATCAGGAATTGAGGGTATATAAGTACTTAGTCTTCTAAGCTACCATTATAAACATACTTATAGCCATTTTTATTTCATTGTATGGAATCTAAGAGTGCACCATCTAAGTATAATAATCTTTTACTGGCCTCCCCCATTGAAGTCGTTTTTCTTATAAATTATTTTATATCAGTACTCTTCTTTAAGCTTTCTCTCTACTTAAAAATAAAATCGGTAATTCGGATCTACAGGTAAATTACTTTCGAGACGTTTTTGCATTTGTAGTAGTTTTGTATATTTACAGGGACACACGTACACGTTGACGTACACAGACACACGTATGTGTGTGCGTGAGGCTGGCTGCAGAGGTCACAACTACAAATGCAAAAACCTCACGAAAGTAATTTACCTGTACGTCACTCTCGTCACTAGTCCGTGTATATCAAAAACCGAATCACAGCATCCCATTATCCCCGTGGTCTTGTTTGCCCTGGCTCTAAGCTTATATAAAAAAATCCGAGGCGCGGAGGAAGGGTAGCCGTCGCCTCGCCTGCCGTAAAATATCGCGGGAACTGTGAGGCGGAGAGGATGAGCCTGGGCGCCGAAGGCGAAGCTGCGGAGTGAGTACTATTTATATAAAAAAAATATGAACGCTATATTTGGTGTTTGGTGGTGGTTTGGCTATATTCTAAAGTACCTACTACCACAGAATAAGTAATAGTCACGGCTGTTTATCTACGTAGAACGAAACGTGTATGATAGCGTCCATATTGTGTCAAAAGATTTTGACGACATACTGAACTTTGATTGGCTACTGCATACGTCAAACGTCAAAATAAAGTGACAAATAAATATAAAATGGCGTCTTCTCGGAATTTCGTCTAGTCGTCTCTGAACATTTTTTAATTTTTTTTCTAATGTTGTTATTTAAATTGTACTATTGATAGTTTACTATGCAGTAAACAAACGAAACAGTGTGTAGCTAATCGAAAATTCATCTGGAAGCGCGTATTAACCATTGTTTGGACAACAAATGGAAGCCTTGCCACATACGAAGAACTTAGTGAAGTGCATCGTATGTGGCAAAGCATGCAAGTTTCATTTTGCAAAACGAAGATATATCGTTTTCCCGGATATGAGATGAGATACATAAAAAAATAAATCTGCTGATAAGTAAAATGTTTGTTTAATTTCATTTAACTAAAATATGGCTCAATATAGTTCACGGTATTTCAATTGAACACCAGTGGTGTTCAATTGGAAATGCCGTGAGCTTCTACACAAAGTTAAATTTAAATGGGCTATATATATATATATATTTATTGTTGGATGTTCACAGTAAGTTCCATTGCCACAGTGCCATTAAATAATTTAAAAAAAGAAACGTCAAAAATCTACCAGCGGGTACAGATTAAATATAGTTGCTTACGGTCTATATATTTTCTTCGTGAGTTGGCGGTCTGAACCCTTACTAGTCTGTGGTAATAGTACACTACTACCGGAATGGACTTTTTAGATCTGTGTAAAATCTTAATACGTAGTTAATTTAGTTTTAATCATAATCAATATATATATGTAGATACTAGCATTTGCCCGCGGCTTCGCCCGCGTACTAAGCGTAATTTTTAACCGTCTACAAAAAAGAGATTCGTATGTTTGTCCACGATTACCTCGCGTTTGGCTGAACCGATTTAGATGCGGTCTCCAGAAAAGTAGTTGTTACATTCTGGGGGTTTCGGTATACGAAGTTTGGTGATAGTGATTCATTAACAGATGCACAGATGAAAAGTCAGTATACATTCTGAGAACCGGCAAACTGTTGAATTTCATTTGATTTTGGCAAAAATAAGGATCGAAAACTATTATCATACATTTCCGAGAGGCCGAAGGGGAAAGGGCCGATGAAATAAAAGCATGTCGTAAATGACCCTTAGTAAAAGTATCTGTGTACTACAGTAACATCAATAGGTCTGATAACGACCAAGCAGCGCGCAGCGGTCATAATTTCTGGTCCTTTGAAGTACAGAAAGACGGCTAATTCATTATCACGAATAACCCTTATTTTTCCTAAAATTAAATTTATTAGGTAGGTTTTGCCAGTTCCCATTGGAGCATCCAAAAAGAAAATTTCCATTCGCACTCCTTACTGTCAGTCCGTCTGTTACAACCGAGTTGCTTTTACTGGACCGATTGAATTGCAATTTGGCACAAACTATCAAGAATTTAGAGCGCTCGTGGCCCAGCGGCACCCGCCTACCGCGTGCGGTATGCGAGGTTAAGCAATGTGGGCGCAGGTCAGTTCTTGGATGGGTGACCGCTTTGAGTGGTTACTAACTGAGCGCTCTCGTGCTTTGGAAGGCACGCTAAGCCGTTGATCCCGGCTGCTGTCTACGACAGCAATCGTTAAGCCAAGTTAGAGGCCTTCGGGCGGCTTGCGAACTTCTAGCAGTCAAGTTGCCCACTCACTTGACAAAGGGGGTCGAAGTTGCATCACGTCCGTAGGGAGTACCCACCGTTACCCTAAACGTGACCCCTGGGTGGTGCTAAAAGTGCAACATAAACTGGCAACCGTACTTGTCTTCTCGAGGATCTCACGGTTCGTAAATAAATGCCTTAGGATTTAAAAAATGTAAAGGTTGATTTAAATGGAAAATAATATCGAAACCTCTATGTCGTTTTTAAAAGCAAATCCATAGATACCCCACACGCCTGTATAGTAACAATAAACTTTTATGCATGCAGGCATGTATGGAGTGCCAAATTTTACCTCAGATTCCTATTAAGAGACCTCTCGGACGCTCAGATATCGACTTTGAACGAAATTGGGACGGAAATGAAGAAAACCAATACGGCCGCCATTTTCACAAATTTTACCTCGCATTCGTATTAAGAGACCTCTTGGACACTCAGATATCGATTTTGAACGCAATCGGGACGAAAATGAAGAAAATCAATATGGATTTTGAACGAAATCGGGTTGGAAATGAAGAAAATCAATAAGGATGACACTTTTTCCAAATTTTCCCTTGGATTCGTATTAGGGGACCTCTCGGACGCTCAGATATCGATTTTGAACGAAATCGGGTTGGAAATGATGAAACTCAATATGGCTGCCACTTTTTCCAAATTTTACCTCGGATTCGTATTAAGAATTCTCTTGGACGCTCAGATATCGATTTTGAACGAAATCGGGACGAAAATGATAAAAATGAATATGGCCGCCACCTTTTCTAAATTTTACCTCGGATTCGTATTACGAGACCTCTCGGACGCTCAGATATCGATTTTGAACAAAAACGGGACGAAAGAAAAACAATGTGCCTGCGACTTTTTCCAAATTTTAACTCGGAGTCGTATTAGAGGACCTCTCGGACGCTCACATATCGATTTTGAACGAAATCGGGACGGAAATGAAGAAAACCAATACGGCCGCCATTTTCACAAATTTTACCTCGCATTCGTATTAAGAGACCTCTCGAACACTCAGATATCGATTTTGAACGAAATCGGGACGAAAATGAAGAAAATCAATATGGATTTTGAACGAAATCGGGTTGGAAATGAAGAAAATCAATATGGATGACACTTTTTCCAAATTTTCCCTTGGATTCGTATTAGGGGAGCTCTCGGACGCTCGGGTATCGATTTTGAACGAAATCGGGTTGGAAATGAAGAAAATCAATAAGGCTGCCACTTTTTCCAAATTTTACCTCGGATTCGTATTAAGAATTCTCTTGGACGCTCAGATATCGATTTTGAACGAAATGAAGAAAAGCAATATGGCCGCCACTTTTTCCAAATTTTACCTCGGAATCGTATTAGGGGACCTCTCGGACGCTCACATATCGATTTTGAACGACATCGGGACGGAAATGAAGAAAATCAATGTGGCCGTTACTTTATACAAGGTTTAGGTACCTCAGATTCCTATTAAGAGTCCTCTCGGACGCTCAAATATCGAGTTATGTCGAAATCGTATCGGACGGCACTGATTAATAAAACCACTTACAATAAATTGAATCAAAAAAGGTCGTATCTTATAGGGAACTCACGGCACTTCATGAACCTTAAGACCTTATAAGGAACTTACATGCCAAATTTGGTATCTCTTGAACCAGCAGTTTGGGCTGTGCGTTAATAAGTCACTCACTCAGTCAGTCAGTTTCTTCTTGCAATTTGGCACCTACTTTTAAAAGTTTTCATGTCCGCAATATTAAATTTCAAAATCAATGCCATTTTCAAAATGAACGACCCAAAAAACCATAAAAATTACACCCATATTATTTAGACATTCCAACCCCCTCGGATCCCAACAGAGGGGATGGTATTTCACGTCGTCCACGTGGGTTTTTAAAATCATTGTTGTTTTCGTTATCAGCGACCCGGTATATCATAAAAACAATACCCATGTCGATTATAAGAATTTGTCACCACCATTCTCCCTTTTAGGGGTTGATTTCTCAAAAAACCTGAAAAACGTATTTACTCATTTATCGTTAGAAATACTCCTGTGACGTTTCGAATAAAATAGGGGTTGAATTTTGAAAAATCTTTTCTTAGTGCACCCCTAGACCTTATAAGGAACCTTTGTTCCACCCAGACAACCAAGTTTGATAACTGGTTAACTAGACGCACTACTTCTTCCGCGGAGATAACCAGTATGTGAGTGGAAGTCTAATTCCATATTCTTAACCGAGTTGGATTACTGGAGATACATTCTACATATTCCACTTAAGGCAGGTCGGTGTAGGTACGACGACGAGCGAAGCGAGGAGGAGTGTTAGTTGAACCGCGACCCTACCGCGCGCGAACCGAGCGAGCGAAGCGAGCATGCCGCGGCGGCGGCCGGCGAAGCGCCAGTACCTGACTAACAATATATTTTATATACGTCTTTATATATAATATGGTTTAATTCTTAATATTACAAAATTTCAAGTAGTATATTGTTAGTTTAGGTACTGGCGCTTCGCCGGCCGCTGCCGCGGCATGCTCGCTTCGCTCGCTCGGCTCGCGCGCGGTAGGGTCGTGGTTCAACTAACACTCCTCCTCGCTTCGCTCGTCGTCGTACCTACACCGACCTGCCTTAAGTAGAATATGTAGAAGATACATTCCAGTAATCCAACTCGGTTAACAAAATGGAATTAGAATTCCACTCCCATAACTGGTTTTCTTCGCGGAAGAAATGTTCCACCTAGTTAACCAGTTATCAAACTTGGTTATCTGGGTGGAACAAAGGATAAGGAACCTATGTGCCAAATTTGGAATCTCTAGGACCAACGGTTTGGGCTGTGCGTTGATATGTCAGTCAGTCAGTTTCTTCTTTTATATATTTAGATATATATTGGGGGAAAATCTTACACAAATCGACCTAGTCCCAAACTAAGCAAAGCTTGTACTATGAGTACTAGACGACGATATACACTTATATAGATAAATACACACTTAAAGACATAGAGGACATCCAAGACCCATGAACAAAATCCGTGCTAAATGCACAAATAATGCCCTGGCCGGGATTCGAATCCGGGATCTCTAGCTTTGGAGGCAGTGTCACTACCAAATAGGCTAAAATAATAAGGTCGAGTTTTTGACCAGTATCAGGTATCAGAAGGCAGCTACTTCACTCGCCGCTGATCTTCAAAAACTAGTGATAAATACATCAAGTTGGGTCGAGTGCCCTTGTAGCTTATTTGCAGAAAAAAAGTATCGATTGTGAGCCAGATTGTACCTAATGTATAAATCGGATTAGTGTAGGTTTAGGTTCTAGAATAATAATCCTGCAAAAGAGAAAAATTGTAGTGTAGTACTCTACTTACATTAGCTCTTCCTCGCAATGTGGTGCTGTTAAAATATCGGGATATACCCTTTAAGCTTGGATCATCGTCTGCTCCGTGACCTGCCATTTTATCTAAATTACATAAAATGTTGACGATGCAGATACATATTTACTTCGAATTATTAAATAAATTTATTACATTAATTTGTCATTGTTTATAGTTTGACTTTGACATACAAAAAGGAGGTTAACACTTTTTATTTATTTATTAATTTTTATTTATTTATTTATATAACAGTTGGATTACACAGCATTACAGTAATACTAATGCACTGTGAAATTAACAACTAAACAAACAAGAACACCGGATAAATAATAAATTATATACACTGAAGAAGGTCGTGCATCCATCTTCTCACAGAACTTCAAGCATACGCCATACACATCTATCCATCTACTAAAGATCAACTAGCAAATATATCGCAGTCTGGTGCTGATTCAAGCAGCGAGGGAACATACAAGCGCACCAACTGTGCTACTAATTTATTTTTAATGAAGTAGTGAATATTATTTCACGTAGAGTACCTATTTCACTCAACTCTTTATGGCTTCTTCATGGCTATTTATTATAAAATAAAAGCAAAACTAAAAGAAATAGTCACAATAAAAACCACTTTAAATAAATATAACATAAATAATATACGTACATACCCACCATTGCCCGCGATAAATACCTACTTTGGAGACTCCTTTCTTACAACACTAAAGGTCCGGCTACCCACCACCACCACCATATCAGCCCTAGGACGTCCACTGCTGGACATAGGCCTCCCCCAATTTCATGGGGGGTAAATGCCATAATCGCCACGCTTGGCATGCGGGTTGGCGATCGCAGTATCTCCACCGCACTCTAGGAATGCTGCTGCCCATTCCCCGGTGGTCTTGGTCGTAGTTTTAGGACATACCCGGGTCCTAAGGTCCGGCTACACCGTGCACCGCTGCTTAAAACGCACTGATGTTTTCAACTCATAAGTTTCTCCCTCTCGTTAACTGCGATTCCGTGCCGTCAGCGTCACCGTATTTTGAGCACCGGTGTGGCAGGACCTTGAATGAACCGAAATGTATGTTTGAGAACGAAATAAATAAAACACGAAATACTTTAGGTATACATATATTGTAAGTATTACATCATATTTAAATACTTTTGTAAAACACTATAAAACTTACATGTTTTAGAAAATACAAATTAGAAAATAAAGTTGTTTCGTACAAAATCTTTTTATATCAATATCACCATCAGTCAAATCAATCTTTGGGCAATCTTTGTAGATATTTTACGAATTGATCAAAATGCGAAAAACAAACAAAAAACCGTACAAGCACAGTTAACTCTAATCAAAGATTTCTCAAAAATAATAAACTCCCACATTATCTTCACAGTTAGAGTGCTTTCAACACTAAGTTATAGTTTCTCTATATATTCTTATTTATAAAGCACATTCTTAACTAAATGAATGGACTAGTATTCAATACAACGAGATACAACGAAGGTACTATTCAACCATTATTTATTTATTGATTATATTATGCAATTCACTACATAACACGGTCAAAATAAACACAATGGTTGTACGCGACAAGTCGAGGGCTATCATGACTTAACAATTGCATGCATATTTTCACCGTATTATAGACATGATAATAGACATCAATGCCATGTCACGTAAATGTTAAGATTATTTTGTCTGTATTATAATACAATGTCTTGCACAAAATATGTACATCTTCCAGTATCGTATCGTTCAAGAACTTATTATTATAGATTCAGCAAATTATAAACTCCTGCTTGCTTTATCATTATCACTAAATATTTAATTAAGTACACATCTCTTTGAGCACAAAAAAGTAATTCATTACATTATTCATACACTTAATAAATCCGTTCCACCATTCAACCCATGAGAACTCACTGGAAACATATTGCACAAACCCATATAAAAATACTGCTTACTTCTTTAAATTGTACCATCCCCACATATTCCCAGTTACAAAATTTATGAGAAACAACTTATCTTGAACATTGCATTCAGGCACGTAATATGAACGTCAAAAAACGAGATGTGCCATGAGATATCTAGTTCAACAGAAAATGGTCTGCCCATAAAAACACAAGAGAACAGGCTGGCTAACTCTAAAAGATACCTTCGCACCTCGCATATAAGGTTCAAAACGAAACTTTATACACTTTTCAAATTTGTCTCAGTTAGCACTTCACTTGTATTGAATGTGATGTGCGAAAAGAAACGTCGTTCTTAAAGTAAGCAGTTAGTAGGCAAAAAACCTAGTAATAAAACAATCTGTGCATACCACGATTTCAATACAAGGGGGTTGGTGAACGGAATCCACGTTGCTCTTACACAGAACATTATACATGCACAAAATAAAACAATACACAATTGATATTGTCATCTTCTCATGACAGATCACAGGTAGGTTGGGGCCAGTATCACAGCAGGCACGAGCCATAAAAAATAAAATTACATGATAGTGACAACATCAATACTCCTGGTTCCCTGTAGGACTTTTTGCTTTTTTGGGTGTAGGTAGAAGTAAAAGTATTTTGAAGTAAGGATGATTCCTGCTAGTTAAGTAAGACGAACGTTTTACGTCACTCATAAATACTACAATGCACGTCAAGTTATTCTTATATAGTGACTATCACAGGCCCGTTAATTAGAATGCAAGCTCCGGCCCCCATAGCTCGTCCTCGGCTTAGATGAGGAGGTCCTCCTCCCAGTCCTCCTTGACGCGCTCGGAGACGGCCACGGAGGGCCGCGAGAGCTGCTTCAAGTCCTCGTGGATCCGCGGAGGGATGGGGTTGTCGCTCAGATCCACGTACTCGAGGGCACGTGATCGGGCCAACCGGTCCACGTCTACTTCTGTAATGTTAACATTATACAATTATGGTGTTATATTATAACCATTTTAATTGTAATGCTACTCATTTCTTAAATAAATGATAAAAAAAAAACTAGGGTCCCGTATTAACTATTAAATAAGGAATGCTTATAGTTTCTCCATCTCCGTCCACTGCTTAGCACAGTAACCGTTTCGACTACAAAGTTGTGATTTGGCATGGGTGTACATATCAAACACGCCATCAAAATGGTAGAATAAAATATTGTAATTCTTTTTAGGGTACCACCGCAACCCGTTAAGTTGGGAAGCAATTTTTTTCTCTTGTAGACCCATAGTGTGGTATCATTCAATATTTCATTGAAAATATTTTGGGTTTCAAAAAACCTTTTTTTTATATTTAGAAAACAAAACATTGTCATATTCGTATATGAAGCCCCGTTTATGATTTGATCATATTTTAGCGCCACATAACGCCTCACATGTATATAAGTAAGGAGTAAGGCACACATTCTTGAACATTTATCATACTGTTTTCAGTCAAGTGTCACCACACCCACAACTAATAGTATCATGGTAACAAAAATAACTATATCTGTCACTCTTGACAATTACATGCAATATAATTGATAGACAAGACAGATTAAATATTGTGATGTTAAATATCAATTAAAGTATTAAACCAATTATGATTCATTTATATATGCAGAAAAAAATGCTTGTATGAACATACCTATGATCTGATTATGGTGTGCATGTAGTGTGTGCAGGCTGGGACACTGGCAGGCAATGGCCGGGAGTGCCACAAAGCTGTTGTGCGAGATGTCCAGTCTCTCCAGGCAAGCCAGTGTGCACAGCTCGTCGGGCAATCGGGCCATTTGATTGTTTGACAGGTTCAAATCTGAAATAATAATAATTCTATTGTAAATTACGAGTATACTTATTTTAAACTATACTCGAATCAAACAACACTACAATTAATTTGAAAATAAATATTTTTTACATAAATTATAGTGGTATCAGTTGAATAAGTTAATATTATACGACTCATATGAGTATACCAAACTTAAACTGAGCCACAGCTGAGTGGCCTTAAGATTAATGATTGACCTAAAATGATTTAGCAATATTAAATGTTTTACAAGATTATTAAGCACCATATTCTTTTTAGTATATCATGAAACTATAAAAATCTACGCAACTGAATATGGAAATCTCTTAGCGCAAGGAAGAAAGTATGGAACAAGATAGTTGAAATACAGACCTGTAATCAAACTGAACTTGACCGCAAACTTGGGAGGTATCTTGGTGATGACATTGCCACTGAGATCACAGCTCTTGAGCTCCGTGTGTCGCATGAGGTGGTATACTGCATCCGGTACTTGCATCAGCTGGCATTCTGACAGGTCTGTAAAGATGAAAACACATTAGGTAAGACATTAGTAATCAACACAACTTCTTTCATGATTTGTTGGGAATATAAATAACATAGTTTACAAACAGAAATGAGATCCAGTAAGTCATCATTAATAGTTTTGTTTTGGAAAGTGAATCGGATTTCAAATGAGTATTGAATTGGTTCCTGATTGTAAAATGATTGAATAGGAGTCATAGTTGTTATATAAAGGCAATGTGAAGGCAAAATTATAGAGTTACACAAAAAACTGTTAAGTCATTGAAAATAATGTAATAACAAGTTCAGATAAAGATATTTTAGTTCAGGTAAAGTCGGTTCTTGTCTAGTTTTTAGCATTAAAACAGCAATGAAATTAACTGAAATTTATTGTAATTTTTAAATAAATTGCAGTTCACTAAATACAGAAGCCATAAGTATCCCATACCCATAAGTAGTCATATACCTGTAAAAGAGGGAAACACTGTGACTGTATGTGACAGTAATGACCAAGAGCTTAGGTGTTACATCATGTATATAACTGATGTGCATGTAATTTCAGCGCAGTAATCACGTTACCTAGGGCCTGAGATTCCTGGGCGTCTTCGCACCTTAACACAACACGTGTCACCGCTAGGGCCATGGTTTAACACTTATTCGACGCTGATACAGAACGACACGAAAGTCACGGTAAGCTGCAAATAAATTTAACGCTACAATTGCCAGCGTTAGAGAACTCGTGCTACTAGCCTGACCTATTTATAAGTTTTATGAGTGCGCGCATTAGGTACAAGCTTTATGTTTAGTAAAAACTGCGATTGGACGGAAGTCACGGAGTTATTTTTATAAACTACTACGTATTTAGTTTAATGTAAAGCTGTTTGTTTTTATTTAAAATGCGGAATTCTTGTTCACTGGCTGCGGCGCACTATTCATATTTTTTATTATTATAAAAGAGAAATTAAAGCAGCCTTGAGTACCGTTGCCCCAGAGTCAGTGAAGATTTATTAACTACAAAATAAAGTAATTCAATAAAAAGAAAAGTAATAGATACCAATAGGTTTTATGTTGAACTGTTGATATTTATTTTTAGCACTTTTTGACATTGACATTTGTAAAACTTTGTAATGACGTAAGCAGCTGAAAAAGATGCGTTCAAAATTTTGGAAATATTGTGAGAATAGAATGGCGGATATGGCGGAATGAGGAAAATAAAAAGTAAGTATAATGATAAAAAAAATAGTCAATGTGAACTACAATATGAGCCTACTATAGGATTATTCTTTGAACGTAATTCAAAATATAATTGTTTCCATGATTCTGAATCACTTTTACTATGAGACCAAGCATTTTCTTTTGGCACGGATAAACTTGGTCCCATAGCAAAAGTTCAATGAATCAGCCTGTATAAAAAGTAACTATTTATTTTATTTTTAAGCCTCAACGCAAACGAGGATAATCTTGAGGGAAATGATTCTTAGTTATGTGAAACTTCAACCAAGTTCCCGGGGTTTTTAGTTAAAGTTAGGTACTCATATGGTTATTAAAGTTTATTATAGTTTGTGCTGAAGCTGCAATCATTTTTCGAAATAGTATTAATAGTAATTTAATTCGAGTAACATAGACTCATACAATAATTGTTAGTAATTAAGGTAATATACATATATTACTCTGTTTGAATTGAGGGGTTGTATACTATATAAGGTAAAAGTATCAGTGCTCGTCGCTGACCCAATACCTGGCACCTTCAATCTAATGTACAATAGAGGTGACAAATCGGTGTCATTTATTGGTCATTGTGGAGTCGGGCATTGATACGTTTACCTTACATATAATTGTGTCCGATCCAGAAATTGTAACGAGGATGATTGTTTTGTTTGATTACGAGCCCTACTTAACTTTTATATAACGAATCAAACTCGTTGGCAATTTAACACAGTCCAATTATTGGCAGTGAGTCATACGCAGCACGTTCGTATGAATAGCAAGGAAGTACAACGAACAGTGACCTTTTCTCGCCCAGTTTACCTTTATGGAATAAATTGCTCGGCTAAGGCCAACATGTGCTGGAGAGTCAAGTTTGTAAATCACTGCCTGAGATGTTCTAAATCGATCGTGAGGTATGTCGGCGAGTGCGACTGACATCGACAGCACGCAGTAAATCTAACATGCATGTCTTCCGCATGTTATCGAATTCATTGTACTTATTGTCGTCTTCCGCAAGCCTATATGGATGTAATAGTTAAGAACGAGGAAAACTGTAAAGTAGCACTAGTTTTGCCGTCTGTTTAGTAAGTGACTTCCGCGGAATAAGTATAAAGTAGGTTGTTCATATGACTATTCGTGGTGTGCAACTGTATAATTCGTATATACACCGTGTCCAATATGTTCGAATACGCTTTTTTAGGGTTTCGTACCCAAAGGGTAAAAACGGGACCCTATTACTAAGACTTCGCTGTCCGTCCGTCCGTCCGTCTGTCACCAGGCTGTATCTCAAGAACCGAAATAGCTAGACAGTTGAAATTTTCACAGATTGTGTATTTCTGTTGCCGCTATAACATGAAATACTAAAAACAAAATAATAATAATAATTAAGGGGGGCTCCCATACATAAAACGTGATATTTTAGCCCTTTTTCATGGCTACCACTCGCCGAGCTAGATCTCAAGAACCGCAATAGCGAGAGAGTTGAAATTTACACAGATTATATATTTTTATTGTGGCTACAACAACAAATACTAAAATCAAAATAATAATAATAATTAAGGGGGGCTCCCATACAACAGAGTAGTTCCCGCTAAAACAACAAATACAAAAAATACTCAATAAAACAAGTGTTTAATGGCAACAGCTTTTAGCCTTTTTTCTGGTACGGAACCCTTAGTGCGCGAGTCCGACTCGCACTTGGCCGGTTATTTAGCAATCAGTGCTAAATAACCTAGACCACTTTCAGACATTTTTGTCATTATAGTTTCAAGTTTATATTGTCATGAACAAATAACGATATTTTAAAAATATTTTGCTAAAGTCGTTCACTTTTAATCCATGATGAAGCAGTTTCGGGAACCTTTCATCTCAAATTATTTTAAGGGCTATCGCCCTAGTGCAATTTTTGCGGCATTCATACTTTTTGGAATTAAGCCTAACCTAGTTTATACTATAATTAGAAGATACAAGGAGACAGCAACTATTATTTAGCATGTAATGTGCTTAATATTGACTAGAAAGAATGAAGCCAGGCCCAAACTATTTTGAATACCGCGATAATATTGACATCCCAGTATTGTGATATTACTAACCATGTAAAGGCGCCCATTGACCGGATATTTTTAATTTATAGGTCTATTCCTCTACTAATTATTATTAACGAGAAAATGAATTATCAGACTTACGTAAGTAGAAGGTGTTTTCTGAAGTACCTCATAATAGGTGTCATCTACTGAGTCTCCGCTATAGCCACGCTATAGCAATGCCGATTTATCAGTGGCGAAGTACGAACTGCGCAGAACGTTTCCTTTTCCAAAATAACATTCTAATATTAGGAACGGCGACTCACTGTAAAAGCTCCGGCTTAAACACTCCAAATTTGTTTTCAACAACCTAATCGAATAGAACAGAAATAGGTAGGTAGTCTAGGCTTGTTTGTACGGAAAAACACTGCAGTTAATAAAAAGAAAACGAATTAGAGGAAAAGTCGACTTGTTTTGGACTTACTTGAACAGATACGAAAAGGGGCTTAAACTGTGGGTAGGTAATATGTAAATGGCAAATAATTATATGAACGAAGTTATGCACTTAATAGGGTCACCCGATGTCTAGGTTAGCGGGTAAACTGACTTTATTTTACTAAGTACATAATATAATAAGACACAATGCAGAAAAATCAGAGTTGGTATACCTGCGATTGGCTTTTGATAACCATGTTAGATTTGAACGCAACGGTTTCTATGTATACCTGCCCGGTTAGTATACTGTCTTAGTATGTTATATTATTATATATTTTTAGTTATATATTTCTTATACCGGTTAGTATGATAGCTTATACCGTCACGTTTTACATGACGTTTCAGTACATTTTGACCATATAACGTGACGATATAAGCTATCATACTAGCCGGGCTGAACAACACACGCTTGTCTTGTATCGAGGGCGAGCTCACAGATTCGCGTTGATAAGTGAATTAATTAAAACATTAAGAAATTAATCACCGTTACAAAGCGACGGTCTCGACCCGGCCTTGGACAATTTCACAATTTTTACACGATATCTTCGTTATGTTTACGAAAGCCTGCTATACCAACACCTTAGAACAGTTAGCTTTGCGTTGCGTAAACGCAGTTATGTTCCGCGTAATTATCCTTTAGACGTCTTGTGCGATTGTGAACTCTAAATCTCACAGATAGGATTCGTTTTCGTATAGTCAAAGTTTTAACGACAAAGGAAAAATACGCGGATTCTAGTTGAGATTCTTGCGGTTCTTTAGGCTCGAGCGGAATACATGGCGGGCTGCGGTAACGCAAAAACGACAGCGTTACGTCAATGTAATTGTTATGGAATTGAAGGTGTAGTATTAGTAATCACCTATCAGTTAACATTATCTCTCGTGTCCATTGCAAAAGGGTAAGGACCAATTTTTTGGACCATATAGTTAAAGCTTTTAATTCGTCTACAATTTAATTGATTCGTTGTGACACGAAATTGTGTCATGAACTACTAATTTTACCTAACTCCATTAAGCTTTATAGAAATCAATACATGCATTGTGGATGCATATAGGGTAAAATGCATACGCCACGCCTGCCATTAAAATTAGTCATTTCAAATCATATGTTAACTTAAGTTATAATTATAATAGTAACTTACAAGCCGATCAACGTCAAACATGGCGGCGGCAGATATCGATGCTGTCCCATATATATTTTACAAACTGGCCATACAAAACACGCTTGCGATTACCGACCGGTTGTAACAACAGACCCTTAGTCACCTACAAACAAAAAAGCTTGGAATGCCTACCTATTCGGGTTGGGAAATACCGAGATTCAATTTTTAAGTCGGTGATTCGCGGAAATGCCCAGTTAAAAACAGTGTAGGTAGATATAAAGTTTCGAAGTATGTATTCGATAGCTAAGTAAAATAAATAAATAAATATTAGGGGACAATCTTACACAAATCTACCTAGTCCCAACTACTAGTCTGTGGTCCCAACCTAAGCAAAGCTTTTACTATGGGTACTTGACGACGATTTACATACTTATATATGTATAGATAAATATGTACATACTTAAATATAAATACATAGGAAACATCCAAAACCCAGGAACAATAGTCGTGATAAATGCACAAATAATGCCCTGACCGGGATTCGAACCCGGGACCTCCGGCTTCGTAGGCAGGGTTATTACCTACTAAGCCAAAGTGGTCGTCAAGTCAAGTATCGATATAACCACGTAATGCGTAGAATCAGAAATCACACGAAACCGAACCATAAGTCACGTAATACTCGACGCGTCGCAATTTGTAACAGAATTCATGATATGTTCCAATAAATAAACAGCCGTGAACTGGAAATTGGGCAGTGCGGTAACCGCTAGAGAAATAATTGGGAAACACGAGTCCGGCGGCTGGTTTCGTTAGAGTGCTGCCAAGGTTGAACATCTTCGGCTAGCCGCGCATGTACCTACCTACCTAGTTAGATTATGTAGCTACGCGAACAAGGTGCTCAAAATAATCTGTGCACGACAATATAGAACAATAAGGATCGAGGATATCATTTGAGCTATTAAAGTTCGCACAATCAAGGCAAAGACTTATTAGCTAGGTCTCTATTAATTATTGGTAGGTTTTATTTTACGACTGTATATTCATACCAAATTGCAGCTTTCTAGCACTAACAATCACAGAGCAAAGCCTCGGACAAGTCGGACGTACAGACAGACGGACATGGCGAAACTATAAGGGTTCCTGGTTGACTACGGAACCCTAAAAAAGGGCGTATCTTCATAGGAAAGTACGACTACTTAGGTTCAAAAGAACTAAACAAAAGTTTAGGAATCACAGTTTGTCAGCGATAACTCAAAAACCATTGTTTAAACAAAAAAAAGCATAATAGCATTTACCCCCTAAATTTTTTTAGAATTTTAAGCTTTGTTGTTTGGAAATTAGACACTCACTTTTTACAACTTTGTCATTTCACTAACGGTTGACTTAAATGGAAGAGATTTTGAGAAACCTTGATATATGTACTTACATAATTGTAACGCTTATCCGTAGATCCGTAGACACGCCTATGTCCATTGATTTTTTTCATCCTCTCGGTCACATGTATGGGATGCCCCCCATAATTAAATATTTTTTGAAGGTATTTATATCACATTTGATAATTGTAGTGCTTATACAGGGTGAAACATTAGTCGTAAACAGAATTGTTAATTTCTTATTGTTTAACTTTAGTTTAAAAATGTGGACGTAACAACAGGCAGAAATAATTTAACATTGTTTTTTAATTCGTTAAGTTAAAAGAATGTTTTAAATTTACCGAGTCTCCTGGTCAGCCTAATCTGCTACGCTAACTGTCATAGACCCATAGCATGTTACTAAAAATAATCATTTAACCTCTTTGTATTGGCTGGTAAGCACGTTGAAAAAAGATTAAATTGACAATGACAAATTCAAAAGTCATAACATTACGCTACAAATTGAAATTGTATAAAAAATATAAAATCGCGTTTAAAATGCCGGCTCCGTATCCTTACACTTTCATTGAACGTTTCGATATGGTAAGAACAAATACGAGTCACCAGTGCCGACGCACAACCGTAGCATGGTACAAAATCTCCGGGATCATGGACAGTTTTCTGTTCCAGCTCATATAGCAAATATTGCACATGATGATCTTGTTTGATAGGCTAAGCAGGTACTCAATTGAATTCTACATAACAATAATTAAAAGTGGTACTTTAATCTACACATCAATTAGTAAGTCTTGTCGAAAAGGGTGACCATAAGGTTGTTTTTTTTGCTTTTATTAATCATTATTAATAAAGTTTAATTGTTCGCTTCTCGAGTTAATGCAATAAGTAAATTTGCCTTAAAATACTGTGATAGAAACAAAATTATTGTTTCACCCTGTATAGATAATCTACGAGTAACACGGCTGTCACAGTATACTTACCGACTCACTACTTAAAACGGAACCCTTATAGATTCGTCATGTCTGTCCGTCCGTCCGTACTCACGTCATGTCCGTAGAGTACGGACGGACGGACAGACATGACGAATCTATAAGGGTTCCGTTTTCGCCATTTTAGCTACGGAATCCTAAAAAATAAATCTCGCTCTCTCTTACGCTAAGTAGTGATCCGAATCACCCGAGTGCCCCAGACAAAAAAAACGAATATTTTTTGAAGATAATGTTGACAAGCGTCTATTTCTTTATTTATTATTATTAATAGATTTATTTACGAATCGATCATGAACAAGGTCAATGTTCATTTGTAAACATAAAATGAGTATTATACGAAAACGGAATGTGTGCTGAGTGGCCAATTAGCGCAAAAAGTTAACTTACGGTAATAAAGTAGCCGTTTGCGAGAATTCACGTAATTATCTCCTGGATTCTTTTTCTTCACCAGCGGAGCATGTAAGGTCAGATGAAACAATAGATGCCCAAGGATAGGTTCACACTTTTACTTTAACACCTAGAACTAGAAATTGTGCCTTCTATTATGTATTGTATAATATCATCTATGTTTAGAGTAGGGTATACCTATCCAAGATTGACGCATTATTATTTATTATATTTCTGCTGAAAACTATACCTTTTTATAATAGGTTTATCTTACTCGTTTTATCTGAGAAGTGTATTTAGGTACCTACTTAGGTACTAGACACTCGGTGATTCACGCGTAGGTAGGTACTGTTTCTACAATACGCGTCATCGTAATTATCGTGACGGACATCGTTAGCTGTGCAGTTTATTGACGTTTTTTTAATTTTTTGCCGGCATGCACCCGTAATTACAACCAAACAGGTGTTATGTATAATTAACTTGTAATTAAAATCCCAAATACCAGCTTAACTACACCTAGTAGTAGACCAAATCCATCACTTTCAGTGATTGCATGCACAAAAAGTATTAAGTAACATACAATTTATTAGCCTTATTAATGAAATTGGTAACAGCCCGGCTAGTATGATAGCTTATACCGTCACGTTGTATGGCCAAAATGTACTGAAACGTCACATATAACGTGACGGTATAAGCTATCATACTAGCCGGGCAGGTGTCTTTACAATTAACAGTGCTATTTTTTGGCACAAACTGGGCAATCTAGAATAATTATTTAAGAATGTCAATATTTGCTCAGCAATGGCACATAACGGGCTCTATTGAATACAATACAATCGATATACATACTGTTGGATTTCGTTTTAAATTTGGGTTTTTTTATCTGTTGTTGCTACTACAGTCCGCGAGCTTCCTTCGCAATCATCCTTTTCCCCCATGCGCACTGATATATCGCGCTGTCTTCGTCGCACTCGCGCTACTGCGCGCCTCACTATTGCCACCTGGCAAAGACAGATCAGAGAGATAAACTACCGCGCGCGACAAACAGCTCCGAATTACGAAATAATTAAACCCAAGCGGATCTTGAACATTTTCCTCGCTTTTCCGAAAACTGTATGTGTTGTTGCCTAGATAAGAAGGTGGTGTGTGTGGATTGCAAGCGATTCGGAGATTTGGAGTGTGAAATCACCTGCTTTGATGCACGTGCTGGCAGCGAGGCTGGGAAATTCAAGTAAGTGTGCATGGGTCCTATTACCTTCTGTTGGCTGATTCACCGACATATTCCAATTCCAAACGCAGCTAGCATTCCTAACACTATTTCGCGTCTGAAGTAGCAACAAAAGATTTCGGGTCAAACAATAAAAAATACAGTCCATTGCTCTTAATTTACGCACTAGTCTCTGAAACAAGGGAAAGAAGAAAGTGCACCGCAAAGAATAACAACTCTTGGTTCTGTATGCACCAAGTTTTGGTCACTTCGGCCACGGATAAATTTCATTTCATTCTCAACCTAGCATTCATATCTAAAAGGATAAATTTAATTTCATTGTCAACCTAGGATTCATATCTATTATATTCATATTCTTATAACATTTCCGCAACGCAAACGACAATTACTTTAAAGTATTAAGTCATATAAGTACATCAATTGTTCTCACTAGCTCGGAGCGCTTGGAATTTAGTTTATACTCACCCGCTTATTTCGTTTAAAATCTGTTCGCCAACTACCGCGTACCGTCGCGCATTAAGTTATTTCTTAACTTAATTTTGTTATCTCAACCGCATTATTATCCCCGCAAATTGTTTAAGCACATCTTTTATTCCCGCGAATTGTGTCTACACACTTTTTTTATGAACCGCATATTACTCCCGCAAATTGTGCTTAGATACAATTATCGTACCTATCTTTATATATTATTCGCATCAATCGATTTCCATACCTACATCTTTATTTGTTGTGTAGGTAAAATATAATAGTTATAATCAATTATGCCGCCAAAAATTGACGCTAAAGGCGAGGGATCTAGGGACCCCGAATTTAATGACTTAGTTATTTTGGAAGCTAAGCGTAATGCGTTCTTCGCTCGCTTACAACAAATTTACGGTTTATCAGTTAAGGCCCGCGAAGATGAAATTCAACTTAAAACGTTCTTAAACAACGTGTCGAATCTAGACCAATTACGGTCTGATTTTGAGCGTGTTTTAGACTCGTATAATGAACGCGTTATACAACTATCTCCTAATGCAGACGTAAACTATCAGTCGTGGCTTGCGTTTGAAGAGATGTACTGCAAAATCAAACGAGCTCAAACTGAAATAGAAAGCTCAGCTGAGTTTCAGCGGCCTTTGCAATCTACTCTAAGGCAAAACCTCCCGGCCATACAGCTTATGGAATTCAATGGGGAGCTTCGTAACTGGCCATTGTTCTATGAACAATTTAAAAGTGTTATTCACAACAACTCCCGCTTAACAGATAGTGAACGCATTCAGTTTCTCGTAGGAAAACTGACTGATAAGGCAAGGTCAGTATGCGCTGGATTGCCGGCCACAGGTGAAAATTATCCTATAATTTGGCAAGCGCTAGTCGACAAATATGAAGATAAACGCGCAATGGCGGCCAGCTATATCAGTCAGTTATTGGAGTTTAAGCCAATAGCGACCGGGACCGCTTCGAATTTGGAGTTTTTTTTAGGTAATTTTGACGCGTCTGTTAAGGCGCTAAAAGCGCTTAAATTACAAGATTTAGCGGATTTTCTGTTTTTGCATATTGCATTACAAAAATTAGACTCCGAATCGATAAAATTGTTCGAAATGTTTTATCGCAAGGAAACATGTCCTTCTTACGCAAACCTTATTGATTTCATTAAGGAACAATCAAGGGTTGCAGCGCATTCGACTACAAAACAAACCTTTTCTCAATCACAATCTAAAACTGGCAATAGTAAAAATATACCTGTGCCAAAAACCATCACAACAAAAGCTTTCGTCAATACACAAACAGCCGCGACGGCTACTTGTTTATTGTGTAAAACTAATAAACATGAACATTTATATCAATGTTCTGCATTTACAAAAATTTCTCCGCACGAAAGATTTAATTTCGTGAAAACTAACTGTGTGTGTAACAACTGCCTTAGTTTTAAACACAAGTTTTCCGCTTGCACGTCACACAGGACGTGCAATATATGTAATTCTAAACACCACACGCTATTGCATTTTAATCCGCCGCCACATAAACAATCTTATTTACCTAACTCGCATCAGTCGAATCCAATCAGTACCAATTATAGGTCAAATAATTTTGGTGACTATGCAATAGCCGTGCCGCCTTCTTGCAATAGCACAGCTGATAACGTAGCGCCAGGCAACTTGCAGTCGTATCACCCAGCCGATAGGGTTGATAATGGTTTGCGACATGATGCAACTTTGAATCATCTGTCATCCGGGCGTGCAACTGATGATAACGGGAGCACGCTTATACATAAAACTACCTTGTTAGGGACTGCAAAAATTAAACTTTACGACGCAGGCGGTAAGGTTCATTATGCAAAAATTCTGGTCGACCCAGGTAGTCAATCTGACTATATAACGCTCGCATGCTGTAATCGGTTATCTTTACCGATTTCTAAGCAAAATCGTTTTACAAAGGTTCAGGGCATTGGTGGTTCCGCGCAGAAAATACTTGGGATGTCAACAGTGAAATTTAACTCACGATTTGACACTGACAGTACCAACGCTTATACCATTCAGCCACTAGTTGTGGAAAATATCACGTCGCACTTACCGGACTCGCGTCTCGATATGTCGTTGTTCGATTGTTTTAAGAACCTACCGCTGGCGGATGATTGTTTTAATGAGCCCGGGCCTATTGATATGCTTGTAGGAGTAAATTTATTTTGTGAGATCTTACTCTCAGATAAAGTCCGAACCGCCGGTTTGCCTTCGGCTTTAGAAACCACATTAGGTTACGTCATAATGGGAGACGTTAATGTGACGTCACCACCGCGCACGACTCGTGCTTTCTGTGCTTTTACGCACGAACCGCTTAGCCAGAGTTTAGAAAAATTCTGGAACATAGAGGAAGTACCCTCTAAGAAATTTCTGAGCCCTGATGACCAGGCATGTGAAGAAATATTCACGTCAACGACCACGCGTAACGATAATGGTTCTTACGCAGTTGACCTTCCCTTTAAGCAATCTCCAGATAATCTGGGAAATTCTTTTATAACCGCAAAAAGAAGATTTTCTATGCTAGAAAATAGATTCTTTAAAAACCCGCAACTTCGCGACCAATATGATGACGTCATTCGAGACTACCTAGATAAGGGGATTATTTCTTTGGTTCCGCCTGAAGAGTACTCCACGCCAGGGTTCTATTTGCCGCACCACCCTGTCACTCGGGACGACAAACCGAAGCTCCGTCAAGTCCTGGACGGCAGCTGCAAATCTGACAGTGGACTGTCATTAAATGACATCCTTTATTCTGGTTGCAATCTGCAAGCAGATATTTTCCACATTCTTCTGAATGTTCGCATGTTCCGCATTGCCTTTTTCGCTGACGTTCGCCAGATGTACTTGTGCATAGAAGTGCATCCGCACCACCGCTCCTTTCAACGATTTTTGTACCGCTTTTCGCCTGATACTCCTTTGGATACGTATCATTTCAATCGTGTGTGTTTTGGCCTCCGACCATCTCCATATTTAGCACTTCGCACGCTGCGCCAGCTGGCTAGTGATGAACGCGAGAGGTTCCCGCTCGCTGCCGCCGTCCTCGAAACGGACGTTTATATGGATGATCTAGCTTCCTCTGCTTCTTCACCCGAGGAAGCAGTTGTGATAGCGAAACAGCTTATCAGCCTCTTTAAGGCTGGCGGGTTCGATCTGGTTAAATGGACTAGCAACTCTCCGCAGTTGCTAGAAAACATTCCCTCATCTCACCGCCAGTCGGAAGGGGTCTCCTTCGGTGACGGTGACACCTTGAAGATTCTTGGCCTTCGATGGCTTCCCGCTTCTGATGAATTTGTCTTTACCGTTTCGCCTCCACAACTCAGTGGAACGAAACGTGCTATTTTGTCCGCTACCGCTCGATTGTATGACGTGCTTGGTCTCGTCGGCCCTGTCATACTTTACTCCAAGCTTCTCATAAAGGAGCTGTGGCTTTTAAGGATGGAGTGGGACGATATGCCACCTCCACACATATCGAAGTTATGGCAGCAGTTTGTCAGTGAGCTTCCACTGATTTCGGCTCTTAAATTTCCGCGTCATTTGGGAGTCGAAAGAAATTCAATATTGACACTTTTGGCCTTTGCGGACGCCAGTGAAAAGGCCTACGGTTGTGTGATTTACGCTCACGTCGTAGCAGAAAATAAGGATCCAATAATCCGTTTGATCTGTTCAAAATCAAAGGTCGCACCAGTAAGAACAGTGACGGTTGCCAGATTGGAGCTCTGTGCCATTGTGTTAATGTCAAAACTGCTTCGCACTGTTCATGACACTTTGTCTCGGCGTCATCCAATTGCGGATACGTTCGCACTTTCTGACTCAGAGGTTGCGTTATGTTGGGTTCATTCTTCACCCCATAGGTTCGCTACTTTTGTGGCGAATCGCATCGCTCAATGTCAAAGTAATTTCGCCTCAAAACATTTCTATCACGTACCTGGGTCTGAAAATGCAGCAGATTGCCTATCGCGCGGTCTTCTGCCCTCCCGCTTAAAGGACCACGATCTGTGGTTCCATGGCCCGCCTTGGGCATCCTTGCCAGTCAGTGAATGGCCATTAACCGCATTCTCGCCGTCATCCACTAAGCTGCCAGAAGAAAAAACAACCACGTTGGTGGCAAATGCCAATAGCAATGAGCATTGGCTTTTGGCATTAAGTGAGAGATTTTCCTCATGGCACAGATTTCTTCGGACGGTCGTTATAGTCTTAAAGTTTCTTAAACGGCTTCCTCGCAGCCGAGAAATAACCGCCGACAACTTAGACGAAGCCGAGCTGCTCGTGGTAAAAGTTGTACAGAAAGTGTCATTCTCAGATGACATACGTAAGATTCAACAGGGCAAGGTTTGTTCACCCGCCCTTCGAAAATTGTTTCCATTTATTCGCGACAACGTCCTACGAGTAGGTGGGCGTTTGGGGAATTCGTCCCTTGATTTTTGTAGTAAACACCCGGCGCTGTTACCGAAAAAGGGTCACATTGTTGAACTTATAATTGACTCTTATCATCGAGAAAATCTACACGCCGGGCCGCAGCTTTTGTTGTCACTCCTGCGACAAAAGTATTGGATACTTTCCGCACGCCGAATTGTACGGCAAAGATTTCATAAGTGCAACACTTGTTTTCGCGTTAAGCCGACTGGCACTTTTCCCGTAATGGCCGATCTCCCGGACTGCCGTGTCGACCCAAGTAAATGCTTCACCCACACGGGCACGGACTACGCGGGCCCTTTCCACATCACGTTGGTCAGGAAACGCGGTGTGAAAAGCCAAAAGGCGTGGCTTTGCATCTTCGTCTGCCTAGTGACGAAAGCCGTACATACCGAGCTTGCTTCTTCCTTATCCTCCGCAGCGTTTCTCGACGCATTCAAGCGCTTCATTTCTCGGCGTGGGGATTGTAAATATTTATATAGTGACCACGGCACTAATTTTACCGCTTCGAAAGCTTACTTAAACGAGCTTTACGCATTTCTTCAATCTGATCCGTACTATACGCATTTTAAGCAAGAACTTGCAAGAAATAGAATAACTTGGCGTATGAGCCCACCGAACGCGCCCCATTTTGGAGGGTTGTGGGAGAGCAATATAAAATGCATTAAGACACATCTTCATCGTGTTATAGGCAATCAAATCCTAACATATGAAGAATTACTCACCGTGCTCACTCAGATTGAAGCGATTCTCAACAGCCGCCCGCTTTACGTACTAAGTTCTGACCCTGCAGAACCCACCGTATTGACGGCAGCTCATTTTTTAACCACTTCGCCGTTACCGTGTTTACCCGCCGCCGACTTGTCCCAAGAGCGGCCTAACCTTTTAACGCGTTTTTCACTGCTGGACTCGCTAGTCCAATCATTCTGGAAACGTTTCCGAAATGAGTATCTTCATAACTTGCAAAGCCGAGAGAAATGGAATACTCCAGACAAACCTGTAGCGGTGGGAACAGTTGTTTTAATCAACGTCGCTAACGCGCCGCCCTTGCAGTGGCCGCTCGGAATAATAACTCGGGTGTTCCCTGGGCGGGACGGAGTCGTTCGCGTTGCTGAAGTGCGGACCCGCAACGGTACGCTTGAGCGACCGATTGTGCGGCTTTGCCCGCTGCCTACGCAGTAGAGTTGTCACAATATTTTTTTTTGCATAATAACAAGTTAATGTTTAGTATATATACAGTTCATAGATTCTTCTCATATTCAGGTGCGCTTTTTATTTTTAATTTTCTTATTTTTTTTGAAGGCAATCCTTCAAGCCCGGGGGGGTGTTGGATTTCGTTTTAAATTTGGGTTTTTTTATCTGTTGTTGCTACTACAGTCCGCGAGCTTCCTTCGCAATCATCCTTTTCCCCCATGCGCACTGATATATCGCGCTGTCTTCGTCGCACTCGCGCTACTGCGCGCCTCACTATTGCCACCTGGCAAAGACAGATCAGAGAGATAAACTACCGCGCGCGACAAACAGCTCCGAATTACGAAATAATTAAACCCAAGCGGATCTTGAACATTTTCCTCGCTTTTCCGAAAACTGTATGTGTTGTTGCCTAGATAAGAAGGTGGTGTGTGTGGATTGCAAGCGATTCGGAGATTTGGAGTGTGAAATCACCTGCTTTGATGCACGTGCTGGCAGCGAGGCTGGGAAATTCAAGTAAGTGTGCATGGGTCCTATTACCTTCTGTTGGCTGATTCACCGACATATTCCAATTCCAAACGCAGCTAGCATTCCTAACACTATTTCGCGTCTGAAGTAGCAACAAAAGATTTCGGGTCAAACAATAAAAAATACAGTCCATTGCTCTTAATTTACGCACTAGTCTCTGAAACAAGGGAAAGAAGAAAGTGCACCGCAAAGAATAACAACTCTTGGTTCTGTATGCACCACATACATACTCGTAATCATATCATCATTATTCGCTTGCCCTTATTTTATTGGGTTGAAAGCAGCAAGTTTTTTTCTGATTTTAAATTGATATTATGTTTCATGATTCATGATACATCCGAGATCCGATGATTGAGAGATTGCTTCCTGTGCATGACCGGAAGAGACCATTTGCGTCAAATGAGCCGCCCGTGAGCCGCCCCATTGTCGCCGTCGTCACGTGACAACTTCTCAACAGCCGAAACCCCGCGCCTCCCGACCCGCCGTCATATTCCTGATTGTTGCAGAAAATGCCATTTTTGGTAGGCTGCCGACGGCATTTTTATATCTCAGGATATAAATTTTATTGGAAGGTAAAATTTCATTTCATTTCCGTTCTACATCCGAGATCAGATTATTGAGTACTGTCTATTACCTTCTAGTTGAGAGTCAGCGGGCGCATAAACGTTAGGGTTAACACCCCCGATAGAAAATAAAGGTAACATGAGCTGCACTCACAATGAAGATCGAAGCATATTATAGCTTTATCAATGGAAAGGTAGTCATTAGGCTACTTTCTACACCTGACCTACCCTACACCTTCAATTATGTCAAGCAGCTATCATGCATCGAAGGATATGGCCTGGTAACAACGACTACGACTTTCAGTGCTAACTACTTAGTGCTAAATAATATACAACAACTAGCAACTGATTAACACGGTTCAACGACGTGATTATTATGTGCTTGTGTGCCCAGAATTTCCTTTGACCAGCCTCTGCGTCTTAGCCCCATATCCGGGTAGAGCGATTCATTTCGCACCACGCAAAAGGCGCATCTTGTTTCTTTCCCATGTTTCTCTATTATTTAACATTAGCCGCCCATGTGGTGGCCGCTCCATCCGCTTCACTCTAAAGCTGGCCCAGCAGACTGGTGCAAAAATGACTGCACTACCTATTTCTTGGTCAATTTATGACCAGCTTGAGGCCTTTCTAAGGCACTCAAGTTCAACGGTATAATAAGAATAAGATCTTGTCTTGCCAAGATCATTATTTGATGTCATATCAACTGAAACTGTTGAACTTGTTGTTTCTCTGTTTTAAAATTTATTTAAGTATGAGTTTGTCTAACCGATGTGACCACCAAAGAACCAACTCATCCTAGAATTACTTAGGGACGTGGGTAAAAATGTCATATCGTTGGTACGTTTGTAAACATAATACCGTCGAGAGATAGATAAACTAGATCGCGAACGACTTAGTAGCAAAAATAATTATTTTGAATGTTATCTATTAGCAGAATATCAGTAATGTAAGAACGCGTATTAGAACATAACTTATCAATGATTGCAATTTACTTTCTGTTTTGCAAATCGGCGTGTACTTAGATAGTCTTCGCCATTTCATTCACTTTAATAAAAGTTACGCTCTTTATCCATTTTTTCATCTATTTTCTACAAGACGCCACGAGGCTTAAAAAATACTAAATATTACTATTCTGTGCTAGATCAGTAGATCACACGATTTTTATTTTATTCATTTTCAACACATTTGCTCGTGATGTGAATGTGTCTCTTATTACTTCGCGTTTAGGCTCATAATCCAGGACAAACGCAGGTTTTACCTTATTACAAGATTAGGAGCTAAAGAAGAGCCAAAAACCACGATAGGAGCAAATGTCTTGAAAAATTAATTAAAATATGTTCAGCCAGTTGTAAGATTAAGGGTAGGCAAATATTATTAATTAATTAATTAATTTATTTATTTATAATATCTTTTTTCAAATTAAAGGGAGTAAAAGAAAAAAAACATGCATTTCAGCAGGATTTGATCCGGTAACATCATCTGGCATACGCGGCCAAGCAATTAAATCTTTATTCAAAATGACCAAAACGCGACGAAATAAGTGAAAGGCTAATTTGTTTAAAACGAAGGGATGTTCTTTATCAAGGGGCACGTAAGTACTATATTTTGTTTATTAGTTAATACCTTTTTTTTCCGGGGGGAAAATCCCATATGGATACCACCGCACCACGGGGACAGTGCGGTGGTTATGTCAGATTTGCACCGACTAAAAACCCCCCGATCGTCCTCCTCAACTCATTTCGGGCGGCTCTGGGATCTCCTTTGGAACGCACCAGTGCCGCCCTAGAGTCTGTGGGTCCAACCATCAGCTTTTATAGGCGATCACAGCCCCCAACTGTGACCGTCTTCGACCCCAAGGATCTCCTTTTAGTCGCCTTCTACGACAGGCAGATGATACCGTAGCCGTATTCTATACCCGGGCTACAGGGCGCTTATTAGTTAATACCTAGAGTAAGAAATACGAGAAAAATACAACTGGGAAGCGGAAGAAAGCAAAGCATCAGTTGATAATTTGTTACCGAAATTCAGCAAGTACAGTCAACAGCAGAAGAGGCTACGCGGGCCTAGTGCTCAAAATGGGCTACACACATACTCCAATGTCAAGAGAATAAGGCTCTACTCTTATGTAGATAATTGTGAACGTGTGATGTGTGTTATACTACTTAGAGTGCTTATTAGGTACTTACTGCTGACTGTACATAAGTAGGTGTAAGTATGGAATACGGATAAAGCCGGATACCTACTCATTAGCGAACTGTAACAGTATCCGGACGCATACTGTAACGAGTTAAAGCGTGTACATAACTGAGATAGTGCCATTCATCGGCTCATTGCGAGCCGTTCGCGAACCACGTGTACATTGGTTTCTGTAACCAAACGGTTCGCTAATGAGTACCCGGCTTAATTCGGGATGCTCTCAATCTCCTGTCATTCAACATGAAAAATCTCTTACGAGTATGCGATTAATTATAAGACACGTTAGACATTCGCGATAGTCGCTTGGCAGGCGATGCGAGTCGTGACACTGGTGACCACCTCGCATCATAAATATATGCGTGTGTTTGCTTATATAAATATAATGTTAAAATTCAGCATGAGTGCGTTAATACAATACAATATAAATACTCTTTACTGCACACCTTAATTAAGGAAGTAGCTACATAATTACAATAAGTAGAGGCAAACAATAGGGGGCCTTATCACTAAATAAAATCTAATCTAATCATTACGATTCATAGTAGGTGGTGCAGAGATAATATATGAAACAGATGAGAGATGAGATAATAAATGGATGACTGTTAGTTGATATTTACTTATAGGGTCGACAGGTCGGTTAGCGGCCAGCTAATTTGGTGTGCTGGTTTGTGACCACTTGCAAGAGTTGATGAACTGAAAATAGTTGAGTGTTTGAGTTGAAACATAGTGTTATTAATGGGTTCCTGTTCAGTAACTATCAAATAAAATGATTACAACTTACTGTTTCTGAGGGGTCTATAAAACTATTATCATATTTAATTGATAAAACCTCGGCCAAACCAGCCGCCGCAAACTAGTGACCCTAAAATAATGTTATGATTAGTAACCATAAGCACTGAATACAGGTTACAGCGTAAGTAGTTCCATCAAAGTTTTTAAACCCAAATTGACTACCAAACACAAAAAAGTTTTATTAAATTATTGTAATACCAATTAGATACGGAGGTTCTCTAACAAGGGCCACGTAACTACCATATTTAGTTTGTAAGTTTTTATTTATTACCTATTTGCTATACATTAGCTAAGTATAGTTAGCAGCAGAAGTACCTAAGCGGGTGTAGAGCTCAAAAAAGCCTTATCCTCTAGACATTACATCCTCTTGTGCTCTGACTCTAATGTCAAAAGGATAACTCTCTTTGTAGATAATTGTGAACATGTTATCCTGTTTAGCTCTGCTAACTTTACGAAGATCGGCGTACCCACAGCAGCACACGCTATGCTAATTAGAATAATGGACTGGTTAGTACATTTACCCAAAATATTTAGGCTGGGTTGCACCAAACCGTTTGTAATCGTAAGCTGTGTTCGTTAAAATTTGAATGTATGGAGAGTTTGACGAAGTTTCTATGGGACGACAGCTGCCGGCGCCATATTTAACGTTGATCGGTCTGTGACCGTAAGTCGGTGCAACCGAGCCTAGCATAATTTCCATTCAAATTTTCCCACATTCATGAAATTGGCAACACTCGTTTATTTTTCCATTCGTAGACGTAATTTCGACGGTGCGGAATCGCAGTGAGCGAGAGGGAGAAACCACGGGGAAACTTATGATGAGTTAAAAACGTCACGCATGAGGCACTTCACCTCGTTTTAATACGGTGCATCATTGCGTTTTAAGCAGCGGTATGGCCGGACCTTAAGCGCATGTTTTTTCTTGATGCGTTTTTGTTTGTTCAACGACGAAGATGTGTTCATAAGAATAATCAGCTTATAGGATTGGTGTTAACCAATGGTAAGATTGTGAGTGGTAGAGTGTGGGGCCTTTTACATGGTGATTGCGATACATTCATATCTCAGTATGTATCGCGTCGAATTGATGAATATGAGGGTTTTTCAACGGTGTCGAGGAAGCGCAAGTCGCGCAAGAGTCTGTGTGGTACTGCAGAGCCGGTTGCTTCTGGTTTGCGAGTTGCCACACCGAGCATGGCGCTCTATGTATCGCGCCTGCACTACATCGCCACGGCTGATGATGTGGTGTACGTTCGCCAGAAGCCCGACTTCACGCTGAGGGTGTTCCAGCTGCGTTCGTGTCTCTAACGTGCACTTCAGCTCATTTGTGGTGCGAGTGCCGCGGCCGCTGCAGGAGACCTTTCCATGTGCTGACTTCTGGCCGAAGGGTGTCGTGTTTCGACGGTTCCGGGGCACCTACCGAATCCTACACCGGAGACGACGATGCAACGGAGCCACGTGGTTTCGTCGCCTAAATAGATATTTTATAAGCTTAAGTTTCATGGCGCATTGGGTTAACTGTAATGCCATTTGAACGTTTGTAGTAAATAAATAAATAATTGAAGCAGAATCCGAAGAATAATGTAATCGCGATAATATTGACCTCCCAGTATTGTGATTATAAATATTATGATCATTATTTATCATCATGTCAACCGAAAGACGTCCACTGCTGGACATAGGTCTCCCCCAAAGACTTCCACAATGTTCCTGCGGTATCTGTATGGGGCCCCATTGAAATTTTAAAAGCAAAATGGACGCTCTATTGTTGCTACTCGTAGTGGGTCGTGAAATTTTCTATCTAGGTAGAAGAGATTTGGTAGCATTACCATAATAAATAACAATTATTTTCGACCTCGATTCATGACATGCATAAAAATGAGTAAATAGATTCAATTAGGTGTTCAGACGCAATTCAAAGATAAGATTACGCGTCTACGCTATAATTTGGTTAATTATATAGCTCGTCTTTTGTCTTGTTAGATATTTGGGGACTTCCACACGGTGTCAGTAGGCATGAGTCACTGACCTCGTCTGCTTTTTTTATCCTGGGCATTGATTTTTTTAGGAATACTGCAGATCAAAGGCATATGAACATAGACGACGGCTTTAGCTTAGTTGGTAGTGACTCTGCCTACGAAGCTAGAGATCATGGGTACAATTTTCGGTAAGGGCATCTATATTTGTGCGAGGTTGTCGAATATTTGTTCCTGAGTCATGGATGCTTTCTATGTAAGTATTTAAGTTTTTATTTTTCTATACATATATCGTCGCCTAACCATAGTACAAGATTTGCTTAGTCTGGGACTAGGTCAATTTGTGTAAGAGGGTCCCCTATTTTATTTGTTTGTATTTTTATTGTGTAGCCATTTTTAAACCTTAGGGTGTGTTAGTAATTTTTTGTAGGCAGTGATTAAACACAGGTGAGGTAGTACGAAATTTAAACTAAGATCCAGGTTAATTGTAGGTAATGGCCTAGAATAGGCCGTTAAACACGCGGTAATGATTAATTCAATATAACAATAACCCACATGCAATATTCGATTGTATAGTAGTTCCCGGAACACCGCGAAGGATCTAAAAAAAGTGCATTTAGTCCTTATGCGTGCAGGTTTGCATATAGTTTCAAAAGGATTAACCGATTGGTGTCCACTTATTACTTTTAAGTCCCATTTTAGAAGATACCTGTGAGTTGCGAGTAACTAATATCGCATGCTCTTTTCATGTGTGCCCGGTGCGGGTTAGGGAGATCGAATCGAATACATCTTTGAATTTGGAAGGCAGGCTTTGAAAGGCAGGCTGCACATGTTTTCGTTCACCAAAAAGCTAACGGTAAATATCAAATATTATAATGTAAAAACTATTTGGCACGAGCCGAACCATAGAACCACTAAGCTAAATTACCGTAACCTTGAGTGAAATGGGAATATACAGTGTACATAACTATACGAATGTTGTATCTAAAGTAAGTACACGAAGGTTTTGGCAGCTGCTTACATATTTACAAAACTTTAAGTACTCGTCTGTACTCGTGTCTTATGTATTTTGACCTTGTGTTTGCTAACAACTAATCGGAGGTCCAAAATATACAGGTCCACCTTTAGCGATGCGGTCACGAACTTGTCCGAGTAACAACAGTCTGTACCGTATCTAGGTATAGACTGACCGATCATATTGATAGTGTTTTGTTTGTTTTGGTTCTTCCCGCGCAAGTGCAGTTTACATCGCTGGCTTATCGACTATCGGGGTATGATGGGCAGATATTGATATACGAGTAGGTATGCATATTATTTTCATGCACCATATTGCTTCTTTGTCTTATCTAGACTATTTTGAGAATTAGAGCATTAGCCAATTATTAAATAAAAACATCTTAAATAAAAACATGCCACATATGTAGATAAATAAAGCCATAGAAATTCGATCAAAACATGGAACAATCGCTTTTTAATCAATAATCATTCTTTCATTAACTTAATTATAGATACTTAATATCCTACCTGTTTACAATTAGCATATCACTATAGTAATACATAACAGTGTATGTACTGACCGAGCTGACTGTTCTCCTGGGCATCTTCACATCGGCCCACCACCCTGATGATGGCGCGGCCGGCTAGCCGCGCGCAGATCATCATCGCGGGCGCCCGAGGGTCCACCTCCTCAGCTTCCGCGGGCATGCGCGCGCCCCCTTCATATTCCGCTGGCGGCCTCATCACTGATCACAACACAAAAGTCACTGGCTGAAAACACTAGCGAAAGACTTTCCCAAGTCCCAAGTTTATTTTTTTAAAGTTCAACTGCTGCCGCTTTGAAACGCGAAGCGCCTCTACTCGGCTGCACTCTGTAATATTCGAGCGGCGATTCGCGGCCAGCCTTTATATCATCGCCAAAACAAAGAAGCGTGGTGTGCGAGCGGGAGCGCGCAACAACAAAGCGCTCTCGCTCTGTCTGCTGCGCAGTTGACGCACGCGCGGAAATGGGGAAAATATGAGGATATTTTCGCGAAAAGTTGAGCTTTGGGGTTAAGATGATCAACATTTTCATAATTTTATAAGGGTTGTGTTAATATGCTAAGTGTTTTACAACCGCGTTTTGCGTGTGTCAAATCAAAACTAGCTAGTTAAAAGATGACATTGAAATTTAAAGGCTAAAGAGATTTCTGGTTTAATTTTTTATGGCTTTGTCGAATTCCTGGAATTACAAAATGTAAGACTCCTACCTATTCAATTCACAATATACATTTTTAAAAAGCCATTTATGATAATTGCGTTTGATAAAAATATGATTACGGATATTAAATATTAGTGCCATAATAATAAAATTATAAAATAAACCAATTAAAAAGAATATATTAAACCGACTTGAAAAATCATCAAACAAAAACTCCCCCTAATTATTTACACAAATATCAAAAAGCTAGAAATAAACTGAATGATTTATTTAACAAAGGACAAAAATATGCGACTTTTGCCTATATCTAGATACGGTACCTACTCGCCATTGGACATCAATCGACAGACTTAATCAAAACTCACGTATACCTTTTTAATGTGATTCCCTATTACACCTTTCGCTCGCATTTTGTTTATTCGGATTTCCATTTTCGCAAAGAATTATTCAGATCGATGAAAATGCCATGGCTGCAAACACAAACAATGCTGGAGCATTAACAATTTCCTTTGATAAGTGTCGTCGGAGTTTACAAGTCAGATTGTCAATCGCACTTGTTAGCACGCTGGGCTGGTTCACATCGGTATTATACCCGAACATTCAACCACCTCCAGCAAAACTTGTAACTCTGAGCTCTGATTACATACATTTGTTACGAATTTCGGTGGCAAGTTGAACTGGTGTGTGTAGAATCGACAATGGTAGTCGAATACACTGAAGCTGCATCTTCGTGAACCTAAATTGCTTCGTGTATTCTCTTTGAGGTTGTTTCGAAGTGTATTTGCTTTGCATTTTCCCTGAAATAGGTAACATTGGACTGAAGGACGTAACGAAACGGGCATTGCCAATTAGTGTCTGTTTAAATCAACTATGCAATTCACAAACTATCTGAACTCCTTCAAAACACATGCCTAACTGGATGACTTCAATAAACACCCGTAGACTTTCTCGATAACGCCTTATCTATATTAATAATTTCGTGCAGGGGTACGGTAGACACGAACGAGACCTGTCTCAAATTGAAGAACGTATAAAAATAACGATTTTTGAGTTGAACATATGTATCCGCAAAATTCGGATTGTCGCGTATTTTGCATTTAAAAGTGTTAATTTTACGACAAAAGGTCGGCCATATTAAATTTGTTGGTTGACAGCACAGAGTACAGAAGATACTGTTGACAGCGTCGGGTTGGGTACGTTCGGAAATTGTAAACTATGTTTGCGTCCGGTGTGTTGGCCAGCTGTGCTACCGCGAACTTCGAAAATCGAACTTCGTATCGTACCGTCCCTTTCCATCATATAGAGTATCACACGAGAGTGAAAGGGACGGCACGACACGAAGTTCGATTTTCGAAGTTCGCGGTAGCACTGCTGGTTGCTGTGCGTGGATTCGGCTAGCCGCGTCTGCAGCGTTTTGTTTTTGTAGTTTTCAAGCGTTCTATACACCTATCAGCCTAGCTAGCACGATAACTTATACCGTCACGTTATATGGGCGAAATGTATTAAAACGTAACGGTATAATCTATCGTGCTAGCTAGGCTGATTGTCACAACAACCGCCTTCAAAGCGAATGTATGGGGAGTGTTACATGGTTATTATTATCACGTGATACATTCATAACACGATAAGTATCACGTGAATATGGAAGCAGAATCCCTACAAATTTGAAAACTGCGATAATATTGACACCCCAGTATTGTGATAATATTAATCGTGTAAAGGACACCACTTGAATGTTTGCAGAGTCTGTCCGCCATCTTAAAGCTGCGTCTCTATTTTGTTGTGACACACTACTAGGTGACTTATGGCTTTTAAACTTCTAGCAAAATTCTATCCCTATCTCACTCTATCTTATAACTTAGTGGTACTGGGAGTCTACTCCGAAATTCGAAATCCGAACTTCGTATGGTGCCGTCCCTTTCACTCATATAGTCTATGACAGGAGCGTGAAAGGGACGGCACCATTTTGAATTTCGGAGTAGACCCCCCGCTCATGCCGTTCGCCGCGCTCGGACGTTAGAGGCGCTACCGCGAACCGAAAACGAAGTATCTGCCTCTCTCTCGCACATGTATATTCGAACGACAGAGAGGAAGAGTGTTCGTTTTTGGTTCGCGGTAGGCCCTCAGGCGTCAACTTTAAAACGAATAGGGTATTTTACTATAAGAGAAATAAAATTCAAAATGTAATAAAAACCAGCCAAGTGCGTCGGAGTCGCACACTGATGGTTCCGTACAACTAAAAAAACTAATGTGATTTATCAATATATTGATATTTTTGGTAAACTATATATACTTCATAATAAACATTATCACCTAATTTCAAGTTCATAGGTCGATGGGAAGTTAAAAAATTATACGTGTGACAGACAACACACGGAATGTTCTTTGACTTTCTTCGACCGTCCGCCGCGCTCGGACTAAGGTGCTATCAACCGAAAACTAAATATATATGCCTCTCTGTCGCACTTGCATATTCGAGCGCGGAGAGGGAAATACTTCGTTTTCAGATCGCGGTAGGCCCTCTGGTCTGACGGCTCCTAATCCTGGATGGTGCGCGTATCGGAATGTGAAATACCTTTGGCAAAACGGAACAAGTTGTTAAATAGCTTCCGTTAATTGGGGAAAATATTACGAACTGTTATTATTATCACGCGAAACACTGAATATTGAAGCAACATCCATAGGGGCCTGTTACATGGTTATTATTATCACGCGATATAATCATATCACGATCCGTATCACGTGCAATGAATATTGAAGAAAAATCCATACGATTTTGAAAACCACGATAATATTGACACACCAGTATTGTGTTAATATTAAGCGTGTAATAGACCCCATACAATTTTAAAAATCGCTATAATATTGACACATAATATTGAGTGTAAAGGGCCCCACTTAATAGAATTTGGCGGAGAATAGACAGCTGCTACCGCTAAACGAAAACGAACGAACGTCGTGTATTTCCCTCTGTGTCGCTCGATTTTGCATGTTCGACAGAGAGGGAGATACACGAACTTCATTTATTTTCATTCGCGTTAGCAGCTCTGGCTTCGCACCAAAAATACTGACTGGCACATCAATATTTAACAATTGCACATCTGAACTGAATTTTAATGAACGATTAGTATTTTAGCTATACAAATCAGTACTGATTACGGTATCAAATTTTTTATGTGCCTTTAAATAATACCCTTACAAAAATGCTTAGCATTAACTTGCAAAGATACTAGCCTTTGCCCGTGACGTCGTCACCGTAATCTTTTACTCCCTATTCCATATGTTAATCCAGACTACAGACTATATTTCTATACGAAGTTGCATCATAATCCGTTGTTGTAATGTTTTTATTTTATACATTTTTGTACACTATTTCTTTCGTCGTTTGCATAACTGTCACGAATAAATGTTTTCTTTATTTCTTTCTTATTTATTTCACCCGAGCGAAGCCGGGCTTTCATCTAGTGTCTGATGTTTTTGCGCGTGTTCAGCACCGTAAACGCGTCGCTGACTTCAATACGGCTCTCTCAGCGTAAAACGCTTGTGGTTATTTATTCGAGAATGTCTTATGGGTTGGTGTTGGTACTGTGGGGACGAAGTACCAAAGTCGAAATAACAATATTCTTCATGAAAATCCATTTGAATTCTAGCAACATTGCCCTCACTTACCAAATTTAAAATGCTTCTATGTGTATCGAATTTAGCAACTTCTTAAGAAAACACTCGGTACTATATACCCCAACAACAGATATTAGAAGAAATAATATTTAGATATCTTAATAAACTTCTAATACCCTACTCCAAAAAGAAAATGGTCTAGCCCTCACTTCATGATGATTAAGATAAATAAGCTACCTAACTCAATAAAAAAACTGGAAAAGACTACAATATATACAAAACAATTAAAACTATTCCTCATAAATAAATGTTATATACCCTAAATGAATATTTTCGGTTCTGTCGGCCTGTTTAGCCTAGTTGGTAGTGTCACTGCCTCCGAAGCTAGAGGTCCCGGGTTCAAATCCCGGTAAGGGCATTTGTTTCTGTGGTGAGCAGAGATATTTGTTTCTGAGACTTGGATGTTTTCTATGTATTTAAGTATATATCTATTAAATATATCGTCGTCTAGTACCCATAACACAAGCCTATAGTTGAGCTTACTATGGGACTAGTTCGATTTGTGTAAAAAATGTCCCCTAATATTTATTATTTAATATTTATTAATATTTTGATGAGAATACTAATGATTGTTAATCACTTAGGCTGGGTTGCACCAAACCGCCTGTGATCGTAAGTGGTGTTCGTTAAAATCTGAATGTATGGAAAGTTTGACTAGTTTCTATGGGATGACAGCTGTCGGCGCCATATTTAACGATGATCGGTCTGTGATCGTAAGTTGGTGCAACTCAGCCTTAATCAGGGGTGTTATTCACAATCCGACCCATCCTTACGTCTCACCTCACCCGTCTTTATATGGAGACTGTCAAAATCTGACAAAGGTCATTTGACGGTTTCCATATAAAAACGGGTGGTGTGAGGTGACAGGTGAGGATGGTCGGTTTGTGATTAAGAGGGCAGCTATACTCAGGTCTCACGGTTCTCGATATTAAAAGTTACATTAAGGCAGGGCCGGTAAAGGGAAGCAAACTGTGTATAAAAAGCATTTGGGAAAGATACATATATAAATATAAATATATTTTGCTTGTCAATTATTATTTTGTTGAAGGTTAACAGATTCGTATTATTAGTTTGTTCTTTATTTATATCTTACCCATATTTAATTAGTCTTTTCTCTAGTTTTTACTATACTGAGTATACTGACCTATAAGCCTTTACAGGCACATTTACGGCCTTGGATTATACAAATTAGGCGACGTTCGTGATCCGAGAAACCAGCACCGGCATCGTGATGCTGATGACCAAGTCGTTAGACCAAGGCCGGACTTCTGCATAAATACTAAATTTTGGTAACTAACCACTGCATAATACCATATAGAAGGCGCCCATTGAAATAGGAAATAATGTAAACAATTATAACTGACTGACATTACACCTGTTGTCCATTGATTTATTGTAAAATAGTCATGGGAAAGTATTGACATTAATTAATCAATCCATTTAACATACAAGTAGTGTTATATTTTTTAGCTATAGGTATTTTTAATAAGTGAAAATTCAACACAATTTATATCGCTTTTCTCAGAAATGATAAATAAAATAAAATTACCTAATTTATTTTTAATTATGAAAGGCCTTATGAAAGGTCAAGCCGAACTACAGTCGGCGCTAAAATGCTTTGAAAGTTTTTCATTACGCATGCTGGCAATTTAATTTCTACGAGTAACTCTATAGGCCTAAGGCGAGGATTTAAGTTATTAGTTTAGAAATTTATTTATTAATTATGTGCTAAAAAGAAAGTTTTAAAGTAAAAAACCGTCCAAGAGCGTGTCGGGCCACGCTCAGTGTAGGGTTCCGTAGTTTTCCGTCCGTCACATTTTTTTTTTTGAAAAAATTACAAAAACTATTCAACCTATCAAGTTCAAAATAATTTTCCTACAAAGTTTTTATAAAGTTCTACTTTTGAGATTTTTTTCATATTTTTAAAACTTATGGTTCAAAAGTTAGAGGGGGGGACACATTTTTTTTTACTTCTGGAGCGATTATTTCCGAAAATATTAACATTATCAAAAATGATTTTAGTAAACCCCTATTTATTTTTAAATACCTATCTAACAATATATCACACGTTAGGGTTAAAATTAAATAAAAAATCACTCCCCACTTTACGTATAGGGGAGGTACCCTAATAAAATATTTTTTTCCACTTTTTATTTTACCACTTTGTCGGCGTAATTGATATACATATTAGTACCAAATTTCAGCTTTCTAGTGCTAACGGTGACTGAGATTATCCGCGGACGGACGGACAGACGGACGGACAGACGGACGGACAGACATGGCGAAACTATAAGGGTTCCTAGTTGACTACGGAACCCTAAAAAGGAGGACTTAATGTCACGAGGCATTCTCTTCCAGACATTATGTAGTTACACCTGTACTATGATTAAAAGTCAGATATAATATCCGCTTATATTTTAATAACAGATATGAGATTTTTTTTTTTTTTTATTAAAAGTGGGATTGCTCTTGGCCAGCATCTAGCCAGGGGGCAAAGATGAGGCCGACGATGAAGCGAGCTCACCCAGAAGATGCCTATTCACTCGTGCCTTAAAAAGAATAAAAATAAATATTATCATTCCAACATCATTTCATAGAATATGGCTTCTAAAAATATATTTTTAATTCTATTTTAATAAGTATTATTGTTTCGATTTGTGCTGGAGTTATTCACAAATTGACTCGTCCTCACCTCACACCTCACCCGTTTTTATATGGATACTGTCAAAATCTGACAAATGACATTTGACAGTTTCCATATAAAAACGGGTGGTGTGAGGTGACAGGTGAGGACGAGTTGGTTCGTGAATAAGAGGGTTGGTATAAGCTTCGACTTGTCTAGTTAGCGAAGCGCGAAGTATATAAATAGTGCCCTTTAATACCAAAAAAAGTATCCACCTAATTGTATACAATGATTCTATCAACGTAAGGTACAATAAACCAAATCGCTATTTGACAATCGGGAACAGACAAACATTATCATCTAGGTTCCTACAATGTACACTCGGCGTAAAATGTAGGTACCTACGCCCACTGGCAGTCTATATAATAATTTCCTTTGGAAATGTTTCATAATACTCAACTAATAATGAGACGAACGCACATCTCTGGCAGCTTAATTGCGTCAATTACCAACCTTGACGTCTATGCCACGTCCGTTGAACGTACCGCCCGCCATTTGCCAAAGAGAGACGCAAATTTTCATATTCAGAACCTTGAATATATGCCAGATACTATTCCCAAGTCCCGTGCTCCATCTGTATTCACTACGTTAAGTGTTTATGAAACCCGTTTAATAATAAATGTTCGCTCGTTGCCCGGTTTGCTCTAAATGAATCGCGTCAAAACAAGCGAGAGTGAAAACAGAACGCGCGGCGGAATTGATTCGCAATTGGGTCGCGTATCGGTAATTCGGTGAATCACTCCAAGGGATACTCTTGCATTAGTGTGTGAAGCTAACATACGATATTATATACTTTTCTTTGTGTGTAGCTGTAGACAATTTAAAACTACACGTGTTGTCCTCAAAACTCTGGGTGATATTTAAATATTACCTACTGCTAGGAAATTGATAACCAGTCGATAACATAAGGCAAATTTAGTTAATTGACATTATTGTGAAACTTGGCATACAAGTCAGGAAAAAGCGGTTTATTGGCTTTTCGTATTTTTAATTCTCATTTGGCAATAGTCACACAAGATCCACATTTTTATGATTTTCTAGAATTATGTTTTCCGAAGTACATCTGTTTATTAAGCTCAAAACGCACAGAGCGGGCGCGGCGAGAAGGCGGTTTTGCATTTTTGATCTTTCTGAAACTGTCGACTGTCGATTGCTGCTTCATAAGGTCACACACACCGCCTCCGCTCTACCGCGCTACCGTACACCGCGTGGTTTTTTGGTGCATCGTGCCCCGGACCGCGTTTGCTTTACCGAAAAACCGTTTCAATTGCATTTCTCAACCGATTCTTCTGAAAAATTTGAGCAGTTCGATAATTACATATATTTTATTGTCATTAAAAATATTATTTGCCGTTAAAAATTGCGCAGCATCGTTGAAAAATTCAGAGACTTATAAACAACCTTATCAATTTTAGTAGGTGCTCTATTTGAGGTCGTAAAAGATTACCAATTTCCCGCGCTAATGCTTCTGTTGATAAATTTAACATATCTGATTGGGATTATGATTCTTTGCTCCATGCTGTTCTTTTATATGTATAAGGTGATTCCAAATTAGATGCCAATACTTTAAGAGATGTTTACTTACGTCAAGGTAAATTACTTTAAACAGGAATGAATTAAACTTTATGTTTGAAATTTTCATTTTCCGAATAAAATAATTCAATTTATTTTGCCCAAACATAATCACCCTGTGCCCCTCCTGTGCATTTACCTGACAAGTGGTTATCACTTTCTGTCCCACTGGATGCTAGTTGAAGTGGCCAGTTAAGTGACGGCAAAGAGTTTAGCTATTAGTTTAGCTATTTACGATACAAGGGTTGTAAAACAAACAAAGGCCGATATCGCAGATGTTTGAGGCCCGAGCCGCCGGCGAGGGTCATAAATATTCGAGAGAGGGTTTTCTGTTTTACGACCCGTGTTATGTACACAATTTTACGTCACCACTTGGCCAAAAAGTGAATTTTTCCGGACGCGCAGCGTGCGAAAAAACGCGCTTTTTGGCAAGGTGTGGTGTAAATTAGTCTTATACATAAGTCTTCTTCTAAGGACGAGTACTATCAGCTCTGTATGTATTGGGATCTAAATTGGAAGCACCTTATATGTACGAAAAACAATAACGTGAATTCCTTGTGGGTACTGGTGAGCGTCGAGGTGGTAACGTCATTAAGACCATAAAGATCGGACGCCTGCGATGGGCAAGGCACGTGTTGCGAAGAATGGACCAGGCCAGAGTACCCAAATGCCTACTAGAAGGCCGAACAGAGGGCCGCTGAAGTAGAGGCAGGTCTAAGCTCAGATAGTTGGACGGCGTCGAAAAGGGCACCAGGACCATTTGGGTGAGATGTTGGAGAAGGATAGCCACAAATAGATCGGACTGGAGAGATTTGCTTGACCAGCCTAGGGCCCACCCGCGGCTGTAACGCCTCAGATAATGATGAGTATATGTGTTTTAGTATAATGTAAGATGAAGTAAGATGAACACTGGAAAACAACTAAAGCTTACGGCTTAATGAATATTGGACTTTAGTGATAGCACATTTAAGGTATAATATTTTTCTCTTATCCCTAAAAAACTCGTTTTATTTTTATTGTACGCCATCTCATCTGAATTCGAATTAGTAGCAAATCATATTATTTTTTCCTTAAAAAGCCTTTCAGTAACTGAAAAAACTGCCTACCATATCTGAAACGGAATAGGTACATTTATTTCACAGAAGCGAATATTGTGTATTTGCTAAAACTTTGGTGGACTGAGTTGTATAAATGTAATTTCTCTTGTGCATGCATTTTAAGTTAACATGGCATGGAACTCTTTGCAATTCTAACAACGACGTTATTCCCACAAAGTTTATTTAACATCCCTTGCAAAGCGATTCGAAGTTAGAAGTAACATATACTTAAGTACCTACATAATTAAGGTGCACTCAAGTAAATGTCAAGATGTATACGCTTTTCGCCTTTTGTATGAAAGGTGCACCCTGTAACAGGAGCAAATATTTAAAAGGATGCCTCCTTAGAGCATCCTCCTCCTTGCTCCTGATACAGCCAGTAGCAACCAATTAGCTGGCAGAGGGGGAGGATACTTGACTCTCACAAAAAGTAACACTATGTATTGTTCCCATAATTTTCATTTCGTAGAATATTTTTTTAAAGGGTCGCAGTTCTAATCTAACCTAACGTAACCTGCTTTTCTGGTAGACCTAAATGAGTTTTACACAATGACCTAAAAGTCTATCTAAAAAATTAACCGTTTCGGAAAAGCAAGCTTTCTATGAAATGAATACTCCTGCGAATCAATACATTCTATGAAACTTTTGTTTGCGAAACAAGAGGATACCATTTAAACGACCGATCTAACAATACCCCACACGATGGGTTTTGCAACCAACAAATCGCATCTCCACTCTTCGTGTGGACCTCCCCTATAGACCCTAAAACATTTATTTCCAAGATTTTATACTAGCGTTTGGTCGGTGTGGTTGATATGTATACCTATGCCAAATTATACCTTTCTAGTAGTAACGGTTACCGAGCTAAGCCGTGGACAGACGGACGGACAGACGGACGGAAAAAACCTTGTTCTTCAAGTGGTCGCTAACTCGCTCTGGGGTGTTATTCACCAACTGACTCGTCCTCACCTCTCACCTCATACCTCACTTGTTTTAACATGGAAACTGTCAAAAATTGTCGGGTGGCATTTGACAGTTTCCATATAAAAACGGGTGAGGTGTGAGGTGACACGTGAGGACGAGTTGATTTGTGGATAAGAGGGCTGGTCGCGTACTAACCGGCCTAGCGACCCTGTTGTAAGATAAAATCATCGTGAAGCGAGTTGAGATGGGTTGTGAATATTTAAGAGTACGAGTATTTGCTTTTATAAGAATTTCACCTTTGTGTTGCTTACACGTGTTTACGTGGTTATTTTAAGACTAAGGTCGGATGGTATTCTTCCTTTTAAAATATCTATTCTGTGCATCTTCTTCTGATGCAATGTACATAAAGGATGTCATAAAATATTTCCATTATACAGGCATTTTCGAACTGAGACGTTGCTGAGAAAGGATTTTCCCGTTTTCTTAAGATGCTCTTTGATAAATATTTATACTAGGTATTCTGTTAGGGTTTGAAAGATTTTCAATCTTTTGTGTTCGTTTCCCTGCATTATTCAGTGAGAAGGTATGTCTTGTGTTATATATATGCAAGTAGTTAAATATGCATAAGCTCGCCGCTAGGCAAATTTAAAGATCGCTTAGAATATTTTCCTTTGAGAGTGTTCATACTGGTATTAAGATAACTTTTTTAGAAGCGTAAGGAGTGTCAGAAAGTTAACCTAATCTTATATGTAGATTAAAAAAAACCCATCTAGTTATGATCTATTTTCGGGTATATTTAATTTTTAAAGGGTCGGCAACGCGCATTTGACACTGGAGTTGCAGGCGTCAATAGGCTGCGGTGACCGCTTACCGTCAGGCGGGCCGTATGCTTGTTTGCCACGTGGTATAAACAATATTAAAAAATGACCTACAGCGATAGCATTTCTTTTAAAAACTCATCTAATGTTTTAGTTACCGAGTTTGAGCATTATGTGTCCGCAATAGACGTACACAAAATGGAACATTTTTATAGTATTTTACGATTCGTACACCTATTTCTTGTATCAGCAACATCAGCAATATTTTTTTGGGATGGTGGCAAAGACACATCATTGACCTTGCTTTTGTAACTGCCAATGAATCACTTAAAATATTGCAGTAACGTTTAGCGTGAAACTTCTATCATCATACTCGTAGTTATAAATTGGGTTATACACGTCATAATGAGTGTGCTATGAAGTAGGCAAGTGGAGTAGAACAAAGATAACAGGCCAGGCTCCTTGACTGCACTTCCGAATTGATACGCTAAAGATTATAGACGCAAAGTGAACCGTAAATCCACACTTCTACCAGGATAGACTGTATAAATGAATTCCCAATTTTTTTTATTTTCCAGTATTTTTAGTTCCATTCGCGTTTTTCCCCATTTTCTTTATTCTCTATACATTATTTCTACCAACAGATAATTTCGCCACACGCATTTTTTTCTAGGCGTTATCTGAGGGCGTTATTTTTGCTACACGCATCTTTACCGATGCAATTTTTCACCAATCTGTTTTTTTCACATGCGTTTGGTTACCTGTAGAATATATTTCCACTAGTTTATTTTTGTCACACGATTTAATATCTAATCTTTTTTTCCCCTCACTAGCTCGGAAAGCCGTCTTTTATCCTTTGAAACAAGCGGGTAAAAACGCATTTTATCCACAAGTGGGGAAAGTAATTTGACCTTGGAGCGTGTTTGAGTAGCTTTTGACAGATAACTTAACGTAAAACGCTCATAATAATGGTTCGTTTGATATCAATTATTATTAAATAAATGGTTTGAGAATTTAATACAAAATACCAAATTTAGCTTTATTTAATGATTTAAGTCGTAAACCTTCAAATTCTATAAATAACATTTGCTTTATAATGATATTGAGTATAATTGTAAACGCACAAGTTGAGTCGATGCAATTTCAAAACGCATCGTTAGAAATGTCATCATTGTCAATGACAACTAAAATATACACAACTTGTCACGGACTCCGACTCACGTAAATATTATACACAACTTCCAGAGTTTTCTGTTATAATATCGTAAAAAAATCGGTGATTCTAGTGATGAAAATCATGCCTGTGGAACTGTGTTTTTTTGCAGGTTGCACTTTCCTCGCTATAGTGAGGAGAAAAGTTTTGTGTTACACACGGGTGCAAAGTTGTATTTTACTTCTCGTTTGTTGAAACACTCGCTACGCTCAGGATTCTATTTTAGAACCACGAGCGAAGCGAGTGGTTCAACTATAGAATCCTTTCGCTGGCTCGTGCTTCAATTCCACACTCGCGGGTAAAATACAACTTTGCACCCTTGTATAACAAATAACTATTTTTCGCAAGACGCAACTTTACCATGTTTTAGCATAAACACTAAGCGGGTGGGGTCGTGAAAACTTTTTAGAACTATTATAGGCATATATTGCGTCTTGCGAAAAAAAAGATTAGATATTAAATCGTGTGACAAAAATAAGCTACCTAGTGGAAATATATCCTACGGGTAACCAAACGCATGTGAAAAAAAACAGATTGGTGAAAAATTGCATCGGTAAAGATGCGTGTAGCAAAAATAACGCCCTCATATTAACGCCTAGAAAAAAATGCGTGTGACGAAATTATCTGTTGGTTGAAATAATGTATAGAGAATAAAGAAAATGGGGAAAAACGCGAATGGAACTAAAAATACTGGAAATTTTTTTTTTGGGGAATTCATCTATACAGTCCCTGGGTGTTTCTACGCTATTATGTTTGGGGTAGTGTGTGTTTCGAAACGTGCCCGCACGGCCAATCACTACGCGTGTTTTTCGATCGACTTGCGGAAAAGCCGTTACTGGGCTTACAACGAGTCCCGGCGTCAAGTGTTTATACAGTGGAGCGATGCGGTGAACATTGTTAGTATGGTCAAGAGCAAATAAAATTGGTACGATTTGTATGGAATTTCTTTACAAACTGACCCGTTTTAATTGCTGCTGAGTGTAGCATAGCTGTATGGGGGTGTTGAAGTTTCCTGGCTCGTACGTCTTCGCTGCCGCTGGCAAACAGTAATGCAATAATGATAAACTGATAATCAGAGTACTAAGGTGACGAACTGAAAAATAGGGGAAAGGGTAATTGTACTGTGGTTTTATATCGATAGAATAGATTACGTCGCAGCGTTGATAGGTCAGATGAAGTAACAGTCTGCTAATTCGCGATGACTTTATTTATTCATGCCCACTTCAAAATGACCTAATCTACATATTCATTCAAGCTTGATTTAGCAAACAACAACCTGTCACCTCACACCTCACCCGTTTTTACATGGAAGTTGTCAAATGTCATTTGTCAAATTTTAACAGTTTCCATATAGAAACAGCTGAGCAACACGCAAACTCGCAGTAGCTCTTCGTCACATTCGTCCAGCAAATGTTAGTAAGACCTAGATTTTTAATTAGGTTTATTTTTATTAGTTTATTTTAGTTTAGTGTTAATTATTTTGTTATCTTAGTCATAGCATTAGATACTGTAATATACTTGATATTTACTTGAAATATATAAAGTAAGACCTATATATATTTTACAATGTACATTGTTGTTAATTGGTCCGCTATTTGCTTGAAATTGCGCGGCAGGTTCCCTGATGACAAATATGAATAACTAAACCTTGCCTTAGCTAAAATCCGGGCATCACAATTATTATTCAAAATAGATTTGGCCAGAACGAAATCAATTACTATATACACACCTAAATGCAGAAATTACCAACCTACTCCTCAGACTCGGAAGTAGGATAAGGTAAGGATGTCATTGTCATGTCCGTACCGTACTAACTACGAAGAGCATTAAGTAACATTTTTATAACGTTGCAATTTAAACCTTATGCCCATTGTAGCGGTGTTTATTACGGCTCTTGGTTACATTGCTGATGAAACGTATTGTTTTGATATGATATTATGACGATTCCTTGACATTGGTCGTGTTCGGACGCCATCGCCAATACGAGGTGTTTATCAACAACAATTGTATTTTATACAACGTATTTGTTTTCAGTTACGTTTCCAGTGGCATCAGTCAACGTAGGGCAGCTTGTTGCCAGCTGTTAGGGAGTAGTGACCCTACATACCTGAGTACTCCTGGGCGTGTTCTGTGGTTAGTCCTTACAACCAGGACAGGCGCCCCACCCCTGCCTTGCCTTAAGGCAAAGGGTACGGCAATGCATTCTCCATACATAGGTTGTGCAAGTTTTATTCGTTCGTTTATGCACTACAGCATTTAATTTAAATTTTTGCTTGTACATATTGGATATACGCAGAACTTGAAGTTGAAATTTTGCTTTATTTATGAAAACAATACAAAAATTGATAAAATAAAATAACTAGACGAAATAGCTAACAGAAAAATAAGCATATTGACATAAAATAATAATTGTAGCGCAAACATAAACGAAGAAAAACGTACACAAAGTTTGTATGGAAAGACCTTCGCTTTAACCGGCTGTCCAAAATGGAGTCGCCAGAGTAGGTGCTCGGGGGTGGATGTGGTCACCTAAGTGGCGAGTTGGCTATGTTTAAAGCCCAGTGCCACCTCTCTGTCCCCAGCCCTCTGCACTGGTGTTACCCTTAGGTAATTTTTTGATGACGCTATGAGTATGGACCTATTTACCAGAGGGCAAGTCACCGTCTGCCGGAATAAAAATGAGAGGCAGTCAGCCTCATAACATAAGTAGCTGGACACTTTGGGGCTTATCCGCTTTCACCCTTTGACCATTTAGTATGACAGTTCGAACATAACATTAGAGTGACACGGTACAAAGGTGTTAAGCCCCTTCATAAGATTAAGTAGCAGTGGACTAAGGTACTTTGTCGCTTTCACCCATTGAAATTTAGTATGACAATTTACATGACGTTAAGGTACAAAAGTGTTAAGTGAAGTCGATAGTAGGTGACTACAAACACTGGAAAAGTGCGAGTTAAACTCCAATCCGTGCCAATGTTACTTCATCTAAGTACTTCTTAATATTCTTTAGGTCAGTCGATTGAAGACCAATCCTAAGAAATAGCAGATATTTATTTGACATGGACGAAGTTGATCCCATGATAAAAAGTTGTGGAAAAAGTCAAATTATTCAGCCTGTATATTCAGTAGATTGAATAAATCTGATCATTGTCATTATATGATAATCGTGCATCAAGAAAAATATTGCATTGAAATTGATTCTTAGATCAACCAACGGTTTCCGAGAGCTAACGAAGCGGCTCGGTCGATGACGCGCCAAATTTTCCACCAACACGCGACCACTGACATTCGGAGTTTTTCACCGGCGTGAGTCTTGAGGTCGATCCTTTGTGCTATTTCAGGACACCCTGGACTCAAGCCAGCGCGTCCGACGCAGTAGCGATGGTTCTTTGATCCCGGGATAATCCACACCAATTTCACCTTTATATGTATCGTCGGAAGTTTAAAAATCACTTGCGGTTGAATTTACACCCGTAATCGACATTCGCGCTTCCTTTGTTTTGATAAAATCCAGGTCCAACTGGTGATTTCCGTGAGATATGAGTTTTTTCAATGCTGAGGTTATGACCGGGCGGCCTCTGTACGGTTTTTGCTGTTGGAGCTTATATGGTATAGCCATGTTAGCTGTATCAGCGTGCGATCTTTCTAAAACGTGCTTCCTTTGGTCATACCATCTGGTCTATGGGTCGTTCGTAGTGAGCAAGGTAAACAGCAGAGGCCTAAGACAATAACAGTATAGTATTTTATGCAACGTTTTCGTAAGGGTTCTTAAAATTTGAGTTTCGCTGTAACAAAGCTGTAGGAAATTAGTTTCTGTTACTGGAAATTGTAATAGAAAAAAATACAGCCTTTGAGTTTTTTACGTCTTGTATGAAAACCTTAATAATCGCTGTATTTTTCCTCCATTATAATTTCAAGCAACAGTAACGAATTTCCGACCTAGATATACCGGATTCCATTGTGTATACAAAGTTTCATGTTACTCTAGAATGGCGTTTTAAAATGAGAGCAAAACTACGTTTGTATGGAGAACCGAGCTTAAGTACTGCGGACTCTTAAAGACTCGAGTATTTTAAGACTGCATTATGTAACGTTGCATGCAATATTCTATTTACAACGGCAAACTAATATTATCTAAATTATAAAACGATATGGTGACAGAATACAGGCATTGACCTCCTTTTAAAACACAAAAAAACAGTGGTATAATAATGTATGGAGATCCATTTTGATTCTCCCACTCCAGCGCGCATATGATGGTTGCCATTTTATCACTTATCGTCGTGGATAAGACGCCCGTCACTCTCGCACTCGCATACTTGTCAGAACGTGACGAATGTCTTATCCACGACGATAAGTGATAAAATGGCAACCATCATAGGGCCGCAGTTATACATAATAATATAATGACTTGTGTATGTATGGTACACTTGCATTTGTATAAAAAGTCAGTCATTTAATTGACAGATTATAATGCTGGAGTGAGGCTTGAGTAGATTAAATATTTTTTGACTGTCCGAGCATACGTAAAGTGTTCGGCGGTTACGAAGTCAATGCTGACACCTGTCATTTCCATAGATTTTATAACCTAAAAGTCACATAAACTGTATGGAAATAACAGGTATCAGGATTAACTTTGTAACCACCGACCACTATAGTATCACTTATTGTTCTGTGGTCCGAGCGTCTATGTGCTTAGATTAAAGTGAAAATATTTTTTAAACATAAAAGAAGATGCTTACCAATTATATTAAATTAATGTTTGCACATTGCCAATTTTAGTTACTTAGCAGTTAATAAATGTCTGAAATTGTCAACTTTTGCTACCTAGACAAAGCTTTGGCACGCGAAACCAAAATGTTGGATCGACAGGTTTTTGACACTCATTCCAATCACTCGGCAAAAAATTTCCATATTTACCTACATCTCTAGACTTACAAATATAGCTACAGTCCGTTATATCATAGTGGGTAAACTGTATCTACCAATATGTCGTTCTCGATCTTCCACTTTGGGTCATAACATGACACATTTTTTTTTAATGATAGACTGACCAGCGATTGGCCTTAGTCTCACGTGATGGAAAGCGATGACAAGGCCTAAGATGTTGCTCACTGATTCAGTAATAGCCTATTCACTCTTGTCTTGAAGAGACCCAGATTGTATGTATCAGGAAATACAGACGGCGGCAGTAAATTCCAGTCCTTAGCTGTTCGTTCGCTTCGTGCGAATAAATGGTAGGCTGACAACGTAAGGATGCAACCGCTCACCGCTTTGTGAGGAGGCCGGTGAAAGATTATTATACTTAGATGGTGCACTCTTAGATTCCATAAAATCAAATAAAAATGGCTAAAAGTATGTTTATAATGGTAGAAGACTAAGTACCCTCAATTCCTCATGGAATCCTCCATCAGAACTCAAGCTTGACAAAAATGTGTCTTGAAAACCTAGCTTGCTTGACAAACATAACGATGAGAACAAATCGCCAAACGTGATAACGTGAACTATCCGTCGTTGAAGACTTCTGTTCTGATCATCATCAGCAGTTCCACTTCATCAAATGTCACTTATTTGAATGTAAATGCTTGATTTGTTTATGAAAATACTAAAATCACTATATTTATGCCTTTTACATTTGAGGAGTTCCCTCGATTCCTCATGGATCCCATCATCAGAACTCGAGCTTGACAAATGATTATCTTGAAAATCTAACTTGCTTAACAAACACAGCAAAGAGGACAATTCGCCAAACGTGAACTATGCGTCGTTGAAGAGTTCCGTTCTGATCACCATTAGCAGTTCCACTTCATCAAATGTCACTTTTTTGAATGAAAATGCTTGATTAGTTCATGAAAATACTAAAATATGTGTGCCATTCACATTTGAGGAGTTCCCTTGATTCCTCATGGATCCCATCATCATAACTCGAGCATGACAAAAATTAATCGTGAAAATAGAACTTGCTTAACAAACACAACTGGGAGGACAATTCGCCAAACGTGAACTTTTCGTCGTTGAAGAGTTCTGTTCTGATCATTATCAGCAGTAAGTGGAAATGCCACATTTTTGTATGAAAATGCTTGATTTGTTGATAAAAACACAAAAATCACTATACGTTTGCCTATAAGATTTGAGGAGTTCCTTCGATTCCTCATGGATCCCATCATCAGAACTGCGTTTTGAGAAAAACGGGACCAACTTGGATATATATACTTACAATAAAAAAAAGAATTTTCAAAATCGTTTCAGACAGAGTTCTGGAGTAACAAACATGAAAAAAACAACCGAATTGAGAACCTCCTCTTCTGAAATCTTGAAGTCGGTTAAAAAGAGAAATCTATGTTGGTCAGTATCAGTATCAAACTGGTCCGTATCTGCCATGTCCCAAAACGTTGGATAAGGACAAATTAGCATCTAAATCTTTGCAAAACTCTTTTACGTTTACTAATTTTAGCTGATTGATTTGTAACACTAGGGTAATATTTTTGTCGGCCTGTTTAGCCTAGCCTAGGCTGCCTCCGAAGCTAGAGGTCCCGGGTTCGAATTTCGGTAAGGGCATTTGTATCTGTGGTGAGCAGAAACATTTGTTCCTGAGACTTGGATGTGGTATATGTGTTTAAGTATATATCCATTAAATATACCTATATATAACAGAAGCCTTATTGAGCGTACTATTGGACTAGTTCGTGTAATCCCCTAATTTTTGTCAATATGCGTCTTGTAGTAGTCGTAAATAGTGTTTTGTTTTGATTAAAATTTCCGCGTTCAATTTAGTTCACAGCTGTTGACTATTCCGTCGCTTGGCGTTGTTGTGTATCTATTAATAAGCCTAAACCGTCACGCATCGATTACTTCCTCAAACTCGTATCTCTAGTTGCATGATTTGCAATGCGTACTTTATGTTTCACGGATCAAGGTACGCTTTTCGTTTTATCAGTGTGGGGAAATCGGTGACTTAGAGACTAATGTGGTATCTTCGACGCATTTTATTGAAATCGATGAGAATTTAGAAGCCATTTCATGTTGTTGCCGTTGTTGAAGCATAAAACTCATTACTGAAAAGGAAGTACTTACGACTACTCGGAGACACTGTTCTCTGCTATCATTCCGTCCTAGAAGGCACCTTAGTGTCAATGTAGACAGAGGCGCTGGATATGTATAGGGGCTTTTTTGCTGTTGAGACGATATGTTACTGGCCGCAAGATAAACTCTTAAGGCTTGAATCATACTGGCGCGGACTGCAGTGGCGGTCTATAGTAAATTTGACAGCTTATGACAAGTTTACTATTGACCGCCGCGGCCAGGCCGCGCCAGTCTGTGAGAGGCTTAATACTTACCACAATACCACATACATAGAAGTAGCTACAGTTCGTTAATACTTAAATTAATTGTTTGATCGGCATTCCTTTCTCGTTTACTCATACGTGTTGTTATGCTATAATAGGCGTATTCTCTCGAACCTGAAGGCTGTTCTAAGAGCTCATAAGACAAGGAGGAGTTACAGACGGCGCAAACTGCATCTACAATTTTTCATACAAACTTCACAGTTCACACGCGATCGGGAATCAAATTTAGGTTACTTTCCTGCCTCATAAAACATAGTTTCAAATTGTACATACATATATACATACATATAATCACGCCCGTTTCCCCGAGGGGTAGGCAGAGATCACGGATTCCCACTTGCTACGATCCTGACATACAACTTTCGCTTCATGAACTTTCATAACAATCTTCATGCATGCGCGCCGATTTAGGGTAGTCCTGACCTGGCCTTTCTGCAGAATGTCTCCGATTTGGTCGGAGTACGTTCGCCGAGGTCTCCCCCTCCCAACTTTTCCATCCACTCGTTTTGTTAATCTTCTTTCATCCATCCTCTCTACACGTCCAAACCATCTTAGCATACCTTGCTCAATTTTCGTCACTATATCTTCATTCACTCCACATCTCCGTTTTATAACGGTGTTTCTCACTCTATCTCTCAAAGTAACGCCACACATACTTCTCAGCGCTCTCATTTCCACTGCATTCACTCGACTCTGATGTTTCTTCTGCCACACCCAACTTTCGCTACCATACCTATACATTAGTGTCGGCACCAACACTCCTCTATGCACAGCCAGCCGCGCCTTTTCTGACACTTTCTGGCTGCTCATAAAGGCGTGAAGTGCCCCATTCACTCGATTCCGAGCTATCACTCTCCTTTCAATATCTCCCTCATGCTTAGCGTCTCTCGTGAACAAAGTTCCCAAATACACAAACTCATCCACTTGCTCCAACCTCTCTCCATCTAGCGCAATTTCAAATTGTCTGGTTTCTTATATGTACATACCATCGCCAACACAGTTAACTAACCATTCGTGCACTTTATTATCATTATAATAAGGGTCACGAATAGTTAGTTAATTGTGTTGGTGTTTGTACTTGCTTGGTACGGATAAACGTTTTAATTTAAGTTACAAAACTACCTCTACATAAACGCGATCATGCTGACCCCCTAAAAATTATGTATCGGTGAACGAAGTAAGTACCATAGGCCTGTACAGCTACTTATTTGAGCCCATTAAAATATTGCTGTGGTGATACCGCTTTGAAAACTGTTAAGACCAACAGTATTTTTGACAGAAAAGGCTCTATTGCCAGTTATCTGCGCCACCTTTTATTACCTAATGCCATACTGTCATAAATCAGGCTGCGTTTCATAACTTAGGCCTTGTTTATAGACAGACAAAGCGTGAGAAGATTATGGAACCGGTCACTTTCTCACATAAGATCTTCTAAACAAACTCACATGTTTGTGTTTGGTCTGCTTCCGACTCCGGCGTTGTTCCACGCGTCGGCTATCCATCGCCCTCAGGGTTTATAAGTGGTGTGAAATAAAAGGCACGTCGACAGTGTATATAGATATATTGAAGGATTCAGGTGGGCGCGGCGCCCTGTGTGAGTTGCGCCGCCGCACAGCAGTGCAGCATGAGCGCGGTGAGCGCGCAGGCGCGCGCGTCGCCCTCGCCCGTCTCGTCGCCCGCGCACAGCTCCTCGCGCACCGCTTGCAGCTGCAATCACGGGATAGATAAGAACCTACTTATGTCCGGAAAGTCCGACGACCACTTATCCTAGTTGGTAGTGACCCTTAAATATCCAGAAAATCCACTTCCTAACAAACCCAACTTATGACAGAATTTATAACCCGAATCATGCCTTGAATAACATGTGAACTAAAATACTATGAATTTCTTCTTTTGTATATTTATTTTGAGGACGAGTCGGTTTGAGAATAATACTCCAGAAGTAAATTACAGAACTTGAATTTGATGCTTTCAAAGGGCAGAATAATCTTGATAATGATCAAGAACTTGATAACATTAAACGAAATTCAATTCAGTGTTTGATAGAGTGTTGCGCTATTGAGCTATGTGACCACAATATGATCTTGATATGTGTATATAGAGTGCCCGGTACTTGTCTAGACACATTCCATGAAAGACTTGAAAATATTCTAAGATTATCATGTGGGTTTAAAAATAAGAATGTCATAATATTTGGGGATTTTAATATTGATACTTTGCAAATAACACCTAAAAGTCAAGAATTTACTTTTCAGTTATTAAGCTATAATTTAACATTAGAATTCAATCAGGTAACAAGAAAGAGTAGTGGGACGTGTCTGGATAATTTTGCTCATAATGTAAAGGGTGCCCAAGGTGAAATAATAGAATTGGCTTTGTCAGACCATGTTGCTCAAATCTTGAAATGTCCTGTTAAAAGGTTCTCTACATTAAACTCATGGCGTGTTAGACGCCGGGACTATAGTAAGCATAACCTGGATATATTTCGGAAACATATAAAGTGCCTAACCTTTGGCGATGTTCTAGCCTCTAGAGATGCTGATGGGGCATATAATGACTTTTTGGATATATTTAAATGCTTATATGACCTTTGTTTTCCCCATAAGTCACTTAAAATAAGCCAAACAATTAAACCTAAGTGGATAACGAAGGGTATAAAGATGTGTTGTCGAAAAAAAAGAGAAGCATTATGGTTACACCGGCTTAATAAAACTAGGGATGGTAAAAACGCATTGATTTATTATAGTAAGAGGTTGAAAAGAATTATCAAACTAACTCAGCGCTCTCAGAACAATAATTATATAGCTAATGCAAAGAACAAATCCAAAGCTACGTGGCAGGTCATAAATCAGTCTAAACATAGAGTACCTAAGGGACCCATCGAGGCAATTAGAATTCGAGATGAACGTTTTGAAGCTCCATTAGATATTGTAACCGCACTTAATAACTTTTTTATTGATGAAATAAAAAATAACAGCTTCAAACGAGATAATATTTACTCTGTTCACAAAAGTTGTAATATGAATTCGATTTTTATGTCTCCAACAACACCTAATGATGTGTGTAAAACCATACAAAGCTTGAATAATACCAACAGCGTTGGCTTTGATGAAATTAGCACTAGGGTTATAAAATATGTCAGTGATTTAATTGCGTCCCCACTTGCTCACATCATCAACTTAAGTTTTACTACAGGCGTTTATCCCAATAAGTTGAAACTAGCAACAATAAAGCCATTATATAAAAAGGACGATAAAGAAAGTCCCTCTAACTATCGTCCAATTGCTCTCTTGCCTGTCTTCTCAAAAGTGTTCGAAAAATTAATATATTATAATATGTACAACTTCCTGGAGAAATACAAAATACTCATTCCTGAACAGAAAGGCTTCCGAAGAAGTACATCGATAAATTTAGCAATTTACGATCTAGTGAAGAGAGCTCTCATTTGTCTTGACGATAGAACACCCTGTTGTGCCGTATACATGGATATGTCCAAAGCATTCGACTATGTGGACCACCAGATACTGCTTAAAAAACTAGAGACCTATGGAATTCGTGGTAGTGCTTTGGATCTGTTCAAATCGTATCTAAACGGCAGAGAACAATACACTGTGGTTTCTGAAATATGTACAGCGACAAGACAAGAAAAAATATATATGTCAGAACGTAGGAAAATTGAATACGGGGTACCACAAGGTAGCGTCCTGGGACCCCTTTTATTCCTTCTATATATTAATGACATCACTAATTCTTGTAACCATCCCATGATTTTATTTGCTGACGACAGCACCATATTTATAGAATTTGACCTAACTAATGATTACGAAAACGAAATTAACTTGACCACTGAGAATATTATAAAATGGCTAGAAAGTAATAACCTGAGGGTAAATATAGATAAGACATATATAATGCAATTCAGTCAAAGAAAAATTGTTCCATCCCTAAATGTAAATTATGAAGGTAATAGTATAGTGAAAACTAATGTCACAAAGTTTCTTGGAATCCATATAGACAATGATATGTCATGGAAATCGCACTCTTTGGCAGTGTGCAAGAAACTTTACAAGTTCTCATATGCTCTCTATAAATTAGCGAAAATAAGTGACCGTAAAACAGTTCTAACAGCGTATCACAGTTTTGTAGTCTCAACTTTGCGATATGGGATAATATTTTGGGGGAACTCTACACATAGAGATATGGTATTTAGAGCTCAGAAACGATGTATTAGGGCCATCGTTGGACTGACTCCCTCACAAAGCTGCCAACCTCATTTTAAATTATTGAATGTTTTGACTTTTCCATGCTTGTACATCTATGAATGTTGTGTTTATGTTAAAAACAATCCCAATTTGTTTGAGATGAAAAAAAATGCAACGAGATTAAACTTTCGATACAGGAAACCTGAAATATGCGTTGTTAAATCTAGAACAGCTCTGATGAAAAAGAATATTTTAGTTATGGCTCCTAAAATATTTAACAAACTACCTGAAGATTGGCAAAATGCTACATTAAATGACTTCAAAAGAAAGCTTTTTAATTTTTTATCTGAAAGGTGTTATTATAGAGTTTTGGACTATCTTAATGATACTAGCATGCCTAAATAAATAAATAACTACTACCACTTTGTATGACATCAAAATTTTGTTACTATTATCTTATTTTAATTTTAATTATTTTAATTGTATTATTTTAATTATTTTAATTGTATTATTGCATTGTATAAGCTTATTAATTCATTTCATATCATATTGACCTGACTGTGATTTTATTTTCGTATGCCTAATGGGCTCATCATGGTTTTCGTACTGGAAACACCAATGTAACAGCTATATTATGATTATGACCTGTGATGACGAAATAAACGTATTTGTATTTGTATTTGTATTTGTATTTATAAATTTGATTGACAGCTACAGCTATACTGATGTCAGAGCATACAGCGCAGCACCGCATTACACATAGACGTGTTTAGTGCGAGTTCATAAAAGCTACTCGAAAAAATAGAACACGAACCACCACGACCACACCTATACATGAATACCATGAACTCGCACTAAACACTAATCAAAGTGTACACAAGCTATGACTTACCATCTCATCTATCTGCGTTGGCGACAGCCTCGCGGCCAGCTCAGGCGCCGCCTCCCTTGCCGCCGCCAGCAGCGCGTCCGGCGGCAGTGCGCTGCGCTGCGCCGGCGCCAGCATCGCCGCCACCCCGCCGCGTGCCAGCCAGGCCGCGCCGCACCCGCCGAACGGGTTCCCCATCGCTTCCAGAGATTGCTTCCTGCGCGTCATGGCTGCACGTGAAAAATGAGCCCGCCTCAAGTAATCAAGCTGCGGTAAGCGTTAAGCGTGACAACGGAAATATACGTCAAACTTTCCCTGTTGGTCCCGGATGCCGCGGAATGACTGAAAGTGATCATGGCCTTAAAAGGGTGATTTCCATGTGTTTTATTCCATCGTACAGTATGCTTTGTTTTTGAGGTATTTCTTCCATTCCGATTTCATCCTATTTTTTCGCCCACTTTGTACAAAAACCGATTAAATGTAGGTTCTGCCGTTTCGAGGTAAAGCTTCTATGCAAGAAGTACGTCGATATTAACAATTACACAGTTATTAAATTAATCAGGAACATGAACATCGTATCATGGATTTGATTAGTAGTTTACGTCACTAAATAAAATAAAAAAAACTATAATGCGTACATTATTGTTGAATATTTAAGTATATTACCTATTATTGTTGTTCTATTTGACAATTAGTCGGTTTTTGCAGCAAAGATGCAATCTATTCTATTACGTCACTGTTTCAAAATATGTTAATGACCCGCTTAAAAAAATCAAGCTGCGAGAAGCGTTGTAGCATGACAAAAGTAAAATACAAACACAATATTAGAACATGTTCTTCCACTGCAACTGCCAGCCGATCCTGTCGCCGCCGGAGGTATCTTCACTGTCGTGGCTGCATGTTAAAAATGCTGTTCAACGAAATAAAGCTGCAGAAAGCGTGGAATATAGAAAATATGCACTTTCAAACGGCACCGTTAACCAAATGTACGTTATCTGAATGAGAAAATATGCATGATCGATTAAATGACTAAAACTGTGAAAAGCGTGAAAACTACAATTATGGTCTTCGACTGCCACATTCTAATGAGTATGTTATAAGTTGCTGACTAGTTTCTGAGCGTGACAAACGAAGCTGCATACTCGTACTTAAAGGAAACGGGCTGAAAATCACAAGCCATCAAAATACTCCGAGTTAAATTCAGAAATACACTTTGTAAAAATCTCTAGTATTGCAATGGCTAAACCCATCATACTAAGCCGCGTCTAAAACGAGGTATCATAAAGGAATCTTGGTCTTTTATTACTCCAGATCCAGAAGCTCTTCTCATGCGTTATGGCTGCATGAGAAAACAGAGGCCGCTTAGAGGAATCAAGCTGTGAAGAGCATGAATTATGAAACAAAATGTTCTCCTAAGGAGACAAATGAGGTCACCTCTATGTAAGAATGAGCAGCGATATGCGTGTAGCATCAACAATTTCACAATGCAAGCAACCTTAAAAATACAACCATATTATTAGTAAATTTTATGATCTCTCCTAATGCAACAATCAAGCCCCTTATGGCGTTCCGATTTGTAAGTGTCATAGGACGTCAAATTAATCCGGGTGACAAAAGCTGGGAGCACCCATCTCAGAGTCACGTAGAGGCCCAAATAAAAGTTTCGCACCACAAAGATGCACCTAATCCAGCTGGTGATTCTGACATCGCACTTATAATCTACCATCACACAAGCCTAGTTTCTATTAGCTTCCAATGAAAGCGGGTGAAACCCAAACCTGACGGTGTAAAACCAATATCGTTGTTCAATTTACATTCCTCTATGGCACTGGCCAACTCTATTTTTATAAAGCAGAATTTGTGTCGGAACTTGATAACAGATTATCAAAAGTTTCTTGTTATTTTATAGAATTATGTATTGTGATATTGTGGTGTAGGTGTACACATTACGTGTCAGCTTAAACCAAAACACACTCGGTTTTCCCGAAACCTCGGTCTAACATACCTAGCTTAATAACCCATGGAAAATGGCCATTCTTTGGCAGTACACGACGTTACCCAATGGCTTAATTATGCTTTTTAATATTATTTCGAAAGGTAGACATACTTGCAAGCTAAAACAGTTGAAAAAAAAAACAATTATTAAAAATCTTTTACACGGGTGGAATAAAACTAAGGCATGCATTTTCCCCTGGAACTCCCGGGAATTTTCATGGAAATCGGTACTGGCACCGCAAGCCCTATATAAAACCTTAGGTAAACAGCTGTTTGCAAATTCTTAATTAAGATATTTCCTGTCACATTATTCACCAGCTTTGATTTCTGGCCGAAGGGTGTACTGTTTTAGCGGTTTCGGGGCAACCTACCGAGTTCTATACCGGAGATGACGACGCAACGGAGGCACGCTGTTACGTCGCCTAAATAATGTGTTATAGTTTTTAAGAATAGTTTGTATTGATTGTATGTTAGTCTGTAAGGCACGAGTATATGTTAATATGGGCCTTTTTTGCCTGAAGCAAATAAATAAATAAACTTGTTAAATCTTACGGCACCGAACCTTGAATTTGGTCTATTTTTTGTCGCATGTTTTCGCGGTCAAAGGTGCTAATGTAGGTCTCTCTATAACACTCCAATTTTAAAATTGGTGATAGAAATTTTGTGAACTATCTGGCTAACTAGGAGACGCACTAACCGGGCTTGTTTGTACTTATTCTTCTTTTGTTGCCGCTCCAGTTCTGTACTTGACTTCACCGTGTTTCTGCCCCAGTTTCCAGGGAGTCAGAACTTTGTAGTGGAATAAATAAACCTGTGTGCCCGTTTCTGCCCATTGTTTAACAATGGCTTCTATGGGATTTTTTGTCAATATTTAATTTAAATATTCCAATTATGGTGCAACTTGAAGGAATCGTACCTATTGTTTATTCTATACTAAAGCTACCATTGTTGTTTACTTGCAGTTTCGCAACCCCTTGTAAAAGTTTATAAAGCTGTAAATAAAGTTTTCCTTAAACTTTTTTTCTTATAGTACTACTGCCGGTATAGGGTCAACTAATAATAGGGTGCTTCTAATCATGCGACAATTTATGAAAATTATAATACCTACGTTTTGGGAGGTGACTATGTCTCCGAAAAAAATAGTCGCCGTCTGTATTTATCATTCAGTGTGATATGTTAACAACGATAAATTTAGCTAGTTTTCGTCTTTCATTCATCAGTTTAGTACATTGTCACGTAACAAGTGTGCTAATTAAAATACGGAACACTAAAAATCAAAGTATAAAAAATACGATGATAAAAGTTTGCAGCCGTCTTCAAGCGAGATCACCTGGGAGTGTGGCTGGGCGAGGGCGGCAGCGATCGGGAAGAGGCCGAGGTCTTCGGCGCCGAGAGAGAGTTCGCGGAACCGGCGCGTCGCAAGCCGGCCACCAGTGCGCTCATGGCCCCGCCGCCTACAGAACATCAGCATGTCAGAGAAAAGTTGAAAAACTTGATATCGCTCAGGCTAAGCCACTTCTTTGGTCCCCTATGTTTGCCAAAAACTGAATTAGTTCACCTAGCCAACTTCGGGTTTATGGGTATCTCTGGCTTGTTTACCCAACCTATTGGCTTGTAGACCCGGGTATGTCCTAAAACTACGGCCAAGACCACCGGGGGATGGGCAGCAGCATCCCTGAAGTGCGGTGGAGATACTGCGATCGCCAACCCGCATGCCAAGCGTGGCGATTATGGCACTTACCCCCATGAAATTGGGGGAGGCCTATGTCCAGCAGTCGACGTCTTTCGGCTGATATGGTGGTGCTTACCCAAAACTACTACTGTTACTACTTGAAACGCACAGAGCGGGCGCGGCACTGTGCGGGGCGGACGCGGTTTTGATTTTTGATCTTTCGGAAACTGTTGACTGTCGATTACTGCTTCATATGTCACACGTGCTACCAAATACCGCGCGGTTTTTTTGTGCGACGTGGCCCGGTCCGCGTTCTTTTTGCCGCAAAACCGCCTGCGCTCCGCAACAACGCCGCGCCGCGCTCTGTGCGCTTCAAGCTTAACAGATATCACGTAATTACCCACCACCAAACTTAGTAACCACGCAACAATCAACAAAGTCATGTGTAAGTACATTGCCAAGCTCATACAACTATAATTTACACACTAAACGATAGGTAATGTACAGTCAAACAACTTACCTTGTCACAGTGACAACAATATGAGACCTCTAACAGCATTCATATTACTTTTCACTGTGATAAGGTACGAAGTGATTCGTTGGCCGTACGAACCTTTTGGTAGGAAAGTAACAAGTAAATTTAATAACGAGGGATTATTTATTACTTTTAATTAGAAGTTCAATATGCTCATTTGGGTCTATAATATATCTCTGGATAAAAAAAGGAGAATAAGCCCCAGAAGTGCTTCCTAGCTTTTATGATCTGATGGGGCATCGATTGTTTTCATATTTTCGATTAAAATACGGTTTATTTTATACGGTTATCAATATGTGACTCTTGTGTTAAACAACGTAAGAAAAAAATGTGGAAAGACCTTGTACAAAAAGACATCGACATCACCTAAAGTAGCATACAGCGTGCAGCACAAACAACCAGGATCATTTCTATCTTCTAGTAAACACTTAGCCTATTCATGTGTTTGTGTCGTAAAGGCTGCTTGGGTTGCTGACTAAGTATACCTACAGCTTTACAATCATCTGGTGGGAAATAAATACTTGTAAGGTATCTCTGTTAATAGTCTGTATATTACCGGAATTCTAAGCCTCATCAAAGCTCAGTTAATAGTTATAGATTCTTAAAATATTCGTATACAAGTGTAACACGTAATTTAATTATTTACCTTAATTACCGACGTTTCGATACGGGTTGTACTGGTCATGGTCACGGCAGACCGGTGCAACTCGTGTCGAAACGTCGGTAATTTAATTATTTACCTTAATTACCGACGTTTCGATACGGGTTGTACTGGTCATGGTCACGGCAGACCGGTGCAACTCGTGTCGAAACGTCGGTAATTTAATTATTTACCTTAATTACCGACGTTTCGATACGGGTTGTACTGGTCATGGTCACGGCAGACCGGTGCAACTCGTGTCGAAACGTCGGTAATTAAGGTAAGTAAATAAATTTCAAGTTAGACCCGTATACGAATATTTTAAGAATGTGTACAAAGCGCACGAGTTTAAAGTGTAATAGTTATAGACTCATCTCACTGTAAATACATCATTTCTCAGTTTTTTGTGCTTTTAATCATCATCATTGGCCTTTTCATCTTTTCAGATGTTTTTTACAGCTGCTGTTTCAGGAGCCACATCTTTTCTTGTGGCTGAACAGACCGATACGGGCTCTACATTGCTTGCCACAACGGTTGCAAACAAACACGGCGTTGAGTGGGGGTGCGGCTTGCTTCCTCTCTAGGCGCTTCCTTCTAAGTTTTTCCAACCACTGGACGTCGTGATTAGTCCTACCCTTTCGTAGGAGGTGCCTCCATACCGGTCTGTCCAGTCCCAGGAGCTCCCAATTTCTTGGATCGATTTTGAAGTCCTCCATGTCACGCTTGCACGAGTCCTTAAACCTGAGCATTGGACGCCCGACAGGTCGCTTTGCGTCAACTATTTGGCCGAGCATCACCCTACGGGGTAGTCTGTTAGCATCTTGTCTTTGTACGTGTCCCAGCCATTGGAGTCTTCTCTGTTTTAGAGTGGCAGTGATGCTAACAGTACGAGTGATGTGTAGGACCTCCTCGTTGGTCATTTTGTCCTCCCACGTGACTCCGATGACGATTCGCAGGCAGCGCATATGAAAAGCGTTGAGTCGGCGTTCCTGTTTCCTGTATGTCGTCCACGTTTCACCGCCATACAATAACGTACTCAGAACGCAGGAATGGTAAACGAGGATTTTGGTGTGGGTGGTGAGTTTAGAGTTACGCCACACTCTCGAGTACAGTTTTCCGAACACCGCTGCAGCTCTGCCAATGCGCAAGTCGATCTCCTTATCGTTTGTTAAATTTGATGTGATTGTTGAGCCGAGGTAACAGAACTGGTTGACTACTTGCAGCGTGGCGCCATTCAGCATTATATTCGGCGATATGTTTGTGCCTTGTACCATTACTACAGTCTTTTTAGCGTTAATACTCATAGAAAACATATCGCACGCCCGACCAAAGCGAGATACTAGGTCTTGGAGTTCTTCTTCGGTGCTTGTCACAATGGCGGCGTCGTCAGCAAAAAGCAGCTCTCTTACGAGGATGTCGAGACGATTTCTCTTGGCCTTTAGCAGATTTATATTGAAGAGTTTCCCGTCGTGTCTCGTATGTAGGTGAACTCCAGCTTCGGATCCATCAAAGGCGGTGGAGAGCAGTACCGAAAAGAAGACTCCAAACAGTGTTGGTGCCAGCACACAACCCTGTCTCACTCCACGGTTGACATCAAATGGCTCTGACAGATCTCCGTTGAAAACCACGGAACCTCTCATATTGTCGTGGAAAGACCTTATTATGGAAAGCAGCTTTGGGGGGCAACCGACCCTGGCCAGCACTTCGTACAGACCATTCCTGCTGACTGTATCGAAGGCCTTGTTTAGGTCGACAAACGCCATAAAAAGTGGTGTTTGCTGCTCTCGACACTTCTCTTGGAGTTGGCGCAAAGTAAATATCATGTCGGTAGTTGATCGGCCTGCGCGAAAGCCACACTGCGATTCGGGATACACCCTTTCAGCTAGGGCTTGTAGCCTGGTTAATATAACTTTGGCAAAAGCCTTCCCCACGATGCTGAGTAGTGATATTCCCCTGTAGTTATCGCATACCCCACGATCGCCTTTGCCCTTGTAGAGGGTGACAATGTTTGCGTCTTTCATATCCTGTGGCACCATACCCTTCTCCCAACACCGCAGTAGAAGTGCGTACAGAGGAGAAGCCGCAGCAGGGAGCTTTATTACCTCAGCGGAGATGTTATCGCTGCCTGTGCTTTTGCCGTTTTTGAGAGATTTTACAGCACGCAGGAATTCATCAAAGGTAGGCGGTGAATCTAAGCTTTCTAGCACAGGGAAGACCCGGATGCTGTCCAGTGCCAAACGGCTAATGTTCACCTCTTGAGAGTAAAGTGTGCTGTAATGTTGAGTCCAGCGAGCGAGTTGGTGAGCTTTCTCCGTTATGGGTGATCCGTCGGCGTCTTTAATAGGTGCACGCTTCCTGATAGTCGGTCCTATAGCTTGTTTGATTCCCTGGTGCATACCACGGATGTCGCCGATGTCGCGACAGCGCTGGATTGATGCGCAGAGGTTGGTCCAATACTGATTGGCACACTGTCGTGACACCCGTTGTAGATCTGCTTTTGCGACTTTAAAGGCATGCTTTAAGTTGTCAGTTGCACTAGCTAGCAGATTGATATGTGCCTTCCTTTTGGCCTCTATGTAGGGCAATAAATGGCTTTCATATTCCGAAAACCAATCTGCAGGCTTCCTGACTTTTCTTCCAAATACCTTTTGAGCTGTTCTTACAAGTGCCCCCTTTGTAATGCACCAGAGTTTCTCAGGATCCTCAATATTCTGTAGGTCAGTGATTTCCATTTCGTGCTTCAGTTCATCAGAAAACTTATCACTTAGTAATGCATCTGTTTTACTCGGGATGTTAAGTATAACTTTACCTTTTGGTTTTGATCTGTGGATCTTTTTGAATGCAAGGCGTGTCTTGGCCACTACTAGTGAGTGGTCCGTATTGCAGTCCGCACTGTGGTAGGTTCGGGAGTTGATAGTGTCACGAATATCCCTTCGCCTTGTAATAATAAGGTCGAGTTGATGCCAATGGCCCGAGCGAGGATGTTTCCAGGAAACCTTGTGCACGGATTTGTTCTTAAAGTAGGTGTTGGTGACGCACAGCTGATGTGTGGCACAGAGCTCCAGGAGGCGTTGTCCGTTTTCGTTCATGGAGCCTATCCCGTGTTTGCCCATACACTCTGACCAAAGTTCATGATTACTACCTATTCTTGCGTTAAAGTCACCCAATAGCACAAGTTTGTCTGACTTATTTACACCTTCTATGCATTTGCCCAGGCTTTGGTAGAAAGTGTCCTTTGCACCGGATACAGCTCTCAGGGTCGGTGCGTATGCAGATATCACTGTAACTGGACCCGATTCCGACATAAAACGTACGGATATTAGACGTTCGGATATGCATTTTGGTGTCTCCAAGAATCCTAATAGGTTGTTTCTTATGGCAATGCCAACACCATACTCTCTTCTTACACTTTCATCTCTGCCTTTCCATATAAAGGTATAGTTTTCCTCACGAATACTGCCTTCAGCAGCTAGTCTCGTCTCTTGAAGTCCTGCAACGTCAACGCGCATACGCAGTAGTTCCCTGTCAATAGTTGCAGTTTTGCGTACCACTGGGATGCCGTCGTCAGGTTCATCCAGACCAGGTGTCATAGTCCTAACATTCCATGTGGCGAAGCGTAAGTCGGTTTTTTTAAGTGTTTCGTTCTGTTTCTTGTTCTTGCTAGGTGTGTATATGCTCACCATTGGTACAATATAATTGCTGCCTTGTACACCCAAACAAAGCACAACGATGAGGGACGGGCTGGTACCTAACTGGCCGGGGGCTGCCCAGCTTAAGGCGGGCGGTAACTAGCCAATAAGTCGCGATGGACTTTCCCACCGTCGAAAGTCACCCCTAGCGCCCGTGATATACGCCCATTTTCACGAACTTAAAACTGGTAACTGCGACTCTCCGTGTTGTTTTCCGTGCATGACACGGGTGAAGTGACCTCTCCACAAGTGCTGTATCACCTGGGACACAGTTTAGGTAACGCAGACTTGCCCAGCATCTACATCCCTCTCTCGACGTCCCCAGCTCGGACCCCAGGAACGAGCGAGTCGTTACGTGAGGAGCTGGTTTCGTTGCAGGAATTGCCGCTTTTCAAGTTGGACTTTACTTGCGCCTCATGGTATTCCAGATCCATTGCCTCTTCCGCCAGCATTGCCGTACCGAAGCCTGCCTTCTCCGCCCCTGCTGCCGTTGAGGTCTTCACCTGTAACCCTAGGTAAGGGGCCTGTTGGTCCGCGGGAGGTATTTTATTTCCCTCCAGCCCTACAGGTGTACTAGCACAACCTGTCGAGCACCCCCTATCCGCCACCTGGGGACGCGTTCCCTAGGGGTGAGGCTCCCCCGAGAAGCTTTTAATAGGTTCCATGTAATTGAAGCGAAACATAAATTTCTCAAGGCTTCTCGATCAGTGTTTAGGCCCGGTTAAACCAGGCTTCGAGGCATCAATAGATCTTTCGGCGCTAGTTCCTTATTAAAAGTAGCAATAAGATAGCTCTTGAAATGCATACTTTATGATTTTCAAACTTACTGCGACGAATGCTAACTAGTTACATAATTACGTCGAGGGTAAAAACTCGAACTTAGGCTGGGTTGCACCAAACGGTCTGTAATCGTAAGTGGTGTTCGTTAAAAATTGAATGTATGGAACGTTTGACATGTTGAACCCTTTGGATGTCAAGAGCCTATAAAGGTAGTCGTGTGTTGTTGTGCCCACCACGCAAACAACCACTAACAATGTCAGAGTGAAGATGTACTTTGATCATGAAAAAAAAAAACAATTATGAATTGTTTTTATTTGTTTTTATTGGTTTAAACGTTACATCAATTTTTGATACCTTGGCGTGTGAGTGATCACTTCATTTAAATATGATGGCGATGGTTAACGTTGATCGGTCTGTGATCGTAAGTCGGTGCAACCCAGCCTTAATCTGTAATATGATGCTGATGACCCACATGTTAATACAATCTTAGACTCTCAATACAATATGAACGGAGTACAAGATACAAAGATGACTTGCATAACTCGACAGATTAGAAGTAAAATATCATACGTTATATAACAATTAATTAGTAATTTTTCAATAGGTCTCAAGAGAAATGTGGGCTAATTATTTAATAGGCAAAGATGTGTACAGTTTATGAAATGACTATGCACATAAATAATAATGCAATCCTTGGAAACAATGTTAACCAGAGCGTTAATTTGGGACGATAAAATGCAAGGATTTCTCAAGTCAATACGGTCAAGAATAAAGTTGTATATGTATTATTATAGTCAGGTGACTCAGAGTTGGGTTAGTAGGTATGGTACTGACAAAGTACAACACCGAGATGAATCTTAACATTGGTGATATAACAATAATCCACAGAACACGAGGTTAAGTATTCAACGAAGTTTAGGTCTACAAGGTTTTAGGTAACAAATAGCCAGGTATACAAGACAAATCAAACGACACGAAGGGGGTTTGGATTCGGATTAGGATCTCACTCACAAAAATGTCATATAATACTTATAACAACCTGTATGTGTGTTCATGAGTGTTGGAAGAGTCCGGATCTGTTAAAAACGTATGTGCCCCGTTCGTCAGCATTCGAATAATTCGTCTGTGCACAAAACAAATGAAAAATAAATCGCATTTGTAATTCGAATAGTGTCTACGGTAGCAGTTTTGATTTTATGGTGGCACTGACCTTCTTCGTGGACGTCGAGTGAGTCTTTTCTCTCCGGTTCGTCGTCGGAGTCCAGGTCGGCGTTGGAATCTGGTTCCGTCATGATGAGCTCCGGCGGCGGCATGGTGCCGCCGGTCAAAGAATCTAAATAAAATGATACAATATTCAATCAATTGTAGGTTGCAAGAGACCTTCTACTCTCCGAGACGCCGTGGCAAAGGCAACGTCGCCCTTACATTTTGGAGTCGCCAAACCGTGGCCAAATCGTCACCAGGTGAGTGAGCTACCATCATCACATCATCATCATTTGATCTGTGAATCCTGTGATACATCTCAGTATGAATTGTTTGGGTCCCGTCGCCGGCAACGTCACCATGTCGTTCCCGGTGAGTAAAAGGTCTAAGTGAAGCTTAGAGATATACATTCCTGTCAGTTGGAAACAAGAGCTACTTACACGTTGAAATATTATGATGAATATGATGATACCTATTAGTTAGTGACCATAATAAAACATCGGTCTGCCCGGGCTTTTCATACTATAACGGGTTCTTTGTATATTAAAATTGAAGATTATTATGAACATAGTGAATAAATGCTTGGTTTTCACCGATGTGGTATAATTTTTTTTTGTTTTTATGACATAGGTGGCAAACGAGCAGACGAATCGCCTGGTGGTAAGCGATTAGCGCCGCCCATGGACACTCGCAACACCAGAGGGGTTGTAAGTGCGTTGCCGGCCTTTAAGATGGGAGTACGCTCTTTTCTTGAAGGTTTGAAGGTCGAATCGGTCCGGAAATACCGCAGGCGACAGTTCATTCCACAGTTTAGCTGTGCGAGGCAGAAATAAATTAAAAGAAGAACTACCTATAGCAAGTAGAAACAAATTTTAGAAAACACACATCGTACAATTTGCACGAACATTTACGAACTAGGTACATTCTGTTCTTTCAAGAATTTTACATCTTGCCCCTGCCATACTCCAAGTGGCACAGTTCATACACAAAAACCTCCACCTGTTTAAGGGAGGTATTCCACTCATCCAATAACTTTGTCCAATAAGTACACATTTGATCTAAGACATTGGATGATTTCATCCAACTTGAATGGGACCCCGACATTTGATCAAAGATTCTGATAACATTTAAATCAATATGGCTACGCATGAAAAAAAAAAACTTGGACAAAGATATTGGATGAGTGGAATGGGCCTCCGTCAAAGAACTTTGATCAAAGATTTGATAAAGATATTGGATGAGTAGAATACCACCCCGTATTAAACTCATCCAATATCTTTGATCAAAGAAATTGGATGATTTCATCAAACTTGGATGGGACCCCGACATTTGATCAAAGATTCCGATGACAGTTAAATCAATATGGCTACGCATGAAAAAAAAACTTGGATAAAGATATTGGATGAGTGGAATGGGCCTACGCCAAAGAACTTTAATCAAAGATTTGACAAAGAAATTGGACAAAGATATTGGACGAGTGGAATACCACCCTACGCGCCAAGGGTCCAACGCGAGCTGCCCGCTCCGCAGCAATGAGCACGCAGACCGCCTAGTCGTGAACAAGCACAAACTCGCTAAGACGGAACGTTGTGTGTACCACTCGGGACCTGGCGTGTTTAACCGATTGCCCAAAGATAGATAAATGCAGTTTCCACCCCGATGTTCGATGGAAGACTGAAAAAATGGCTCCACAATCAAATGTTTTACGACTACAGTGAATTTGATAACCGACCACTCACTGTAACCGTCAATGTTTACTATGTATTATTAAAATCATTATATTATGAATTCTTTAAATTATTATATTCTGAAAAAAAAATATTGGACAATTAATTCCCATAATTTCATAGCTTATTAATATTTAATTAATAAGCAACAAAAAGACTTAATAAAACATAAGAACATAACACATATTGTAGATACTTGTATAGCATAGCATTGTTACATTACATCAGCCAATGCCTTTATATATATATATCTCTTCCGCTCTATTGAGCCCTTCATCAGCAATTACTTCCAAATGGTTTTAATTAAAAAAAAAAAAAATTGTAATATTTTTTTTCCCCAAATGTAGCTTTTATGTACTTTTTTACACTACTGGAGTGATATTAATAACTATTTATTCAAAAAATTATTAAATATTTAAAAAATCCCAAAAATATACTTTTAAACCAAAAATGCGACCGCGATTATGAGTCATAACTTGAAGCTACCTCAAAATCAGCATTGACTGCCGCGCTATAATCTCTGGGTGCCAAAATCCATTACTTGGAGGTCATAGCTTTAGATCAAAAGTTCTCCCAATTGAAAAAAGATTTTTTTTTGACACAAGAGGTTACTGCAACCTGGCTAGTATGATAGCTTATACCGTCACGGTTTATGTGACGTTTCAGTACATTTTGGCCATATAACGTGACTGTATAAGCTATCATACTAGTCGGGCAGATGCTCTAAGGAAGCGTCCTTTAAATTTATTGCTCCTATTACAAGCAACACCCTATACTCGAACCTACTGCACCGCACATTGTAGTTACAAGGCTGGGTAGCTAATGGAGGCTTAAAATAGCAGCCAGTGCTATTAGTTTTCCGGGAATTGTTGTGCATAATCAACAATAAGCACAAAAGCTCCTAATAAGAGGGGTATGAATATTAATTAATTATCTAATTGAACACGATTATTGGCTCAAATCTTCCAGCTATAATGCTAAAGACGTGATGAAATTAGATCGAACGAGATGGCTTTATTAGTTACTTACTTACGATAGAATCAATTAGCAACTGCCGTCACTCTTTTTCGCGAAAGTTTCTCGGAAATCTTTGTTTTAAGAAGGATAAAAGTTACCCCACGCTTCTTTTTTTCTTTCTTATCTAAGTCGACGAGACCTTATAACGTCGTATAAGGTCTGAAAGAATGGGAAAGATAGTAAGTAACTCGCCCCGTGTTAGCGTCATCTCGGTTGCATTTTCATCCTGAAAAATAGGTTCCGGGTTCGGCTTGCAATTTAGTCTCAATAAACGGAGTTAATACAAGTTTTTACTGAAGCTAGTCCTATCAAACTTTAAAACCCAGGAGAGAAACTACACCGGGCCGCGAACGCTGCTGAAGCTCAATCGAAATAGGTACAAAAACGATTCCGATAATAGTTCTGAATTCAATCACGAATAGTGACAGAAACAGAAACAAAACAAACGCATGTTCTCGGCATTATCATTTGACCGAGTGAAACGAAGGCTTTTGATTCAGCTTCGGCAAAAGTACTTTCGTATGTCTAGCCGGCGGATGGCGGATTTTACGCTGTCCTCCTTTATTGTCGTGAGATTTTGTGAGCAGGTTAGATAATTATATATCTTGGTTTTTTGCCGAGTCAGTTATTAGGAATTTAAAAAAATGTAGGTCTCTAGCTCACAGAACCACTATTAGCGTCTAGTTCCGGAATGAAAAGGTTCGTCACTATTCGACCTTGGCATTAGAATAGAGGTGGAAAGTTACGAAACCTTTTCATCACGCGACTCTACATTTGATATATCACAAGATGGAAATACCTATTTTGTAATTAGTATTCATATTTCAACAGACTTCGCTAAAACTCAATTAGCTTACTGACTTAATCTGGATTTTCATACAATCTCATAAAATTCCTCCTGTCTGTAATAGGCTATATACGCGGCGGTACGCTGTACTCCCTGCAAAATCTCTATCTCCGTGAGATTCCGCGAAGTTTCTATTGTGCGAGTAAGTTAAAATAGATGTCCTTTGTCTCGAATACACTGACATGCCCCAATTAATGTTTGGATTCTGTTTCAGAACATTGCATTGTGCAACAATAAGGCCTTACCGTAAATTCTTATCTTTAAGTGATTATGTGAGTCTTTTTTGTTATTAATGTTATTATCTTTGTATTGTTACTAATATGTTTGTTTTGTTTACATAGTTTAATTCATTACGTACCATAGGTTTGTTTTGCAGAAGAAAAATGGTTACGAAAACGTTGAATGACCCAACTGATGATTCCGAGCATCATCAGTTAAAAACTAGATTTGCAATATTTCCAGTAATTTTTGAATAAATGATGTGTGGGAATCGTTTCATTATACCTATTCTAAAATATAAGCTTTCACAATTTGTCTGTATATGTATTACAATTTGTCTGTACTTATATATGTACTATACAGGGCGTCCCACGGCCATGCCACATGGAGGGAAAGTACCTTTAATATTGTAGATAGAACATTTTACTGAAAGAAGACATTATCTAATTTTTAAAAGTTAGTAATTCTGCATTCAAAGATTTTCTAAAAATTACTTGCTTCGTCCGGGAATCGAACCGACTCACATGTGAAAAAGAAACATCCTGTATTTTTATGATCCGTATCGCAAGAATGTACAAAACTAAATCATTTTTCTAAAGTAACATGGTATCCCAAAAGAAAGGCAAATAGTAAAATCTATGATTGAAGTTTCAAGATTCAGTTCGATTTCTGACAAAGTATGAAAAATTCGATTTTTTCAAAAAAATCTATGAATAGCAAATTACTCACTTCTAAAAATTAGATAATGGCTTCTTTCAGTAAACTTTCTTATCTGCAGTATTTAAGGTACTTCCCCTTCATGAGGCATGGCCGTGGGACGCCCTGTATATGTATTGCATATGAATAGATGGTATCTCATCCGAAATAAATAATATTTAAATATAATCATCCACATCATTATTTATACTTGGCTCATACATATAGGTACGTTCTTAAGGGTTCAAAATATCTAAGCAACCTTATACCTTATCAATAAAAAGTATTGTTCCCATTATTTGCGCACTTTGCCCATATAGGGCACCTTTCTCGAACTCAATCTAACTACATGAAATCGATGGGCGACATCGAATAAGTTTTGCTGTACCTATTCCTTATTATCGATATACGCTGTATTATATTAATTTCTCTAAACGCTCCAGTGAAAGAACAAAATACACCTTTTTCTCTTAAACTAAGAGTTTTTTTTTTTACAATATACCTCGTGTGTTCAGTTCAGTTTTGAGACGAATATTGTTTTAAATAAATCAATTACAGAAAATATTTCTGTCAAGGTTATTATTTTTATTGAATCACTGTACTGTAGCAGTTAAAAGTAAATAGAGTTTATTTAAATTGGCTTTCAATATTTTTGATTTAAGCATTTAAATATTTAGAATGCTGATGGGCTTTTCCAGTAGATGTAAATGTGATTGCCAATCGGTATGACAGCCCAATACTGAGGCATTGGGTTGGACTGATTAAGGGAGTAGCACTCAACTGTCCCTACGGAATTAATGTAATTGAAGGTAAATTTAAATTGTATTTTACTTACTTGGTTTATATTCATGTAATTTTCTTGTCTTGTCTACTAACATCTATGGCGTCTTGTGCTCCGAAATAAAAGAATTTATTTTTATATTAAATGCGGTGGTCTCTCTTAGGTGCCGGCACGAAACGAAAAACTCTTTTTCACTGACAAGTTAATGTCTATGGTAGAATTAAAGTTAAGGCAGCGGAACGACAAATTGTACATTAAAATGCCGATAGATGTTACAACTACTGCACAGAACGTACTGCAACCTTATCACCCTGCGAGGTTCACGATACGGTCGATTATTACGTACGAGGAAGCCTTTTCCTTCAATTTTCCATACTAGATGCTCAAATTATGCTTTAAAATTATCCATTTACCAGCTGGACTATTGGAATCACTTGTTAAAGTTTATTTGACACGTTTATTTGTCAAAATAATTCGTTTTTTGGCAAAGTTTTAGAGAACACCGTAACAAAATCAAATTTCATACGAAAACTGCTAAAAGAGAACTGAATGTCTTTTATCAGTCAATAGTAGTAACTTTCTTCGAGCCTGGCTCTAAATACTCCTGATTAGGCTTTTTGGACAAAATTACCTTTAATGAACACACAATTTAGAGCTAATAACCTGCCGTAAATACTACTCAAAAAAAGTTACTCACAAATGAGCCACGGGAAGAGAATCCCTGATGAAAATTGTCGTGTCTCGCGGGGACATTATCTAGGCCCACGCAATAAATGGCATCTCACATAAAATATTGGAACGCAGTTTAAATAATACCTATGCATGTTTATTAATTAAACTATTGTCAATTAAAATTAACAAAATATTTATAGGTATATATAAAACAAAACAAAATAATTTAAAAGACTCAAAACTTATGAACACACGAGGTATCATAAGATTTCAAGAATTGTGCAGAGTGTAGAGATCTCGTGGAGTAGAACTTATCATTTAAACATTTACACAAACATTGCAATAGCCACGGTGGATCGTAACGCTTAGATATCAAGCTAGGTAACAGTACCATTGCATCGTAAAAAATTGTGAACTGGAACGTATGCCTTCCGCGTCTCGTCGATTCACATTCGCAATTTTCACGCAATATCTGGACGCAGCGGTGAGCGGGCCAGCGGTGGCACTTAAGATAATAAACGACAAAACGCCTGCAGGCAGAATTCAGCACCCAGCATTTGTATGAGGTAGCTGCCCCTACGCTCCAATTTATCGTTACTAATATTACGTAGATGGCGCCAAAATAAAAATGATGGTATCTGTGATTATTCGCAGCAATAGATGGCAAATAAAGTTTTAAAGTATAAAGTATTCAACCGAATATTAAAGCACGATGCTATTATGTTTGGGTTCCAAGTATCCTCTTAATATAATTTAAGGTTGAATCCACGATACAACCAGCAGCTTTTAGGTATTTCAATTTCTTTTATTAATGTACGTAGACCCCTAGGAACAAAATTATGTATGGTCGGGAACGCATATAAGTATAAGTATGTGTTGCCGGTAGTAGATGCCTGATGACGTTTAACTGTAGTGTCCATACGTCATTAACAAACCCAAGTTTAGTAAACGCTACTAATTACCAATAAAACTAAAAACCATAACCACATTGAATTACAAATCATCAAATATAATAAATGAACTAACAGAAGAAATATATTTTTTTGTACAATTACTTATAAGAATAATAAAAAAAAACATAACAGTTTTATATTGAGTGACCGCGCCGTTGTACTCTGCGCCGCAACTGCTCACGCGGCCATATTTCGTAGGAGTACACGCCGTCATCATATGTACTCGTAATGCGTTCTTTATTTTATTACTTATGCACTTGAGAATAGATTGCGTTGTTTAAAATTGTAATAAATCTGTAACAACTAGTCACGCAATACATTTCAAGCGCGTGTTTTAGTTAGCAGCAAAAGTTTGTTGCGTTACGGAAACTATACAATGTGCGTTATGCAGCATGTGAATAAACTCTTTGAGTAAGATTTAACTCAGGATACAACTCTTAAAAATATTCACATTAAAAATACATGAGGAGCTGTGACAATCCTTTGGGTAACTGATCAGAATTAGAATAAGTGTCCGATATTTTCTATATTCTGTTGAGAAACGTCGTCTAGCGTTTCACAAAATTAGAAGGAAATAGGTTATAATATTAGCTACACGACGTGCAAACGTTTATATGTACGGACAATATATTTTCTCGAAGGTCATCGTCCGTGCTGCCGTTAACAGCGTTACTAATACGCACCAAAACATTTGGCCCGATTTCAAACAAGATATTCCAATGAAATTTGTAAGGCCATACGCTAAAATACATACATGTAGGGTTTAAAACCATGTCACTTTAAGAATCTGCTGCTGCATTGAGAAAAACCACGGTAAAGCTAATTTAGTGTTAAAGCGAAACGGTACTTGCGGAGGTGAGCGCCCGTTTTCGTTGCTTTAGCGCACAAATAAACAAGGCGTAAAATGTTTCTCGTCGGAAAACTCGGAAATTACCGTCGTGTCGCATGTACCTACTTGGGTGAAAATAAACCGATATTTTAGTATTTTTGGTGTATTTAGGTAATCATATTGATAAAAGGATTACACTTTTGTCAATGGACGAACAGGTCACTCACAAAATGGCAGGAGCGTTCTAATGAAATTCGTGATTCCGGATAATAATGATCACCAGTTAAAATAATTTCCATTGTTCCCAACGTCGTCCATAATAACACCCAGATACCGTAAATGTTGTAGCATTTTCAATCATGTTAATGAAACGATTAGAGCTACGAGTATTAACGGTATTAGTACAGACAAAATCTATTATAACAGTTAATTAATGTGCCATAATCTTCACGTTAACCTTAATTGCTTGCTCAACCTACGTGGTGTTGTGTTCCAGGTACTCAGTAAGGTCGCCGGAGCTCCCGAGTGTACGCTGTGTAAGAGTGAGGGACCTGGCCGTGTCAATAAAGAGCAACGTGTTTGTTACAGCTTGTTTGCTACTGGAGTTGCAGTCGTCCATAGGCTACGCTGCCTGCTTACCATCAGGTATGCCGCAGCTTACCTATTTGCTACCGTTGTTGTACAAAAAGAATAACAAATTCACTATTATAGGCATTTGTTTCTGTGGTGAGCAGAGACATTTGTTCCTGAGACTTGGATATTTTCTATGTATTTAAGTATATATTTATTAAATATATCGTCGTCTAGTACCCATAAAACAAGCCTTGTTGAGCTTACTGTGGGACTAGTTCGATTTGTGTAAAAATGTCCCCTAATATTTATTATTATTTTTTATTTATTATTATTATTACTATACGAACCCTGTTAACATCGCCTATTATTCCTGAATAATATACAAGTCAACTAAGTGTTTGTTGCTCACACAACAACTTTTATTGTTTATACGAGTACGTTAAAACGGCGACAATATACACCAGGAACCAAGCTTACTCATGGCCTCATTCAGAGGTTACGCGCGCCACGCGGGACCACGATAAATCGCATTTTCAGGAAATCTACACATAATATTCGCAAACTCCTATTTCGCAACTTCAAGCATCGCAAAAGCAATTTTAAGCGTTACAGAAAAAGATTTCGTTTCTAGTAAACATAAAGCTACCTCTTACTCGTATGTGTTGGGAAATTATCTTCCGAAATGCAGTTTCATCGCCTCTTGCGACACGTATATTTTTGCCAAGTGAATAACAAAGAAATTGTGTCATGATTTTTGGCAAATTCGTTGGAAATGCGACGGCTGTGATCGACTGGAGTTTTGAGTGATTCATGTTGAGATTTGTTACGTTTCCTGTTTACTTCGAATGTGTGTTCAAGCATTAATATAATATAGATAATTTAGGTTCACTGACTCATATATCGTTTATGGATCTAAATTTTTGCGTGTTTTGTCAGTGGCGTGACGTGACCTTTAGACGTCCATAGGCAACCCATAGCTAGTATGTTTGCTTTTTATGGTTCCGTAGCCAAAATGGCAAAAACGGAACTCTTAAAGTTTGGTCATGTTTGTCTGTCTGTCTGTTCGTATGTCACAGACATTGTACTCAAAAACCAAAAGGCGTATATAAATATAATTTGGAATATAGGCGTCTTTTAATATAAATATTTAATTTGACCAATCAAAACCCTTTACCATATTAAATCCACCAAGCACGATACACTAATTTAAATCTTTAAAAACTGTATATATACTACTAAAATTTGTGTAGCTATTTTCTGGTTGTTTAATATCAAATAGAAAGTTTTTAAAGTGTTAAATCAGGTAACTGAATTCATTTCTCAAAACGTTAAGTTTTCTCAGGCCGTATTTAATAATAATTAAAAAAGTAACTCCATCGTTTGAGCAATCCTTTGAAGCGCTAAATGGCAGTTCAGTGGCGTTTATTCGCTGTGTCTTTATCTACTAAAAGCGGGGTCTATATTTGGTACTAGCCAAATTATTATACATATATTGACATATATTGTTTTTTGTTTGGGAGGATAATCTTGGTTTATTTATTTTCTTCGAATTGAAGTGAAAAGTCTTAGAGCATACATAACTGGAGCAGCCATCAGCGCATCTTACCAAACAAATTTATTATGCCAATTTTTGCGGGGGGCGAAGTAACACACATATAAAAAAAACTACGCGCACTTACAATATATTGTTCCATTACTACACACCCACACTAAAACAATCAACTCACGCACATTCAAACTACTAAAGTTGAGCAATAAAAGTCGACCTTATTTTATCCATTATTGGGTTACTATCGGATGGCCAAATTGACCAAAGTCGATAAGGACCATTTTTCAAAGAAATTCTCATAAACAGTAGTCCTTATTTCTTTAAATACGGTGACGTCAAAGTGACGTTTCACAGCTACCCCTAATGGTCAAGCACGAATGTTTTTAAATCGATTTTGTAATCGATGCTCGATTTACGATTTGAATTAAAACTTGAATTGCGCATAAAATTATAAATAAAGCAAAAATATGCTTACAGTATTTGAAATTATCATCAATCCTTTGTAAATTTGATAAAGTACAACGTTTTATTACCCTAAACAGCAGATAAAGGTATTTTCACGGAGCTCTTCACACGCCGAAAACGATTTCGAGACTGACTTATAATCGATTAATGAAGTAGTTATTAATATTTTTTTGTACATTGTGCCTATTTTTTGGCAGAGGGGTAAGTATACTAATGGCTAATCCAGTTATGTATGCTCTAAGGGAAAAGTAGAATGTATAACTCCAGTCTAAAAGCCATATTAGCCATCGAACTATTTTCCTTCATTTAGTTGGGGAAAATAATCACCTTGCGGTAATATGGCTTGTTTTAGACTTTAGTCATCAATTACTTTCCATTAGACTAAGTTTGAATAAATCATACAAACGCATAAAGTATAAGTTCTCTTTTTAGGGTTCCGTAGCCAAAGGGAAACAGGACCCTATTACTAAAACTTCGCTGTCCGTCCGTCCGTCTGTCACCAGGCTGTATCTCAAGAACCGTAATAGAAGATTTTCAAAGATTGTGTATTTCTGTTGCCGCTATAACAACAAATACAAAAACAAAATAATAATAATAATTAAGGGGGGCTCCCATACAAAAAACGTGATATTTAGTCCTTTTTCATGGCTACCACTCGCCGAGCTAGATCTTAAGAACCGTAATAGCTAGACAGTTGAAATTTGCACAGATTATGTATTTTTATTGTGGCTACAACAAAAATAATAAAATCAAAATAATAATAATAATTAAGGGGGGCCTACAACAGAGTAGTTGTTGGCGTTTTTTGCTGTATCTCATGAACCGTAATAGCAAGGAGGTTAAATTTTTAACAGATGTTGTATTTTATTGCCAAAATAATAACAAATACTAAAAATAAAATTAAAATAATATTTAAGGGGGGCTTCCATACAACAAAAGTATTTTCTTTACCGTTTTTGCTGGTACGGAACCCTTCGTGCGCGAGTCCGACTCGCATTTGGCCGGTTTTTTAATTAGCCTCTTACAAATTTAGATAAATGTTTGATATACCGTTAACTGTTTGTGCCAGAAATATAAATATAGTTTGGTATTACGTATATATAGTTATATCTTAGTCGGAAAGAGCGATGGACGGATCCCAGAGTTCGCGGGATCAAATTCCGCCCGGGGTGATAAATTTTTAATCCCCGGCGCAAAGAGAGGGGTCATATAAGTTTAACATATCTGTCTGTGTATCTGTCTGTGGTATCGCAGCTCCCAAACGGATGAACTGATTTTCGTTAAGGTTTTTTTTTGTCATAGAAAATTTTATCCCGAGTGTTCTTCTTAGCCATGTTTCATGAAAATCTGTGCAGCCGTTTTTGAGATATTGAGCTTTGAAATGAAAAAGTCGGGGGTTTTTCAACTTTTCTAAGTTGTAGTTCAATTTTTCATTTCGGTTAGAAATTATTTATACATGAACTGTAAACTCGTGAAAAATCGATGAAAAGCGCATGGAGCCCCTTAACCAGTGTGGGTATGAGTAAACTAAATACCCGGTATTATACCTCCATGTCTGATAGGTACTAACTGTAAAACTTACCTCGTCCCTGCTTCGGTACGCACGGCGATGACTCCTGGCATTTGGTGACGCACTTCTTGTGGCAGCAGAGCCCGCAGTTCCGGCATTGCATCGCGTCCTTCAGCCATATCTGTAAGGTTTCTTTGTTAGAAAGCGGCTCATGAGTCTAAGTATGGAAAGTTTGAAAAGGTTCTGTGGGATGACGACGGCGCCTTATTTAACGTTGACCAGTTTGTGATCGTAAGTCGGTACAACCCAGCCTAAATGAGCATGGAGTAATTAAAGTAGAAACAGGAGCTTTGTGAGACATCTCTGTGACAACAATGACACGTCTGTGATATTACGGTTAAAGTATAAAATTTTATAAGGAAACATTAGCAGCCGTGCACAGAAGAATGCCCGGTGGGAGAGTAGCCTGAGGAAAATCCAGGAGAAACCTCCGACACGACCATGAGGGCGGTTTAAAAACTGGAATACTTTAAATCTTTATAAAACTTACCCAACCTCTATTAACTAAAATGTGTTACATCCCGTTCCCACAAACACAAATGTCAAAGTGATAGATAAAGATAAAAGAATTATAACGGCATTATAGCTAAAATAGGTTTGATGAACGTTTATGAATAAGGGCACAAGGTTATGCGCTCCAGTGAAATTGGCCGAACAGCTTTGAGCCGAACCTCTAGTATATTATTTTTCGCAACATAAACACAAACGAACGTATTTACGTTTAGGTAGTCTCAATTTGTATGGTAACACGAACAGCGCATCTGGCGGCCTTTGGTAGTAACTATTTGTTGCCATACAAACGAACGCGTTTGCGTTTAAGTTTCGAAAAATATATATATACTAGAGGTACTGAGGTAGGAACATGGATTCGAGCTACTGGGAGTTTTATCGCTGGTTCATTAAGCTTAGCCTAGCTGAGATGAGTCCAGCTAGAAACTGAGCTAGGTCGGACTGACGACGCAGAAAACGTGTCTACGACGTGATAGTTAAGTGGGAGCGCTCGTGGCTCAGCAGGTTAGGCAACGTGGGGCCAGGTCAGTTTTTGATGGGTGACCGCTTTGAGTGGTTACTAACTGAGCGCTCCCGTGCTTTGAAAGTCACGTTAAGCCGTTGGTCCCCGCTGCTGTCTACGAAAGCAGTTGTTAAGCCAAGTTAGAGGCCGTCGGGCGGCTTGAAAACTAACAGTCAAGTTGCTCACTCACTTGACAAGGGAAGTTGCACTACGTCCCTAGGGAGTACCCGCTGGGTGGTGCTAAAAGGGCAACCAACTGGCAACCGTACTGTCTTCTCGAAGATCTCACGGTTCGAAAATAAATGCCATACGATTATTATTTTTACCTTTTTATTGCAGAAATCGCACTGCGTCGATCGATGGAAGTGCGTGCGCACGAAGTCGTGCGTGGCACGCTCAGGTTGGGGCGGGAGGGGCGCGTCGCGCGGCGGCGCGCGCGGCGCGTGGCGCGCGCCCCCCGCCCCCTCCCACTCCCACCAGACCAGCGCGTCGCCGAAACACAGGCACGGCTCGAACCCCGCGTGCGACGACAGTTTGTGACTTTTGCTGGGCAAGTTACAGAGTTACAAACACTATTTAAATACACAATAATTACGCTACAGCTCTTTAAACACAAACAGTTATTTGTTCAACAAGAGAGCAAAGTAGATTATTACTGCGAGTCCCGAGTAAGCGAAATTTTCGACAATTGAATATATCAATATTACAGGCGTAGCGAGGGCCTCAAAGACACGAGATGTAAATATGTTTGGTCTCGTGTGATACATACAACTTTTTGCCTCAGCTGCGAGAACATATAACGCAGAAGAATAGTGACAGTGAGAATGAAGTTTAAATGTTCCAAGTTTGTATTACACCCCACAGTATGTAAAGATGACCTGCGACTAACCAACGATATGGAAAAAGAATTTTTGAAATTGCATTTTGCTCATTGGTTTCAAGCAGCAAATCCGCCATGTACGAGACAATGAAGTGAAAATTGCACCACTACCATTACCAAATTTACTTTTAATTACCAAGCTTGAAACGTACAGAGCGCAGCCCAGCGTCATTGCGGGGCGGAGGCGGTTTTGCGGTAAAGCGAACAATCTACTGACAGCCGCGGAAAGATCAAAAATGCAATACCGTCTCCGCCCCGCACCTCGCCGCACCCGCTCTGTGCGTTTCGAAAGAGTTAGCGGCTACACTTGAATTGGGTACGGGTAGTTGATGGAAATAACGTACGGATACAGATACGCTTATAGTTCATTGCTCATTCACTAGATGTTGTAAAGCACTGTGTCATTTATAAATTAACATGTTACTAATACTCCTTGCCGCGTGACTCAAAGTATGTAATCAGTAAGCATAAAGAAAAGTACGGAGATGAAACCGTACACATTGGCAACCCTTAAAATAAGTGAAAAGAACGAGAATTGTTAGGAGAAAGAGAACCTACAATTACCAGACTAGACAACCTTGTTTTGCTTTAAGATAGTTTATTGTCTTCGAAAGACTCCAAATTCAATGAACTGTACCTAAACTTGATGTCGACGTCGGGCGGCAGAAACTGGTACCGCTTCATGTGGTGCGGAACAGTAGAATCCTGGCACTCGGACAGCAAAGCCGCTAAAGGAATGTTCAAGTAACCCAGTAGAACCTCCTCTTTCTCTCCCGCTAAGGTGGCCCACACGTTCAAATTGAGATACTTGTGGTTCTCGTTTAATTTAAACTCTGTTTCCTCGTCGAACGGTATGATAGGTTTGAGTGGGACGCTCTTCGTCCAGAACATTTGGCATATCTCCACGTGTTCCGTGAGCCGCGGGCCCCCGGTCTCGAATATCTGGTCTTCATCGTCGCCTTCTACTTTCTCGGGTCTGCACTCTGAGGAGTCCGTTCTTATTATAGGTATTTCGTGTTTGACTTTGGCAGTGGATTGTCTTAGTGGGGTGCTGGCGCCGGAGGCAGGAGGGGTGGAACCGGCGGAGCTGTCGGAAGACTTGTTCTCGACGGAACACCGCCGCTTGCGCAGCCCGAAGTTGGAAGGCGAGGGAGTGTCGGGTTTTGACAGCTGACGCGTGGGTTCCGGTTTTTTTGCATCCGTGTCTGCTTCTGGGGATTTCGTTGTGTCTTCCTGAGAACATAATCATGTAGTTAATGGAAAGATCGCTAGCAGACCAATCTGATATCAGATAAAGATAATCCCACTCCACTAGCGGTGAAAGGAATGTGGAAGTTCATCCATACGTAGTCCGCAATATTTTTTAAATTCGCTTAGTATGAAAGACACTACGCAATATTTATTAAATTAGCTTAGTTTGAAAATTATGGTCGATAATCGACACTTTTAACGCAGCACGCGCCCTTTATTTGGTTAAGGTCAAATTCTGTTTACGACAGAATTTGTATCATCGAGTACAAAGTTTAGTACCTACTTAGATTACAATCTACCTTACATAAACCAGAAACGCAGGAGGCCAGTAGTGCAGAAGACCAGAAATATAAAATGCCAGTTGTTAGGTACTACGACGAGCGAAGCGAGGAGGAGTGTTAGGAAGAACTGCAATCCTACGCGAGCCGTGCGAGTGAAACGAAGAAGAACCGAACATCATTTACGAATACCCAATCATTTCTGAACTAGTAATTATTTAATCCGAATCTGTCGTACCTAAGCAAAAACTGACCATAACCGAATAAAGGGCACACGCTACGCTCCATCCGAATAATTGCCATAATACAACAGCATTAGCATTCCGTTTACTCTACATTACATTACTATGGTCGCAATAAATGACTATGACTATATTGCCTCATTACAACTATGTGTACTGTACCGAGTGCAGACTAGTCTTTGACGCAGCAGCGCGCATGCCCTGCAGACGCACGCCCTCCATGACCTCGGAAACGCGGCGGAAGCTGAAGTTGGTGCGCGCGCGCTTGCCGTCGGCGGAGTCCTCGCGACGCACCGCCGGCGTGCCGCCGCCGCGCCGCAGCCGGATCATCACCGCGCGCCGCTCGATCAGACGCAGCAGTTTGGCCACCTGGTCACCATAGTATCCAATATGGACGATTCACACCAAACGGCCGGAGTCGTCGCGCACGCCACCAGAGTCAAAGGAATTCGAACCCTCCATACACAAGACCTCCATGAAGAAGGAGGAACCGGCTGCCCGCAACCAATTCAAATATGAAATTTAATTCTGTATGGAGGGTTCGAATTCCTTTGACTCTAGTGGGGTGCGCGCCGACCTCAGCCATTTGGTGTGAACTTATGGTATGGGCACCTTAAGCGCTATTAATTAGTTATGTGATTACGCCTATTTGCGAAAATATTTGTTACAGGCCCACACTTTGTACCTCCATTCAATTCATGCATGTCCTTTGATGTGAACCAAAAACCAAACTACTAAAAATTTGAGATTGTATTGTCTGCATAAAACGCCTATTTGAAACAAATAGCACTATGGCAGTTGTAAGTAATAATGTTAATACGGGGTGTGGCCTGTAATACGAGCAATAAATTTAAAGGACTCTTCCTTAGAGCATCTAGAGTAACCTCTTGTGTCCAAAAAATATCTTTTTTCAATTGGGAGAAACTTTGATCTAAAGTTATGACCTCCAAATAACGGATCTTGGCACTCAGAGATTATAGCGCGGCAGTCAATGCTGATTTTGAGGTTGCTTCAAGTTGTGACTCATAATCGTTGTCGTGTTTTTGGTTTAAAAGGATATTTTTGGGATTTTTAAATATTTTTTTTATAATTTTTTAGTGTTTTTTACGTAAATAGTCATTAATATCACCCCAGTAGAGTAAAAATGTACACGCTAGTTATTTTAGTATAAAAAAAAATTTAAAAATAAACTTTTGTTTTCAATTGAAACCATTTGGTAATAATTGCTAGAGAGCTCAATAGTGTACCATTTAATTTATTGCTCCTATTATAGGCCACATCCTGTATAATCTAAGCAACCCATGGCCGGTCGTTGTGCTACGTCCGACAGTGGACGTCTTTCAGCTGATGATGATGTCAGTCGGGTAATCATTCGCGTGCTACGCTATCCACTAGCCCGGCATATCTGACCTGCGCCACATTGCAGACTGGCTTGTTATCGACAGCTAACACCACGTCGTCGCGGCGTAGGTCCGCGCGGTAGGCGGGCGACATGGGCACCACAGTGTCCACCAGCACGGCCCCCACGCCTTGGCAGCAGACGAGTCCGAGCGCACCCGTCATGGCCGGCAGCAGCACGTCCAGTGTTAACACGCCACGTCGGAGGGATACCTGGCATAGACAATTTACACGATACTTATGTTTTAGGAAGGATATAATGTCTGTACGAAAACAACAATTGATAGCTGACTGAAGCCGTCACCACCAGGCGTACGGTCAGCCACGCATGCGGCGTTTTATTATTTTTCTCAAACGTGCAATGAAGTCATTACGTTCGTTATAACAGGCTTCAAAGTATTACGGGAACTGTAAAAGAATTTCAACTCGGGAGAACTCTAAAGGAATTTTATACAAAATTGAAGGTCTAGGCCGGGAAGTATTTATTAATCTATAGTTAAACATGGCGTCTGTTAAATTTGTTTGTTGAGTGGTGTATTTTTTATTTCATTGCATATGTTTGAGAAAACCACTATACAAATCTCGGCAAAAAACTTTGGGCTGCAGGCCGCGTATCCCTATCCGGCTTCGCTACGCTCGGCCGTCTATATCTACTTGGCCTGTAACCCTTTGTTTCCTGGCCTCTATAGTAATGTACTATTATCTGTGTGAGTCGACCGCCAAGGCAGCGCGCACGGTGCCTGCGCCCCCAGGCCACTGAAGCCTGGTTACCACCATGCGTACGATCAGCCGCTTGTGCGGTGTTCTATTCATGATTCACTTACCCATCCGTGTGAGTCGACAGCCAAGGCTACGCGCACGGGGCCTACGCCCCTAGGCCACTGAAGCCTGGTCACCACCAGGCGTACGATCAGCCGCTTGTGCGGTGTTCTATTCATGATTCACTTACCCATTCGTGCGAGTCGACAGCCAAAGCACCGCGCGCGTTGCCTGCGCCCCCTGGCCACTGAAACCTGGTCACTATTAGGCGTACGATCAGCCGCTCGTGCGGAGTTTTATTCATGATTCACTTACCCATCCGTGCGAGTCAACAGCCAAGGCAGCGCGCACGGTGCCAGCGCCACCAGGCCACTGAAGCCTGGTCACTTCCACCAGGCGCACGGTCAGCCGCCCGTGCGGTGTCGGTCCCTCCTCGCCCTCCGCACCGCCCGGCTCCGACTTCGGGAAGAAGGGCTTGTAACTACGGACAAACAGCCGACACTTTCAATCTGAACTGGAAAACTTATTATAAGCAAACTTATAGATACTAAAGCTTCCTCGTAGTCTCAGATGAATAATAACCGCTGAACAAAGGTCTTGGAGGCCAGGGCGAATCTCCGGCGTTTTGAAATGGAACGTTTGTTTCTAACTTCATTGGCGGGTAAAGGATTATCTAGACAAAGGGTAAGACGAACTGCAAGAACTTAGATAAACTAAGACTCAAAACCGATGTTGGTTTAGTTTTCATCTATAGGTAACTCTGGTTATCATTCTATTTTAACAATATTTAGGTAAAAGACGACAACGCTAAATATTATTTCACCCACAAGCGCCACATTCGCCGGTTTTTGACGACGTTGGAAAGAAATATCACGTTATTGTGTCATATAAAACGGACCGACATCGCTCCGATGGGACACTTTGACCCGAATATTAATTATTTAAACTGTAATGTGGTAACAAACAATCTAAACTTAACAACACTTTGCATTTGTATATAAATAAATATTGGGGGACAATCGGGACAATCTTACACAAATCGACCTAGTCCCAAACTAAGCAAAGCTTGGGTACTAGGCGACGATATACATACTTATATATATAAATACATACTTCAATACATAGAGAACATCCAAGACCCAAGAACAAAATACGTGCTAAATGCACAAATTATGCCCTAGCCGGGATTCGAACCCGGGACCTCTCGCTTCGGAGGCAGTGTCACTACCAACTAGGCTAAACAGGTCGTCAATATGATAGTATTTTATGCAACAGTTACAAAATAAGGATTATTCTCGAGTCTAATAAAACTCGTTTTGTTACAGCGACTCTCGAATTTTAAGACCTAATTACGTATGTAACGTTGCATACAATAATTTTTCTACGACAGCAAAATAATTTGATATAAATTAGATAATAATCGATATGGTGGTAGAATAAGGGCATTGACGTGTGCCTCTTTTAAAAATTAAAAAAATAATACAGTTTATACCTCGTTATCTAAGGTTCAATTTGGGGGCAAGCTAAAATAGTGACGTTGCTTCACATAATTAGTCGATTCATATTTATCTACAATCTACATATAAAGATTTACTATGTCAAAATAAAATTCTTCTTTTGTGAATACTCTATTATCACAACTGCCCCATCACTTGCCCCCAAACTGAGCATTAGACAACGGGCTGTTTATAATAATGTATGGAAATCCATTTCCATTAGTCATATAATGACTTGTCTATGGTATGTATAGATTTGTTTTTTTTTTTTGTTTTGTATAAAAAGTTTATTGTTTTAATACTGCTGTCAGTCATTTTATTGACAGATTATAATGTCGGAGTAGGAAAAGTTTATTGTTTTAATACTGCTGCCAGTCATTTAATTGACAGATTACTATATTCATTATATTCATATTCGATGTTACTCCATCATAACATACCGTATTTTATAATTAGGTAGCGTATGCCGCTGTGCCACGGCGCGCCTGATATGTGCTGCGACCAGCGAGGCCAGTCTGGGTTTGAGCTGCCGCCCCTGGAACCGCCCTCGGACGCGGAGCTCAAGCTTGGGTGGTGACTCAAACGCCAGCGCCCAGTGAGTGTACGGGTTGCGTCGGAACATGACCCGAATAGTTCCGCTTAGGCTCTCAACTGCAAGGAAATTGGTGCTCTTTAGAACAACACTTTCAAATGTAGTGAATAAAGCTTGCCCGTCGGTTAAACTTGGAATACGATTACACCCGAAATGACTATCAATTATCGTATTAAATGATTGACAAATTCATGTCTGTTAATGTGAAAGTTTATTAGTCAATATTAGAATGAAAACTGCACTGATAGTCTTTTGCCATTTGACATGACAGATGTTAAATAATACGGTAGTTGATTGACGAACTCAACGAGCCATTGCTGAGTATTGCACAAAGCAACGGGAAATTTCCAATAATTGTTCTGGAGCTAGATGATACCTAAAAAATTTAATGCTCCGAGCAGGATTCGAACCTGCGATATCTGGCATACGCGGCCATTCGCTCTAGCCTCTTAGCTATCGGACCAACCAAGCTCGTCCACGAAATCCTTCAATAGTTCCCTCTTACAACGCCTTAGGGAGGCTTACAGCGACATCTACCGCAATTTCGTTAGCAGCGTTACTGCTTTAGTACAAAATTAATTTAGATGATACCTGTGATGGAGATGTTGGCGATCTTTCCAAGCAGCATGACCGCATCGACGTCGATCCTGAAGTTTCCGTCGTACGCCAGATTTACCTTTCGTACAACCCGGCTTACGGCTGAAACTCGAATTACGGTCGAGCAAGCGCTTTCTTCCCCCAGCGAACTGTTGACCAACATCCGTAAGAAAAAGCTACGGGAAAATTCCAATAATTGACTGGAGCTAGATGTTACCTGTGATGGAGATGTTAGCGATCTTTCCGAGCAGCATGACGGCGTCGACGTCGATCCTGAAGTTGCCGTCGTAGGCCAGGTTGCACGACAGGTCGAGCGAGCGCAGCCGCGCCCCATCTTCCTCCATCGAGCCGTTGAGTACGCGCAGGGACGTGATGCTGGGGAACTCAGTGCCGACTTCGAGGGAACGGAGCTGTGGGAAAACATTAATTTTAACGCATCCATGAGTGGTTATAGTCAGCCAAGAATGTGGACGATAACTTTTGGATCTTACCACACAAATAATAGCCGAAAATCGGCAGACCACGTTCTTGGCTGACTGTCCTTGACTGTTTCTTTGCTGATTTTAAGTATGTGAGCAAAGCGCGATTATACTCGTGTCAGGCAGGCAGGACGTATGCTTGTATACCATTCCTGCTAATATCATAGCTATGACAGAAAGGCAGCTTTGAAAATGGGTCCCCTGCATGAAGAGGTATACAAGTTTGTATACTGATTAGTAATGTGTAACTAACCGACTATATGTAGAAGAATGAAACTGTCAATTTGATTATTATAATGAACATGCAACAAATACGACGGCACAACATTATTCTAGTTACATTGAAAATTCCAAAGGATTTATACAGTTTCTACGAGTATTGTGTGAAGAACAATAGAAAATCCCAAGAATCTTCGCCAGTTAATATTTTACTATCTTGCACTGGATGTAAAACGTTATATCCCGCGTCTGCGGTAAGAGGCAAGAGCATTTCATTTCTGAAACACATTTCATTGAAAGCTTCCCTCGAAGCGAGGCTCAACCACGGCTTTCTAAGAATTGCTCTTTGCCACCGTCGCAGCAATATATAGGTAGGTGTTATTGTTTACTCCTCTCTATTCCTATACGCCTACTGATAACTTTTTCTAGAATGTAATATAACGATGATGCGAAATTGATGAAATAAAAACTGGAGCAAACATGTTGCAGAAGTGTGTAGGAGTTAGATCTCAGTTTCCTTTCAATTCGGATAGACGGGAAATAGAAATTGCCATCTCTTTGCGTTGTAATGCCCTTTTATGTCGGAATGTGAAGTTTCTTCCATTGATGGAGTATTTAGAGGCTTCCATTGAGGGGTTTTAGAATATCCATTCGATTCGAAGTATGTAGAATAGTTGCATATGCTTGATCTATGCCGTATGTCTAAACTTAACTTTAACAGCAATTATAGGTAATATTCGGAGAAATCACCGGTTTCTTAGTTGAATACATAACTTAATAAAAACTTAAGTTTCGAGTAAAACGTATATTTTTTCAAGGATTTAGAAAGAAGTAAACGGCACTACATAGAGTGATTCGAAAAAAAATCGCATATTATAGGACTATAAACCTTTGTACTACTTATTCATACTTTAGTTTGTCCAAGCTTTATAGTTTACGACTTTTTTGTCGTAACCTATAAATACATACACACATACATACATAAACTCACGCCGTTATCCCATGGGGTAGGCAGAGACCAAAGAACGCCAAATACTACGGTCCTTACATACTTCTTTCGCTTCAATCACATCCATACATCTTCTCATACATGCTCGTCGGTTGCGGGTACTTCTGACCTGGACCTTTTTCAGTATCGCCGAAATTTGATCTAGATAACCTCGCCTTGGTCGTCCCCTTCCGATCCTACCACTCATCTCCTGAGCGTAAATCCTCTTAGTCATTCTACTTTCACTCATTCTCTCTACATGCCCAAACCACCGAAGCATACCCTTCTCAACCCTAGTCACTACATCATCTTCTATTCTACATCTTTCTCTTATCACACTATTTTTTATCCTATCACACAAACGTACCCCATACATACTTCTTAACGCTCTCATTTCAACCGCATTCAGTCTACTCTCATGCTTTTTCTGCAATACCCAAGTCTCGCTTCCATACGTGAGTGTAGGAACAAACACTCCTTTGTGAACCGCTAGTCGAGCCTTTTGTGTTATATTTTGGCTGCTGACAAACGAGTGCAAATGCTCCATTCACCTAATTTCCCACTTTCACTCTCCTTTCAATGTCACCATCACATTTTCCATCTCTTGTAAATAAAGAACCCAAGTACACAAATTCATGCACTTGGTCC